>CM077082.1:191616780-192216780 GCA_039513925.1 Platanthera zijinensis
ACCTCTAACTCTCTTTTCAGGTAAAGAGTTTAATAGGTTGTCATGTTCTAAGGCTAAACATAAAGAAAAGTTAAAGATACTATCAGAGAGCTAAACTTCACCAAATGTCTTTAGTTCTTCCTTCAGCAGTTCCTTAGAAAGATTCTTATGTATTTTAAAATTCATGAATCTTTGTTTTTCTTTGTTTTATCAAATCACCTTTGTAAATCTGCTGAGAAATTTATATATCAGGCAGATTATTTTGCTTTGTGTTTTGCTTTTGTATAAATAGTGTCCTCACCCAAATAGGGGAGATTGTTGGAACCCTAGTTCTGATTTGTGCAAGGATCACTATTAGGGATGAAGATTGACACAAAATGTATAGTCATGGGTCATAGGATAAATTCCAGGTTGCTCATTCAGAAAAATTCCAGAGAAGTTCAGATTTGAAGTTCAGAAAAATGCTGGAAGAAAATATCTGAACTCAGTTCAAAGATCTCCGAGCGGAGATCAACGATCTCTGAACTCAGTTCAAAGATCTCCGAGCGGAGATCAACGATCTCTGAGCTCAGTTCAAAGAAATCTATAAAACTCAGATGCAGTTCAAAATCTCTGAACTCAGTTCAAAGATCACTGAGCGGAGATCAACGATCTCTGAGCTCAGCTCAAAGAAAACTGTAAAACTCAGATGCAGTTCAAAATCTCTGAACCCAGCTCGACGATCTCCGAGCTGAGATCAACGATCTCCGAGCTGAGTTCAACAATCTCCGAACCCAGTTTGAAGAAGCTTTAAAATTCAGTTTGGCGATATCCTGTGCAGTTTTTCAGACAAATTTATTTACAGCTGGCAGATTTAATTAAGGATTAATTGTAGGCTTTATGATTCTCAGATTTAATACCATATATTCTCATTTGAATATAGCCGTTGAAGGGGAGCATTAAATATGGATTAAAAGCTATTTAACTCCCAAGGCTCTTTCCCTTCTCAAAAATGAGTCAGCCATTAAAGTCAAAGTGAATTCAAATGTTTGAATCATGTTCAGACATATATAGAGATATTTTGTTACAGAAAAAAGGAAGAAAGGGATGAAGCAGTGAGAGAGAAGAAAGAGAAACAATAACAATTAGCAATCAGTGAAGAAAAACATAGCTCGGTTTCTAACAGATTTCTTCATCATCTGGTTCAGGCTTTCAAGAGACAACAAATACAATATCAGTTTAGAAGCTTGCTGGAGAGCAACATCAAGTTTGAAGGCCTACACCCTGAAGCAAAACTTCCACTCCTGAACCATTCTTCATCTCAGGGGGAGTTTTGACATCATCAAATCCACTAGTCTTCTCTCAGATCCTTGAATAGAGAAGAACATCATCTTTCTTTCCATCTCACTGTGTATAGGGTTATTACTCCCTTCAAAAGTAAACCATTGGTGGCAGGGCACCTGATCAAAAACCTGTGTTTGGTTTTTAGGCACTTGATCAAAAGCATGAAGGGTTTCTAGATCTACCTGAAAGAGATCTTGTGGTGGCAGGGCACCAGATCGAAAACCTGTAGTGGATTCCTACCAAGGTGGTAGAAGAGTGGATGTACCCAGGTTGATTGGGGAACCACTATAATCCTTGTATCGTCTGTGTGCTTGCTTTTCCTTATTTATCTTTGTGTTGTGACTTTTTACATTAACACTAGTTTAGAAGAAAGTTAAGATCTATCCCCTTACTTTCAGAGTCTAAGATGATTCCTCTGGAAATTGGACTTCACACTTCACCCATCTCTCTATTTGGCAAATCTATGATTGGCTTGTCTCTGGCCGGTTCTTATCTGACAATAGATGGACCTTCTCCATATTTTCTTATCTTATGTGCTTGAGGAGAAATATCTTCTGTTACTTGAACCTCTAGAAACCCAGCAACAGCAACAGATCTATCCTGAGAGAGAACCTGTGCGTCTGTCCAATATTGATAGTAATCCTCAGCGGGATGAACTTCAACATGAGGAGGCACAATAGGTACTTGAAATACTTGGTCTTGCCTACCAAAAATCTCATTATGTAGCCAAGGAAAGTTGTCAAAGCTATAATCATTAACATCTTTGAAATTTCATAACATGGCAGCTTCAACTGCATACACCTTAGCTTTTAGGGCCTCCTCCCCCTTTCATACTTCTTCAATTACAGCATTAGAATGAGCAACCATTGTACTGTCAAAATGAGCCATTGATATGTTGTGAGCATCAATCATTATCACTGCGTTCTTATCAACATTCTTAAGAACATCCAAATTATTCTTGAGCCCTTGTATGTTGAGATTGATATCCTTTCCACCCTGGACGAACCACAAATCCAGCTTAGTATCAAGCTTGTAAATCTTTACTTAAACCTCTACAAGCCCATTATTAAGATCTTTCTTCATTTCCTTGACCTTATTCAGAACTTTCTGCATGGAGGCTTCAGATTGTGCTTGTTTTCTCGCCAACATAGTTTCTATGGTCTTCAAAAAGGAACTATCAGCAGATGAACTAGAAACATCTTCAGTAGGAACACTGGGGAGAGAGGGCAGATCTTCATGGATTTCTGAGTCACTGTAAGACTCATCGATCAGGGACAAACGAGCATTAGATATCAGTACTGGCTCTTCAGTAGTTTGGACAGGAGTATGCTCTTGTGCATCTCCTTCCTCGTCATAAACATCGACTACTTCCTTTGGAATAGTTAGAGGAGTATCGGTCACCTTGGAAACCCTTTTCTCTAGGTTGCAGATGAACTTGTTAACCTGAGTAGCAACTGATATTGAGGACTAAGTCGCCTCCCCTTTAGAAGATGAAGTAGGAATAATATCTGGGAGAGGGACAAGCAAGTTTTCCACAAACACTTGCTCAGCATCTGTAAGACCCCCCTTACCCTTACTAAGGAGGTTACCTTGTCTTATGCCAAGAACTGCCACCTTACGGTGACACTAACTCGCGGGCTAGTCGACACCGCAAGACGTCAATCCTACCGGCTAATACGATCATTTACCTGTAGGCCAACTGAGAAGAGAAGTACAACAAGCAGTATGTAAAAACTAGCAAGTCCACAAGTCACAGCAATAATCTCATATATATATATAATGAAAAGTACAGCAGTCCACAATGAGTACAAAATGGGAGAAGGGATTATGCCTGGTATATGTCAAATGGTAATAAATCTCTGCCTCTCACAACAACACTATGCGGAAGCGGTAACTAAAACTCGCGTTATCACCAGATGCTGAACGATAGTAGTGGTAGTATGCGGTAACTGCTCCTCATGTCCTACCACCTCATCCTACTGGTCGTGCCGGTGCTCCAGCTCCTAAAATGATACGGTCACAACCGACCGTTAGTCATAAAGAATAAGACATTTTGTCCTCACCTCACCCCCACGACTCCTAGACACCGAGCAGGAGGATGAAAGCGAGGAGGAAAACAAAGAGTATAAAAAGAAGCAGGTGACGGTGGATATAATCTATCATTACACTAGCATTTCCATATATAGCACAAGTAAGTATTTAAAGTAGTACTGAAAGGAGTGTTGTATGTAAAGTAAAGTAAAGGAGTAGAAAGTAAGCTATGTACCGCTACACTAGCATCACAGGAGTACCTTAACTTATATGAATGTACATATAAACTTATAAGTTTAGGTTTCTGGAATTATAACTTATCATATAAAAGATCCCATACTAATTTATATGATAAGGATCTGTAGTGTGTATGACCTAAGTTTGTAGGTATGCTATGATGTGTTATGCGGGTTATGGTTCATACAAGTGCAACTCACACACACGACTATGTGATCACAGACCTTTAGTTCCCACTTTTTGCAGTTAGCTTAACTCTTTGGTATCACTGTTGTGGCTACGACTGCAGTAGAGTGGGCTTCTCCACTTCCTAGGCGGGCATACACAATACCAAGCCTAGACCCTCCTTATGCCTTTGTACACATCCTAGGTGCACTCTAGTGTCTATGTGTTCTAATTTGCTAGCCATATCTAACAGTATTTTTGGCCGAGGGTGCTTTTTGGGGATCGTCCTCTAGACCATAGTGTAAAACAACCCGCTAGTCCCCCAAACCCTCACACCTCGCCAGAGTCACCGAACTGCCGTCGGTGTGATGACAGGCCAGTACCGCACGACCCGTTAAAAATATGTTTTATGCACAAGTAAGTTATTTCCAATACGAACCTCCAGCTCACAGGACCAACCGGTCTTGAAGTAACCACCCGAGCCTCCATCTCGCGGGAATAAACCCGTCCGTATATCAAACACCTGAGACTCTAGCTCGCAGGACTAAACCCGTCCTGGTATCAAACACCCGAGCCTCCATCTCACAGGACTACACCCGTCCTATATCAAACACTTGAGCCTCTAGAACGCATTACTAAACCCGTCTTGTATCCTCCAACACTATACAGGTGAGTTTGTCACATTGTTTCCTTAACCTATTAGACTACACTTGTCTAATTATTGTTATACATAGCAGTTTAGGGTTAATCCTTGGACTGCCCAGGGCATTCCTGGTGAAGGGATCTCGAGGGAACTAGGAACTACGATGGTATTAAGCCCAAAGTTCCCTTTCTATGACACATAATTTTATTAGTGTCTACCCAATATTAATACCTCAATCTTGATATTGCTCTTGAGTAATCCTAATGATTTAGGGTATTGATTGGGAGAGCGACGGTCTTCCGTCGTCCCCCATTATAGTTATTCCCTTTATGACTTGCACTCTAACACTCGCCCCTAAGAAGTGGCATACTAATAATTCCAACCAAGTCTCCAACTTCCAAACACATCACTAGTCCCACCATACCCCCATTACCATGGATTCCCTAATGCTATGTGTTACTAAACATAGCTCTTACCTAATTCTAACCCATATGAGATGACTTTCAATTCCTTGGGCTTCCAAATGTTTATCATGGGCTTATCATGTGATTATTACAGATAATTCAGAATTCCATAATTTACTTAATCATTTTGGACCATAATTACAATTATTTAATAAAGTGACCTAGGTCACAATGAACATGAAGTAATCCAACCAGTGGTCCACTAAGTCTAATTAAATTATTTGGAGTTCATATAGGCTAAAAATGTCTGTTCACTAACTATCAAAATTTTCCAACTTGATTTGACCCTTATTTTCTATTTATGATTAAATCTACCATATCTTACTTTTTCAAATGAAGTACTAAACTTACTCATGCAAAAATTCAGGAAAACTTCCTACTCACAAATATTTACAGGATAATGCTCCAAACAAATTTTCATATTTTTACACAGAGATTTGACCTAAGCAATTCACATGTAAAGATAACTACAAAAATGCCACTATGCAAATAATCATCCAAAAATCTTAATAAAATTTACAAAGGTTCATATTACAGAAATAAGGGCCTAAACATTTTATGATAATTTTCTATGAACAATACTCGTGTTTTTGATCAAAGTCCCATAAGTGTTAAAATGTAATTACACTATTTATCCATGGAACAATTTTCAAAATTGCTCATAATTTTTTCCAGAGAAGTGAAATGACCGATTAGGGCTTGGATCAACACTTTGGAATTTTCTAAGTTCAGTAGCCTTACTTTTTCATTTTAACACCTTAATGTGCATATTTTGGTATAATTCCAACTTATGGGATTTTTCCCCAAAAATCCCAATATTTCTATGGGAGGTGTATTCCCTCTCTATGAGCCTCTATCCAAAATTTCATAGACATGCACTATTCCAAATTGTCAAAATTTCCATTTTCCCATTTTTATTATTTGCACACCATTCACAGTTTCACCTTCACCACGCATGTTGGATCCTCCAACATGCAGAGTTCCAAATGACTCCAATTTTTTACCAAGGCCATATGATGACCTAGGAGCCAAGCCACCCAAATTTGGAGGCATTGGGAATAGGGAATCACCCTTAATTTCATTTATTTAAATAATGATATTTCTACAAATAAGAAAATAACTCCCAAAAATTCAGATTTTTGGGCAGTGTCTAAGTCTAGTATGTACACATGCATGACCTATATTTCATTATATGTGGAATTATGGTTTGACCTAGGCTTCCATTTGAAGTTCTACCCTAACCTAGGAGTAGTCCTAGGAGGATGACCCTACAAGGCGCTACATGCTCCAAACTACATTTTCAGAGTGTCAAATTAAAGGTAAGACCTAGTTCTACATTTATTATGTAGGAAATTTTTTAGGAATATTCCTCTACAAGGCCCAAAATCAATATGCAAGTTATTGTTCAAACTATGAAAAAAATACATTTAAATGAAACTAATACTATAGTTTTAATACGATTAAAATCGAGGGCATCTGTACATCTTCTCCACCGAGCCAATGGCTCAGATTATTCCCGCATATAGCAACTTCAAACCACATTTCCTGGCCACCCCTCAGCCTCCTCGGCCGGCTACCATCGCCACCACCCCCATTGTGGTAGTGGCTAGCGATTGGTGGCGAAATGGTGGCCAAAAACCACCTCTCCTGTGATCCCAAGCAAGATCTATTTCTTGCGATTTTCTCCCACACCTCACATGGAATCAAGGTCAATTGAGCCTGATATCTCTCCTAAATGATCTAGGAAGCTAGCACAGAGGGAGGGGAGGAGAAACGGACCCTTAGACGAGTTTGACAGCGGGTTTGTTGGTGGTGCTCCATGGCCAACCCTTGCTCCGATGAGTTAGCTCGATTCCTTGTGTCTCCAGCAAAGTCCTTGCTCCATCAATCAAATTCCACTCCTCTGGATGTTCTAAAGCTGATGGTGTGGTCGAATAAGGTTGGGGTGGGCTGCTTGTGTGGTTTTGCTTAAGGGGGTTGTCGTCATTGGGCCTTGTTTTCTCCTCCTTACTGCCAAGTGGTCATCATCCCCTAAAATTGGTTGGATATGAGCTTGGGACTTCAGCCAAAGGCATGGGTAGAGAGAAGGAGGGCCACATGGCTTTCATCCCCCATTTTCCTCCTTCTCTCTCTCCTCCAATTTGCCAAAAACCCCAAAATTCACCCCTTGCATGTCACTACCCTCCAAAACACAAGGGTAGGGGCTGTCAATGGGAACTTAGGCTGATCATGGGCCTTGGATCATAAGCTTAGCCCATTGGGAATGGGCTTGGCCTTTCTTTTTCTCCTTTAGGTCTTGTGTTGACTATGTTTACTTTTAGGGTTGAATTGGTCAATTTGATGAGTGAGCTGGCCCCACTTGATGGTCATGGACCATATAGAACCATCCAACATGGGTTGGGCCATGGTGGTGCCCCACTTGGGCTAATTTGTCCTATGTGTGTAGATTTGACCAAAGTAGGGTTGGGATTGACTTTGGTCAAATTAGGTAAATAGGTGACCCTATGATGAAGATTTTGGCTTAATTAAATTGCTTTTAGGGTTAGGGACATAGTGGTGGGTTCAATATGTACATATGGTTCCAATTTGGGCTAGTATGATCTAAGTTGACTTGGACCCTATAGTGGGCCCTATGTGAATCCACCCTAAGTCCTTGGGTCAAACCTAGTCTAACCCCATTCCCTTACCACATGTCCTAACATAATTTAAGTTTGGGGTCTAGTAGGGAATGAGATGTTATAAATCCCAAAAACAAAAAAATTCATCCTCGAAATTCAAGTTCGGGTCTGCGGGATTTCTATGCACAGGAATTCTAAGGAACTTCTCAAAAATACTTAAGATGTACCTGAGGCGAAGAGTCCCATATATCGTTCTCGCATAAGATCCATCAGCTCCCAGGTGTGATCCTCCTATCCGTGGTTGAACAACAACACCTTGACCAAGAGATCCTTCTTCTTCCGCAGCACCCTGATCACCGTGTCATCGATCCATAATAGCTCCAAAAAAACTGATCTATCAGGTGCTACTAGACCTGCTATAGTGGTGATATGCTACTTTGGCCTAAGTAGAGCTCTCCGAAGCGAGGAGACGTAGAAGACGTCGTGCAGGTTCCCTTACTCTAGCAGCAGCTCCAGCCGATAAACTAAAGGACCGATCCGCTCAAGGATCAAGTATGGTCCCATAAATCGAATGGGGAGCTTCTTGTGCCTCTACCCCGCAAAACACCTTGTACCAGACGTATCTTCATTAATACCTTGTCTCACACCTGTAAATCCACCTTATGATGCCTCACATAAGAGTACTTGGCCTGCCTACTATGTGACTCCAGCATCTGATCCTTGATCAGTCGTATATGTGTGTCTGTATCCTCAATGCAATCTGATCCCAGTGCCCTAGGGTCCTCATCCTGGACCCAAGATAGTGGCATCCGACACTTCCTCCCATAAAGGGCCTTATATGGTTCCATCCCAATGCTCTCCTGATGACTGTTGTAGGAGAACTCTATCATTAGAAATGGTGTCTCCGGGGGCTTTCCCTTATCCAAGATACATAGACAAAGTAAATCCTCTATAGTTCGGTTGGTCCGCTCTGTCTGACCGTCGATCTGTGGATGGAAAGTTGTTTGGTCCATTGATCCCAATGTCTTGTATTTGAAGAAGGTCTAGTGAACAATGAATACACATGTGGTGATCTAACTTGTGTTACAAGTTCTGTGTTTGCAGAATATCTATTATGAATTGATTGGACAGGTTGTCCAAGTGGCCAAAACAGGTATTGTCTAGGAAAGCCAGTGGCAAGATGAGAAAAGTGGCTAAGTTCATAGGTATTGAGTGAAGTCAGTGAAGCAAACTCACTCAACACCATACATCAAAATGCTGTGAGACAGGCTAATGAAGTAAAAGCCTAAGAATAAATGGGAAGAAAAGTGGCTAACTCAACAGGAATTGAGTGAGTATCACTCACTCAATGCCATACTCTATATTCGTTGAGTATTTCCTTGTAAGTAAAAGCCACGAAAAAATGTGGTGATATTTGACTAAGCCAATAGGTGTTGAGTGAGGCAAGATCACTCAACGCCATATGATAAAGTATTGACTAACCATCATTCAGTTAGAACCTGTGTTTTTAGACATAGAAATTTGTCTAAGTCCAAATGGGTTGAGTGGAGCTTACTCACTCAACGCCAAGGAGCAGAAAAATCTGGCTAAGGTAGAAATCATTGAGTGAGACATGCTCACTCAATTCTCTCAATGCCATGATTCAGAAAATCTGGCTAAAACAAAAAATCATTGAGTGAGGCATGCTCACTCAGCGCTCTCAAAGCTTAAGATGCTGAAAAACCAGAGAGATTGATTAGGTAGAAAGCGTTGAGTGAGAAGTGCACACTCAATGCTCTCAACTCCTAGATTAGACAGAATTCCATCTAAGTAGTTTGGCGTTGAGTGAGCTTACTCACTCAACGCCAAGAATCAGAAAGCTGGTAAAGTAGTTTGGCATTGAGTGAAGTTGAATCACTCAATGCTTAGAGACATATTTTATTTTCTAAGGAGTTTGCATTAAGTGATGGTTACTCACTCAATGCTAAGAGACAGTAAAACTGTCTAAATGGTTTGGCATTGAGTGAAGGACTTCACTCAACGCCTATGCTAATGTTGCTGGATTTAGGTTAAGTCCACAGATGGTGACGTCAACAGTCAACATTTTCAAATGGATAGCTACGAAGCTACAAAACATGACAAAAGGCACCGCAGAGGTACTGTACGACAGTTAATGTTAAAGCAAGATAGCCACTGGCCATCAATGGTGTGGGGGCCACTGCTAAAGGAGCCTTAGGCTGCAATCAATAAAAGGAAAAGGCTTCTTACAGAAGAGAAAGTTATTGAAGCAGTTCTTCCTCATCTCCATTATTACTGTAAGGATAAGAATAGAGAGCAAATATACTGCAGGTCTAATGGCTCAATAAGTTAGTTGTTTGTCTTCATCATTGACTACAGCAAGATCAGAGAAAATCTCTGAAGAGGAGAAAGAAAGTTAGATGGTGTCATTTTTCATCTGCACCAACAAGTTCTTCACGGATCCAACTATACAACTCTGAAGAACATTTACTGAAGGCTATGAAGAAGAAGTTAGGGCTGAATCTCCTCGGCCCAGGAAAGAAGGAAGAAGCAGAACAGTTGTCTACAAGCTGCTTCCAGCACAATCCAAAGCAAGATATACATCCTTGTTGCTGAGAAGAAGTTGATTGGATTCTATCATCTCATATAGCAGCAAGTCTTAATTATAGTTACTTCTCAGGACCAGCAGGAAAAATCCCAGGTGCTGTGAAGAAGAAGTTAATGGGACTGAGTATTACTCAGTTCAGGAAATATGCTCTGAGATTATTTTCCTGGAGTCATAGTTGGGTTGAGTTTATCTCAGTCCAGAAGCTTGGCACAGAGAAACATCTCTTGTATCACGATCAACCACACAACCCTCTTCCACCTTGTAGGATCCATTTGGATCTGAGTAGTAGTAGAAAATCTGCTCTGAGGTAGGATTTTATTGAGAATCTGAGAGTAGGACCTTTGGGCCTGAGCTATAGGACTTGGTTTCAAGTCTGAGGTAGGTGAGTCATTCTAACTGAGTTGTAGGGTACTTGTGCCTGAGCTGTAGGATCCCTTGGATTTGAGTTATAGGGCTTAACATCCTGAGGTAGGAGATTCATTCTCTCAAAGCTGTAGGATCCCTTGTGAATTTTAGGTAGGGCTGTCATCACAGCCTGAGTTGTAGGGCTTAACATCCTGAGGTAGGTGATCAGAGAATCACTGAGTTATAGGGCCTTGTGCCTGAGAAGTAAGTCTTGGAGGACACTGAGTTATCCCGAGGGATCGAGGTGTATGCACTTAAGAGCTGAATTTGGAGAAGTGCATTGTCTAACTAAAAGTTAGAAAGGTGAGGGAAAGTTGATGTACCCATAAACTGGGAACCACTATAATTCTTGTGGGAGCTTTGTTTATTTTCTTTGTGTTGGATTTATTACAGGTTGTATATCTTGAAAGCAATAACTAATAAACTAACAAATGTTCCAACAAAAGGAAAATAAAAGATAGTCACTAAGGACTAATAACCTATTCACCCCCCCTCAAGGTGGTTTATCTATCCTTGAAAATAAAGACTTTCAAGTGGTATCAGAGGGAGGTTTCTCAAAAAGGACCTAACAGTCTGAGTAGAACTCAAAGGATAGATAAAAGGTTTTGTTGGAACACCCTATTACTATTTGGACCAGGATGACTATACTTCTATAGGGATTTTGTGTTGTGACCTCCTTGTTGTTATAAAGGTCACATAGGCTAGTTAGAGTAATCTTCAGCTCGATGCATAGTCGACTTCAGCTCGACGTAGAGTCGACCTCTGCTCGACGCAGAGTCGATCTCAGCTCGACGCAGAGTCGATCTCAGCTCGACGTGGAGTCGACCTCAGCTCGACGTGGAGTCGACCCCAGCTCGACGTTCCGTCGAACCCAGTTCTGCTTACAGAAAACTCTCTCTGGCCGACGTGTGTCGTGCTCAGATCGACGTTTTATTATGAGCTCGACGCTTTCCAGACTCCCGTTAGTTTTGAATAGGAATTCAAATTCCTTCTGTCAGACAATTAATGCTGAAGATTTATTGGCCGTTACAGCATATCTGGTGCATGGCTCAAGGAATTTTCTAAGGAATGTCTGCCTGACATTTCCTTTGAGGCATGGACATTTAAGGAAAGCATTTAATGCTGACTGCCAACGGCTATCAAAGAAAAAGGAAGAAGAAGACTCAGATATATCATTTTTTTTTCATTCAGCTAGACAGAAAGACATAGAAAGAAAGAAAAATATACAGGACTTCAGCGGCTCTCTCTCTCTCTGTGATATTGTTTTGAAAGCTCACTCACAGGAATTCTGATTGCTTCAGACACAACATCCAACCTTCTTGGATCATCTCTTGCTGGAGCAAATCAGATCTTTGAAGACCTGTCACCCTTGTGCAGAGCTCTCCTTCCTGAACTTCTTCTTGATCTCAGGGGGAGCTTTGACAACAACTACAGATCCACTTTTGCTTCTCTCTGCTTGTTGATAGAGAAGACAACCTCATCCCTTTTTCTTTTTCTTTCTGTACAGGGTTTTAACTCCTTCAAAAGTTACTTTTGGTTTTGCTGAAACCTGGTCAAAATCAGCTCCTTTGGTTTGTGAGAACCTGATCAAAAACTCTCTGGTGATCAAGACACCTGATCAACTCATCTTGAAGTGGATTCCTATCAAGGGTGATAGAAGAGTGGATGTACCCAGATTTGGGGAACCACTATAGCTCCTTGTGTCGTCTGGATTGCTTGTTTCTTTGTGTTTTGCTTTGTGCTGTAAATTTCTTTTTACTCTGATTATTTGCTATAGCACCTTACACTAAGTAAAGTCAAACTTTCTCTGCACACAAGTTTTTATTTGCAAATTATTTTAAATAACTCTATTCACCCCCCTCTAGAGTTAGGATTGATCTTATCCTGCACTTTCAATTGGTATCAGAGGCAGGTTGATCATTCATACAGGCTAACACCTGGATCAAAAGATCCCTGATAAGATCATTCCTCTCAAAGGGTTATTTTCCTTAGTATTACTTTTCTTTAAAACTCATGGCACAAAACAAGGACTTTGCTAGCACCAAACCTCCTATGTGCAATCTCTCTAAGTTTGCACTATGGAAAGCAAGGATTAGACTGTACATGAACTCTTTTGATGAAGACATTTTTAATTCTGTTTTGACAGATTGTCCAAGACCTCCCACTGGAACAAGTACATCAGCTGTTCCTCCTCCTTCAGGAACTGATGCTGACATAAAGAAGTGGAAGGCAGCAGATGCTAAAGCCATGAACATCTTGGCTCAAACCATGTCAGATGACATTTTCCAGAAAGTAGCTGATTGCAATACTGCCAAAGAGATCTGGGAAAAACTTTCAGAAATTGTATCAGGTTCTGCAGATAAAAGAAAGGATAGGAGATCCCTCATCACCCAGTATGAGAACTTCAAAAAGGCAGAGTCTGAGTCAGTTGCTGACATGTACAACAGACTGAGTCTAATCATCAGTGAGCTTAGATCACTAGAAAAGGACATATCTCTCACTGAGATAAATGACAAGATACTGACTTGTTTCCCTAGCTCTTGGGACTCAAGAATCTGGTCGATTAAAGATGGAAGAAATGTCTGTGAGTTATCCACAGAAGCTCTTCTAGGAAAGCTCAAGAGTTATGAGCAATTCATTAAGAAGAGAGAAGAAGAGCAGAAGACATCCACACCAACAAAAAAGGTTGAGAAAACCATTGCCTTCAAAGCACAGGAAGAAGAACCTAAAGAAAAGGTGTTGGAAGTGAAGAGCTTATGAGCCTACTGGTCAAAAGTTCAATAAGCTGAATAAAAGGAACTTCAGAAGATGGTCATCCAAAGACAAAGACAAGCAAGGTATGACAGATCTACTAATAAAGATATTATCTGCTTTGGCTGCAAGAAACCAGGACACATTTCCCTAACTGTCCAGAAAATCAAGATAAAGACAGAAGGGACAAGAAGGAAAGAAAAGATAAAGGAAAGATAAGGAGTCAAGGAAGTACCATGACAAGCCTTCCTCCAGCAACAACAAGCACACCAGAAAAGGATTTGTGGCTGAATCCTGGAGTGACTCTGATGAGTCTGATTCATCATCCAGCTCTAGTGATGATGAGGATGATGCAGAAGAAAAAGGATTCTGCATGATGGCCATCAGTGCATCTCAAAAGAACACTGATTCAGAGCCTGATGCTGACTACCTATCTGATCAGGAACTTACTGAGGATCAGGTAATAGATTCATTTGATTTTACTTCTGATGAATTTAAATCTGAGTTCAAATCTATGTGCATTGACTTGATTGAATCTCAAAAGTTGATTAAAAACTCTCAGAGAACAATTAATTGAATGCAAATCCATTAACTCAGATAATCTTAGACTCTTAGAAGAGTTGAAGCAGTGTGGGAGGAGATAGCTTCACTGAAAGGTGAGCTATCTAAGGCCAAACAATTTGAAGAAACCCTTAATGGGAGAAGTATCAATTAATGGACATCACAAGTACAGTGAACTCAAGATTGAATGGTACACTGGGCTTGGGTGCTTCATCCAGCCAACCCTTAGTGCTGACAACTCCAATCAAATTTACCAGTGACAAAGGTAAAGGAGTCTTGATAGTGGCTAGGAAAATGCTGACTTAACCCAGGAAACTGGACAAGAAGCGTCGAACGAAGCTCGACGGACGTCGACCAGAGCTCGACGTAATCGCAAGAAAACGTCGAACTCAGGTCGACGCCTTCTACCCTCTGAACAAAGCAAGCCTTCGCCGTCGAATGGAGCTCGACGCACTCACCAGAGTCCGTCGACCGAAGCTCGACGTGCGTCGAGCCAAGCTCAGAGCAAAATTCAGCTCTCAGGGTTAATTCAAAATTTAATTCCAGCTCCACATCTCATCACTTTAACCTTATGCTGAATGGATAATACCTCCTAGGAGATATCATCCTGTAGGCTATAAGAGTCAACCTGAGATGTCTTTTATTTCAGAGTTAAAGGATATCAAGAAAGGCCCAAGGTAAACTGGGTCAAAAACAATTGATTTGTTGTATGTGCAGATAAAGACCTATCCAATTGAGAACCAGCAGTGGTACTTGGATAGTGGGTGCTCAAAGCACATGACTGGCAACAAGGAGAACCTTGTGTCCTTCAAAGCTAAACATGGTCCTTTTTGGATCAATTAATGTACAAAGCCTAGGAGGGAAATCTTATGCTTTAGTAGTTGTAGATGGCTTCTCAAGATTCACTTGGGTGTTCTTTCTGAGAAAGAAGTCTGATAACTTCAAGATTTTGACAGATTTTCTCAAAGGCATACAGATTGAGTTCAATACTCACATTGCCCTGATCAGAAGTGATCATGGGACAGAGTTTGATTCTCTTCTTATGCTAGAGTTCTGCCAGAAGGAAGGTATCAGGCACACTTTCTCAGCTCCAAGAACTCCTCAACAAAATGGGGTAGTTGAAAGGAAAAATAGAACCCTTATTGAATCTGCCACAACATTGTTGACAGATGCTCACCTTCCTCTAACCTTTTGGGCAGAGGCTGTGAACACCTCCAACTATGTTTTGAATAGAAGCCTGATACATAAACTGAAGGGTAAGACTCCCTATGAGTTACTCAAAGGGAAGAAACCTAAAGTAAATTATTTCAAAAATTTTGGCTGCATTTGCTTCATTCACAATAATGACAAGAAATACCTAGCTAAATTTGAAGCCAAAGCTGATGAAGGAGTGTTTCTGGGATACTCCATGACTAGCAAGGCTTATAGGGTCTTTAACAAGTGCTCAAATAAAATTGAAGAATCCATGCATGTTACATTTGATGAAACTAACATGTCTTATAAGGAGAAGGAGACTTCTACCATAAGCAATTTGCAGGAACATTCAATTTCAGAAAATCTGAAGCAGCTTACCATCACAGACAAAGGTCATTACCTTCAACAATTCAGCAAGACACTGAACTCAGTGACAATGAAGAGGAATCTCAGGGTTTGGAAAGCTCAAATGGTCAACAAATTGAAGAACCAGTTGTTGTTCCCAAGAGGAAACAACAACACAGGTTGGTGCATCATCAACACCCCTTATTGATCTTGCAACAACAAGAGATCACCCAATCTCACAAGTAATTGGAGATATCTCAGTGGGTGTGCAAACAAGGAATCAAGTTAATCAAATATTATGCACACCTGCTTTCTTTCTCAAATTGAGCCTCAAACCATACAAGATGCAGAGCAAGATCCAAACTGGATCATTGCAATGCAGGAAGAGTTGAATCAATTTGAAAGGAATAAAGTTTGGGAATTAGTACCAAGACCAAGGAACCAACAAATTGTTGGAACCAAATGGGTATTCAGAAACAAGTTGGATGATCAAGGAATAATTGTGAGAAACAAGGCAAGACTTGTTGCACAAGGATATTGCCAAGAAGAAGGAATTGATTATGACCAAACCTTTGCACCAGTTGCAAGGTTGGAGGCCATAAGAATCTTCCTTGCATATGCAGCTCACAAGAGATTCAAGGTATATCAGATGGATGTCAAGAGTGCATTTCTCAATGGAGACATCAAGGAAGAAGTTTATGTAAAGCAACCTCCAGGTTTTATCTCTCCAACCTTTCCTGATCATGTTTTTAAACTGCATAAAGCTTTATATGGTCTCAAGCAAGCTCCTAGAGCATGGTATGAGACCTTAGATTGTTTTTTGTTGGAAAATGATTTTAAAAGGGGTAGAGTAGACCAAACTCTTTTTGTTAGAACCCATAGGTCCCATACCCTACTAGTACAAGTTTATGTAGACGATATCATATTTGGGTCTACAGATTCAAACTTATGCAAAAAGTTCTCACAACTTATGCACTCAAAGTTTGAAATGAGTAGCATGGGTGAGCTTGCTTTCTTTCTTGGATTGCAAGTTAAACAACATGTGGATGGCATTTTCATTTCTCAAACCAAGTATGCAAGAGAACTGGTTAAGAAATTTGGAATGTCTGAAGCATCCTCTATGAAAACACCTATGCCTACAAATGCTGTTTTAGATGCTGATGAATCTGGAAAACCAGTTGATCAGACAAGCTATAGAGCAATCATTGGCTCATTACTTTATCTAACAGCTACTAGACCAGATATAATGTTTGCTACATGTATTTGTGCTAGATTCCAAGTAAGCCCTAGAGAGTCCCACCTCACACTAGTTAAGAGGATTCTTAGGTATGTAAAAGGTTGTCCTAATCTAGGTCTCTGGTATCCACATGACTCAGGATTTGATCTAACTGGATTTTCAGATTCTGATTATGCTGGATGTAAAGTAGACAGGAAAAGCACCAGTGGAACTTGTCAATTCCTTGGTGATAGACTTGTCTCCTGGTTTTGTAAGAAACAAACCTCTGTGTCCACATCAACTGCTGAAGCTGAATACATGGCTACAGGTAGTTGTTGCTCACAGATTTTGTGGATTCAAAAGCAGCTTCTAGACTATGGGTACAACTTAGAGATGTCTAAAATCTTTTGTGATAATACCAGTGCAATATCTATTGCTCAAAATCCAGTTCTCCATAGTAGGACTAAGCACATAGAGATCAGACATCACTTCTTAAGGGATAATGTAGAAAAGAAGAAAATTGCACTAGAATACATTTCCACTGAACTACAGAGAGGAGATATTTTCACCAAGCCCTTGGATGAAAAGAAGCACTTCTTTTTCCTCAATCAGTTGGGAATGCTAGATGGAGACAGCATAAAATAAAACTCCAAGATTTTGAAACCCATAATTAACAGGAATAGGAAAAATTTCATTTTAAAATTTCCTGTCTGAGTGGTTGTTCTGAGCTCTGAACTAAGCTCGACGCTGCGTCGAACTGAGATCGACGATCCGTCGAACTCCAAAGCGTCGAACGTCGAACTCGACTTCTAGCGTCGAAATAAGTTCACAGCTCCCTGGCTTCTTGAGTTTCTCTCTCCCCGGTCGACGTCTTCGTTAAACGTCGACCTAAGCTCGACGTATAGCTTCAGCCAAAGCGTCGAACGTCAACCTAAGCTGGACGCTGTTGAGTCGTTTTAGTTCTCTTAGAGCCTTAGAGCGTCGAACTGAGCTCGACGTTCTTTCCTTTTCTGCATCGAACCCTAAGTATAAAATCATTTTTTTCATCGTCGTTCGCAGTTGCGCTTTCATATCTTTCTGCTCAAGCTTTCTCCCTCCAAATACTTTACTCTTGATCTTGGAAGGTATTCTTTTTGCAGGAACATGGCAATCACAGCAGGAGCTCTGACGGCCATGAAGTTTGATTCTGGATTCGATATCGACTTCGACTCTTTTGATGGATCTCCACAATACTTTCTGGATATACTGGACCTCTTCAAGGAGTAGCAACTGGTTAACTTTATGTCAACCAGGATCCCTCTCCCAGAGTCAGAAATCAAAGAGTGGAGTCTTACAGCAGTTATCTCAGATAACAATACATTGACTGGGAAAGTTTCAGGAAATGAGGTAGCCATCTCACCTCAAATCATTTCAGAAGTTTTCAACTTTGCTGCTGGAGATGATGGCATAGAACTATCTGTGGAAGAGTATGCCTTGATGCTGGACAGGATGGGGCATGCTGCTGGTAACCCCTCTAAACTCCTCAAAGTTAACCTAGCTATTGAATATAGGTTATTAGCAGACATTACCGGCAAAGTGATCTGTGCAAAGAGGACTGCACATGATGCAATTACTAGGCATCAGTTTTGCCTTATGGCTGCACTTATGGATAAGAAACATCCCAACTAGGGATTGATTGTGTTTGAAATGATTAAGAAAAAATTGGATAAAAACTCTGTCCACTTTGGAAGAGTTCTTGGGTTGATTCTCAACCATTGCTGCCCCCAACTGCTTGTGTCCTCCAAGAAGCACATCAATGCTTCCAAGAGGCTCACATGTGCCCTAATTGGCAAGTGGGAGAGAAGAATTGTGAATCCCAGGGCAGCCGCAGCAATGAAGTCTTCTGCAGACACCAGGACTGTAGAGGTCACTCTCCCTCGGTCCACTGGTCCAGAAGCAGGGACTTTGCCATCTGACTCCCTCACCCTCCCATCCACTTTCATCCCCTCAACCACAGTCATTCCATCCACTCAACCTTTACCTTCCTCCATCTCTACCATTGCCTCCTCCCTTCCACCTCACACTACTTTCCTTCCCATACGCTTGGATTCCACCCCTCATGAGGATCTCTTTTCTTTTGACATGCATGAAGACTCCTTCATGGATGCCTCTACCTCCTCTCCACATGACTTTCACCATCCATCCACTTTTTTAGAGCTACTCTTTTCCTCCATCCATGAGCCAGTTACACCTCCACTGTCTACACCACCCTCAACATCTTCTACATTTACTGTTTCTGCTACTCCATCTACCTCTACTCAAGTTCCCCTTGAGCAAGTAGCTCTCCTGCCTTTGGCCAATCAGATTTTTGATCTTTTGGCACCTAGGCTCTCCTCCCTCTTGGATGCCAAGTTGGATCCTCTCATTCTTTCCCTGAGAACTCTTTCTGCATCTGTCTCCTCCCTCTCCTCTCAGTTGGCATGCCCTTCTTCTGGGGGCCTAGAGTCAGCTACCACTGATTCTAGGCAGGGGAGATGTCAGCAGAAGAAGAGCTGCCTCCTTCTACAGTTCAGTTTGTTCAGACGTGTTCAGAGACAGTATCAGTTACAGAAGTTCAGATAGTATCTGAGGCTCCTCCTCCAGCTTCAATTCAGCTCATCAGCAGTGCCTTAGACCTTCAGTGTTTGGCAGCTTCTGTCCAGAGCTTCTCCCCTCCAGCTCAGATTCAAGAAGACCTTTCCATAGCACCTGAGGCTCCTCCTCCTAATTCAGAACTGCTTCAAGAAGATCTGTCTAGGGCTATTGTCCCTTTTCAGAAGATCCCTGATGTAGCAGTGGTAGCAGTGGCTCCTACTAATGTTGAAATTGAAATGTTAGCAGCTGTTGAAACTTCAGGTGAAGCGATTGAGACACCTGATGCAGTTGAGACCCATGTATCCCAAGCCCTTCAGGAACCAGCCTCTTTAGTCTCTATGGCTCCTGAGGCTGTGCCCTCTCCTGCAGTGGTAGACTCCTCCTCCCCACTGACAGCAGATCTTCCTTCAGTTTCCTCCTCAGCAGCTCCAGACTCCATCAGTTTTCCTATCTCTAAAAGGAAGTACATAGATCCATATGAAGAATCTCAAAGTTCAGAAGATGAGTTTGCTACAGATTCTGATGACTCCTCTGCAACTATTGCAAGGAAGAGGAAAGCTAGATCAAAAGCCATGAAAAGAGTACCAATTGCCAGAGCTACAGACCATGACATTCCCTACTATATCAAATACAATTGTGAAATCACAGAGCCATGGATGCAGTACTCCCAAAATCAGAGAAAAGCAATGAAACAGAAAAGAAAATTCAATGAAGGACCAACCAAACCTGTCCATCAGCCTCCACCTCCACCTCCTCCAGATGCAGGTGCAGGTGCTAGTCTATCTTCCAATCCAGCCCCTTCAGCTCTACATGGAAAGACATATCAAGCAAGAAGATATCAAGGAGACAGTCAGCAAAGGGGAGGTCAGCAAAGAGGAAACTATAGAGGCAGGCAGTCCAGAGGAAGATCAGGTTCTCAACCTTATCAAAGGGGAAGAGCCTTTGATCCAACCTCTGGTCCCTATCCTTATAGACCTAGAGTTGACCTCACCCCAACTACCTCTCAAGAACTCTCCTCTAACAGATTTGAACCAGCAGTACCTTTTGAAGATCCCACCAAAACTCCTGCCTACTGGAAAGCTAGAATGACAGAAATGGCTGCTTTAAATGAGATTAATAAAGCTAGAGAAAAAGGTTTGGACACCTCTCATATCAGTACAATGTCAGACCAAAAAAAAGAGGAATTGGAGAAATATAATTCTAAGAAATTCTTTGATTCAGACAGATATATGCAACTCCATCCTGCAGCTGTACCACCCAGTGCAAGAGATCAAAAGTATTTAGGTGCAGCTGATGATTACAGATCTAAAAAGGAAGCTTCAAATCCAAACAGAGAAATCATCTTCAAGAAGAGTGATCAAGACAAAGCCCCAAAGGAAAAGTAAAGTAAGATGCATTAATTCTTTCTATATGCTGGACTCAGGACATTTGAACATTTGTGCTGCTATATAATGTTATATATGTTGCTTTTTATTCTGTCATGTCTGGCTGTATTGTAGTGTATTGTATCTGCTTTATCTTTCTTTGAATCCCTAAATTCATATAAATAGTAATCCTAATCCAAATAGGGGGAGATTGTTGGAACACCCTATTACTATTTGGACCAGGATGACTATACTTCTATAGGGATTTTGTGTTGTGACCTCCTTGTTGTTATAAAGGTCACATAGGCTAGTTAGAGTAATCTTCAGCTCGACGCATAGTCGACTTCAGCTCGACATAGAGTCGACCTCTGCTCGACGCAGAGTCGATCTCAGCTCGACGCAGAGTCGATCTCAGCTCGACGTGGAGTCGACCTCAGCTCGACGTGGAGTCGACCCCAGCTCGACGTTCCGTCGAACCCAGTTCTGCTTACAGAAAACTCTCTCTGGCCGACGTGTGTCGTGCTCAGATCGACGTTTTATTATGAGCTCGACGCTTTCCAGACTCCCGTCAGTTTTGAATAGGAATTCAAATTCCTTCTGTCAGACAATTAATGCTGAAGATTTATTGGCCATTACAGCATATCTGGTGCATGGCTCAAGGAATTTTCTAAGGAATGTCTGCCTGACATTTCCTTTGAGGCATGGACATTTAAGGAAAGCATTTAATGCTGACTGCCAACGGCTATCAAAGAAAAAGGAAGAAGAAGACTCAGATATATCATTTTTTTTCATTCAGCTAGACAGAAAGACATAGAAAGAAAAATATACAGGACATCAGCGGCTCTCTCTCTCTCTGTGATATTGTTTTGAAAGCTCACTCACAGGAATTCTGATTGCTTCAGACACAACCATCCAACCTTCTTGGATCATCTCTTGCTGGAGCAAATCAGATCTTTGAAGACCTGTCACCCTTGTGCAGAGCTCTCCTTCCTGAACTTCTTCTTGATCTCAGGGGGAGCTTTGACAACAACTACAGATCCACTTTTGCTTCTCTCTGCTTGTTGATAGAGAAGACAACCTCATCCCTTTTTCTTTTTCTTTCTGTACAGGGTTTTAACTCCCTTCAAAAGTTACTTTTGGTTTTGCTGAAACCTGGTCAAAATCAGCTCCTTTGGTTTGTGAGAACCTGATCAAAAACTCTCTGGTGATCAAGACACCTGATCAACTCATCTTGAAGTGGATTCCTATCAAGGGTGATAGAAGAGTGGATGTACCCAGATTTGGGGAACCACTATAGCTCCTTGTGTCGTCTGGATTGCTTGTTTCTTTGTGTTTTGCTTTGTGCTGTGAATTTCTTTTTACTCTGATTATTTGCTATAGCACCTTACACTAAGTAAAGTCAAACTTTCTCTGCACACAAGTTTTTATTTGCAAAATTATTTTAAATAACTTTATTCACCCCCCTCTAGAGTTAGGATTGATCTTATCCTGCACTTTCAGGTTTAAACTTATATGTTCAAAAGTGAGCCATAAGGTGTGGAGATCAATGGAGCTTCAAATATGTAGAGAGGACATGGACATCATTGGGATGTTGGCAGCTCTAGCAAAAGACAAAGTCTATCCAGATACTGGAGTAAAGATCAGTGCCCCTCTATCACATTCAGATAGTGATTCAGGGGTGGATGAAGCTGAGGAAGGTGAAGGCAGATGCTATGGGCTCATAGATACACCAGAAGAAAAATACTGCCAGGATCAACCTTGGAAAATGGGGTATATTCCCCATCTAGCTCATCCTCAAAGTCTGGATATGAATCCTGCACAGACTCTTATGCATCCTCATCAAGTGATGATTAGAGTCTTTAATTAGAGGATGATATCAATTAATTGATTGCAAATCATGGTGCACTCTTGAAAGTCTTCAAGGAAAACAATAAGTTTATTAAGAAACAAGCTGTGGAAATCGCCTCCTTACAGCTGGCTGCTTCCCAGTAAGATGAGATTTCATCTTTGTTATATCTCAAAGTTAGGGAAGTAGGCCATTTGAAAACCATGGTAGATATCCATGTTGAGTCCATTGAATATAAGGACTCTATTATCAAGGAACTTGGAAATAAACTTGAGAAGGAGAAGAGGATTATGGCAAATTTCTCTAAGATAGATTCTATCAATTGAAAATCTGAATCTTAGTAGATTTTAAAAGTTATCCATTCTCAGAGGAGAGGCCAACCTCCTGTCAGACCTCAGTCAACCTCTCACAAGGTAATTCTCCTATCCAACAGGTATGACCAAGACTGCAAGTATGGTCACTAGAGGTGTAGGAATCTTTCTTTTACGATTACAAAAGTAGCTTACATTGGAAGAAGAGAGGCCATGGGATTGAGTGCTCAGAAGGCTCCCCATGAAGATGTTCAAAAGGTCCAACCAGGACCTTTTGTATTTGGTGCCCCAACCCCCTCATTTAAGAATGTGTCAATGGCCTATTCTAAGGTTCTTTAAGTAAGAACTCAAACCAAAGTTAAGTCAGTCAGTGAGGCTACCTTGGCTGTCCCTGAATCCATGAAGAACATGCCATCTGCAAAGAAGGCTGTTGCTAATGATGTTCAGAGTAAGCCAGGTACTTATACTAGAAGACTCACCTTCAGTCAAGCTCTTGCTGGAAGAAACAAGAAGAAGGCCTCAGTTCTTCCCACTGAACAACCAGTCAGAAATGGCTTGTATTCCTCAAAGAATGTTCAGAAAAGGAGATACAACATTCATGAATGTTGGTGTTGTGGCAAAATGGGCCACTTTGGCATAGACTGTTGGCACAACCCTAGTGTGCCAAAGGCAAGGGTGGATCTTCCTGATAGGACTCCTACAGGTAGACATGTACATTTTTCAAGCTTATAGGTACCTAGGACCTAAGTCATATTGGGTTCCTAAGGTATGGTAAATCTTGTTTTGTAGGACAATCCAAGTGACCATATCCAGTTATGTTCCTTGGATAGAGATGTGTCAGACCTAGAACTTATATAAGGAAGCCATCCTCAAAAGTTTTCATCAGTAAATGAAAGTGGATGAACTTACCCTCTAGCACAAGATGTCAATGACATGTGAAATCATTGAGGGGGAGACCAGCAAGCTAAAAGCTCCTGTTGAGGCGGTGCTAGCACACTGAAGTGTTAGACAAGCTTGTGTTTGGCCAGAATAATTTGTGTTAGGAAACATTCTGCACCAAGTGGATCAATGCAAGAACGCCATATGCACATCATTAGTAATTGTCTAGAAGCAAGGGAGTTATTATGCTCAGAGGCTGTGAATCCACCATCTGCTCCTAGTCTACTAGATAGAGATAAGTAGAATTCACCTAGCTTTTAATTCTTCTAAATATTTACTGAATTGCTAAAACTATGCATTGAAGAGATGAGATAGGTTAAATTAAATCTTGAGAAGAAGCAAGACAACAGTCTACAAACTTGTCTCAATAAATAAGTGAGTGGCTCTCGTGCTCATTATGCCTTTAGATGAAACTATACTCGACATCCTCAATATTGACATAAACATGTTGAATTTAGTTGCACTCCACTAGGAAACATATTACATGTGCATTGTAGGTCAACCTAATCCCTGCATTGTAACACTAAAGGAGTTAAAGGCAATTCACTTGTTAAAGAAATGGTCAATCAATTAAGAACAAGAATACAAAGGTTGAGCAAAATGAAGTCACTCAAGAAAATCTGTCTAGAAGTCGGCTTGCAGCTAAGTAGCAAGACTTAATCCTGACCGTTGATCAAAATTTGATCACAAAAATAAGTGTCTTTTCACCTTCTCTTAAGAAATAACTATAAATAGTGGAGCTTGTGCAAAAAGTAAAATCACTATTCCTTGCCATCACCCACCAGTATTCTCCAAATCAACGAAAAGCCTTTTTTGCTAGCTCTCAAAAATTCCCAAGCAAAATGGAACCAAAAGGACAGGATTTTCTCTTTGAAGGAGCTGAGGTTGTTCGCAATGGGTTCGTTGACGCTTCAGAAGAAGTTCAGCAAGTGCTTCATCTTCTACAAAAAATTTAACCTAGCTTTCGTCCTAATGGACCCTTATCTGTTGTGGAAGAGGGAAGTGCTAGAGTTGTTCACAAATTCCAAGGTATATGTAGCGGCTGTCAAAATAAAGACTATAATAAGTGGAAAGAAGATCAAGATCACCCCTTGAAGGCTTAGCAAGGCTCTACAGTTGCTAAAGCTATCTGCGAATGACAACGAAGACGAACTGGCGTATGATAATATCAAAACTGCAATTAAATGGTGTGGGTTGTCCAAGCACTACACCGGCTTAATCCTAAGGAAAGAACTTAACCTAATAGTTAATTTTTGGCTGGTATCATTGGAAAAGCCTTGCTCTACAAAACTGGCTCCCATGATAAAATTTTAAAGATGTTCGAGCTAATAACAAGAGTTGTTCTCTTGAAAAAGACCGACTGGGGGAGAGTTTTGTTTGATAGAATCTTGGAATGCATCTCTGAACATAACCTAGGGAGAATCCTATCCCTGGTTCTGTGACAGACTATCCCAGAAATTCTTAACATGAAGCTTGGAGCAAGAGTTCATCATATGAGAAGAATGGATATTAAGAATCTAGATCGATGGGAAAGAGTTCTTCATCCTCGTGGACCATCAGTGTTAGATAAAAAGGAAAAAAGGTTGCAGTTCATGAGCCAAGCAGCTCAAGCAGTTCTACTGAGGATGAAGATGAGCCTCTGGATTCAAATTCGACAGGATCTGATACAGAGATCAGGAAGAATACTACTGCACAGGTATTAGTTTCCTCTGATCGTACTGACAGAAATCAATTGAGCGATTAATAATCTGAAGAAACTTTGACTCATGACGATAACTTTCCTTCAGCTAGGAATGCTGGGCAAATAGCTGAACAAATTGTTGACAAGATCTGTGCAAGGATGGAGGAAGATGCTTCCAGGTTTGATTATATAGATGGCCACTTGCCTATACCTGATGACACTGATGTCCCCAGCCCTCAAAGTGAGGGGGAGCATCTTCTAGAACAAATCATGGAAATTGCATTTGCTGAAAAAAAGATTGCAGTGGATAAGGGGGAGCAACTTACAGAAGAGATAATGCAGGATGCATTAGTTGTGGGTGAACAATTCCAAATCCCCTCTAAAGAAATTCAGCCTACAAATGATACTACTACTGCTGTTGCTGCTGTTGTCCTGCATGCAAATGAAGGCATGGCAGAAGTTGAGGGGGTGCCTGAATCTGTAATCCCTACTCCTGAAGTACATGATCTAGTTTCCTGTTAATCAGAGAAAGAGGAATCTAGTCATATGAAGGCACAACCCTCAGCCGACTCGATGGATGCCACTGCTCTGAGAACATAGATCAGACAAGTCCATGAAGCTGAAAATGAAGGTTCATCAACTAAAATAGATCAGATGCCACCAATGTTCCTAGCCCAGCTAAAGGGCCTGCTGGATGAACAAAGGTGAGAATTGGAAAATTTTGTCGATGATGCATTAAAGAATATCATAAATGAGCTGGCCACAGAGATCAAATCAATTTGATTTGAAGTAAACTTGCTGAAGGGAGAGACTGTGAAGTTTTTCACCAGGGCTGCACCAGCTGCAGACTATACCATGGAGAAGCTTGATGAGGTAAGCTAGAATGTTGTCACTGTCATACAGAATCAGGAGATTCAGGCCAAGAATTCACTGGCTATCCACAATGTTGACAAAGTGTTGCTGTATATGCAGACTACTGAAATAAATACTAAGGCAGATGCCTACACCAAAATATTGGACGACCGCCTACTACGGGTCAGGAATCTTGTAATTGCTGGATTCAACCACTTAGAAACAGAAAGAAGCATGTCAAGCACCTACCAAACCATTCAAATAGTTGAAGAAGTCAAAAGGGGGGAGAGTGAGGTAATAAGAACTAATACAAAAATCATGGTATGGGAAACAAATGCTGTGAGAGGCTCACTGGGAATGGAGACAATACAATATAATAACATCCCAATGATGCCTTCTTAAGTGCAAGATACCTTGAACAGAATGTCTGCTGCTGCTCAAGTGCAAGATAGTCAAGAGTATGTACAGTACATTGAAGAAGGAGATATTGCTTGTGCTCTGTGGGGAGAGAAATCTACTATTGCTGGGATTCCTCCCTTCAGCCCCACTATAAACTAGTCACTACATACCAAAGAGATGATTGGTTCTGATACTGAAGAAGAAAGCAGGCTAAGGAAGAAGAGATATAGAGAATAAATGGAGAAGAAGCCTGATTTCGAGCAGGGGAGCCCTGTGTCCATATCCATCATTCAATTTGCTTGGGATCAAATTAAATCCAAGAAGACTCACAAATATAAACTATACAACTCAGTTGAATGGGACAAGAGGGAGAAGAAGGACATAAAAAAAGGTTGTATGGGAAAAACAAGAATGCAAACACTGCTTCCTGGTGAGGTTGAACCCACAAAGTATTTCCTAAATCCTTACAGTTACTTTTATAGGCAGAAAAATAAGAAAGTTGAAGTTGAGGCTGAAATGGAAAAAGCAACAAAGGAAAAGGCAGTTGATGAAGTAGATAAGGCAGACAAGAAGGGAAAGGAGAAAGCTGGAACATAAAACAAACCAACAAAGAAGCCCAAGGGCAGTGGAATAGTTATAAGGGAACCTGAAACGTGAAATTTTTCAGGTTCTTCTTAAAGGGCTAAAGGAATATGCAATATTTTGCTATATGCACAATAACAACCACATCTTAAAAGTTAAATGAAAATTATTGTGCTAATAATCATTATTTCTCAGTTATGCAGTTTAATTGTTTATTGTATAGATTGAATAGTTGTGTTAGTGTACACATTGTCCTAAGTTTTGACTTCTTTACATAGGGGGAGATTGTTGGATCCATTAATCCCAAAGTCCTAGATTTGAAGAAGGCCTAGTGAATAATGTATACACATCTGGTGATCTAACTTGTGTTACAAGTACTGTGATGGCTGGATATCTATTATGCACTAATTGGACAAGTTGTCAAAGTGTCCAAAATAGGTATTGTCTAGGAAAGCCAGTGGCAACGTAAGTGAAGTAGTTAAGTCCATAGGCGTTGAGTGAAGTCAACTCACTCAATGCCATACAGCAAAATGCTGTGAGACAGGCTAATGAAGTAAAAGCCTAAGAATAAATGGGCAGAAAAGTGGCTAAGTCCACAGGCGTTGAGTGAGTATCACTCACTCAATGCCATACTCTATATTCGTTGAGTATTGCCTTATAAGTAAAAGTCACAGAAAAAATGTAGTGATATTTGACTAAGTCCATAGGCGTTGAGTGAGGCAAGCTCACTCAACGCCATATGATAAAGCATTGACTAACCATCATTCAGTTAGAACCTGTGTTTTTAGACACAAAAATTTTGCTAAGTCCAAATGCATTGAGTGGAGCTTACTCACTCAACGCCAAGGAGCAAAAAAATCTAGCTAAGGTAGAAAGCATTGAGTGAGTCATGCTCACTCAATGCTCTCAACGCCATGATTCAGAAAATCTGGCTAAAGAAAAAAAGTTTTAAGTGAGGCGTGCTCACTTAGCGCTCTCAAAGCTTAAGATGCTAAAAAACCAGGAAAGTGATTAAGGCAGAAAGCATTGAGTGAGAAGTGCACACTCAATGCTCACAAGGCCTAGATTAAACAGAATTTTGTCTAACTAATTTTGCGTTGAGTGATGCTTACTCACTCAACATCAAGCAGTAGAAAGCTGGTAAAGCAGTTTGGCATTGAGTTAAGTTGAATCAATCAATGCCTAGAAACAAATTTTATGTTCTAAGGAGTTTGGCGTTGAGTGATGGTTACTCACTCAACGCCGAGAGACAGTAAAACTATCTAAATGGTTTGGCATTGAGTGAAGGACCTTCACTCAATGCCTATGTAAATATTGCTTGATTTTGGCTAAGTGCATTAATGGTTAAGTCAGCAAGTCAATAAGTCAACATTATTCAAATTGATAGTGTCAAAGATACAGTACATAATAAAAAGGCACCGCAGAGGTACTGTACGACAGTTAACGTTAAAGCAAGATAGAAGCTTGCAATCAATGGTGTTGGGCCCACTACTAAAGGAGTCGTTAGGCTGCAATCAATCAAAGTAAAAGGCTTCTAACAGAAGAGAAGGTTGTTGAAGCAGTTATTCCTCATCATCATTATTGCTGTGAAGAGAAGAACAGAGAGCAAAAAGACTGCAGGTCTAAAGGATCAACAAGTTAGCTTTTTGTCTTCATCATCGACTACAACAAGATAAGAGCAAATCTCTGAAGAGGAGAAAGAAAGTTTGCTGGTGTCATTTTTCATCTGCACCAACAAGTTATTCATGGATCCAGCTATATAAATCTGAAGAATATTTACTAGAGGATGTGAAGAAGAAGTTAGGGATGAATCTCCTCAACCCAGGAAAGAAAGAAGAAGTAGAACAGTTGTCTGCAAGCTGCTTCCAACATAAGACAAAGCACGATCTACATCCTTATTGCTGAGGAGAAGTTGGGCTGGGATTCTCTCAACTTAGGTAGCAGCAAGTCTTGTTGTAGTTACTTCTAATGCCAGTAAAAAAAATCCCTAATACTGTGAAGAAGAAGTCAGGACTGAGTATTACTTAGTTCAGGCAGTAGGCTCTAAAATTATTTTCCTGAAGTCATAGTTGGGTTGAGTTTATCTCAATCTAGAAGCTTGGCACAGAAAAACATCTCTTGTGTCAAGATCAACCACACAACCCTCTTACACCTTGTAGGATCCTTTTGGATCTGAGTGGTAGGAGCAAATCTGCTCTAAGGTAGGATTCTATTGAGAATCTGAGAGTAGGACCTTTGGGCCTGAGCTGTAGGACATAGTTTCAAGTCTAAGGTAAGTGAGTCATTCTTAATAAGTTGTAGGGCACTTGTGCCTGAGCTGTAGGATCCATTGGATTTGAGTTGTAGGGCTTAACAACATGAGGTAGGAGAGTTATTCTCTCTGAGCTATATGATCCCTTGTGGATATGAGGTAGGTATGTCCTCACAGCCTGAGTTATAGAGCTTAACAGCCTAAGGTAGGTGATCAGAGGATCACTGAGTTATAGTGCCTTGTTCTTGATAAGTAAGTCTTGGAGGAGGCTGAGTGATCCTAAGGGATTGATGTGTAAGCTCTTAAGAGCTGAGATTGAAGAAGTCTCTTATCTAACTAAAAGTTAGAAAGGTGAGAGAAAGTGGATGTACCCATAATCTGGGGAACCACTATAATTCTTGTGTGTGCTTTGTTTGTTTTCTTTGTGTTAGATTTATTGTAGGCTGCATATCTTGAAAGCAATAACTAATCAACTAACAAAGGTTCCAATAAACGGAAAATGAAAATATAGTCACTAAGGACTAAAAAACCTATTCATCCCCCTCTATTTGATTTAGCTATCCTTGAAAATAAATACTTTCAAAAGCGGTGCTGAAAGCAAGCTGGGAACCTAAGTATGCCTGCACCGCTCTCCAATCCCTAGAAGTGAACTGACTGTCATGGTCTGAGACAATCGTCCTGGGTACTCCGTGGTATATGACGAACTACTCCACAAACAACCTCACTAAAACTGCAACTAGGTTGTCCTTCCAGACTGATATAAACTAGTCCACCTTGGCTAGTCTATTGACAATGACCCAAATAGGATCATTCCCAGAGTGAGAGCGAGGCAATCCATGTACGAAGTCCATAGATATGTTCTCGAAATTCCACTCTGGCACCGACAATTGTTATAGTAGTCCTCCCGGGCTATTGCACTCTGCCTTCACCCGCTGATAGGTCTTGTAATGTGTCACATAATCTATGATCTCCCTCTTCATCCCCAGCCAGTACATATACCTCCACAGGTTTATTGTCATCTTGGTGGTACTGTGGTGCACTGAGTATCAAGTATATTGTGCCTCCCTGAGTATATCCTCCCGGATATTACCTCATGCATGTATATAGATACGACCACAAAAATGAACGCGGTCATCGCGAAGTGAATAATCCTCTGACTTTTCCCCTTCTAGGGCTCTGAATATGGGCTCCAATGCTGCATTCTGTCTCTCATATGCCCGGATAAATTCTCGTATGTCGCAAACAATGCATAGGGAGGCTAAGTACTCACTCTAAACATCTGGCTCTGCCTTGGAAACCATGGTAATGTGAATATCCTCCATCTTCGGTATCAGCTCTATGGCCATCACCCGGGGCTCCGTTCTAGTAGTGCTGACTCTCCTACTAAAGGCATCTGCCACGGTTTTTGCCTTTCCCGGGTGATAGTGCATTATATAGTCATAATCACACAAAGACTCAAGCCATCTCCTCTAGCGCAGGTTAAGATCCTTCTACGTGTCAATGTACTTAAGGTTCTTGTGATCCTATAAGATATCACAATGAACCCCGTATAGTTAATGTCTCAAAATATTCAACGCGAATACGCTGCCCCGAGCTCTAAATTATGTACAAGGTAGCTCTACTCGTGCTTCTTCTGCTGTCTCGAGGCATAAGCAATGATGTGTCCATATTGTATCAGGACTGCACCTATACCTTTATATGATGTGTCAGTATAAATATTAAATCCTTCATTCCCAGATGGAAGTGCAAGGATGGGGGAAGAGGTGAGCCAGTCCTTCAACTCCTTAAATGCCGCCTCACACTTCTTGGTCCAAGTAAAAGCTGCATCCTTCTTCATCAAGGACGTGAGGGGGAGTGTTATCCTTGAAAACCCCTCCATGAACTTGTGATAATATCCCGTTAGTCCCAAGAAATTGCGGATGTTTGATGCTGACTTTGGTCGCGACCAATCTTGCACTGCCTGCGCCTTGGCTGGGTCCACAGCCAACCTGGCTGCACTGATAGTGTGTACCATAAAATCTACCTCATGTAGATAGAACAGAAACTTTGACAATATGGCATACATCTGGTGCTCCCTCAATCTGCTCAACACCAGCGCCAGATGCTGGGTATGATCATCCATCGTCTTGGAGTAGATCGCGATGTCGTTAATGAAAACTATGACGAATCGGTACAAGTAGGGCTCGAAGACACGGTTCATCAGGCTCATGAATGAGGAAGGAACATTCGTGATCCTGAAGGGCATCACCGTGAACTTGTAGAGTCCGTACCGCGAGCTGAAGGCTGTCTTCGGAATGTACTCCTCTTAAATCCGCAACTGGTAGTATCCTGACCTCCAGTCGAGCTTGGAGAACCAAAAGGCTCCCAGTAGCTGTTCAAACAACTCGTCAATCTGTGGTAGTGGGTATGTATTCCATACTGTTAACCGGTTCAGCTCCTGGTACTCGATGTAGAGCCGCAACAATCCATCCTTCTTCTTCAAAAATAATATTGGTGCTCCCCATGGAGATGAACTCGTCCAGACAACACCTGACTCAACCAACTCTTGTAATTGTGTTCGAAACTCTTATAGCTCCTTGGGATCCATCCAGTAAGGTGCCAAAGACACATGCCTCTCTCCTAAAACCAACAGGATCCGAAAATCCACATCTGTAGATGGAGATAATTCGGCATATTTCTCTGGGAATACATCGGAGAAATACCAAATCACTAGAATGGTGGTGATGGAGGCTCCTGCTTCTGCCATCCCGAAGAAGATCTTATACACCTCGTCTCCCTTCTCATAGGCTTTGATAGCCTACACAGGTGATAATAAAATATGAGAGACTGGTCTAATACCTTCGATGAAGACGTCTGAATCTCCATGTCATAAGACGATCGTCTTTGTCGGGCAGTCAATCCGGTCATGGTTCCAGCGCAACCATGTCATGCCCAGGATCAAATCAAAGTACGGCATCTTGAAGATTATCATCGGCGCCTCAAATACTTTTCCCCCAATCTCTGCCTCCATGCTGCACTTGGCAGAGTACAAAAGCTCCGATCCATTTTGTAGACAAACCCTTTTGGTAATGCCAGTGAAACGATGAACGTCTTCCAGTCGCTCCAAGAAGTCTTCAAAGACGAACGAGTGCGAAGCCCCTGTATCGAACAAGGTATGAGTGGGCTTGCCGCTAATTAAGATTATACATGATGTTTCAGGTTTATGTTAAGGTATGTGGTTGTTCGAGTGGTTGTAAGGTACATATATTTAAAATTTTAACTTGCAATAAATTTAATTACCTCTGATGACTTCCTCGGGGTTCCTCGGCTCGGAGAGGTCTAATGCATGCATCTGTTCTTGTCCCTGACCTTTAACATAAGGCCCTCGACCTCAGCCTCATCCTTGGTGTGCTGGAGGTACTACTGGAGGTGGAGAAGGAGGAGGTGGACAAAAATACAAAGGGCAGTAAGCTCTCACAAGACCTGGCTTTTGGAACCTATAACAAATCACTAGTCGGTGGCTGCGAACATCATTTCTCATCAGCTCCTGTATCTGTAGTGGTGGAGGAGCAATTACTGTAGGAGGCCTCTGCTCCTGCCTGAATTTGGGATGATCGCATCCTTCACCCCTCTTATGACTCATCACTCTGCCCTGATGCGAGCTTTAGTTTCTCTCCCCGAAGGATGACCCATCCAGTAGTCTCTTTCCCTAGCTCTGTACCATCAGCTAGTCTGCCTCCAGCTTCTTGGCCATATCTATAATCTGAGCCGAAGAGACATGCGAGATGAATAGTTGGGACTGCATCATAGTGTCTTTAAGGCCCTGATAGAACCTATTCGCATACCTCCTATCACCCAAGTCATGAATCCCCGTTAATCTGGCAAGGTGGGACAACTCCCTCTAGTACTTCGTCACTGATCTGCTCCCCTGGCTGAGGTGCAAGAACCACTCCTCCAACTCATCCCTATCTGTAGAAGAAATGAAGTGCTCCAAGAAGACCTTGCTGAACTCATCTCATGTAATATCTGACAGCTCCCGATCAGCATATGTGGAGTACAACTGGGACTTACACCACCTCTTCACATGTATGTCCAGTACCGATGTTGTCAAAGACACCGCCTTGCTGACCGGGCAACTAATGCCTACTAGCATCTCCTGAATAGTCTCGGGCCACTCCTCGGTCCTCACTGCATTTTCTGTCCTGTGATACATCGGCAGGGACAGGATCCTGAAAGCACTTAGAAAGCTTGATCTCGGGTTCTGCTGCGGGACTGGGGCTTGCTGGGTCCTGAAGGCCTCGAGAATGGCCGTTAGTGTCTGCCCTAGCTCCATCTGCTGAAAGGAGTGGCAGCCAGAGGGGGAGGAATGACATACTGGGCCACGACAACCTATGTGGGATACACAAAAGTAAGGTTTATATTAGGATTGGCCTAACTCATTGTTTTAAATGGACTTTTTTCTGTGACTTTTTACACAAGGGCACACCATTACTTCTGCTACATAGTTTGTCCACAAACTAAACCTCGAGCGGGGTGACCCAGTGTTGCTGACTTCTTTCACATATAATCGTTTGTCAAATGATACTTGTTTGTAAGAACCCCCCCATACTAAGGAGGTTACTAGGTCTTATGCCCAGATCCGCCGCCTTACGATGACACTAACTCACGGGATAGTAGACACCGCAAGATGCTAATCCTGCTAGCTAATACGATCATTTACCTATAGTCCAACTGATAAGAGAAGTACATCAAGCAGTATATAAAAACTAGCAAGTCCACAAGTCACCGTAATAACATTATATATATATATATATATATATATATATATATATATAATGAAAAGTACAACAGTCCACAATGAGAACAAAATGGGAGAAGGGCTTATTCCCAATACATGTCAAATAAAAAAAATTCTCCCTCTCACAACAACACTATGCGGAAGCCGTAACTGAAACACGCATCATCACCTGATGCTGAACAGTAGTATTGGTAGTGCGTGGTAACTGCTCCTCAAGTCCTGCCACCTCATCCTACTGTTCATGCTACTCCACCAACTCCTCGAGCTCCTAAAATGGTATGGTCACAACCGACCATTAGTAATAAAGACTAAGCCATTTTGTCCTTGCCTCACCCCCGTGACTCCTAGGTATCGAGTGGGAGGACGAAAGCAGAGGACAACAAAGTGTATAAAAATAAGCAGGTGACGGTGGATCTAATCTATCATTATTCTAGCAGTCCTATATATAACACAAGTAAGTATGTAAAGTAGTACTAAAATGAGTGATGTATGTAAAGTAAAGTAAATGAGCAGAAAGTAAGCTATCTACCACTACACTAACATCACAGGAGTACCTTAACTTATATGAATGCCCATACAAACTTATAAGTTAAGGTTTCAGGAATAATAACATATCATATAAAAGAGCCCATACTATTTTATATGATAAGGATCTGCGGTGCGTATGACCTAAGTATGTATGTATGCTATGAGTTGTTATGTGGGTTATGCTTCATACAAGTACAACTCACACACATGACTCTGTGATCACAAACCTTTAGTTCCCAATTTTTGGAGTTAGCTTAACTCTCTAGTACCACCATTGTGGCTACGACAATAGTGCAACCAGCATCTCCACTTCCTAGGAGGGTATACACACTACTAGGCCTAGACCCTTCATAGGCTCCTGTACACGTCCTAGCTGTACTCTAGAGTCTCTACGTACTAAATTTGTTGGCCATCTCCACTAGTCATTTTGGTTGAGTGTGCATTTTCGGGGATCGTCCTCCAGACCGCAGTGTAAAACAACCCACTGGCCCCCAAACCCTCACAACTCTACAGAGTCACTGTACTGCTATTGATGTTATGATAGGCCAGTACTGCTTGACCTGCCTCTAATATGTTCTATGAACATGCAAGTTATTTCCAATCCTAGCCTCCAGCTCGCAGGACCAACCCATCCTGAAGTAACCACCTGAGCCTCCATCTCGTAGGACTAAACCCGTACTGATATCAAACACCCGAGTCTCCAACTCTCAGGACTAAACCTATCCTAGTATCAAACACCCGAGCTTCCAGCTCGCAGGACTATACCCGTCCTGTATCAAACACCCGAGTCTCCAGATCACATGACTAAACCTGTCTTGTATCCTCCAACCCTATAAAGGTGGGTTTGTCACATCGATCCCTTAACCTATTAGACTACTCTTATCTTATTCTTATTATACATAGAAGTTTAGGGTTAATCCTTGGACTTCCCATGGCATGCCCAGTGAAGGGCTCTCGAGGTCACTAGGAACTACGATGGGCTAAATCCCAAAGTTCCCTTTTCAGGACACTTACTTTTATTAGTGTCTACCCATTATTAATACCTCAATCTCGTTATTGCTCTTGAGTAATCCAAATGATTTAGGGTATTGATTGGGAGAGCGACGGTCTTTTGCCGGCCCCCGTTATACTTTTTCCCTTTGTGATTGCACTCTAACACTCTCCACCTCTTGTGTGTTTTCGTTATCCAAGTAGAGTGTAATCAGAATCACCCATTCCGATTGGGTAACGAAAATCCCTCCTACCTCTTGTGTGTTTTCATTTCTTAGAATAGATCTTGTGGTGGATTATTTTTGGCATTGTTTTAGATAGCTTGAAATTGTATCGTGGATTTCTTCGCATGCTTTGTATTTCCCTTATCTTCGTTTTATATTCGGGAAGGTTTGGCGAACCTCATTTGACTTTTGTTGGGAGAGATCTACCCATTCCGAATCGAACTTTTCGGTAGATCTCTTTTGGTACAACATCGCTCGGTCGGACCCAATATTGGTCCTTTTAGCTCGATCGGACATTGGCCTTATAGCCCTTGTTGGATCCAAACCGGCTTGGCTACCCGTACGCTAGCAAAATATTGATAGATATAATTGCGTGATGTCGCGTAAAGCGATTGTGCGAGTGTAGGGTTTGGATCGAAGAGTGTCGTGGCGTTAGGCCGTAGTTTCTAACGGTGTGAAACGTACAAGCCTGCATCAGTAGGTCGCCTTCTTCTAGCGAGTTGGAAATGGTTGTCGACTTCATGCGGACTGGAAGAGCGAGTCTGTGATACTCACGGTGGACTGGAGGAATCCTCCTCTGTTGCTGGAGGATTTTCCACTCACGCTGGCGAGGTGGAGCGGGCAGATGTTACTGAAAGGTGTCATGTCGGCAGACCTGCTATGGCGATCTGGCAGACAGGAATTAAAGTCCGCCCTTGCTGGGAAGAATACTGCGCGGTTAGCCTGATCTAACCGCACGGTCTGTGGGGATGACCCATCGAAATAGTTCTCACCCCCGCAGAACACATGGTAGATGTGCGACCTGGGCAGCCAAACTAGGGAGACTGTCGTAGCCGCGTGGCTTGATCGTACAAAAAAGTCTATCTGCCCTTCCTCAGATAAAGGAAGGCAGGTCGCAACCTCCAGGAAAAACCTGGAGCACACCACAACTTGCGAGCTAGCTACTTTAGGAGGGATCACCGATTTTAGGGTCAACATAATCCCCACACTTTTTTAAGTCCCGATAGGAACTTAAAAAAAGTAAGAGACCCACGAATATCATGATCCTTCCCTCGGAAATTATGAAAGGAAACAAGAGACTGGGAGAGATAGAACCTGATGTCTCTCCAAAGAAAAGTCTATCAATGTCTACTTTTTTCCTACAAAGGAAAGGTTAATGCAGGCAAAAGGAGGTACATCTTGTGTCTACCTGAGTTTCTCCTTTAAATGAGATACTTGTGAATATCTTGCATTGAGTTCTGTAAAGCAAAGGTGAGAGAAGACACATAAAGATAATACCTTTAAAGTAGATGGAGAGGACTTGCAAATATCTACTAATCTCTACAAAAGAAGAGTGAGCAAGCAGATGTGAAAGGAAACTAAGTTGCAAGTACCTAGAGAGGACTTGAAAATATCTGCTAATCTCGGCAAAAGAAGAGTGAGCAAGCAGATATGAAAGAAACAAAGTTGCAAGTACCTGTAGGGGACTTTCAAATATTTGCTAATCTCTGCAAAAGAAGAGTGAGCAAGCAGATGTGAAAGGAAACCAAGTTGCAAGTACCTTCATGGGACTTGCAAATATCTACTAATCTCTACAAAAGAAGAGTGATCAAGAAGATATGAAAGGAAACAAAGTTGCAAGTACCTGCAGGGGACTTGCAAATATCTACTAATCTTTACAAAAGAAGTGTGAGCAAGCAGATTTTAAAGGAAACCAAGTTGCAAGTACCTGCAGGGGACATGCAAAGATCTGTTAATCTATGCAAAAGAAGAGTGAACGAGCAGATATGAAAGGAAACTAAGTTGCAAGTACCTGCAAGGGACTTGTAAATATCTGCTAATCTCTGCGAAAGAAGAGTGAGTAAGCAGATATAAAAAGAAAATAAGTTGCAAGTACCTGCAGCGGACTTGTAAATATCTGCTAATCTCTTTAAAAGAAGAGTGAGCAAGCAGATATGAAAAGAATAAAAGTTGTAAGTACCTACAGGGGACTTGCAAATATCTATTAATCTATGCAAAAAAGAAGAGTGATTAAGGAGATGTGAAAGGAAACTAAGTTGCAAGTACCTGGAGGGGACTTGCAAATATCTGCTAATCTCTGCAAATGAAGAGTGAGCAAGCAGATACTAAAAGAAACTAAGTTGCAAGTACCTACAGGGGACTTGCAAATATCTGCTAATCTCTACAAAGAAGAGTGAGCAAGAAAATATGAAAAGAAACTAAGTTGCAAGTACCTGCAGGGGACTTGAAAATATCTACTAATCTTTCGAAAAGAAGAGTGAGCAAGAAGATATGAAAGGAAACAAAGTTGCAAGTACCTGTAGGGGACTTGCAAATACCTGCTAATCTCTACAAATGAAGAGTGAGCAAGAAGATATGAAAGGAAACTAAGTTGCAAGTACCTGCAGGGGACTTGCAAATATCTACTAATCTCTATAAAAGAAGAGTGAACAAGCAGATATGAAAAGAAACTATGTTGCAAGTACATGCAGGATACTTGTAAATATCTGCTAATCTTTGCAAAAGAAGAGTGAGCAAGCAGATATGTAAAGAAACTAAGTTTCAAGTACCTGCAGGGGACTTGCAAATATCTACTAATCTCTGCAAAAGAAGAGTGAGCAAGCAGATGTGAAAGGAAACTAAGTTGCAAGTATCTGGAGGGGACTTGCAAATATTTGTTAATCTCTGCAAATAAAGAGTGAGCAAACAGATATGAAAATAAACTAAGTTGCAAGTACCTGTAGGGGACTTCCAAATATCTGCTAATCTCTACAAAAGAAGAGTGAGCAAGCAGATATGAAAGAAACTAAGTTGCAAGTACCTGTAGGGAACTTGCAAATTTTTGCTAATATCTGCAAAAGAAGAGTGAGCAAATAGATGTGAAAGGAAACTAAGTTGCAAATACCTACAGGGGACTTGCAAATATCTACTATTCTATGCAAAAAGAAGAGTGAGCAAGAAGATGTGAAAGGAAACTAAGTTGCATGTTCCCGAGAGGGGACTTGCAAATATCTGCTAATCTCTGCAAATGAAGAGTGAGCAAGCAGATATGAAAAGAAACTAAGTTGCAAGTACCTACAGGGGACTTGCAAATATCTGCTAATCTCTGCAAAGAAGAGTGAGCTAGCAAATATGAAAAGAAACTAAGTTGCAAGTACCTGCATGGGACTTGAAAATATCTACTAATCTCTGGAAAAGAAGAGTGAGCAAGAAGATATGAAAGGAAACCAAGTTGCAAGTACCTGTAGGGGACTTGCAAATATCTGCTAATCTCTGTAAAAGAAGAGTGAGCAAGAAGATATGAAAGGAAACTAAGTTTCAAGTACCTGCAGGGGACTTGCAAATATTCTCTAATCTCTATAAAAGAAGAGTGAACAAGCAGATATGAAAAGAAACTATGTTGCAAGTACATGCAGGGTACTTGTAAATATCTGCTATCTTTGCAAAAGAAGAGTGAGCAAGCAGATATGTAAAGAAACTAAGTTTCAAGTACCTGCAGGGAACTTGCAAATATCCACTAATCTCTGCAAAAGAAGAGTGAGCAAGAAGATGTGAAAGCAAACTAAGTTTCAAGTACCTGGAGGGGACTTGCAAATATTTGCTAATCTCTGCAAATAAAGAGTGATCAAACAGATATGAAAATAAACTAAGTTGCAAGTACCTGTAGGGGACTTCCAAATATCTGCTAATCTCTACAAAAGAAGATTGAGCAAGCAGATATGAAAAGAAACTAAGTTGCAAGTACCTGTAGGGAACTTGCAAATATCTGCTAGTATCTGCAAAAGAAGAGTGAGCAAATAGATGTGAAAGGAAACTAAGTTGCAAATACCTGCATGCCACTTGGAAATATCTGTTAATCTCTGCAAAAAAAAGAGTGAGCAAGTAAATATGAAAGAAAAGCAACTCGAGTACCTGAGGATTTTTCTTCTGCTAAAAGTTAGTACAACAAAATAGATATGATTAGACTGTAGAAGGAACATCCAGCAAATCATGTTATTGACTGAGTAAACAAAACTAAGTAGGTATCAAGCCATATCAACAATATCTTTGCATGTCCAAGCATGATATCTCCAATATGAAAACCACGTAAGTCAGATGAAAATAATGACTGGGCTTCAATCGAATGGTTTGTTAATAAAGAGAACCAAACTCTCTGGCCATCAGTGATGGAGACGATTACCCCCTAACTTGTTGAAGATGACGGCACGCTCGCGGAAGACCCTCCTTCCTCGCCAACAAAAGAGTTGAGTCGCCATGGTGCTCGTGTGGAGCGACGCTACAATCTCCGCCCTCGGCACAAGACCGCTTAATAGTATCTAGTTGAATAATTTCAATTTTATTTGGTTGAATTTATTTTGTTATTTGTTTTAAGCATTCTGATTATTTCTTTATGATTTAAACATTAGAGTGTATTTTTATTAATTGGGCTTCATGTAGCCTAATCTTGGTTGTAAGCCTATATAAGGCCTAGTATTATTTTATTATGAAGGAAGTTGAATGAAAATTGAAAACCTAATTTCCCACTAAGAATTATCTCCCTCCTCCTCTCTAAATTTCGGCCAAGCATAACTCTTGCACTCCTCCTTCTAGCCGCTAACACCATGTCCCCTCTCATCTCTCTCTCTCTCTCGGCCTAAACCCTCCCTCCTCTCCAAGCTGCCGCCTAACCACCACCCTCCTTTCTCCCTCTCACGGCCAACACCTCTACACAAACCAAAGCCGCCGCCCTAAGCCTCCTCCCCCATAGTCCTAGACGTCTCCCCACAAAGCCGACCACCCATCCAACTCCAACCCGGCCCCTTTCTTCAACCCCATACCCGACCACCCCTCTCCATCATTGCCCAGATTTTCCGGCCATGGCGTGAAGCGACAAAGGCGGACGAACATTCTCTCCATCCGGCGTAACTTCGGCGGATCCGTTGAGGGGTGATCCAAGTTAGATAATCGGAATCATCCATTCTGATTTGGGTAACGCAAATCTCTACTCTAGTGTGTTTCCTTCCTAAATATTCTTGTGGCGTGAAATTTTAGGGTTGAATTTGAATCGTTGAATAATTGTGGTTTTCATCCAATTTGGTTTGTGTTTATCTTGGTTGATTTATTTTTGAAACTTTTTGCGAACCTCACAACTTTTTGTTGGGAGATATCAACCGTTTTCCGGATCGTAATTTTTGGTATATCTCTTTTGGTACAACCTTCGCACATTCGGACAGGGTGGGTCCTTTTTGCCGGAAAGAATATTGACCTATAGCCCTTATTCAATCCCAAACGGTTTGGCTACCCATGCGTTAGCATAATCGTGATATAATAGCTTGGAGTGCGCGTTGCGTGAGATTTTGAGCGAGTGTCGAATTAGAATCATTGACAGGCAATCGTAGTTAATCTGTAGGTCTTCCGGTGTCAACGCGCAGGCCTACAACAATTTGGTATCAGAGGGAGGTTCACGCCAATTGCTTAATTGGCACCCTCCCTCCTTTATTTTCATGTCGGCACGCATTTTTCTTGCTCGTTTCTTTGACAAAATACAAAAAAATATTGCTGGTCTGCCAATAGCTGCCTAAATTTCTTATTTTTTAGCAAAATTAAATTTTTTTTTTAATAATCTCCTTTTATTTACTGTAATAAAAACCCCAAAAAATTTATTTTTACCTTAGTTATTAAGTGGGAACAATTCCATCTGTGGTCTTTCCTTTGAGTCAGTTTTACGTTATTTTTGTATACGCACTAGATTGGGCACAGAGTATTCCCCATCTTCCTCCCAAATGGCAGATGAGCGGGAAGCGGGTCACGTTCCCGCAGTAATTGAGGAACTCCGATAGGAGTTCACCAATCAGTTGATTGAGATTAGGGAAATGTTATATGAGTTAAGAGTGAATCAAACGGCTCCCCAAATCAAGCCGCTAACCCATGTGATGAAGGGAATTTTAACCAAAACAATGAACGAGCCTCACTTTCACCATATGAGTTTGACATTACTAGATTCGTCCGGGTCAAACCCCTATTATATGATGGATTGGGTGAACCCCAAGTCTTCCTGGACTGGGTGATGGAATTAGATTGCTACTTTGAGTGGCAAAATTTGACGGATGCGGATAAGGTGCGAGTGACGAGAATGAAGTTGCTAGGTAGAGCCAAGATATTTTGGTTAAATGAGGAACGTCGTCTGAAGCTGACAATGGTGACTTACTTATTGGTTGGGCAGGCATGAAGGCCATGGTGACAGACCAGTATGTCCCTTCGTACCATCGTATACAGATGTTTGATGATTTGGCCACCCTTAAGCAAGGGAGTCGGTAGGTCTTTGAATACATGATTATTCTTAAGGTCATGATGGTTAGGTGCGGTGCAAGGGAGATGCATGAGATCACCCTCTCTAGGTTTTGCAAGGGGTTAAACCCTGACATCCAGGGACTGTTGTGTTATGGTCACACCAACATAAACACCACTTTCAATGCTACACTAGATATCGAGAAGCATAACATTTTTAAGAATAAGTCTCGCACGTATCAGAAGGGAAAGTCAATCTTAGGACCTAATCCCACCTCTACCTATAAGGATAAAGGTAAGTTCCGGTCCACTGACTCGAACTCTATAGTAGTATTTGTTAGGAATATTAGAAACCCTGCAGGTGAGAGAGTTCCTGTATGAAGGATTAACAAAACGAATGCTACTTATTTCGCTTGAGGGATTCAGGGTCACTACACTAGTGAGTGTCTTAATAAGCACAAGCCCTTAGCCCTGTTAGATGCCACGTATGAGTCAGACGAGCTTATATATGAGGCAGGAGAGGATAGAGAGTCGGAAGGAGTGCCTAGTGATATGGTGGACGAATCTCATATGATGGTCATGAGGTGTATTCTGGCGACTCCACGAGCATTAGATGACTGGAATAGGACGGATATTTTTTCGCTGAATTTTAAGAGTGGAGAGAAATGGTGTAGGTTGATCATCGATAGTGGTAGCTGTATGAATGTCATTTCTGAAACTGCGGTGACCCGAATGTCTTTAGTTTCTGAGCCGCACCCTCACCCTTACAAGGTGGCATGGGTAGATTAGTCATCCCTCCCAGTGTCGAAGTGTTTCTTGGTACCCCTTACCATCAAAGCTTATTCTTAAAAGATTTGGTGCGACGTCATCCCTATTGATGCTTTTCACGTTTTATTATGTCGTCCATGGCTTTATGACCATAATGTTACCCACTTTGGTCGAGCTAACACTTATGAATTTAAATTTAATGACAAGACCATAATTTTAAAACCCACTTCGCCTAAGGATCCTTCGGTCCCCTCTAAGGACACGATCATTCCAGTCAAAAAGAAAGCGTTAAGTCTGAGAGGTAAGAAGGAATTGGCGCATACTACCTTTATGGATGGTGTCATATATGCATTAGTTTGTTTGCAAGTTAAGGAATATGCGTCGTCATTTGAGAATTTACCTCCGGTATTAAGGAAACTCTTAGAATAGTTTAAGGATGTGTATCCGAACGAGCTACCGTCTGAGTTACCCCCCAGGCGGGACATCCAACATGCAATAGATTTCATCCCGAGTTTGTCATTGCCCAACCTACCTCACTATTGCTTAAATCCTTCCGCATAATTAGAGTTATAAACACAAATTTCAGACTTGTTACAAAAGGGGATCATTCGTCATAGCAGGAGTCAGTGTGCCATCCCCGCCTTACTTGCTCCCAAGAAAGATGGCTCTTGGAGGATGTGTGTGGATAGTAGAGCCATCAATAAAATTACTTTTAAATATCAATTCCCCATCCCTCGCTTGGATGATTTATTTCACATGTTAGTTTGTTTCCACGATTTTCTTGAAATTGGATCTTAGGAGTGGCTACCATCAGATCCGAATTAGGGAAGGTGATGAGTGGACGACCGACTTTAAATCCAAGGAAGGGCTTTACGAGTGGTTAGTTATGCTGTTTGGGCTTTCAAATGCCCAGAGCACATTTTCCAGGATGATGACTCATGTCTTCCAACCTTATATGGGAAAATTCATAGTACTGTACTTTTATGATATTCTTGTTTTTAGTACGTCTACGATCGATCATGAGTCACATTTTAAGATTATCCTTACCACGTTGAGATTGAAGAAATTATTCGTTAATCATAAAAAGTGTACTTTTTATGTGTCGTCTGTAGAATGCCTTTGTTATATTGTGAGTTCAGTGAGCATACATGTAGACCCTAAGAAGGTCCAAGCCATTAAGGATTGGATGGAGCCCGCCAATATTAGGGATGTTCGAAAATTTTACAATCTAGCTACGTTTTTATCACCGATTCATTAGGGACTTTAGTAGTATCATGGCCCCCATTACAGAGTGCATGATAAAGGGTGATTTTACATGGACGAAATCGGTCGCAAAAGCGTTTCAAGTAATTAAATCACGCTTTTCGGAAGCTCCCCTTTTGCGATTACCGAATTTTAATAAGGTTTTTGAGTTATCATGTGATGCGTCCGAAGTTTGTTGTGTACTGAGTCAGGAAGGTCATCTTATTGGATACTTTAGTGAGAAACTTATGGGGCCAAATTTGAATTATTCCAATTATGATAGACAGTTTTATGCGGTCATTAGGTGGCTCCAACATTGGTGGCATTTCTTACTTCCTAAGGAATTTTTTATTTTATTTTATCATGAGGCTTTGAGATTCATCAACTCCCAAACTAAGGTTAGGCCAAGACATGCCAAGTGGGTCTCCTATCACCAGGAGTACACATTTATATTCAAACACCATAAAGGAACTCTCAACCGCATAGCCGACGCTCTTAGTTATGTTTCATTATTATTATCTACGCTAGAAATTAAGGTGATTGGGTTCGATAGAATTATGGATGAGTATGTCCATTGTTCAAATTTCAAGGAAAACTATTTATCCAATCAAGACAACTCGCCCACGACCATTTCATCCTTTTATATTCGTGACAGTTATTTATTCAATCATTCGAAGCTATGTATTCCACGTTCATCCTTACGTCACTTCATCATTTAGGAATTGCATAGCGGTGGTTTAGGTGGACATTTTGGACGTGACAAGACCATCGCATTAGTAGAAGACAAGTTTTACTGTCCTGGTCTTAAGCCAATGGTTAATAAAATCGTGGGAAGTTATCAAGCGTGCCAATTAGCTAAGGGTAGCAAAACAAACGCGGGACTGTATACCCCCCTTCCGATTCCTTCCATTACATGGGAAGATGTTAGTATGGATTTTAATTTGGGCCTGTCAGTCACGTTTAGACGTTGTGATTCTATTCTGGTAGTAGTAGATCAGTTTTCCAAAATGGCTTATTTTATTGCATGTAATAAAACCAACGATGCGCCACTTGTTGCAAAATTATATTTTAAGAAAGTAGTTGGACATTAGGCATTCCAAAATCGATAGTTACTGAAAGAGATGTAAAATTTACTAGTTATTTTTGGATGACCTTGTGGAGGATTATTGGCACCAAACTTTTGTTTTCTTCGGCCTACCATCCACAGACGGAGGGACAAATGGAAGTGGTTAACAGAAGTTTAGGTAGTTTGCTCCATTGACTTATGGGAGACCACAAGGGTACATGGGACCTTATCCTTCCTCAAGCTCAGTTAGCGTATAATAATTCAAAAAATAGACAACTTGTTTGTCACTGAATGAGATCGTGCACGGTTATAAAGCACCAGTGCCATTTGACTTGATTTCGTTACCGACATCTTATAAGTCAAGTGAATTTGCTCAGGATTTTTCCTCTCATATTCATAATTTGCATAAGAAAATAAATGAAACGCTAACCACACAATACGCATCTTATCAAGTGCATGCTAACGTACATAAGAGGGCGTCTCACTTCAAAATTAGCGATTTAGTCATGGTGTGTCTCATCCCTGAACGGTTGCCTTCAGGCACCAAAAAAAAGTTAGCGAACTGGCGAGCTGGACCTTTTCGGATTCTAAAGAAATTAGGAGAAAATGCATATCTTTTGGAGTTACCAACTGATTGGGGGTATTTCCCCTATTTTTAATGTTTCTTATTTAACGCCATATGTTGCTCCGCCACTAGAATTATCTGCCTGTCTGTTTAGCTCCACTATAAGTTCTAATGGGTTTGGGGTTTAGTGTGTTACTAGATTGCTCTCTCCATTGGTCTCCAATGGAGGTACGTTGAATGTTGATGAAAAAGATTTTGCTCCTTTATTGCCTAATGCTTTTCCAAGGTTTCCAAGGATAAACTTTTTTCCAGACAGGATTCTCTAGGATGAAGTGCTTCCCTCTCCAGAAGGTGATGTGCGCCGCTACTTGATTCGATGGCGCGATCATCCGGCCTCCGATGACTCTTGGCTTCCAGAATCGGAGGTGGCTCTATTGGATGATGTTCTTCTATGCCAGTACCTTCGGGACAACTCATCGGTGATGTGACCTTTCGAGCGAAGGAGGATTGATGGAGACGACGACCCCCAACTTATTAAAGATGATGGCACGCTCTTCGAAGACCCTCCTTCGTCGCCAACAAAAGACTTGCGTCTCCATGGTGTTCATGTGCAGCAATGCTATAATCTCCTCCCTCGATGCAAGACCACTTAATAGTATCTAGTTGAATAATTTCAATTTTATTTGGTTGAATTTATTTTGGTATTTGTTTTAAGCATTTTGATTATTTCTTTATGATTTAAACATTAGAGTGTATTTTTATTAATTGGGTTGCATGTAGCCTAATTGTTGGGTACATTGGAAACTGTGTACCTTATTTGGAGAAGCCTCACTTAACTCAATGATATACATCATTGTGTATTTGATGGGATGTTGAGATTCAATGTGCAGGTTAAAGAAATGTAAAAAATAAAATTCTAAGTACAAGTATCGACACTTGTGAAGGAAATGTGTTGACACCAGGAGACAGATTGTGTCGACACACAGGACATGTGTCAACACACAGAAATTAAGTCTACAGCAAATGTGTCGACACACAGGACTTGTGTCGACACACTCAAGAATTCTGTCGACACCAACTATCTCGAGACTTGAAGCAGATTGTGTCGACACATAGAACTTGTGTGGACACATTCTATAGAAGCTGTGTCGAGAAGATAAAGAAGAGCTGTGTCGATATTCTATGATCTGTGTCGACATCATCAAGAATTGTGTCGACATATGTTCCATTTGTGTAGACACATATGAAGTTTTATCTCGACACTTTTTGCTAAGATAAAAGTAATGAAGTATCAGATGTCAAGAGTGAAGACTTGATAGTTGTCATAACTGACAAAGATGTCACATCTGTCAGGGCTGTCAGAAGGCAGTTATGAATTGGATCAGCCGGTAATCTCGGATGGGATCTATATAAAGACCTGTTCTATCAGAAAAAAAAGATAAAGGGACTTGGTAGCTGGCTCATCCTGAAATCAACAAGTTATTGTTTAAAGAGAAGGCAGATCATGAACAAGTCTACAAAAAGAATTCGGAATAACATCTGACAGAAGAGAAGAGCTGGATTGTGGATCGACTCCAACTTTTTAAGAAGATCAACCTTACTTTGTTCTGATTCAAGAAGCTTTGAAGAAGATAAGACAGGTTGGATCTCATATAGTCAGTTCATTCTAGATCTGATCAAGAAGTCTTCATCAATTTCTCTTTCTTTTTGGGTGAAGAAATAATCATTCTCTCAATCAATTCTGTAGGATCTTTTATAGATCTGAGGTAAGATCTTTGTGATCTGAGTTGTAGGCCAAGTTATAAGGGCTGATGTAGGGCTTGCTGGCCTGAGTGTAGGAGTGTGGACTTACTCTAAGGTAGGATTCTCTGAAAGAATCTGAGTTGTAGGACTTGCTGAAGTTTGTGCAGTAGGAACCATTCTGGGTTCTGAGTTGTAAGATCTGAGGATCTGAGAAGAAAGAAGGGAGTTAGGACGAATCTAGTATACTGCTAGATAGGCGAAGGGGGAAAGTGGATGTACCCATCTCTTGGGGAACCACTATAAATCTGTGTTTATGTTGTATTGGCTGTGTTTGTTTTGATCTGTAATGTGATAGTTGTAGCATAGTTTGTCTAACTGTGATATATTTTATCTGCCTAATTAAAATTGGAATTGAACCTATTCACCCCCCTCTAGGTGTTTAGGGTATCTTGAAACTAATTCTTTCAAGTGGTATCAGAGGGAGGTTACTCAATAATATACTCAACAGTCTGAGTTGATCTCCAAGGCATTTATCAGTTAGCCAAAATGGATTCAGGTGAAAATCATAAGGAACTTGGATTCATGAAGATTCCCATATGTAGAAAGGAAATCTTTGGCATATGGAAAGAGAGAGTCAGATTATTCATGGAAGCATCTGACCCAAGAATCTACATCACAGTTCAAGAAGGGCCATTCATTCCTATGAACTTTTCAGTTCTTTGTGCCAACCTCAAGACTCCAAAAAGTTACTCTGAAATGACTAAGGATGAGATCATCTTAGCCACTATGGACAAGAGAGCACAGAACATAATTGTTAGTGTTATAGATGACTCAACTTTCCAAAACTTGGTTCATTGCAAAACCTCCAAGGAGATGTGCGACACTTTGATTGACTACATGGAGGGGACAGAAGAAGTAAGAGAGGATAGAAAGTCTAATCTAAATTAAGAATATGAAAGTTTTAGACAAACCAAAACAGATAGCATAACTGAGTGCTATAAGGAGTTTTTCAGAATAGTTAATGAGCTGATGACCTATGGAAAAGTCTTCAGCACATATGAGCTCAATGATAAGTTTCTCAGATCACTAACCAAGGACTGAGATACCAAGATATGTGCCATCAAGGAAGTGGCCAAACTTGCAGATACATCTCCTCCAACTCTATTTGGAAAATTGTTATTGTATGAGATACAACTTATGGCCAGAAAGGAGGAGGAGAAAAGCAATGAGTCTGAGTACAAAGAGAAATTTGTGGCCTTCAAGGTTGAAGCCACAAAGAAGGATAGGAGGAAGTCTCCATCTCCTCCTAGGAAAGCTGCTAAAGTTAACTCAGATAATTCTAACAACAACACATCAGACAACCCCAATTCTGATGAAGACTTTGCAGCCTTCACAAGGAAATTCCAAAGATTCATGAGAAAAAATTAGTGGAGAACAAAGCCATCCTCATCTCATTCCAAGGATGACTACTACCAGAAGAACAAGTATTCAAAGGAAGACAGGTATGACACTAAACCAAGCAAACTAACTTCTTCTAAGATTGTTTGCTATTATTGCAACATGACTGAACATGTCATAGCTCACTGCCCAGATAAAAGAAAGGAATCTAATGACAAGAAGAAGCATAAAAATAAGGGCAAGAAGGAGAGATCCTTTGTTTCCAAGAAGCAGCAGAGTTGGACTGACTCCTCATCATCAGAATCTGGAGAAGAGGCTGAAGCTGAAGCCTATATTGGACTGTTCACAACTGAAGAGGATTCTGTAAAGACTGAATTCTTGCAAATGCTAGACTCTATAAATGGGATTGAAGATCATCATTGTAGAGGGCTGATGGCTCTGTATGAGGAAGATCTTTGTCAAGATCAGCCTGGTCCTAGTAAGGTATACTATCTATCTTCAGTTTCTGATTATTATACTGGACCAGAATTAGAAGTATCAGCATCAAGAGTTGAGGATGATTCTGAATCTGAAGGGGAAGTTGATCAACTAATTGATAATTATGGTGATCTATTGCAAGCTTTTAAGAAAAGCAGAATCCTTGCAAAAAAGTAGGCTAAGGAAATTGCCTCTTTCAAGTTTGCTGCTTCAGAATCAGTAAAAGTGGTGGATCTGAAATTGAAGGAAGTAAGCCAACTGAAAAAAAATCACGGTCATTCAGATGGAAACAGATACCTTCAAAAATGATCACATCAAGAGTATTGAAGTCAGACTTTAACGAGAGAGGGATCTTGTGGCAAAATTCTCAAAGCCAAAGTCAGTACCCTTAATTGATAACTTCATTGCCCAAAAGGGTAAGAAAGGATTAGGCTTCAAGGGAAGAACAAGGCCAGCAAATTCCAAAAAGAAAGGCAATGCCCCAATTCAACCACTAGCTTCTAAACCCCCTATTCTTTTCACGAAAGTGATGCATCCTACTAACAGGTATGACCATGACATCACACATGGTCACTGTAATTATGGTGATTAGGATGGCAAGGGTGCAAATGCCAATAGGGCTGCCCATGAGCAAAGACACCATATTCTTCAGGAATCATCAGTGTTTGATGTACCAGCCCCATCACTCAATAAAAAGGCCATTGTTCCTACAGAATTGAGGACTTCTGACAACAATGTTGTTAAGCCCGTACTTAAAATAAGAAATAATAGATATGAGTGCTGGTGTTGTGGCAAAGTGGGCCACTATGCCATTGATTTTTGGCACAATACTAGTGTCAAGAAAAATCCTAGCTTACCTGTCAGAAAGGCTGTAGGCAAGCATGTCAAATTTTAATCTAACCTGAACCTAGGACCCAATAACTATTGGGGCTCTAAGAATAGGTAATTTTATTTGATGCAGGTGAGTCCAAGTGACCATACCCCAATATGGTACTTGGACAGTGGATATTCCAGGCACATGACTGGAACTAGAAGTATGCTAAAGGACTTTACTGCCATATTAGATGGACCCAAAGTTATCTTTGGTGGATCAGAAAAGGGAGTAATCAAAGGTTTTGGTAAAATTTCTAATAGCTAAATCACAATCACTCAAGTGGCTTATGTGAAAGGTTTAAAACATAACCTAATATGCATAAGTCAACTAAGTGATCTTGGTTATGACAGTTCTTTTATTAAGAATGGGTGTCAGATTAGAAGGTCAATTGACCAAGAGGTTATCTTGATAGGCTATAGAAAAGGAATTGTCTATTGTCTAAATTTTGTGTGTGAGAATAAAGATTTTCCTGTTTGCCTAAATTTTGTGTGTGATAATAAAGATTTTCCTGTTTGCCTAATTACAGATGAGAAAGCTTCTCATTGTGTCAAATGGCACAAGTGGTTAGCTCACCTTAACTCCAAGACTATATGTCAACTCTGTAGTAAAGAGTTAGTGTGGAATGGTCCTCATGTCAAGTGCATCAAGGAGGGTGTATGTTCAGCTTGTCAAAAGGGCAAATAGACCAAGACCTCCTTCTAAAGTCTTGATACCAAAGATTCAGTGAGGTGTTTATAGCTCCTGCATATGGATCTATTTGGTTATATGACAGTTCATATTCTAGGTAGGAAAGTCTATACCTTTGTGGTTGTTGATGACGTTTCCAGATTTGCCTGGGTATTCTTTTTGAGTAAGAAATCTGAAACCCCAATTATCTTTCAAACATTTGTTAAGCAAATACAAAATGAACTCAACAATTCTATGGTTAAGATTAGAAGTGTCACTGGGACTGAGTTTTATTGTGAATGCATGACAAATGTCTATAAAGAACTTGGGATTCATCAAGAATTCTCATCACCAAGAACTCCCCAATAAAATGGAATTGCTGAAAAGAAAAATAGAACACTTATTGTGGCTAGTAGAACACTACTAAGTGACAAATCTCTCCCATAATATTTCTGGGCTGAGGCAGTAAACACTGCTTGTCATATTCTCAACAGAGCTTCTATTAACAAAAGCAACAAGAAGGCTCCCCATGAGATTCTGAAGTGCAGAAAACCAAACTTATCCTACTTTAGGATCTTTGGTAGCAAGTGTTATGTACTTAACAATGGCAAGTATTATTTAACAAAGTTTGCTGCCAAGTCCCAAGAAGGGATATTTGTTGGGTACAATAATAATAGTAAGGCATACAGGATCTACAACTTGACTACTCAAGCTATAGAAGAATCTGTCCATTTAGTCTTTGATGAATCTAAGCTAATCAGCTGTGAGATGTCTAGCACTTCTTCTAGCTCTATCAGTTTGAAGGAAAAGATGGACAAGCTAACCATCTGTGAAGACCAACTCGAAAGACAGGAGGAGGAAAAGATGGATATTGTCCAGGGGGAGTACAAGACCCACAAGCTGATGATGAAGACAATGAAGTACAACTTGGTGGGGAGAATGAAGAAAATCAAGATGTGTACAGATTGCCTCTAGTAAATAGATATTTAAGGGATCATCTAGCACACAAAATCATTGGTAATGCAAGACATGGTGTTCTGACAAGAAGCAAGAGCATGAACACAGTTCTGTGTTCAAGCTTCCTGTCCCAAATGGAACCCAAGAAATTTGAAGAGGACATACAAGACCTAAATTGGGTTAATGTCATGCAGGAAGAGCTGAATCAATTCAAAAGATGTAAACTCTTGAATTTGGTTCCTAAACCAAAGAATCACAATGTCATAGGGACTAAGTGTATCTACATGAACAAGTTAGATGAAAATTGCATTATAGTCAAGAATAAAGCCAGACTGGTAGCAAAAGGCTACATGCAGGAAGAAGGAATAGACTTTGACCAGACATTTGCCCCAGTGGAAAGGATGGAAGCAATAAGGCTATTTCATGCCAATGAAGCTTACCAAGGGTTCAAGGTATTCCAGATGGATGTAAAGTCAGCATTTTTGAATGGTGACTTAAAAAAGGAAGTTTATGTTGAACAACCTTCAGGTTTTGTAGATCCTCTTTATTCTAACTATGTTTATAGGCTTAAGAAAGCTCTATATGGATTGAAACAAGCCCCTAGGGCTTGGTGTGAAACTCTGTCTACTTTCCTCATTGAGAACAAATTCTCAAGGGGGAAAATAGACAAAACTCTATTCCTAAGGGAATCAAAAGACAAGATCATCCTAGTCTAAATATATGTTGATGACATTATCTTTGGATAAACTGAAAACAACCTTTGTAGAAAGTTAGCCAAACTTATACAAGGGTAGTTTGAGATGAGCAGCATGGGTGAGCTGAAATTCTTCTTGGGACTCCAAGTAAGACAGACTAATGATGGCTTGTCGATATCCCAGTCTAAGTTCACCAAGGAGTTAATAAGGAAATATAGCATGGAGTCAGCCTCCACCATGAGAACTCCAATGGGGTCAAGTATGCCTATAGGAAAAGATGAGGCAGGAAAACCTGTAGATGAGTCTTTGTATAGAGGGATAATTGGCTCCCTTCTTTACTTAACTATTAGTAGACCAGACATCATGTATGCTATATATGTCTGTGCTAGGTATCAAGCTTACCTAAAAGAATATCATTATTCTACTGTCAAGAGAATTTTGAGATATCTTAAGGGCACACCAAATCTTGGCCTTTTGTACCCTAAGAATAGAGATTTTCTACTAACAGGTTTTTCAGATGCAGACTTTACATGCTACAAAGAAGATAGGAAAAGCACCACTGGCACATGTCAATTCCTAGGTGGAAGATTTGTGTCATGGAGCAACAAAAAGCAGACAAGTGTGGCTATATCAATTGCTGAGTCAGAATATATAGCTGCAGGCAGTTGTTGTGCTCAGCTGTTATAGATACAACATCAACTTGAAGACTATGACATCAAGATAAGTAGAACTCCATTATATTGTGATTCTACTAGTGCCATATGTATTGCTAGAAATCTTATTTCACATAGCAAAACTAAGCACATAGAAATCAGGTTTCATTTCATTAGAGATTATGTTGAAAAAGAAGACATAAGTTTAGAATTTGTCAACACTAATAATCAAATTGCTGACATATTCACCAAATCTCTAGATTAAACTAAATTCAATTGCTTTAAAATTTAATTATGTATGTTGAACCTTGAATAATCTGATAGATCAAGAAAATCAAAAGGTATATAGAATTTCTAGGTTTATAGAAAATCTATAAATTTTGGCTAAGTTATAAAATCTGTGTCGACACAACAAGGCGTTTGTCGACACTATCAACTAGTTGTGTCGACAAAAGAAAACTCTGTGTCGACACAGCTATAAAAATTTGTGTTGACACAAAAGTATGTGTCGACACAGCGCTGTCGAGACTTTAGATTCTCCCTCGCGACCTAAGTAATCTGTGTCGACACAAGCAACTAAGTGTCAACACATAAGATTCTAAGTTTTAGCACGTCTTTTGATCTACCTTTTCCTAGAATCCTATAAATAGGGGAGAGCAAAATCCTCTCGACTTTGCGATCCAGAACGAACAACAATGGCGCCAAAGATGGAAGAGAACATCAACGAGGGTTATGAGCTGGTTCGACAATCTATTGATGATGCGAATCAGGAAATCAAGGAGGTAATTAATCTAATCACAATGGCTAAATTAGAATATCTGGTGTCTGAACCAACCAGAATATGGAGAAAAGAAGTTCTTGAGTTCTACTCTAATACTTCTCTAGATTCAACAAGCACAAAAATCAAATCCACTGTTCAAGGAAGGAAGGTCAAGGTCACAATCAAACATCTGACTAAGATCCTACATCTTCCCAAAATCAAACAAGAAGATGAACTAGATTCATCGATGATAGCTAGTGCACTAAACTGGTGTGGCATATCTCCATCCACCAAGATTGGAGCAGCAATGATAAGGAAGGGAATGAACTCCCAAGGGAAATTCCTTTTAGAAATTCTAGGAAAGGTAATATTATATAAACCTGGAGGACATGATAGGATCTCAGCCTACATGTTGAGTCTTATGAATAGAATTATATTCAAAGTAAAGACTGACTGGGTTGCAGTTATGTTTGAGAAAATTAAGGAAGGGATTAAGAAGCCCAATCTGGGTAGAATACTTAGGCTCTATCTAGCTACTTGTATTCCAGAAACACTGACACAGAAGTCTTGTACTAAGATAAATCATATAAGGATAATGGACTTAAGAATACTATCCAGGTGGGACAGAGTGTTGTCCACGGATGTCTCTACACCTCAGAAATACATGAAGACGGTTCAGAAGAAGAAATCTCCAGCCAAGATAGCCGAATCATCCAGTGATTTAGAGGAGGAAGTTGTATTCAACTCAGATGAAGAAGGACCAAAAAGGACAAGGAAATTTCCTCCTCCAAAACCTGGCACTGATGATAATTTACAGGGGGAGAACGTTCCGAAAAGCAACATCTCTGTGGATCAGTTCCAGGGGGAGACTATCCATGTTCCAGATCAACAAGTGATATCAACTCTAAGGGGAGATAATGATCAAAATACAAATGTGTAAATAGCTGAACTAGACAGTGAAACAACCAATCTCTCTATAATAGATATAGTACAGGATATCTATCAATCTGCCAAAGGCATTGAGAATGAAGCACAGGATGTGCTCATGAATGTCATTGATCAACATGAGAAACACAAAGTTCTTGAGAATGAAATACCCATGGAAGAAAACTTTGAATTCCAGGGGGAGCCACCAGTTGAGAATGAGGAAGTTATTCCTCCAGTTCAGATGCAACAAGAGGTAACACTAGAAGAACTATTTCCTGAATTACAAGGAGCAAGAATTGAGGTGGAGATGCCAATCCTTGACCCTAGACAAAAAGAAACAGTGGACATATCTAGTTCATCTGATTCCTCTAAAGAAGAAGAAACCTCCAGGGCAAAGAAAAGGAAACTTGTGGAGCTCAGGAAGAGGAGCTCAGGCTATAAGAAAGCCTTTAAGACTTCCCCACAAACACCAGCTCTTGTAGTAGACTTCAGTTCACTTTTAGTGCAACTGTAATTGAAGTTGGATGAGCATAGAATTGCTCTTGAAAAATATGTGGATGAGAACAACAAAGATCTGCAATTCCACTTGGCCCAGGATATCAAATCCGTTAGGTTTGAAGTAAACTTGAACAAGAAGGAAATGACAGATTGCTTCCAAAAGGGAGGTAATATTGTAGTCTACTTGTCTAAGCAACAACAAGAGGCCAAGACTAAAATAGAGGACATTGTAGTAAAATAAAGTAATGTCCTGGAAAATCAAATTAGAATGAATCAAAATCTAGAAGACTCCCATAATACTATTCTAACAGATCTCGAGAGTAAAGAAACTACTATCAAGGAACAAATGGTTACAATAAAGTATGATTTTGACAAACAAATCAAAGAGGATTTAGCGGCTGTCCAAACTGCTATCCAGGCATCTCAAAAGGCAATCTCTTATCAGATGCAAAAATTCAAGACCTACTATAGAGAAGGAACAAATTATCTAGCTGACCAGGTAAGATTTCACAAGGATGATCTGAGAGACCATGTGGAAAGAGAAGTCATAAAGGGGGAGAGAGTATTAGTCAAAGCAAGCTCAGATCATGATAAATGGATAACCAATAACATCAGAGACAACTATTGGTTATCCACCCCTTTGTGATGATGACAACACTGCTGAATCTGGAATTCAACCTGCCTACATTGAAGGGGTTCAGTAGGAAGTAGCCCATGTCATATATCCACCTCCAGACTTTGAAGAAATCCAGCATGCAATACAATAAATGTATAGTCCTCCAATAGAGGCACATAATGTTAATTTTGAAAATGTAGAATTTTCTACAGCTGCATTACAAAGAGAAAAAGAAGCATAAAGAGCAAGGGATGCTCAGAGAGAAGCTCAGCTATGTAAGAAGAGGTTTAGAGAACAGGCAGAATTAAAGCCTGATTTTGAACAATGGAGTCCAACCTCCAGGAATATTATTATGACTTCTTGAAATGTTATTAATGAGAATATGCATGATAGAGAAAAGTGGTATTCTGAACAAGAATGGAGCAAATATTAGGAGCATTAAGATGTTATATACCAGTTCAGAAGAGACCTCGGAGCTGGGAAGATACCTGCAAACTCTGTGGAGCCTAGCAAGTATTTCCCAAAGTCTTTTCGTTACCTTGAAAGGCAAAAGGTCAAGGATGAAGGGCTCAAGAAGAAGGATATTAAAGGAAAGAAGCTGGTTGATGACACAGGAGCTAAAGTACAAGCTAGGATTCAGTCTGGCAAAGGAATTGTCATTAAGGAACCTTATCAATCCTAGGGTTAGATAGACTAGGTTAAGGACTATGTAATAATTTTTTTAAAATCCTTGTTATTCTGAATTACTGAATATATATATAAATGAATTCCTTGTTTCAATCATGATTTGATATTGAATACTTATGTTTATGTGATGCATGATTACTGTATTGTAACATATTTTGTGATAATATTATTACATGCTATTTCTGCTTATGGTTAACCCTATCTTTGTAATAACTTTTTACATCATAATCCTTGTTTTATTATAAGTGGTGTATATCATTAACTAAGGGTTATGACTTCTGCAAATATTGGGAGATTGTTGTGTATATTGGAAACTGTGTACCTGATTTGGAGAAGCCTCACTTAACTCAATGATATACATCATTGTGTATTTGATGTGATGTTGAGTTTCAATGTGCAGGTTAACGAAATGCAAAAAAAATATTCTAAGTACAAAAGTCGACACTTGTGAAGGAAATGTGTCGACACTAGGAGCCAGATTGGGTCGACACACAAGACTTGTGTCGACACACAGAAATTCAGTCTACAACAATTGTGTCGTCACACAGGACTTGTGTCGACACACTAATGAATTCTGTCGACACCAACTATGTCGAGACTGGAAGTAGATTGTGTTGACACACAGGACTTGTGTCGACACATTTTACAGAAGCTGTGTAGAGAAGATAAAGAAGGGCTGTGTCGATATTCTATGAGCTGTATCGACATCATCAAGAATTGTGTCGACACATGTTCCATTTGTGTAGACATGTATGATGTTTTTTCTCGAAACTTTCTGCTGAGATAAAAGTGACGAAGTATCAGATGTCAAGAGTGAAGACTTGATAGCTATCATAACTGACAAAGCTGTCATATCTGTCAAAGCTGTCAGAAGGCAGTTATGAACCGTATCAGCCGGTAACCCCAGATGGGATGTATATAAAGACCTGTTCATCAAAATAAAAGATAGAGGGACTGGGTAGCTGGATCATCCTGAAATCAACAAGTCATTGTTTAAAGAGAAGGCGGATCCTGAACAAGTCTTCAAACAAAATTCAGAATCACATCTGAAAGAAGAGAAGAGCTGGATTTTGGATCGACACCAAATTTTCAAGATGATCAACCTTAATTTGTTTAGATTCAAGAAGCTTTGAAGAAGCAAAGATAGGTTGGATCTCAAGTAGTCAGTTTATTCCAGATCTTATCTAGAAGTCTTCATCCATTTCCCTTTCTTTTCGGGTGAAGAAATAATCATTCTCTCAATCAATTCTGTAAGATCTTTTATAGATCTGAGGTAAGATCTTTGTGATCTGAGTTGTCGGCCTGGTTATAAGACCATAGGTAGGGCTTACTGGCCTGAGTGTAGGAGTGTGAACTCACTCTGAGGTAGGATTCTCTAAAAGAATCTGAGTTATAGTACTTGCTGAAGTCTCAGCTGTAGGAACAATTCTTGGTTCTGAGTTGTAAGATAAGAGGATCTGAGAAGAAAGAAGGGAGTAAAGATGAATCTAGTATACTGCTAGATAGGCGAAAGGGGAAAGTGGATACCCATCTCTTTGGGGAACCATTATAAATCTATGTGTATGCTGTGTTGGCTGTGTTTGTTTTGATCTATGTTGTGATAGCTGTAGCATAGTTTTTCTAACTGTGATATATTTTATCTGCCTAATTAAAATTGGAATTGAACCTATTCACCCCCCCCCCTCTAGGTGTTTTGGGTATCTTGAAAACAATTCTTTCACTAATCTTGGTTGTAAGCCTATATACGGCCTAGTATTATTTCATTATGAAGGAAGTTGAATGAAAATATAAAACCTAATTTCCCTCTAAGAATTCTCTCCCTCCTCCTCTCTAAATTTCGGCCAAGCTTTACCCTTTCCCTGCTCCTTCTAGCTGCCAACACCACCTTCCCTCTCATCTCTCTCTAGGCCTAAACCCTCCCTCCTCTCCAAGCCGTCGCAAAACCAAAACCATCCTTTCTCCCTCTCACGACCAACACCTCTACACCAACCAAAGCTGCCGTCCTATGCCTCCTCCCCCATAGTCCTAGCCGTCTCCCCACAAAGACGACCACCCATCCAACTTGAAAGTGCAGGATAAGATCAATCCTAACTCTAGAGGGGGGTGAATAGAGTTATTTAAAATAGTTTTGCAAATAAAAACTTGAGTGCAGAGAAAGTTTAGATTTACTTAGTGTATGGTGCTATGCCAAATAATCAGAGTAATAAAGAAATTCACAGCACAAAGCAAAACACAAAGAAACAAGCAATCCAGACGACACAAGGAGCTATAGTGGTTCCCCAAAATCCTGGGTAGTCCACTCTTCTATCACCCTTGATAGGAATCCACTTCAAGATGAGTTGATCAGGTGTCTTGAGCACCAGAGAGTTTTTGACCAGGTTCTCACAAACCAAAGGAGCTGATTTTGACCAGGTTTCAGCAAAACCAAAGGTAACTTTTGAAGGGAGTTAAAACCCTGTACAGAAAGAAAAAGAAAAGGGTGATGTTGTCTTCTCTATCAACAAGTAGAGAGAAGCAAAGTGGATCTGTAGATGTTGTCAAAGCTCCCCCTGAGATCAAGAAGAAGTTCAGGAAGGAGAGCTCTGCACAAGGGTGACAGGTCTTCAAAGATCTGATTTGCTCCAGTAAGGAATGATCCAAGAAAGTTGGATGGTTGTGTCTAAAGCAATCAGAATTCCTGTGAGTGAGCTTTCAAAAAACAATATCACAGAGAGAGAGCTGCTAAAGTCCTGTATTGTTGTTCTCTATATCTCTGTCTAGCTGAATGAATAAAATATCTGAGTCTTCTTCTTCCTTTTTCTTTGATAGCCGTTGGCAGTCAGCATTAAATGCTTTCCTTAAATGTCCATGCCTCAAAGGAAATGTCAGGCAGACATTCCTTAGAAAATTCCTTGAGCCATGCACCAGATATGCTGTAACGGCCAATAAATCTTCAGCATTAATTGTCTGACAGAAGGAATTTGAATTCCTATTCAAAACTGACGGAAGTCTGGAAAGCGTCGAGCTCACAGTAAAACGTCGATCTGAGCACGACACACGTCGGTCAGAGAGGTTTTCTGTAAGCACAACTGGGTTCGACGGAACGTCGAGCTGAGCTCGACTCCACGTCGAGCTGAGGTCGACTCTACGTCGAGCTGAGGTTGACTCCACGTCGAGCTGAGGTCGACTCCACGTCGAGTTGAGGTCGACTCAGCGTCGAGCTGAAGTCGACTAAGCGTCGAGCTGAAGATTACTCTAACTAGCCTATGTGACCTTTATAACAACAAGGAGGTCACAACACAAAATCCCTATAGAAATATAGTCATCCTGATCCAAATACTAATAGGGTGTTCCAACAATCTCCCCCTATTTGGATTAGAATTACTATTTACATGAATTTAGGGATTCAAAGAGAAGTAAAGCAAAAAATACAATACAATACAACCAGACATATGACAGAATAAAAAGCAGCATATATATAACACTATATAGCAGCAGTAATGTTTAAATGTCCTGTGTCCAGCAGATAGAAGGAATTAAAACACCTTACTTTACTTTTCCTGTGGGGCTTTGTCTTGATCACCTTTCTTGAAGATAATTTCTCTGTTAGGATTTGAAGCCTCCTTCTTGGATCTGTAATCATCAGCTGCACCTAAGGATTTCTGATCTCTTGCACTAGGTGGTACAGCTGCAGGATGGAGTTGCATATATCTATCTGAGTCAAAGAACTTCTATGAATTATATTTCTCCAATTCCTCTCTCCTTTGGTCTGACATTGTGCTGATGTGAGAGGTGTCCAGACCTTTTTCTCTAGCTTTGTTAATCTCATTTAGAGCAGCCATCTCAGTCATTCTAGCTTTCTAGTAAGCTGGAGTTTTGGTGGGATCTTCAAAAGGGACTGCTGGTTCAAATCTGTTGGAGGAGAATTCTTGAGTAGTTCTTGGGGTGAGGTCAGCTCTAGGTCTGTAAGGATATGGACCAGAGGTTGGATCAATGGATCTTCCCCTTTGATAAGGTTGAGAACCTGATCTTCCTCTGGACTGCCTACCTCTGTTGTGTCCTCTTTGCTGATATCCCCTTTGCTGACTATCTCCTTGAGATCTTCTAGATTGATAGGTCTTTCCATGTAGGGATGATGGGGCTGGATTGGAAGATAGACTTGCACCGGCACCTGCATCTGGAGGAGGTGGAGGTGGAGGCTGATGGACAGGCTTGGAGGGTCCTTCATTGAATTTTCTTTTCTGTTTCATTGCCTTTCTTTGATTTTGAGAAAACTGCATCCATGGCTCTGTAATTTCACAGTTGTATTTGATGTAGTAGGGGATGTCATGGTCTGTGGCTCTAGCCATTAGAACTCTTTTCAAAGCTTTTGATCTTGCTTTCCTCTTCCTTGCAATGGTTGCAGAGGAGTCATCAGAATCAGTAGCAAACTCATCTTCTGAACTCTGAGAGTCATCATAGGGATCTATGTACTTTCTTTTGGAGATCGGAAAGGTGATGGAGGCTGGGGCTGCTGAGGAGGTGACTGGAGGAAGATCTGCTCTCAGTGGGGAGGAGGAGTCTACCACTACAGGAGAGGGAATAGCCTCAGGAGCCGTAGAGACTGAAGAGGCTGGTTCCTGAAGGCCTGGTTCCTGAGGGCCTTGGGAGACATGGGTCTCAACTACATCAGGTGTCTCAATTACTTCACCTGAAGTTTCAGCAGCTACTATTATTTCAACTTCATCACTAGTAGGAGCCACTGCTACCACTGCTACATCAGGGATCATGGTCTTCTGAAAAGGGATAATAGCCCTAGACAGGTCTTCTTGAAGCTGTTCTGAATTTTGAGGAGGAGCATCAGATGCTATATGAACTTCTGCTGCTGAGACTGTCTCTGAACAAGTCTGTACAAACTGAACTGATGAAGGATGCAGCTCTTCTTCTGCAGACATCTCCCCCTGCCTAGAATCAGTGGAAGCTGACTCTAGGCCCCCAGAAGAAGGGCATGCTAGAAGAGAGGAGAGGGAAGAGACAGATGCAGAGAGAGTTCTCAGGGAAAGGAGGAGAGGAGCCAGTTTGGCATCCAAGAGGGAGGAGAGCCTAGGGGACAGAAGGTCAAAAATCTGATTGGCCAAGGGCAGGAGAGTTACTTGCTCAAGTGGGACTTGAGTAGAGGTAGAGGGAGTAGCAGAAAATGGAAATGTAGAGGATGTTGTGGGTGGTGCAGACAAGGGAGGGGTAACTGGTTCATGGATGGAGGAAAAGAGCAGTTCTGAAAAAGTTGATGAATGGTGGAAGTCATGAGGAGAGGAGGTAGAGGCATCCATGAAGGAGTCTTCATGAATGTCAAAGGAGAAGAGGTCCTCATGAGATGAGGAATCCAAGCTTATGGGAAGGAAAGTTGTGTGTGGAGGAAGGGAGGATGCAATAGTGGAGATGGATGAAGGTATGGGTTGAGTGGATGAGAGGATTGTGGTTGAGGGGATGAAGGTGGATGGGAGGGAGAGGGAGGGAGATGGCAAAATCCCTGCTTCTGGACCAGTGGACTGAGGGAGAGTGACCTCTACAGTCCTGGTGCCTGCAGAAGTCCTCATTGCTGCTGCTGCTGCCCTGGGATTCACAATTTTTCTGTCCCACTTGCCAATCAGTGCACAAGTGAGCCTCTTGGAAGCATTGATGTGCTTCTTTGAGGACACAAGCAGCTGGGGGCAGCAGTGGTTCAGAATCAACCCAAGAACCCTTCCAAAGTGGACAGAGTTCTTATCCAATTTCTTCTTAATTATTTCAAAAACAATCAATCCCCAGTTGGGATGTTTCTTATCCAAGATTGCAGCCATAAGGCAAAACTGATGCCTAGTAATGGCATCATGTGCAGTCCTCTTTGCACAGATTACTTTGCCTGTGATGTCTGCTAACAACCTATACTCAATAGCTAGGTTAACTTTTAGGAGTTTAGAGGGGTTACCAGCAGCATGCCCCATCCTATCCAGCATCAAAGCATACTCTTCCACAGAGAGTTCTATTCAATCATCTCCAGCAGCAAAACTGAAAACTTCTGAGATGATTTGAGGTGAGATGGCTACCTCATTCCCTGAAATTTTCCCGGTCAATGTATTGTTATCTGAGTTAATTGCTGTAAGAGTCCATTCTTTGATTTCTGACTCTGGAAGAGGGATCCTGGTTGTCATAAAGTTGACCAGGTGCTGCTCCTTGAAAAGTTCCAGAATATCCAGAAGGTACTGTGGTGATCCATCAAATGAGTCGAAGTCGATGTCGAAGCCTGAATCGAACTTCATGGCCGCCAAAGCACCTGCAGTGATTGCCATTTTCCTGCAAAACAAATATACCTTCCAAGATCAAGAGTAAAGTATTTGGAGGGAGAAAGCTTGAGCAGAAAATATGAAAGCGCAACTGCGAACGACAGAGAAAAATGATTTTATATTTAGGGTTCGACGCAGAAATGGAAAGAACGTCGAGCTCAGTTCGACGCTCTAAGGCTCTAGGAGAACTGAAACGACTCAACAGCGTGCAGCTTAGGTCGACGTTCGACGCTTGGGCTGATGCTATACGTCGAGCTCAGGTCGACGTTGAACGAAGACGTCGACCGGAGAGAGAGAAAACTCAAGAAGCCAGGGAGTTGTGAACTTAGTTCGACGCTAGAAGTTGAGTTCGACATTCGACGCTTTTGAGGGCGACGGACCGTCGATCTCCGTTTGACGCAGCGTCGAGCTTAGTTCAGAGCTCAAAGAAACCACTCAGACAGGGAAATTTTGAAATGAAATTTTTCTTATTCCTGTTAATTATGGGGTTCAAAATCTTGGAGTTTTAATTTATGCTGTCTCCATCTAGCATTCCCAACTGATTGAGGAAGAAGAAGTGCTTCTTTTCATCCAAGGGCTTGGTGAAAATGTCTCCTCTTTGTAGTTCAGTGGAAATGTATTCTTTTGCAATTTTCTTCTTTTCTACATTATCCCTTAAGAAGTGATGTCTGATCTCTATGTGCTTGGTCCTACTATGGAGAACTGGATTTTGAGCAATTGATATTGCACTGGTATTATCACAAAAGATTTTAGACATCTCTAAGTTGTAGCCATAGTCTAGGAGCTGGTTTTGAATCCACAAAATCTGTGAGCAACAATTGCCTGCAGCCATGTATTCAGCTTCAGCAGTTGATGTGGACACAGAAGTTTGTTTCTTATAGAACCAGGAGACAAGTCTATCACCAAGGAATTGACAAGTTCCACTGGTGCTTTTCCTGTCTACTCTACATCCAGCATAATCAGAATCTGAAAATCCAGTTAGATCAAATCCTGAGTCATGTGGATACCAGAGACCTAGATTAGGATAACTTTTTACATACCTAAGAATCCTCTTAACTAATGTGAGGTGGGACTCTCTAGGGCTTACTTGGAATCTAGCACAAATGCATGTGGCAAACATTATATCTGGTCTAGTAGCTGTTAGATAAAGTAATGAGCCAATGATTGCTCTATAGCTTGTCTGATCAACTGGTTTTCCAGATTCATCAGCATCTAAAACAGCATTTGTAGGCATAGGTGTTTTCATAGAGGATGCTTCAGACATTCCAAATTTCTTAACCAGTTCTCTTGCATACTTGGTTTGAGAAATGAAAATGCCATCCACATGTTGTTTAACTTGCAATCCTAGAAAGAAAGCAAGCTCACCCATGCTACTCATTTCAAACTTTGAGTGCATAAGTTGTAAGAACTTTTTGCATAAGTTTGAATCAGTAGACCCAAATATGATATCGTCTACATAAACTTGTACTAGTAGGGTATGGGACCTATGGGTTCTAACAAAGAGAGTTTGGTCTACTCTACCCCTTTTAAAATCATTTTCCAACAAAAAATAAGCTAAGGTCTCATACCATGCTCTAGGGGCTTGCTTGAGACCATATAAAGCTTTATGCAGTTTAAAAACATGATTAGGAGAGGTTGGAGAGATAAAACCTGGAGGTTGCTTTACATAAACCTCTTCCTTGATGTCTCCATTGAGAAAGGCACTCTTGACATCCATCTGATATACCTTGAATCTCTTGTGAGCTGCATATGCAAGAAAGATTCTTATGGCCTCCAACCTTGCAACTGGTGCAAAGGTTTGGTCATAATCAATTCCTTCTTCTTGACAATATCCTTGTGCAACAAGTCTTGCCTTGTTTCTCACAATTATTCCTTGATCATCCAACTTGTTCCTGAAAACCCATTTGGTTCCAACATTTTGCTGGTTCCTTGGTCTTGGTACTAATTCCCAAACTTTATTCCTTTCAAATTGATTCAACTCTTCTTGCATTGCAATGATCCAGTTTGGATCTTGCTCTGCATCTTGTATGGTTTGAGGCTCAATTTGAGAAAGAAAGCAAGTGTGCATAATGTTTTGATTAACTTGATTCCTTGTTTGCACACCTACTGAGATATCTCTAATTACTTGTGAAATTGGGTGATCTCTTGCTGTTGCAAAGTCAACAAGGGGTGTTGATGATGCATCAACCTGTGTTGTTATTTCCTCTTGTGGAACAACAACTGGTTCTTCACTTTGTTGGCCTTTTGAACTTTCCAGAATCTAAGATTCCTCTTCATTGTCACTAAGTTCAGTGTCTTGTTGAATTGTTGAAGGTAATGAATCTTTTTCTGTGATGGTAAGCTGCTTCAGATTTTCTGAGATTGAATGTTCCTGCAAATTGCTTATGGTAGAAGTCTCCTTCTCCTTATAAGACATGTTAGTTTCATCAAATGTAACATGCATGGATTCTTCAATTTTATTTGAGCACTTGTTAAAAACCCTATAAGCCTTGCTAGTCATGGAGTATCCCAGAAACACTCCTTCATCAGCTTTGGCTTCAAATTTAGCTAGGTATTTCTTGTCATTATTGTGAATGAAACAAATGCAACCAAAAATTTTGAAATAATTTACTTTAGGTTTCTTCCCTTTGAGTAACTCATAGGGAGTCCTACCCTTCAGTTTATGTATCAGGCTTCTATTCAAAACATAGTTGGAGGTGTTCACAGCCTCTGCCCAAAAGGTTAGAGGAAGGTGAGCATCTGTCAACAATGTTGTGGCAGATTCAATAAGGGTTCTATTTTTCCTTTCAACTACCCCATTTTGTTGAGGAGTTCTTGGAGCTGAGAAAGTGTGCCTGATACCTTCCTTCTGGCAGAACTCTAGCATAAGAAGAGAATCAAACTCTGTCCCATGATCACTTCTGATCAGGGCAATGTGAGTATTGAACTCAATCTGTATGCCTTTGAGAAAATCTGTCAAAATCTTGAAGTTATCAGACTTCTTCCTCAGAAAGAACACCCAAGTGAATCTTGAGAAGTCATCTACAACTACTAAAGCATAAGATTTCCCTCCTAGGCTTTGTACATTAATTGGTCCAAAAAGGTCCATGTGCAATAAGTACAAAATTCTAGGTGAGTCACTCTTATTAAGTGACTTGAAACTATTTTTAGTTTGCTTGCCTAACTGACAGGCCTTGCAAAGTCCTTCCTTCTTGTAGGGACCAGAAGGTAGTCCTCTAACAAGGTCGTCTTTGGATAACTTAGCAATGGTTCTAAGGTTCACATGTCCTAGTCTTTTATGCCAAAGTTCATTAGGTTTACTAAGAGAGTTAAATAAACAAATATCTACTTTAGATGAATTGAAATCAACTAGATATATGTTATCTTGTCTATTACCAATTAAAACAATGTTGTTATTTAATGCAATATTACATGCTGAGTTGGTAAACCAAACCTGATAACCAGCATCACATAGCTGGCTGATGCTGATTAAGTTGTGCTTTAGTCCTTCCACATAGGCCACTTTCTTGAATGTAATTGACCCTATTTTGACTTGGCCATAGCCTTTTGTTTGTCCAAAATTTGAATCTCCAAAGATTACTTTGGGTCCATGTTTGGCTTTGAAGGACACAAGGTTCTCCTTGTTGCCAGTCATGTGCTTTGAGCACCCACTATCCAAGTACCACTGCTGGTTCTCAATTGGATAGGTCTTTATCTGCACATACAACAAATCAATTGTTTTTGACCCAGTTTACCTTGGGCCTTTCTTGATATCCTTTAAATTCTGAAATAAAAGACACCTCAGGTTGGCTCTTATAGCCTACAGGATGATATCTCCTAGGAGGTATTATCCATTCAGCATAAGGGTTAAAGTGATGAGATGTGGACCTGGAATTAAATCTTGAATTAACCCCTGAGAACTGACTTTTGCTCTGAGCTTGGCTCGACGCACGTCGAGCTTCGGTCGACGGACTCTGGTGAGTGCGTCGAGCTCCATTCGACGGCGAAGGCTTGCTTTGTTCAGAAGGTACAGGGCGTCGACCTGAGTTCGACGTTCTCTTGCGATTACGTCGAGCTCTGTTCGACGTCCGTCGAGCTTCGTTCGACGCTTTTTGTCCAGTTTCCTGGGTTAAGTCAGCATTCTTCCTAGCCACTATCAAGACTCCTTTACCTTTCTCACTGGTAAATTTGATTGGAGTTGTCAGCACTATGGGTTGGCTGGATGAAGCACCCAAGCCCAGTGAACCATTCAATCTTGAGTTCACTGTACTTGTGATGTCCATTAATTTGATACTTCTCCCATTAAGGGTTTCTTCAAATTGTTTGGCCTTAGATAGCTCACCTTTCAGTGAAGCTATCTCCTCCCCACACTGCTTTAACTCTTCTAAGAGTCTAAGATTATCTGAGTTAATGGATTTGCATTCAATTAATTGTTCTCTGAGAGTTTTAATCAACTTTTGAGATTCAATCAAGTCAATGCACATAGATTTGAACTCAGATTTAAATTCATCAGAAGTAAAATCAAATGAATCTATTACCTGATCCTCAGTAAGTTCCTGATCAGATAGGTAGTCAGCATCAGGCTCTGAATCAGTGTTCTTTTGAGATGCACTGATGGCCATCATGCAGAATCCTTTTTCTTCTGCATCATCCTCATCATCACTAGAGCTGGATGATGAATCAGACTCATCAGAGTCACTCCAGGATTCAGCCACAAATCCTTTTCTGGTGTGCTTGCTGTTGCTGGAGGAAGGCTTGTCATGGTATTTCCTTGACTCCTTATCCTTCCTTTTATCTCTTCTTTCCTTCTTGTCCCTTCTGTCTTTATCTTGATTTTCTGGACAGTTGGGGAAAATGTGTCCTGGTTTCCTGCAGCCAAAGCAGATAATATCTTTATTAGTAGATCTGTCATACCTTGGCTTGTCTTTGTCTTTGGATGACCATCTTCGGAAGTTCCTTTTATTCAGCTTATTGAACCTTTTGACCAGTAGGCTCATAAGCTCTTCATTTCCCAACACCTTTTCTTTAGGTTCTTCTTCCTGTGCTTTGAAGGCAATGGTTTTCTCAACCTTGTCTGTTGGTGTGGATGTCTTCTGCTCTTCTTCTCTCTTCTTAATGAATTGCTCATAACTCTTGAGCTTTCCTAGAAGAGCTTCTGTGGATAACTCACAGACATTTCTTCCATCTTTAATCGACCAGATTCTTGAGTCCCAAGAGCTAGGGAAACAAGTCAGTATCTTGTCATTTATCTCAGTGAGAGATATGTCCTTTTCTAGTGATCTAAGCTCACTGATGATTAGGCTCAGTCTATTGTACATGTCAGCAACTGACTCAGACTCTGCCTTTTTAAAGTTCTCATACTGGGTGATGAGGTAGGATCTCCTATCCTTTCTTTCATCTGCAGAACCTGATATAATTTCTGAAAGTTTTTCCCAGATCTCTTTGGCAGTATTGCAATCAGCTACTTTCTGGAAAATGTCATCTGACATGGTTTGAGCCAAGATGTTCATGGCTTTAGCATCTGCTGCCTTCCACTTCTTTATGTCAGCATCAGTTCCAGAAGGAGGAGGAACAGCTGATGTACTTGTTCCTGTGGGAGGTCTTGGACAATCTGTCAACACAGAATTAAAAATGTCTTCATCAAAAGAGTTCATGTAAAGTCTAATCCTTGCCTTCCATAGTGCAAACTTAGAGAGATTACACATAGGAGGTCTGGTGCTAGCAAAGTCCTTGTTTTGTGCCATGAGTTTTAAAGATAAGTAAAACTATGGAAAATAACCCTTTGAGAGAAATGGTCTTATCAGGGATCTTTTGATCCAGGTGTTAGCCTGTATGAATGATCAACCTGCCTCTGATACCAATTGAAAGTGCAGGATAAGATCAATCCTAACTCTAGAGGGGGGTGAATAGAGTTATTTAAAATAGTTTTGCAAATAAAAACTTGAGTGGAGAGAAAGTTTAGATTTACTTAGTGTATGGTGCTATGCCAAATAATCAGAGTAAAAAAGAAATTCACAGCACAAAGCAAAACACAAAGAAACAAGCAATCCAGACGACACAAGGAGCTATAGTGGTTCCCCAAAATCCTGGGTAGTCCACTCTTCTATCACCCTTGATAGGAATCCACTTCAAGATGAGTTGATCAGGTGTCTTGAGCACCAGAGAGTTTTTGACCAGGTTCTCACAAACCAAAGGAGCTGATTTTGACCAGGTTTCAGCAAAACCAAAGGTAACTTTTGAAGGGAGTTAAAACCCTGTACAGAAAGAAAAAGAAAAAGGGTGATGTTGTCTTCTCTATCAACAAGTAGAGAGAAGCAAAGTGGATCTGTAGATGTTGTCAAAGCTCCCCCTGAGATCAAGAAGAAGTTCAGGAAGGAGAGCTCTGCACAAGGGTGACAGGTCTTCAAAGATCTGATTTGCTCCAGCAAGGAATGATCCAAGAAAGTTGGATGGTTGTGTCTGAAGCAATCAGAATTCCTGTGAGTGAGCTTTCAAAAAACAATATCACAGAGAGAGAGCAGCTAAAGTCCTGTATTATTGTTCTCTATATCTCTGTCTAGCTGAATGAATAAAATATCTGAGTCTTCTTCTTCCTTTTTCTTTGATAGCCATTGGCAGTCAGCATTAAATGCTTTCCTTAAATGTCCATGCCTCAAAGGAAATGTCAAGCAGACATTCCTTAGAAAATTCCTTGAGCCATGCACCAGATATGCTGTAACGGCCAATAAATCTTCAGCATTAATTGTCTGACAGAAGGAATTTGAATTCCTATTCAAAACTGACGGAAGTCTGGAAAGCGTCGAGCTCACAGTAAAACGTCGATCTGAGCACGACACATGTCGGTCAGAGAGGTTTTCTGTAAGCACAACTGGGTTCGACGGAACGTCGAGCTGAGGTCGACTCCACGTCGAGCTGAGGTCGACTCTACGTCGAGCTGAGGTCGACTCCACGTCGAGCTGAGGTCGACTCCACGTCGAGCTGAGGTCGACTCAGCGTCGAGCTGAAGTCGACTAAGCGTCGAGCTGAAGATTACTATAACTAGCCTATGTGACCTTTATAACAACAAGGAGGTCACAACACAAAATCCCTATAGAAATATAGTCATCCTGATCCAAATAGTAATAGGGTGTTCCAACACAACTCCAACCCGAAACCTTCCTTCAAGCCCATACCCGACCACCCCTCTCCATCATTGCCCGGATTTTATGGCCAAGGCATGAATGAAAAAGGTGAACGAACTTTCTCTCCATCCAGCATAACTCCTGCGGAGCCGTTGAGGGGCGATCCAAGTTAGATAATCGGAATCATACATTCTTATTTGGGTAACGAAAATATCTACTCATGAGTGTTTCCTTCCTAGATATTCTTGTGGAGACAAATTTTAGCATTGAATTTAAATCGTTGAATAATCGTGGTTTTCATCCAATTTGGTTTGTGTTTATCTTCGTTGATTTATTTTTGAAAGGTTTGGCGATCCTCGTAACTACTTGTTAGGAGAAATCTACCGTTTTTCAGATCGTAATTTATTGTAGATCTCTTTTGGTATAACCTTCGCTCGATCGAACCGGGTGGGTCCTTTTGTCCGAAAGAATATTGGCCTATAGCCTCTAATCGATCCCAAATGGTTTGGCTACACGTGCATTAGCATAATCATGATATAATTTCTTGGAGTATGTGCTGCGTGAGATTTTGAGCGAGTGTTATGAAAGAGAGGGGATAGATCAAATCTACTCTAGAGGGGGGGGGGAGGTGAATAGAGTATTAAAAACTTTTGATTGATTTTTATGGCGGAATTAAAATATATGTTACTAATAAGTATCAGAGATTTAAAAAACAAAAGCAAACACAACACAGGAAAAATAAAGAAAGATGAGCAACGTGACGACACAAGAAAATTTTAGTGGTTCCCCAATATGGGTACATCCACTCTTATACCACCCTGGTAGGAATCCACTTAGGTTTTTGATCAGGTGCCCTATAACCACAAGATCTGCTTCAGGTAGAACTAGAAACCCTTAAGGCTTTTGATCAGGTGCCTAAAAAATAATAGGTTTTTGATCAGGTGCCCTATCAACAAGGAGTTCATTTTTGAAGGGAGTAAGAACCCTGTACAAGAGAGGTTAAAGAAAAAGATGGCTGTCTTCTCTTTCTCAAGCCAAATGAGAAGACTATATGGATTTGATGATGCCAAAGCTCCCCCTGAGATATTGAGTAGATTCAATAAGATGGAAGCTCTGTCCAGGGTATAGGTCTTCAATAGACTGGTAATCATGCTCTTCAGAATCTGTAGAAAGATGTTGATTTTCTGTCTTTGTAGATTCCTGAAGATAGAACTGAAGAAGAAGACTCAAGATGATAATATTATTCTTCTTCTGTTGGTTTTGTTTTTTAGAGTAGAATGGAGAGTTCTAAAAGTTGTGTGTAAAAAACTTGTGTTATCTGAGAAGAGTCTCTTTCTGAAAAATGCTTGTTTGTGAATTAACCAGTCTGAAGAAGTTTCTCTTTGTATATCTTGAAATTCAAAAACATTCCTTAAATTACTGCAGAGAACGAGGAGAGAAACGACTACAAAAGCTGGCAATAAATTTTCTCCCCAACTGTCTTGGCAAATAAGTCAGAATAATAACTCTGTGAAATACCATAGTTAATGCTATGAGGAAATGACTATATGCCTAGAGAATGTCAGCATTAACTACCAGAGATTATTTGACATAAATAGAATAAATCTTCAAGACAGCTGCTGAAAACAAAAGGAATAGGACAAAGAGAATAATCATCGATCTTGGCTGGAAGATCGTCAAGCTGAGATCAACTATCTACGATCTAAGATATCGAGAACAAAAGAGAAAACGTCGACCTGAGCTCATAAATCGTCAAGCTCAGTTCAGAGACTAATCTCTGAGATCGTCGATCAGAGATCGACGATCGTCGAGCTAAGTTTGACGAAAGTCGAACTGACATGAAATCCATATTTTCTTCTGAGTCTAAGGTCTTAGAGAGAAATCCAAGGCTAGTCTTGAGAAGTGTGAACTGGTGAGACTGACTTTGACCTAGACCTTGACCCTGCCTATACATATGGGTCAACAACCTAAGAGTGGACCTAGCCCAAATCAAATAAGGGTTCCAACAATCTCCCCCTATTTGGGTGAGGACACTCAAAGTAAAAAGAAAACTAAACATACAAGGCCATATATATCTGATTCACTTTAAATTATCAACAAATATAATATAATAATGTACTGCACATTCAGTTCAGATAAATAGTAAAGCAGTAAAGCAATAAAGTAATAGTTATTCAGAGAAAATCTTAAGAATTAGTAGGAGGAGGAGCAGAAGAAGTTTTGGTAAAAGCAATCTTCCTACTTGCCTCTTCTTCTTCCTTCTTTGACATCCTTAAATCTTGATAACTAAGGATTTTCAGAGAGAAGGCTCTGGGTACAACTACTTCTGGATGAAGTGACATATATTCAGCAGAATTGAAAATCTTCTTACTTACTTGCAGCCTTTCAAGTTCCTTTTCTCTGTAAGAGGACATAGTAGAAAACTGTGAGTGATCTTGTTATTCTTTTCTGGCTTTCTTAATCTGAGACAGTCCAATTTGCTCATTAAGTCTAGCCATCGTGAAATTTGGATCAAGCTCTAGATCAGCAGGAGGAGAGGAAGGTTTCTCTAGATCAGCATCCTGTGATGGCTTCTAAGATGAGCTTCTGAATTGAATAGATTGAGCTTGAAAGTTTGTTTATACGGGATTTTGATGCTTTTGACTTGAATAAAGAGATCTTGGAGGAGGAGCTTGACTGTACTTGCTTTTGGATTGAGAAAATGAATACTTTTGAAATCTAGAAGGAGTTTGCTTCTGATGCTGAGGAGGAGCTGGCTCTGAACATTTGGAGATATTTGAACTTTGAGTTACATTGCCTGAGGCTCCTGTATCAGGAGGAGGAGGAGGAGGACCTCTCCTGAACTTTTGAGAAGGAGGAGAGTACTTTCTTCTCTTCTTCCTAGCCTTTTGATTATTCTTTGATAGCCACATCCATTGAGGCATACCTTGATAAGGAGTAATCTTCTGGATTATGTAGTATGGAGTGTCATTATGAGGATTTGGCTTTGAAACTTCCTTAGGTGGAGCTTTCCTTTTCTTAGGCACTTTCTTTTTGCTGTCATCAGAATCTGAACTATCAGATTTATCATCATCAGATGAGCCTTTGGGATTATCATACAGTGCATCAATCTCTCTAATTACTTCCTTTGGAATTTCCTTTTCAGCTGGAGGAGGGATACCTTTAGCAAGGGCTTCTTCAGTTTCCATAGAAATATCTTGAGAAATGATATCATCAAGACTTGGAATGGGGCTATCATCCATAACATAGGATGGTCTAGGAGATCTTGACTGATCATCAGACTTTTCTGCTAGAGGAACTGCAAAACTTGCCTTTAGTTGTCTAACAACTTTAGGACTTATAGAAGGAGAGCGACACACAATATCCAAAGAAAATGGCTTAAACCTTGGAAGATAATTTAGAAAGAGTGTGTAGAAGGAACTCAACAACTCAAAGATATCTACTGTGGGATTGATGCAACAATCACCCACAGTCACAACTTTTGGAAGAGCTATTTCTTCTGAATCAGTATCAATATCAATAATTTCAGTATCTACTGTTATCTAATCATCTAAAGAGACATCTTTCTGCATACCTGCTGAAACTGATGCTGCTAGAGTGAGCACAAGAGCCTCTTAATTGGATATCTCCCCCTGCCTGGCTGTAGAGACATCTGTAGCCAGGCCCCCAGAAGAAGGGACAGAGGAAAGAGAAGCAACTCTATGGGTAAGAGTGTTGATGGAGGCAGTTAGAGGATCTATAGCTTGGGCTATAAGAAGCTCTAAGGAGGGGGAAATGAAGTGCAGAAGATCTTTAGCTATATCGGAGAAGTTGAGGTATAAGGGTTCAGGCTCAGAGGTTGTGTAGGTAGTTTGATGTACACAATTTGAGCAAACTGAGAATGGAGAAGGAAAATTTGTGTGAGTGTACTCAGGAAAAGAGGAGGATGGAGGGAAAGCAGAGTGAAGAGATGTTGATGGAACATACTCTTGGATGGGCTCAGAGGGAAGCTGAGAGGATAAGGTTGGAGAAATGATGGGGGAAGCAATGTGCTAAGGAGATTCATGAGGATCTTCATGATGATATTCATGAGGAGATGTAGAATTATCTGCATGAGGAGATGAAGGAAGATCTGAAAAGGTCTGGATGTGGATGGGTGAAGTAGGAGGTGGAGGTGATAGAACCAGAGAGGATTGGATTTGGGACGTGACTGAGAGAGGAATATCTTTTGGGGTTGGGGAAGTAGCTGGATTTCTATGATTCTGCGGATTCAAATGCGTATGTTATGTATGATTCAGTGGATGAAAGATCGGATTATTCTTATTCTGTTTAAGCACATTAGCTCTTGTATCCTCAGAAGGCCCTGAGGCATTGGAGGGCTTAGGAATGGTCCTCTCCCACTTTGCAAACAAATAGGAGTCCAACCTCTTACTGACATTGATGAATTGGGTCTGGGAGACCATCAATTCAGGATCTTTAGCCTGGATAAATATGCCCAATATTCTCCCAAAACAAACTTCTTTCTTAGAATTTTTCCTTCTTATTAATTCAAAGAAAAGAACTGCCCAGTTTATAGATTTTCTATTTACTAGAGCAGACATAACAAAGAACTGCAGCTTGTTGATGTTATCATGAGCTGAGTGATTGCCCATCAGGACTTACCAACAACATCTGCCAAGAATTTAAATTCTACAGACAGATTTTTCTTAAGAAGTTTTGATTGTGTTCCTTCTGGATGACCCACTCTGGTTAGCATTAAACTGTACTCAGAGGAATCTAGTTCTAGATCATCTTACCCATTTACTAATTCAAAATTTTCAGACAGTATATCTGGAGTTAGGGTAACCTGGGTTCATGAAATGGTTCCAACCATGGTGGATTCATCTAGACAAGTTGAAGAGTAAACCCATTCTTTAATTCCAGTTACTGGAAGTTTGATCCTAGTAGACATTATCTTCCTCAGATTCTGTTCTTGGAATAGATTTCGTATATCCAAGAAAATTTGATAGTAGTGGCTGAAGGAATCCATGTCAATGTCGAAACCTGTGTCGAACTTCATTGAAGTAAGAATGGCCGCTGAAATCTCCATTAGAATCTTGCAAGGAAAAACAAAGATCAAGTGTAAGGGAACTTGGAAGGTGCGGGATAGAGCATGACGAAAAACCTTAATATAGGTTTTTCTTTTCGTTTGGAATACCAAAGGTCGGGCTCTGTCCTAAGATATGATAAGAAAACTTCGATCTTAGGTCGATGACATATTTATAGATAAATGTTATCGTCGGTCTCTGAAAGAAGAGAGAAAACAGATCGTCAATCTTGGGTCAACAATTTATTTCCTGAAGAAAACAAAAATCTTCTAACTCTGTTCGTCGATTTTATCTTCACAAAGAGCTGTTGTCGATCTCAGGTCGACGATAGAGCTCAAGATGAGTTCGAAGATCGTCGATCTCCGTTCGACGATCATTGAACAAATCTTCACACCTAGACAAAGTTCAATTTAATCTATGCCATTTATCATTCCATGCGGAGTTAGGAAGAATAGATGTTTCTTTTCATCCAAAGGCTTGGTGAAGATATCTCATCTTTGAAAATCAGTGGAGAAAAAGTTAAGATTAATTTTCTTTTTGTCTATACTATCTCTAATGAAATGATGCCTTATTTCTATATACTTTGTTCTAGAATGATGAACTAGATTCTGAGCAATAGAAATTGCTCTAGTGCTATCACAAAATATAATTGAATTATTTAGATTATATCCATAATCCAGCAATTGGTTTTGAATCCACATTATTTGTGAACAGCAATTGCCAGCTACAATGTATTCAGCCTCTGCAGTTGAAGTGGACACTGATGTTTGCTTCTTATAAAACCAAGACAAAAGACTATCACCAAGAAACTGGCATGTTCCTGATGTACTTTTTGTATCTACTCTGCATCCAGCATAGTCAGCATCTGAGTATCCAGTCAACTCAAATTCTGACTCTATTGGATACCAAAGTCCTAGATTAGGGCACCCTTTATATATCTCAAAATTCTTTTTAGCAAAATTAGATGAGATTCTTTAGGGTTCACTTGGAACCTAGCACAAAGACATGTAGAGAACATGATGTCTTGTCTACTTGCTGTGAGGTATAATAGGGATCCAACAATAGCCCTATAAGTTTTCTGATCAACAGGTCCCTTTTTCATAACAATCAACCACAACATTGGAAGCCATGGGTGTTTTTATTGTTGAGGCATCAGCCATCCCAAACCTTTTTACTAATTCCTTAGCATACTTGGATTGAGATAAGAAGATGCCATCAGGAGATTGCTTCACTTGGAGACCAAAGAAGTAAGAGAGTTCACCCATGCTACTCATTTCAGACTTGGAATGCATCAGGTCAGAGAACCTTTTGCATAGTTTGGAATCAGTAGAACTAAAAATAATATCATCTGCATAAATTTGTACTAACAAGATTCTATCATGACGATGTCTAATAAATAAAGTTCTATCTGCTAACCCTCTAAAAAATTTATGCTCTAAGAGAAAGCTAGCTAAGGTTTCATACCAAGCTCTTGGAGCTTGCTTAGACCATAGAGAGCTTTATGCAATCTAAAAACATAGGAGGGATGAGTTGAAGAGATAAAACCTGGAGGTTGTTAAACATAAACCTCTTCCTTTAGTTCTCCATTGAGAAAGGCACTCTTGACATCCATTTGATATACCTTGAACTTCTTATATGCAGCATAAGCAAGAAATATCCTGATTGCTTTTAGCATTGCAATAGAAGCAAAGGTCTGATCATAGTCAATTCTTTCCTCTTGTCTATAGCCTTGAGCTACAAGTCTTACTTTGTTCCTTATGATTGATCCATGGGCATCAAGCTTATTCCTGAAAACCCACTTAGTTTCAATGACTGGGTAGTCTTTGGGTCTTGGAACTAAGTCTCAAACTATATATCTCAAATTGGTTGAGCTCCTCTTGCATTGCAATAATCCAGTGTGGATCTTTCTTAGCATCTTTAATGGATTGAGTCTAAATTTGAGATAAGAAACAAGCATGCATCAAGTATTGGTTGAGTTGATGCCTTGTCTGCATACCAGCTGTTATATCACCAATCACTTGAGATGTAGGGTGATCTCTAAGTGTGACAAGTTCAGGTGGTGGAGTTGGTTCAGCAACATCTTGGGGAAATAATTTCTCTTGTGGAATTGAGTTAGCTATTGGAGGAAGTTCAGCCACTTCCAAAGTTTCTTCTTCACTTTCTTCATCAACATGTGAGGAGGAATGTGATGTAACCTTTTGAGTAAGGTTAAGATCATTCAATTTTTCACAGAGTTGGGCTACCTGCAAAGAGTTTCTGGTAGAAGCTTCCTTTTCCTTATAAAACATGTTAGCTTTATCAAAGGTGATATGGATAGATTCTTCAATTTTCAAAGATAATTTATTAAAAACTCTATAAGCCTTGCTGACTTGGGAATATCCTAGAAAAATTCCCATTGCATCTTTGGCTTCAAATATTCTAAGATAAGTTTTGTTGTTATTATGAATGTAACAGATACAACCAAATATTCTAAAGTAATCTATTTTAGGTTTCTTCCCTTTGAGTAATTCATAGGGAGTCTTACCCTTGAGTTTATGTATCAAGCTTCTATTCAGGACATAGTTTGCTGTGCTTACAGCTTCTACCCAGGAGGATAGAGGCATGTGAGCATCTGTAAGTAATGTGCATGCAGCTTCAATGAGTGTTCTATTTTTCCTTTCTGCTACCCCATTTTGTTGAGGAGTTCTAGGAGCAGAGAAATAATGCCTGATACCTTCTCTCTCACAGAATTCTTACATGGGAAGAGATTCAAACTAAGTACCATGATCACTTCTGATCAAAACAACTGGAGTAGAATACTCAATCCTTATGCATTTTAGAAAGTCTGTAAGAACTTTAAAGTTATCAAACTTGTTTCTCAAGAAGAAAACCCAAGTGAATCTGGAGAATTAATCTACAATCACTAAAGTATAGAACTTCCCTCCTAAGCTCTGTATAGCAATTGGTCCAAAGAGGTCCAAATGAAGTAAGTACAGGATCCTAAGTGAATCACTCTTATTTACAGATTTAAAGCTATTTTTAGTTTGCTTGCCTAACTGACAAGCACTGCAAAGGCTTTCCTTCTTATAGGGGCAAGAGGGAAATCCTCTAACAAGGTTCTCCCTAGATAACGTAGTAATGTTTCTAAGGTTTATATATCCTAGTCTTTTGTGCCACAAGGTATTGTTATTGCTAACCTGGTTAAACTAACAGATTTCTGAGCTAGCAGAATTAAAATCAACTAAATAAATATTACCTTATCTAAAACCAGATAAAACAATTTTGTTATTTAAAGAGATATTGCATTTAGATTCAGTGAAGCATACCTGATAACCTGCATCACATAGCTGACCAATGGATATCAAGTTATGTTTCAAGCCACTTACATATGCCACTTTTCTGAATATGACAATTCCAAGTGTAAATTCTCCATAGCCTTCTGTCTGACCAAAGCTTGAGTCCCCAAATATAACCTTTGGACCTAGCTTTGCCTTGTTGTTAGTTAGACTGGCCTTGTTTCGTGTCATTGTCTTAGAGCACCCACTATCCAAATACCACTTATCCTGTGTGGTAGGATAGGTCTTCACCTACAAGAGAATAGACTAAATATTCTGGACCCAGGTGACCTTGGGTCCTTGTCTCTTTTCATAATTGAAACTGGAAATGAAAGAACATATAGGTTGGCATTTATATCCTAAGGGTTGAAATCTCCTAGGTGGAATTATCTAGTTAGAAAAAAGGTTAACAGGTTTAGGGTTTTTGTTGATGTTTCTGTTGTAGTCAGAGTTTTAATGAAGCTTTTCTGGGTTCGATAATTTATGTTGAGATCGTCGATCTGCGTTCGACGACCAGTATTGAAATAGTCAATCTCGGTACACAGAATAGTATAGATTGTTATCTGTGTTCCACGATCGTCGATCTCTGGTCGACGACACATAGTGATGTCGTCGATCCCCTTCTGCTGAGTGTTTGAGCTCAACCTCTGGGTTCAGAGATCGTCGATCGGCATTCAAAGAATAATACTGAGATCGTCGACCTTAGTTCGGCGATTTTGGTTGAGACTTAGCTTTTTGTTTCTTTTTGTTAAATTCAACTTGCTCTAAAACTTTGTTCACTTTTTCAATGTGTTTAGTGTTTTTCTTACCCTTTTTTGAATTTAAATTTACAGGTTTAGATAAGATGTTTTTCTGAATTAGAGGAGGTTCACTAGGTGATGCACCTAATCCTAGTTTACTTTTATTTAACCTGGCATTTAGTGTGCTAGTTATTTCTACCATTTGTAGGCTTCTCCCATTTAAGGTTTCTTCTAATTGTTTTGCTTTACTTATTTCAGTTTTCAGAAATGTGATTTGTTGTATATTCATATTCAGTTCATTATTTAATTTGATGTTTTTTGATACTAAGTTATCATATTCAAGTTGTCTATCTCTTAGAAGTTTGATTTCCTTCTCAGATCTTATAAGATCATTACACATAGATTTAAAATCATTTTTGAAATTTTCAGAAGTAAAATCAAAAGATTCTATTACCTGATCACAGTATGAGTATTCTTCAGATTCTTCTGCTTCTGATACATAACCTGAAGCATTGATAGCCATTAAGCATGTTTCTTTGGCATTTGCTTCTTCTTCATCTTCACTAGAACTGGAGGAAGATGATTCTTCAGTATCACACCATGTTTATGCAATAAATCCTTTCTCCTTCTTCTTGTGCTTGTGGGAGGATGATTTGTTGTAGTGCTTCTTGGAGTCTTTCTCCTTTCTTCTTTCCTTGTGTTTGTTCTCTGGGCATTCTAGAAGAGTGTGTCCAGGTTTCCTTCAACCAAAGCAAATAATCTCCTTAGTTGGAGTTTTGTCATACCTTGGTTTATCTTCATTTCTTGAAGAATTCCTTCTGAAATCTTTTCTTCCCATTTTGAAGAATCTCTTTTCAAAGAGACTCATCAGTTCTTCATTGGAAGGAGTTGCTTCTGATTCTTCAGAGGCTTTGAATGCTATATTTTGATCCTTCTTTGAGGGGGTAGAAATCTTCTGTTCTTCTTCTTCTCTTATCTTGAGGAGCTGCTCATAGCTCTTGAGCTTGCCCAACAGAGATTCAGTTGTGATCTCATTGATGCTTCTGCCTTCTTTGATAGGCCAAATTCTGGAATCCCATGACTTGGGAAAGCACATGAGTATCTTGTCATTTAGCTCAATCAGTGAGATGTCTTTGTCTAATGTTTTCAGCTCATTAACAATGATGCTGAGTCTATTATACATATCAGCTACTGGTTCAGTTTCCACTTTCTTGAAGTTTTCATAAAGAGATATAAGATGGGCTCTTCTATCCTTTTTTCATTTGCAGATCTAGCAACCATTTGGTTTAGTGAGTTTCGAATGGCTTTTGCTGAATTGCATTGAGTAACTTTTTGGGAAATTTCATCTGACATAGTTTGGGCCAGAATGTTCATGGCCCTTGCATCAGCAATCTTAGCCTTTTTTTGAGCATCATTGTAGTCTGGAGGAGGAACAACATTTAAGCTTGTTGATGTTGTTGATGTAGTTGCCACTGGAGCTGGTGGACCTGATAAAATTGAGTTGAAGACATCCTCATCAATAGAATTCATATACAATTTGATTCTTGCCTTCCAAAGAGCAAACTTATTCAGGTTGCATACTAGAGGTATGGTGCTTGCATAGTATTTATTTTGTGCCATGGTTTATATATAAAAAAAATCTATCAAGGATCTTCAGGTTCAGGTGTTAGCCTGTACAACCAATAAGAACGACCCTCTGATACCAATTGATAGAGAGGGGATAGATCAAATCTACTCTAGAGGGGGGGTGAATAGAGTATTAAAAACTTTTGATTCATTTTTATAGCATAATAAAAAATATGTTACTAATAAGTATCAGAGATTTAAAAAATTAAAGCAAACACAGCACATTGAAAATAAAGAAAGATGAACAACTAGACGACACAAGAAAATTATAGTGGTTCCCCAAATCTGGGTACATCCACTCTTCTATCACCCTTGTAGGAATCCACTTAGGTTTTTGATCAGGTGCCCTATCACCATAAGATCTACTTTAGGTAGATCTAGAAAGCCTTCAGGCTTTTGATCAGGTCCCTAAAAACAAATAGGTTTTTGATCAAGTGCCCTATCACCAAGGAGTTCACTTTTGAAGGGAGTAAGAACCCTGTACAAGAGAGGTTAAAGAAAAAGATGGCAGTCTTCTCTTTCTAAAGCCAAATGAGAAGACTATGTGGATTTGATGATGCCAAAGCTCCCCCTGAGATATTAAGTAGTTTCAGGAAGATGGAAGCTCTATACAGGGTGTAGGTCTTCAATAGAATGTTGTTCTTGCTCTTCAGAATCTATAGAAAGATGTTGATTTTCTGTCTCTGTAGATTCTTAAAGATAGAACTGAAGAAGAAGACTCAAGATGATAATATTGTTCTTCTTCTATTGGTTTTGTTTTTGAGAGCAGAATGGAGAGTTCTGAAAGCTGTGTGTCAAAAACTTGTGTTATCTGAGAAGAGTCTCTTTTTGAAATATGCTTGTCTGTTAATTAACCAGTCTGAAGAAGTTTCTCTCAGTATATCTTGAAATTAAAAAACATTCCTTAAATTACTGCAGAGAACGAGGAGAGAAACGGCTACAAAAGCTGGCAATAAATTTTCTCCCCAACTATCTTGGCAAATAAGTCAGAATAATAACTCTGTGAAATACCAAAGTTAATGTTGTGAGGAAACGACTATATGCCTAGAGAATGTCAGCATTAACTACCAGGGATTATTTGACATAAATAGAATAAATATTCAAGACAGCTGCTGAAAATAAAAGGAATCGGACAAAGAGAATAATCGTCGATCTGGGTTGGAAGATTGTCGAGCTGAGATCAACTATTTACGGTCTGAGATATCCGAGAACAAAAGTGAAAATGTCGACCTGAGCTCGTAGATCGTCGACCTCAGTTTAGAGACTAATCTTTGAAATCGTCGATCAGAGATCGTTGATCATCGAGCTGAGTTTGACGAAAGTCGAACTGATATGAAATCCATATTTTCTTCTGAGTCTGAGGTCTAAGAGAGAAATTCAAGGCTGGTCTTGAGAAGTGTGAACTTAAGAGACTGACTTAGACCTTAACCCTGAATATACATATGGGTCAACAACCTAACAGTAGACCTAGCCTAAATCAAACAAGGGTTCCAACATGTTGAATTAGAATTGTTGAAAGGAAATCGTAGTTAATCTGTAGATCTTCCGGTGTCAACACGTAGGCCTACATCAATCAGTTAGTTCCAGAGGTATCCAACAAAAATAGAACTTGTAAATCGTCGTCTGATAGAGCTCTATGTAAGCAGTGTATATAAGATGATTATAAGCTGAAAAGATATTGCAGATTCTCTTGATAGGTTGGACTTAACCTGTTAAACTATAAGAAGGAAAAAAGACAAAGGAGGGATATACCTCAAAGATGACCAAGAAAGATTGAATGCTGCCATAGGAGTTCCCCGTGGGCCTTATGCATCGCTTGCCTAAGAAAAAAAATCATTTAGTGTGTTGTCCTACTTTGAGAGGGCTAGTCGCTCTTCCTTAAGAAGAGCACAAGAGAAACAAGCACAGAAAATCTTGAGGAGGATCGATAGATACACTTCTCTTATGCCTCGGGTTACAAGCATCGCTGATCAATTAGACTAGTTGTGCCAAGTGGCCTATTCCTTGTATGTGGAGTGATCAGCAGAGTTGTGTTCCCCGCGAAGGCACAGATTGAGAGTACCATAGAGTGTTCGGCGATCACAGTTGTGAGATGATCGAAGAGACAAGGCTACACTTTATCGTCATTGCTTGTCAAGCGAAGATCATCGTAACTGTAATGTATCCCTAAAGAAGCACAGTAGAACTAACACATGGGACCTCCCCTTGGTTCGCATAGTGTCAGATACTGGAGGGGATCCGAAGTCCTACAATCCTTCGAATGAGAGTTAGACGGCCCCCACTACACATACGCGAAAAAATCCCAACTATATGTAGTCATTGTTGTCTTATGTCGGAGTCCAAGCTCGAGGGGGCCTTAGGTAAGACTTGGCAATATCTCGGGTGTTAAGTGATCTCTTTGGCAAAGAGAAAAAGAGGAGGAAACACTCAAGAGAAGAGGAATGTGTCAGTATGGAATCCCTGACATAAAAATCTATTGAAAAGAATGAAAGAACACTTATAAGTGTTTTTAAGGAAAAATGTTCAAAGGAGAAAACATATGAACCAGCCATGATTGTTAGGAGAATTCGGGACTGCAATGTCTTCCTTTACTTCAGAATAGATCTCCTTAGATACCCACATCGTCGGAGTCAATGCTTTCCCCAATTTCAATGTCGACGTTGTTAAATTGGTGCATCTTTTTGGAGCCTAGAAGCTTGTCCTTGTTGGAACACCCTATTATTAATTTGGGTAAGGATTACTATGTGCATAGGAATTTGTTTTGACCTTACTGTATAGTCTGATAGGTCAATTAAAATGAGTCTTAGGGTTAGTACTTAGGTTTGAAAGCTACCCTCAATACCTTCTAAAGATCAGGATTCAAGTGCTGAAGACTAGGGCAATTCTCATCGAGCTCAGGTCGATGAAACGTCAAACTCAGTTCGACTATCTCTGAGCTCAGTTCAATGAGGCGTCGAACTCCGTTCGACGATCTTCGAGCTCAGATCGACGATATGTCTCTAGTTGTTTTCCAAGTATCTGAGCTCAGGTCGACGATCGTAAAGCTCAGGTCGACGTTTTCTGTCTCTAGTATAAATCCAATCTCTGAGCTCAAGTCGACGATCGTAGAGCTCAGATCGACGATTTTCTTTGAGGTCGACGTTTTCAGGATTCAAATTCAGGACAGTTATGGAATTCATTCAGATTTATTTTCAGCATTTATGACAAAGAATTTTGTTGTCGTTTCAATCAATCTGGAGCAAGTTTCAAGGAAGACTAATTGGAATGTTCCTCAAGGACTTTCCTCCAGAGGCAGATATCAGTTAAGGTAGTCATTTATGACTGATTAATTGCTATCAAGAAGTCAGGATCTGATATACTCCCTAGAGAATCATTCTGAATATAGTACACAGACAAAATTTGAAAAAGAATACAGAAGAGAAAACAATAAAATTATTCATCAAGAATTCATCTTCTGGGAATAGACTTAGTAGACAAAAGTTTACAGAATTAGAGTCAGAATTCTTCAAGAACACAAGGAACATTACTGTGAAGGAGATCATCTGCTATCCTAGCTCCTTCAAGCATGTAGTGTTCACAAAGCTTCATCATCAAAGACTCCAGACATCACACATTTTCAGCATCTGCTGAAATCATCTATTTTGTTGGAGATCTGAAGCAACTGAAGACATATCACCCTAAGCAAAGCTCATCTTCCTGAACCCTTATAGATCTCAAGGGGAGCTTTGACAACATCTTCCACTTTTCTTCTCTAAGATTATTGACAGAGAAGAACAACTCAACCTTTTTGTTTTTCTTTATTCCTTATGTAAAAGGGTTTCTCAAAACTCCCTTCAAAAGTTTTGTGGCTAGTTTCTGAGACCTTGTCAAAACTCAGTGATGGCAAGAGACCTTATCAAAAAATCTAAGTTTGGTTTTTGAGCACCTTATCAAAAGCTCATTGGTGCCCAGGACACTGATCAACTATTCCTACAGTGGATTCCTACCTAGGGTGGTAGAAGAGTGGATGTACCCAGGTTGTTGGGGAACCAACTATAGCTCCTTGCGTCATCTGGTTTGCTGTGCTTTTTGATTTGCTGTGTGCTGTGTGTTTCTATTTTCTTACTGCTTTAGTGTTTACTTTTCTGCTAGCACATTACACATATAAGTAAATCAAGTCTTCCACTACTTTATAGTTTTATATTGTAAATTATTTTAAAATACTCTATTCACCCCCCCCCCCTCTAGAGTGAAGATAGATCTTACCTCTCACTTTCAATTGGTATCAGAGGCAGGTTGGTAACTCAACAACTGAATCTTCAACAGATTGGTTGAATAGGCGAACACCTGAACCAAAAGATCCTTGATAAGATAAATCTTCTATAGAGGGTTATTACTATTTTGTATTATATTTATTTTCTACAAAACCATGGCACCGAACAAAGATTATGCTAGCACCAGACTCCAGTGTGTAACCTTTCTAAGTTTGCACTTTGGAAGGCAAGGATTAGGCTTTACATGAATTCTATTTATGAGGACATTTTTAATTCTGTTTTGAAGGTTTGTCCAAGACCTCCAGTAATTACAAGTACAAGTGCTGTTCCACCTCCTTCAGGAACAGATGCAGAAATAAAGAAATGGAAAGTTGCAGATGCAAAGGCTATGAATATCCTTGCTCAGACTATGTATGATGAGAATATTCCAAAAGGTGGCTGAATGCAGTTCAGCAAAAGAGATATGGGACAAGTTATCTGAAATTGTCTCTGGATCTGCTGATGAAAGGAAGGACAGAAGATCCCATCTCATATCTCAGTATGAGAACTTCAAGAATGGAGAAACTGAGTCAGTTGCTGACATGTACAACAAGCTCAGCTAATTATCAGTGATTAAGAACATTGGACAAGGAGATCTCACTAACAGAAACTCAATGACAAGATCCTAATGTGCTTCCCAGCACTTGGGATTCAAGAATCTGGCCAATCAAGGATGCCAGAAGCCTAAGTGAGATCACCACAGAGGCTCTTTTGGGCAAGCTCAAATCTTATGTGCTGCTCATCAAGAATAGGGAAGAAGAGCAAAAGACTGCTTCTCCAGCCATCAGAAAGGAGAAGACCATAGCATTCAAAACTACTAAAGAACTGCCTGTAAATAAGGTCACATGCAATGAAGAATTAATAAGCTTACTGGCCAAAAGATTTTATAAGATGGCAAGGAAAGATTTCAGAAAGAGGTCATCCAAGGGGCATGAGAAGCCAAGGTATGACAAATCCAATAATAAAGAAATTATTTGTTTTGGATGCAGGAAACCAGGCAATATTGTGCCTGATTGTCCAGAAAACCAGAACAAGGACAAAAAGGACAGAAAAGAAAGAAGAAGAGATAAGGACTCCAGGGGAAACAATTACAACAAATCCTCCTCCAGCAAAAATAAACCTACAAGGAAGGGATTTTTAGCAGAAACCTGGAGTTAAACTGAAGAAGAATCAGAGGCTTCATCAAGCTCAAGTGATGATGAAGGTGATGCTGAAGAAAAGGAGTTCTGCATGATGTCTATAAATGCCTCTCAACCTAATTCTGATGCAGAACAAGAGTCAGAGTCTGAATCTGAAACTCAAACTGAAGAAGACCAAGTAATAGATTCTTTTGACTTTAATTTAGAGGACTTTAGATCTTAATTTAAAGCACTGTGCTTAGACCTGCTAAAGTCTGAGAAAGAGATTATCTCTCTCAGAAATCAATTGTCTGAACATAGCACTTTAAAATCAGACAACCTCAAACTCTCTGAGGAGTTAGAATGATGTAGGGAGGAGATAGCTTAACTGAAAAGTGAACTATCCCAAGCAAAGAAGTTCGAAGAATCCCTTAATGGGAGAAGCATAACACTGATGGACATCACAAGCACAGTGAACTCAAGACTCAACAGTACACTGGGCCTGGGTGCCTCATCCAGCCAACCTATAGTATTAACAACCCTAATTAAATTTATCTCAGATAAACGAAAGGGTATTATAGAGGTAGCTAGGAAGAATCCTGATTTACCTAAGAAAAACAAAGTTCAACAGAAAACGTCAAACAGAGGTCGACGATCGTCGAACAGAGCTCGGCGATCTCAGGCTGAATCGTCGAACTCAGATCGACGACTTCTGAACTCTGAACTCTGGGATAGTCGATCTTCGAACGGAGCTCAATGATCTGACCCAAGATCGTCAAACTCAGCTCGACGTTCGTCGAACGGAGCTCAGAGCTTTGAACAATCTTTCAGAGGTAAATCTAAAATCAATCCTAGAAGTCCTACATCCCAAAGCTTCAACCCTTATACTGAATGGATAGTACCTCCTAGGAGATACCATCCTGAAGGATATAAGAGTCAGCCAGGAATGTCTTTTATTTCTGAGTTTAAAGGTTATCAACCTAGACCCAAGGTAAACTAGGTCAAAAACATATTAATTGTTTATGTTCAAGTGAAGACCTATCCAGCAATGAACAACAATGGTATCTGGATAGTGGGTGCTCAAAGCACATGACAGGAAGCAAGGAGAAATCTCACATCCTTCAAAGCCAAACTTGGACCCCAAGTGATATTTGGGTGATTCAAACTTTGGACAAACAAAAGGATATGGTGTTGTTCAGATTGGCTCAGTCACATTCAAGAAGGTGGCTTATGTGAAAGGACTGAATCACAACCTAATCAGCATCAGTCAACTCTCTGTGATAAAGGCTATCAAGTGATATTCAACAATTCCTTATGCATGATCAAGTCAGAGGATAACACAACATTGTTAACAGGTAAAAGGAAAGGTAATATTTATCTTGTAGATTTCCTTTCAACCAATATAGATATCTGTTTTATTTAATTTAGTTTGCAAACCAAATGATCTTTGGCATAAGAGACTAGGACATCTAAACCTTAGAACCATTGCTAGGCTATCCAAGGACAACCTTATTAGAGGACTAACCTTCTGGCCCTACAGAAGGAAGGGACTCTGCAGGGCTTGTCAATTAGGCAAGCAAAACTAAAAATAGTTTTAAGAAGATACTTAATAAGAGTGATTCACCTAGGATCTTGTATCTGTTACACATGGATCTTTTTGGACCCATTACAGTACAAAGCTTAGGAGGGAAATCTTACACTTTTGTGATTGTAGATGACTTCTCTAGATTAATATGGGTGTTCTTTCTGAGGAAGAAGTCTGATAACTTTAAGTGTTTGACAGATTTTCTCAAATGCATACAGATTGAGTTCAATACTCACATTGCCCTGATCAAAAGTGATCATGGGACAGAGTTTGATTCTCTTCTTATGCAAGAGTTCTGTCAGAGTGAAGGGATCAGGCATACTTTCTTAGCTCCTAGAACTCCTCAACAAAATGGGGTAGCTGAAAGGAAAAATTGAACCCTTATTGAATCTGCCACCACATTGTTGACAGATTGAAAGTGCAGGATAAGATCAATCCTAACTCTAGAGGGGGGGGGGGGGTGAATAGAGTTATTTAAAATAGTTTTGCAAATAAAAACTTGAGGGGAGAGAAAGTTTAGATTTACTTAGTGTATGGTGCTATGCCAAATAATCAGAGAAAAAAAAAGAAATTCACAGCACAAAGCAAAACACAAAGAAACAAGCAATCCAGACGACACAAGGAGCTATAGTAGTTCCCCAAAATCCTGGGTAGTCCACTCTTCTATCACCCTTGATAGGAATCCACTTCAAGATGAGTTGATCAGGTGTCTTGAGCACCAGAGAGTTTTTGACCAGGTTCTCACAAACCAAAGGAGCTGATTTTGACCAGGTTTCAACAAAACCAAAGGTAACTTTTGAAGGAGTTAAAACCCTGTACAGAAAGAAAAAGAAAAGGGGTGATGTTGTCTTCTCTATCAACAAGTAGAGAGAAGCAAAGTGGATCTGTAGATGTTGTCAAAGCTCCCCCTGAGATCAAGAAGAAGTTCAGGAAGGAGAGCTCTGCACAAGGGTGACAGGTCTTCAAAGATCTGATTTGCTCCAGCAAGGAATGATCCAAGAAAGTTGGATGGTTGTGTCTAAAGCAATCAGAATTCCTGTGAGTGAGCTTTCAAAAAACAATATCACAGAGAGAGAGCTGCTAAAGTCCTGTATTGTTGTTCTCTATATCTCTGTCTGTCTGAATGAATAAAATATCTGAGTCTTCTTCTTCCTTTTTCTTTGATAGCCGTTGGCAGTCAGCATTAAATGCTTTCCTTAAATGTCCATGCCTCAAAGGAAATGTCAGGCAGACATTCCTTAGAAAATTCCTTGAGCCATGCACCAGATATGCTGTAACGGCCAATAAATCTTCAGCATTAATTGTCTGACAGAAGGAATTTGAATTTCTATTCAAAACTGACGGAAGTCTGGAAAGCGTCGAGCTCACAGTAAAACGTCGATCTGAGCACAACACACGTCGGTCAGAGAGGTTTTCTGTAAGCACAACTGGGTTCGGCGGAACGTCGAGCTGAGGTCGACTCCACGTCGAGCTGAGGTCGACTCTACGTCGAGCTGAGGTCGACTCCACGTCGAGCTGAGGTCAACTCTACGTCGAGCTGAGGTCGACTCAGCGTCGAGCTGAAGTCGACTAAGCGTCGAGCTGAAGATTACTCTAACTAGCCTATGTGACCTTTATAACAACAAGGAGGTCACAACACAAAATCCCTATAGAAATATAGTCATCCTGATCCAAATAGTAATAGGGTGTTCCAACAATCTCCCCCTATTTGGATTAGAATTACTATTTACATGAATTTAGGGATTCAAAGAGAAGTAAAGCAAAAAATACAATACAATACAACCAGACATATGACAGAATAAAAAGCAGCATATATATAACACTATATAGCAGCAGTAATGTTTAAATGTCCTGTGTCCAGCAGATAGAAGGAATTAAACACCTTACTTTACTTTTCCTGTGGGGCTTTGTCTTGATCACCTTTCTTGAAGATAATTTCTCTGTTAGGATTTGAAGCCTCCTTCTTGGATCTGTAATCATCAGCTGCACCTAAGGATTTCTGATCTCTTGCACTAGGTGGTACAGCTGCAGGATGGAGTTGCATATATCTGTCTGAGTCAAAGAACTTCTTTGAATTATATTTCTCCAATTCCTCTCTCCTTTGGTCTGACATTGTGCTGATGTGAGAGGTGTCCAGACCTTTTTCTCTAGCTTTGTTAATCTCATTTAGAGCAGCCATCTCAGTCATTCTAGCTTTCCAATAAGCTGGAGTTTTGGTGGGATCTTCAAAAGGGACTGCTGGTTCAAATCTGTTAGAGGAGAGTTCTTGAGTAGTTCTTGGGGTGAGGTCAGCTCTAGGTCTGTAAGGATATGGACCAGAGGTTGGATCAATGGATCTTCCCTTTGATAAGGTTGAGAACCTGATCTTCCTCTGGACTGCCTACCTCTGTTGTGTCCTCTTTGCTGATATCCCCTTTGCTGACTATCTCCTTGAGATCTTCTAGATTGATAGGTCTTTCCATGTAGGGATGATGGGGCTGGATTGGAAGATAGACTTGCACCGGCACCTGCATCTGGAGGAGGTGGAGGTGGAGGCTGATGGACAAGCTTGGAGGGTCCTTAATTGAATTTTCTTTTCTGTTTCATTGCCTTTCTTTGATTTTGAGAAAACTGCATCCATGGCTCTGTAATTTCACAGTTGTATTTGATGTAGTAGGGGATGTCATGGTCTATGGCTCTAGCCATTGGAACTCTTTACAAAGCTTTTGATCTTGCTTTCCTCTTCCTTGCAATGGTTGTAGAGGAGTCATCAGAATCAGTAGCAAACACATCTTCTGAACTCTGAGAGTCATCATAGGGATCTATGTACTTTCTTTTGGAGATCGGAAAGGTGATGGAGGCTGGGGCTGCTAAGGAGGTGACTGGAGGAAGATCTGCTGTCAGTGGGGAGGAGGAGTCTACCATTGCAGGAGAGGGAATAGCCTCAGGAGCCATAGAGACTGAAGAGGCTGGTTCCTGAAGGCCTGGTTCCTGAGGACCTTGGGAGACATGGGTCTCAACGCATCAGGTGTCTCAATTACTTCACCTGAAGTTTCAGTAGCTACTATTATTTCAACTTCATCACTAGCAGGAGCCACTGCTACCACTGCTACATCAGGGATCATGGTCTTCTGAAAAGGGATAATAGCCCTAGACAGGTCTTCTTGAAGCTGTTCTGAATTTTGAGGAGGAGCCTCAGATGCTATCTGAACTTCTGCTGCTGAGACTGTCTCTGAACAAGTCTGTACAAACTGAACTGATGAAGGATGCAGCTCTTCTTCTGCAGACATCTCCCCCTGCCTAGAATCAGTGGCAGCTGACTCTAGGACCCCAGAAGAAGGGCATGCCAGAAGAGAGTAGAGGGAAGAGACAGATGCAGAGAGAGTTCTCAGGGAAAGGAGGAGAGGAGCCAGTTTGGCATCCAAGAGGGAGGAGAGCCTAGGGGACAGAAGGTCAAAAATCTGATTGGCCAAGGGGAGGAGAGTTACTTGCTCAAGTGGGACTTGAATAGAGGTAGAGGGAGTAGCAGAAAATGGAAATGTAGAGGATGTTGTGGGTGGAGCAGACAAGGAAGGGGTAACTGGTTCATGGATGGAGGAAAAGAGCAGTTCTGAAAAAGTTGATGAATGGTGGAAGTCATGAGGAGAGGAGGTAGAGGCATCCATGAAGGAGTCTTCATGAATGTCAAAGGAGAAGAGGTCCTCATGAGATGAGGAATCCAAGCTTATGGGAAGGAAAGTTGTGTGTGGAGGAAGGGAGGATGCAATAGTGGAGATGGATGAAGGTATGGGTTGAGTGGATGAGAGGATTGTGGTTGAGGGATGAAGGTGGATGGGAGGGAGAGGGAGGGAGATGGCAAAATCCCTGCTTCTGGACCAGTGGACTGAGGGAGAGTGACCTCTACAGTCCTGGTGCCTGCAGAAGTCCTCATTGCTGCTGCTGCTGCCCTGGATCACAATTTTTCTGTCCCACTTGCCAATCAGTGCACAAGTGAGCCTCTTGGAGGCATTGATGTGCTTCTTTGAGGACACAAGCAGCTGGGGGCAGCAGTGGTTCAGAATCAACCCAAGAACCCTTCCAAAGTGGACAGAGTTCTTATCCAATTTCTTCTTAATCATTTTAAAAACAATCAATCCCCAGTTGGGATGTTTCTTATCCAAGATTGCAGCCATAAGGCAAAACTGATGCCTAGTAATGGCATCATGTGCAGTCCTCTTTGCACAGATTACTTTGCCTGTGATGTCTGCTAACAACCTATACTCAATAGCTAGGTTAACTTTTAGGAGTTTAGAGGGGTTACCAGCAGCATGCCCCATCCTGTTCAGCATCAAAGCATACTCTTCCACAGAGAGTTCTATTCCATCATTTCCAGCAGCAAAACTGAAAACTTCTGAGATGATTTGAGGTGAGATGGCTACCTCATTCCCTGAAATATTCCCGGTCAATGTATTGTTATCTGAGTTAATTGCTGTAAGAGTCCATTCTTTGATTTCCGACTCTGGAAGAGGGATCCTGGTTGTCATAAAGTTGACCAGGTGCTGCTCCTCAAAAAGTTCCAGAATATCCAGAAGGTACTGTGGTGATCCATCAAATGAGTCGAAGTCGATGTCGAAGCCTGAATCGAACTTCATGGCCGCCAAGCACCTACAGTGATTGCCATTTTCCTGCAAAACAAATATACCTTCCAAGATCAAGAGTAAAGTATTTGGAGGGAGAAAGCTTGAGCAGAAAATATGAAAGCGCAACTGCGAACGACGGAGAAAAATGATTTATATTTAGGGTCGACGCAGAATGGAAAGAACGTCGAGCTCAGTTCGACGCTCTAAGGCTCTAGGAGAACTGAAACGACTCAACAGCGTGCAGCTTAGGTCGACGTTCGACGCTTGGGCTGATGCTATACGTCGAGCTCAGGTCGACGTTGAACGAAGACGTCGACCAGAGAGAGAGAAACTCAAGAAGCCAGGGAGCTGTGAACTTAGTTCGACGCTAGAAGTTGAGTTCGACGTTCGACGCTTTTGAGGGCGACGGACCATCGATCTCCGTTCGACGCAGCGTCAAGCTTAGTTCAGAGCTCAAAGAAACCACTCAGACAGGGAAATTTTGAAATGAAATTTTTCTTATTCCTGTTAATTATGGGTTTCAAAATCTTGGAGTTTTAATTTATGCTGTCTCCATCTAGCATTCCCAACTGATTGAGGAAGAAGAAGTGCTTCTTTTCATCCAAGGGCTTGGTGAAAATGTCTCCTCTTTGTAGTTCAGTGGAAATGTATTCTAGTGTAATTTTCTTCTTTTCTACATTATCCCTTAAGAAGTGATGTCTGATCTCTATGTGCTTGGTCCTACTATGGAGAACTGGATTTGAGCAATGATATTGCACTGGTATTATCACAAAAGATTTTTGACATCTCTAAGTTGTAGCCATAGTCTAGGAGCTGGTTTTGAATCCACAAAATCTGTGAGCAACAACTGCCTGCAGCCATGTATTCAGCTTCAGCAGTTGATGTGGACACAGAAGTTTGTTTCTTACAGAACCAGGAGACAAGTCTATCACCAAGGAATTGACAAGTTCCACTGGTGCTTTTCTGTCTACTCTACATCCAGCATAATCAGAATCTGAAAATCAGTTAGATCAAATCCTGAGTCATGTGGATACCAGAGACCTAGATTAGGACAACTTTTTACATACCTAAGAATCCTCTTAACTAATGTGAGGTGGGACTCTCTAGGGCTTACTTGGAATCTAGCACAAATGCATGTGGCAAACATTATATCTGGTCTAGTAGCTGTTAGATAAAGTAATGAGCCAATGATTGCTCTATAGCTTGTCTGATCAACTAGTTTTCCAGATTCATCAGCATCTAAAACAGCATTTGTAGGCATAGGTGTTTTCATAGAGGATGCTTCAGACATTCCAAATTTCTTAACCAGTTCTCTTGCATACTTGGTTTGAGAAATGAAAATGCCATCCACATGTTGTTTAACTTGCAATCCTAGAAAGAAAGCAAGCTCACCCATGCTACTCATTTCAAACTTTGAGTGCATAAGTTGTGAGAACTTTTTGCATAAGTTTGAATCAGTAGACCCAAATATGATATCGTCTACATAAACTTGTACTAGTAGGGTATGGGACCTATGGGTTCTAACAAAGAGAGTTTGGTCTACTCTACCCCTTTTAAAATCATTTTCCAACAAAAAACAAGCTAAGGTCTCATACCATGCTCTAGGGGCTTGCTTGAGACCATATAAAGCTTTATGCAGTTTAAAAACATGATCAGGAGAGGTTGGAGAGATAAACCTGGAGGTTGCTTTACATAAACCTCTTCCTTGATTTCTCCATTGAGAAAGGCACTCTTGACATCCATCTGATATACCTTGAATCTCTTGTGAGCTGCATATGCAAGAAAGATTCTTATGGCCTCCAACCTTGCAACTGGTGCAAGGTTTGGTCATAATCAGTTCCTTCTTCTTGGCAATATCCTTGTGCAACAAGTCTTGCCTTGTTTCTCACAATTATTCCTTGATCATCCAACTTGTTCCTGAATACCCATTTGGTTCCAACAATTTGCTGGTTCCTTGGTCTTGGTACTAATTCCCAAACTTTATTCCTTTCAAATTGATTCAACTCTTCTTGCATTACAATGATCCAGTTTGGATCTTGCTCTGCATCTTGTATGGTTTGAGGCTCAATTTGAGAAAGAAAGTAAGTGTGCATAATGTTTTGATTAACTTGATTCCTTGTTTGCACACCTACTGAGATATCTCCAATTACTTGTGAAATTGGGTGATCTCTTGCTGTTGCAAAGTCAACAAGGGGTGTTGATGATGCATCAACCTGTGTTGTTATTTCCTCTTGTGGAACAACAATTGGTTCTTCACTTTGTTGGCCTTTTGAACTTTCCAGAATCTGAGATTCTCTTCATTGTCACTAAGTTCAGTGTCTTGTTGAATTGTTGAAGGTAATGAATCTTTTTCTGTGATGGTAAGCTGCTTCAGATTTTCTGAGATTGAATGTTCCTGCAAATTGCTTATGGTAGAAGTCTACTTCTCCTTATAAGACATGTTAGTTTCATCAAATGTACATGCATGGATTCTTCAATTTTATTTGAGCACTTGTTAAAAACCCTATAAGCCTTGCTAGTCATGGAGTATCCCAGAAACACTCCTTCATCAGCTTTGGCTTCAAATTTAGCTAGGTATTTCTTGTCATTATTGTGAATGAAACAAATGCAACCAAAAATTTTGAAATAATTTACTTTAGGTTTCTTCCCTTTGAGTAACTCATAGGGAGTCTTACCCTTCAGTTTATGTATCAGGCTTCTATTCAAAACATAGTTGGAGGTGTTCACAGCCTCTGCCCAAAAGGTTAGAGGAAGGTGAGCATCTGTCAACAATGTTGTGGCAGATTCAATAAGGGTTCTATTTTTCCTTTCAACTACCCCATTTTGTTGAGGAGTTCTTGGAGCTGAGAAAGTATGCCTGATACCTTCCTTCTGGCAGAACTCTAGCATAAGAAGAGAATCAAACTCTGTCCCATGATCACTTCTGATCAGGGCAATGTGAGTATTGAACTCAATCTGTATGCCTTTGAGAAAATCTGTCAAAATCTTGAAGTTATCAGACTTCTTCCTCAGAAAGAACACCCAAGTGAATCTTGAGAAGTCATCTACAACTACTAAAGCATAAGATTTCCTCCTAGGCTTTGTACATTAATTGGTCCAAAAAGGTCCATGTGCAATAAGTACAAAATTCTAGGTGAGTCACTCTTATTAAGTGACTTGAAACTGTTTTTAGTTTGCTTGCCTAACTGACAGGCCTTGCAAAGTCCTTCCTTCTTGTAGGGACCAGAAGGTAGTCCTCTAACAAGGTCGTCTTTGGATAACTTAGCAATGGTTCTAAGGTTCACATGTCCTAGTCTTTTATGCCAAAGTTCATTAGGTTTACTAAGAGAGTTAAATAAACAAATATCTACTTTAGATGAATTGAAATCAACTAGATATATGTTATCTTGTCTATTACCAATTAAAACAATGTTGTTATTTAATGCAATATTACATGCTGAGTTGGTAAACCAAACCTGATAACCAGCATCACATAGCTGGCTGATGCTGATTAAGTTGTGCTTTAGTCCTTCACATAGGCCACTTTCTTGAATGTAATTGACCCTATTTTGACTTGGCCATAGCCTTTTGTTTGTCCAAAATTTGAATCTCCAAAGATTACTTTGGGTCCATGTTTGGCTTTAAGGACACAAGATTCTCCTTGTTGCCAGTCATGTGCTTTGAGCACCCACTATCCAAGTACCACTGCTGGTTCTCAATTGGATAGGTCTTTATCTGCACATACAACAAAATCAATTGTTTTTGACCCAGTTTACCTTGGGCCTTTCTTGATATCCTTTAAATTCTGAAATAAAAGACACCTCAGGTTGGCTCTTATAGCCTACAGGATGATATCTCCTAGGAGGTATTATCCATTCAGCATAAGGGTTAAAGTGATGAGATGTGGACCTGGAATTAAATCTTGAATTAACCCCTGAGAACTGACTTTTGCTCTGAGCTTGGATCGACGCACGTCGAGCTTCGGTCGACGGACTCTGGTGAGTGCGTCGAGCTCCATTCGACGGTGAAGGCTTGCTTTGTTCAGAGGTACAGGGCGTCGACCTGAGTTCGATGTTTCTCTTGCGATTACGTCGAGCTCTGTTCGACGTCCGTCGAGCTTCGTTCGACGCTTTTTGTCCAGTTTCCTGGGTTAAGTCAGCATTCTTCCTAGCCACTATCAAGACTCCTTTACCTTTCTCACTGGTAAATTTGATTGGAGTTGTCAGCACTATGGGTTGGCTGGATGAAGCACCCAAGCCCAGTGAACCATTCAATCTTGAGTTCACTGTACTTGTGATGTCCATTAATTTGATACTTCTCCCATTAAGGGTTTCTTCAAATTGTTTGGCCATAGATAGCTCACCTTTCAGTGAAGCTATCTCCTCCCCACACTGCTTCAACTCTTCTAAGAGTCTAAGATTATCTGAGTTAATGGATTTGCATTCAATTAATTGTTCTCTGAGAGTTTTAATCAACTTTTGAGATTCAATCAAGTCAATGCACATAGATTTGAACTCAGATTTAAATTCATCAGAAGTAAAATCAAATGAATCTATTACCTGATCCTCAGTAAGTTCTGATCAGATAGGTAGTCAGCATCAGGCTCTGAATCAGTGTTCTTTTGAGATGCACTGAAGGCCATCATGCAGAATCCTTTTTCTTCTGCATCATCCTCATCATCACTAGAGCTGGATGATGAATCAGACTCATCAGAGTCACTCCAGGATTCAGCCACAAATCCTTTTCTGGTGTGCTTGCTGTTGCTGGAGGAAGGCTTGTCATGGTATTTCCTTGACTCCTTATCCTTCCTTTTATCTTTTCTTTCCTTCTTGTCCCTTCTGTCTTTATCTTGATTTTCTGGACAGTTGGGGAAAATGTGTCCCGGTTTCCTGCAGCCAAAGCAAATAATATCTTTATTAGTAGATCTGTCATACTTGGCTTGTCTTTGTCTTTGGATGACCATCTTCTGAAGTTCCTTTTATTCAGCTTATTGAACCTTTTGACCAGTAGGCTCATAAGCTCTTCATTTCCCAACACCTTTTCTTTAGGTTCTTCTTCATGTGCTTTGAAGGCAATGGTTTTCTCAACTTGTCTGTTGGTGTGGATGTCTTCTGCTCTTCTTCTCTCTTCTTAATGAATTGCTCATAACTCTTGAGCTTTCCTAGAAGAGCTTCTGTGGATAACTCACAGACATTTCTTCCATCTTTAATCGACCAGATTCTTGAGTCCCAAGAGCTAGGGAAACAAGTCAGTATCTTGTCATTTATCTCAGTGAGAGATATGTCCTTTTCTAGTGATCTAAGCTCACTAATGATTAGGCTCAGTCTATTTTACATGTCAGCAACTGACTCAGACTCTGCCTTTTTGAAGTTCTCATACTGGGTGATGAGGTAGGATCTCCTATCCTTTCTTTCATCTGCAGAACCTGATACAATTTCTGAAAGTTTTTCCCAGATCTCTTTGGCAGTATTGCAATCAGCTACTTTCTGGAAAATGTCATCTGACATGGTTTGAGCCAAGATGTTCATGGCTTTAGCATCTGCTGCCTTCCACTTCTTTATGTCAGCATCAGTTCCAGAAGGAGGAGGAACAGCTGATGTACTTGTTCCTGTGGGAGGTCTTGGACAATCTGTCAACACAGAATTAAAAATGTCTTCATCAAAAGAGTTCATGTAAAGTCTAATCCTTGCCTTCCATAGTGCAAACTTAGAGAGATTGCACATAGGAGGTCTGGTGCTAGCAAAGTCCTTATTTTGTGCCATGAGTTTTAAAGATAAGTAAAACTAAGGAAAATAACCCTTTGAGAGAAATGGTCTTATCAGGGATCTTTTGATCCAGGTGTTAGCCTGTATGAATGATCAACCTCGCTCTGATAACAATTGAAAGTGCAGGATAAGATCAATCCTAACTCTAGAGGGGGGGTGAATAGAGTTATTTAAAATAGTTTTGCAAATAAAAACTTGAGTGGAGAGAAAGTTTAGATTTACTTAGTGTATGGTGCTATGCCAAATAATCAGAGAAAAAAAAAGAAATTCACAGCACAAAGCAAAACACAAAGAAACAAGCAATCCAGACGACACAAGGAGCTATAGTGGTTCCCCAAAATCCTGGGTAGTCCATTCTTCTATCACCCTTGATAGGAATCCACTTCAAGATGAGTTGATCAGGTGTCTTGAGCACCAGAGAGTTTTTGACCTGGTTCTCACAAACCAAAGGAGCTGATTTTGACCAGGTTTCAGCAAAACCAAAGGTAACTTTTGAAGGGAGTTAAAACCCTGTACAGAAAGAAAAAGAAAAGGGGTGATGTTGTCTTCTCTATCAACAAGTAGAGAGAAGCAAAGTGGATCTGTAAATGTTGTCAAAGCTCCCCCTGAGATCAAGAAGAAGTTCAGGAAGGAGAGCTCTGCACAAGGGTGACAGGTCTTCAAAGATCTGATTTGCTCCAGCAAGGAATGATCCAAGAAAGTTGGATGGTTGTGTCTGAAGCAATCAGAATTCCTGTGAGTGAGCTTTCAAAAAACAATATCACAGAGAGAGAGCTGTTAAAGTCCTGTATTGTTGTTCTCTATATCTCTGTCTGTCTGAATGAATAAAATATCTGAGTCTTCTTCTTCCTTTTTCTTTGATATCCGTTGGCAGTCAGCATTAAATGCTTTCCTTAAATGTCCATGCCTCAAAGGAAATGTCAGGCAGACATTCCTTAGAAAATTCCTTGAGCCATGCACCAGATATGCTGTAACGGCCAATAAATCTTCAGCATTAATTGTCTGACAGAAGGAATTTGAATTCCTATTCAAAACTGACGGAAGTCTGGAAAGCGTCGAGCTCACAGTAAAACGTCGATCTGAGCACGACACACGTCGGTCAGAGAGGTTTTTTGTAAGCACAACTGGGTTCGACGGAACGTCGAGCTGAGGTCGACTCTACGTCGAGCTGAGGTCGACTCCACGTCGAGCTGAGGTCGACTCTACGTCGAGCTGAGGTCGACTCAGCCTCGAGCTGAAGTCAACTAAGCGTCGAGCTGAAGATTACTCTAACTAGCCTATGTGACCTTTATAACAACAAGGAGGTCACAACACAAAATCCCTATAGAAATATAGTCATCCTGATCCAAATAGTAATAGGGTGTTCCAACACAGATGCTCACCTTCCTCTATCATTTTGGGCAGAGGCAGTGAACAACTCCAACTATATGTTGAACAGAAGTTTGATACATAAACTGAAGGGCAATACTCCTTATGAATTGCTCAAAGGGAAGAAACCTAAAGTAGACTATTTCAAAAATTTTGGTTGCATTTGTTATATTCACAATAATGACAAGAAATACTTAGCAAAATTTCAAGCTAAAGCTGATGAAGGAGTGTTTCTGGGATACTCCATGATCAGTAAAGCATATAAGGTTTATAACAAATCTTCTCTTAAAATTGAAGAATCTGTTCATGTATCTTTTGATGAGACTAACATGTTTTATAAGGAGAAGTCTACTTCTACCATAGAACCCTTGCAGGTAAACTCTCTTTCAGAAAATTTGGACAGATTGAATATTGTAGAGAAGGATTCAGCACAGTCACCTACCCAACAAAGAGGTGAAATCAGTGAAGATGAAGAAGATGTTCAACATCTTTGAAAGAACCATCTTGAAGAGCTAGTTTTTATTCCACTAGAGGAAACAAAAACACAGGTTGGTGAACAATCAACACCCCCTGTTGATTTAGTAACAACAAGAGATCATCCAATCTCCCAAGTGATGGAAACATCTCAGGTGGTGTGCAAACCAGAAATCAGGTCAACCAAAACCTGATGCACACTTGCTTTCTATCTCAAGTTGAGCCTCAATCCATTCAAGATGCAGAACAAGATCCACACTGGATCATTACTATGCAAGAGGAACTACATCAATTTGAGAGGAATAAAGTTTGGGAACTAGTGCCAAGGCCTAAGGATCACTCAATTGTTGGAACAAAGTGGGTGTTCAGAAACAAGTTGGATGATCAAGGAGTTATTGTAAGGAACAAGGCAAGGCTAGTTGCTCAAGGATACTCTCAAGAAGAAGGAATAGACTATGACCAGACCTTTGCACCAGTTGCAAGGTTAGAGGCCATAAAAATATTCCTAGCTTATGCAGTTCACAAAGGATTCAAGGTCTACCAAATGGATGTAAAGAGTGCATTTCTTAATGGAGACATCAAAGAAGAAGTCTATGTTAGACAACCCCCTGGTTTTATCTCTTCAACTTATCCTGACCATGTTTTCAAATTGCATAAAGCATTATATGGTCTCAAGCAAGCTCCTAGAGCATGGTATGAGACCTTAGCCTGTTTCCTTCTGAAAAATGATTTTATAAGGGGTAGAGTAGACCAAACTCTTTTCATTAGAACCCATAAGTCCCATACCCTACTAGTACAAGTATATGTAGATGATATTATATTTGGATTTACTGATTCAAATTTGTGCAGAAGGTTCTCTAACCTAATGCATTCTAAATTTGAAAAGAGTAGCATGGGTGAGCTTTCCTTCTTTCTAGGATTGCAAGTCAAACAACATGCTACAGGCATATTTATTTCTCAAACCAAGTATGCAAAAGAATTGGTTAAGAAATTTGGTATGTCTGAAGCATCTTGTATGAAAACACATATTCCTACTAATGCTATATTAGATGCTGATGAACACGGAAAACATGTTGATCAGACAACATATAGAGCAATGATTGGATCTCTATTGTACCTTATAGCTAGTAGACCTGACATAATGTTTAGTACATGTATATGTGCTAGGTTCCAAGTAAGCCCAAGAGTGTCACACCTAACATTAGTTAAGAGGATTCTTAGGTGTGTGAAAAGATGTCCAAATCTAGGTCTCTGGTATCCAAAAAACTCAGGATTTCAATTAACTGGATTTTCAGATGCTGATTATGCTGGATGTAGAGTAGATAGGAAAAGCACCAGTGGAACTTGCCAGTTTCTTGGTGACAGACTTGTCTCTTGGTTCTGTAAGAAACAAATATCTGTGTCCACCTCAACTGCTGAAGCTGAATATATGGCAGTAGGTAGTTGTTGCTAACAGATTTTGTGGATTCAAAACCAGCTCCTAGCCTATGGCTACATCTTAGACAGGTCAAAAATATTTTGTGATAACACTAGTGCTATTTCTATAGCACAAAATCCAGTCCTCCATAGTAGGACAAAACATATAGAGATTAGGCATCACTTCTTAAGGGATAATGTTGAGAAAAATAAAATTGAAATTCAATATATCCCAACTGATTTGCAAAGGGGAGATATTTTCACCAAACCATTGGATGAAAAGAAATGTACATTCTTCCTGAATCAGTTAGGAATGTTAGATGGAGGAAGTTTAAAATAAAACCCAAGATTTTAAACTCAAAAAACAGACCAAGACTAGGCTAAAAACATGATTTTTCTAGTGTCTTTTGACTTTTTTTTGTCTCTGAACTGCGCTCGATGCTTTTCCCCACGATCGTCGAACGGAGATCGACGCTTTCCAAAAGCATCGACCGGAGTTCATCGCTTTCAGATAGCGTTAGGCTATCTTCTTCTTGTCAGAGATCGTCGATCGGAGATCGTCGATCGGAGATTGACGCTCTCCAATATCATCGAGCGGAGATCAACGATGTTGAAGACTCTTCAGATTCCTTTAGAAGCCCAGATCGTCGAATGGAGTTCAACGATCTTTCCTTTCCAGCGTCGAAACCTAATATAAAAATCATTCTTTGGCCGTCGTTCTCTTTTGCACTTTCATACTCTCTTCAAACTTTTTCCTTCCCTCCAAACTCTTCTGCACTTGGTCGTGTTTGTTAATTTTTGTAGGTATACAATGGCAGTGTCTTTTGTCGCACTTGCAAAAATGAAATTCGACACAGGGTTTGATATAGACATGCACTCATTCGAGGGCAGTGACCAAGTTTTCAAAGATATTCTGGACTTATTCAGAGAACAGCAGTTAGTGCAGTTAATGACCACAAGGATGAAAATTGCAGCCGATGAGATCAAAGAATGGGTATTTACGGCGCACAATCTGGATCAGAATACAATTGTTGGTACTATAGCCGGGACTCAAGTATCCCTAACACCTGCTCTCCTGACTGATGTCTTTCAACTAAGCACTGGAAATGATTCTATTGAGCTATCTGGAGAGGATTTTGCAACTATGTTAGATAGAATGGGACATTCTGCCGCTAACCCTAACAAATTGCTGAAAAATAATTTATCAATTGAGTATAGATTTCTTGCTGATGTTGTGGGGAAAGTGCTATTGGCAAAGCACTCTGCACATGATACCATCTCTAGGTATCAATTCTAGTTGAGGGGAGCAATTGTGGATAAGAAACATTTAAACTGGGGAGAGATTTTCTTTGACATGATCATAAAGAAGGTGAACAAAAGTCTTGTAAATTTTGGGAGGATTATAGGGTTATTCATGCACTCCAGGTGTCCTGAACTGCTGGTGTCCAGTGGGATGCACATAAAGGCCTCCAAGAGGCTGACCTGTGCCCTTTTTGGCAAATGGGACAGGAAGATTACCAAGCCAAGCAGAGGTCCTACTATCACTACTTCAGGCATAAGGATTGATAAAGTCACTCCCCCACAGGAAACTACCCCATTAGAAGAGTTGCCTGCTTCCTCATCTCCTCCTTCTCCACCTATTGTTTCTACCTCCACTTCCACAACACCCATCACTACCTCATTCTCTTTCCCCATCATCATTTCCTCTCCTCTTTCAACTTATTCACCTCTTCCAGCCACCACAGAAGAGCAATTCCATCCCCTTCACTATTATCCATCCACTGACATTTTCTCTTCCCTTCCATCATTCAACCTCATGGATGATTCCTACATGGATGATTCCCCCTCCTCACCTCTTGAGCCTCCATCCTCCTCCTCATACCAACAACTACTCCATGACATACTTGCCCAACCATCTTTCATTCCATCCATCTCCACACCACTATCTTCCATCTCCACAACTCCAATCTCTCAACCATCTATCCTACCATCCACAACTTCTATCACTACTTCTGCAGCTCCTTCACCATCTATCTCTATCTCCCTAACCTCTACCTATACCCAAGTCTCACTTGAGCAAGTAGATATTACTACCCAAGCAGACAAGCTTTATGGGATGCTGGCTCCCAGGCTAGTAGCCCTGCTGGAGACCTCCATGGCTCCACTCCTGAAATCCATCCAGTAGCTGTCTGCCAGGCTATCCTCGATTTCTCCTCCACAGGCAATCCCTTATATGGGGTGCCTTGATCCAGTTCTAACTGAATCAAGGCAGGGGGAGATGCCATATGAAGAAGAGATAGTTCATGCTGCTTCAGAGAAATTCTTACCAGAGACATCTTCTGTTCCAGCTTCAACTCATGTACTAATAGTGGACCTCAGGTCACTATCATTAGTTTTTGATTCTCTTCACTTCAGCTGTCCACCAGTTGAAGATCTGACTAAGGCCAATGTGGCTGTTGCTAGATGTGAGCCCAGACAAATTACTGCATATATCAAGGCCATGGAACAAGTTCTTTTTGCTGATGTTTTGGATGCTGCTGCTGCTGTTGATATTGTTTGTTCTGATAGTGCTGCTACTGATTTATTGATGACAGAGGCTGATGAGTCTGCTGTTCATATTGAAGAACCTGCTGCTGATGTTTCTGTATCTGCTGCTCCTACTGCCTCAATTTTTTCTGCTTTTGTCACTACTGCTGCTGCTATTATCTCTCCTAAAAAGTCAAAGCAAAAAAATAAGATTGCATCAAAAGGATTGATGAGTAATATGATAATACTCAGAGCTCAGATAGTGACCAATTCCAAACTGATTCTGATGACTCCTCTGCAACTATTGCAAGGAAGACAAAAGATAGAAGCAAGGCAATGATGAGGGTACCTCCTGAGAAAGTAAAAGATGACAATGATATCCCCTACTATATTCTTCACGACTGCCCTATTTCTGAACCATGGATGCAGTATTCTAAGAACCAACTCAAAGCAATGAAGAAAAAGAGAAAGCTTGACAAATTTGATAAAGGATCTTCACACTTCTATCCTCCCCCTCCTCCAGATGCAGGTACTGGTGGAGGATCTGCTTCTCAGTCTGGATCTGTTGGAAAACATAGCTCCTCCCAATCTTCACAGAGATATCAACCAAGAGGACATTATCAAAGAGGTTATCAGTCAAGAAGAGGACAGCATAGAGGAAGTCAAAGAGACTACAAAGTTTACTCCAGGCAACATCCATACCAAAGGGAAGGACAAGTTCCTATTGACTCAACCTCTGGTCCATTCCCTTACAAACTAAAAGAAACTGTTGCTACAAGAATTCCTTCAGATGATTCAGTGACAATAAACAGATATGAACCTTCAGTTCCTTTTGAAGACACTAAAAACAATCCACTCTCCTGGACTTCTAGAATGAAAGAATTGGCTGCATTGGATCAGATTAAGAAAGCAAAAGAACAGGGAAGAGACACTTCCAATATCTCAACCCTATCAGAACAGAGAAAGAAACAATTAGAAAGGTATGCTTCAAGAAAATTCATTGATCCAGAGAGCTACATGAAGCAGCATCCTGAGGCTGTTGTTCCAAGGCCAAAATCTAAAACCTCCTTAGGTGCAGGTGATGATAGAAGATCCAAAAAGGAAGCCCTTAATCCCAACATAGAAATTCTTTTCAAAAAGGGCAATGAGAAGTGAATATGTAAGCTGATACTTATATCAAATTTCTGACTGATTTTGTGATTCCTGTTGTGATTCTACAATGCTCAACATGTGTTATCTGTATTGTTGTTTCTATTTTATTTTTTAATTCTTATGTATGCTTGTTATTTTATATTCTGTCATGTAAACAGTAATCCTAACCCAAATAGGGGGAGATTGTTGGAATACCTTATTACAAATTTGGGTAAGGATCACTATGTGCTTAGGAATTTGTTTTGACCGTACCATATAGTCTGATAGGTCAATTAGAATGAGTCTTAGGGTTAGTACTTAGGTTTGAAAGCTTCCCTCAATACCTTCTAAAGATCAGGATTCAAGTGCTGAAGACTAGGACAATTCTCGTCGAGCTCAGGTCGACGAAACGTCGAACTCAGTTCGACTATCTCTGAGCTCAGCTCAATGAGGCGTCGAACTCTGTTCGACGATCTTCGAGCTCAGATCAGCGCTCTGTCTCTAGTTATTTTCCAAGTCTCTGAACTCAGGTCGATGATCGTAGAGCTCAGGTTGACGTTTTCTGTCTCTAGTATAAATCCAATCTCTGAGCACAGGTCGACGATTTTCTGAGAGGTCGACGTTTTCAAAATTCAAATTCAGGAAAGTTATGGAATTCATTCAGATTTATTTTCAGAATTTATGAAAAAGGATTTTGTAGCCGTTTCAATCAATCTGGAGCAAGTTTCAAGGAAGACTAATTGGAATGTTTCTCAAGGACTTTCCTCCAGAGGCAGATATCAATTAAGGTAGTTATTTATGACTGATTAACGGTTATCAAGAAGTCAGGATCTGATATACTCCCTAGAGAATCATTCTGAATATAGTACACAGACCAGATTTGAAAAATAATACAAAAGAGAGAACAAGAAAATTATTCATCAAGAATTCATCTTCTGGGAATAGACTCAGTAGACAAATGTTTACAGAATTACTGAGTCAGAATTCTTCAAGAACAGAAGGAACATTACTGTGAAGGAGATCATCTGCTATCCTACTCCATCAAGCATCTAGTGTTCAAAAGCTTCATCATCAAGGACACCAGACATCACACATTTCAGCATCTGCTGAAATCATCTCTTGCTGGAGATCTGAAGCAACTGAAGACCTATCACCCTAAGCAAAGCTCATCTTCCTGAACCCTTACAGATCTCAAGGGGAGCGTTGACAACATCTTCCACTTGTCTACTCTAAGATTATTGATAGAGAAGAACAACACAACCTTTTTGTTTATATTTATTCCTTTTGTAAAAGGGTTTCTCAAAACTCCCTTCAAAAGTTTTGTGGCTGGTTTCTGAGACCTTGTTAAAACTCAGTGGTGGCAAGACACCTTATCAAAAAATCTAGGTTTGGTTTTTGAGCACCTTATCAAAAGCTCATTGGTGCTCAGGACACCTGATCAACTATTCCTGCAGTGGATTCCTACATAGGGTGGTAGAAGAGTGGATGTACCCAGGTTGTTGGGGAACCACTATAGCTCCTTGTGTCATCTGGTTTGCTGTATTTTTTGCTTTGCTGTGTGCTGTGTGTTTCTGTTTTCTTACTGATTTAGTGTTTACTTTTCTACAAGCACATTACACATATAAGAAAATCAAGTCTTCCACTGCTTTACAGTTTTATATTGTAAATTATTTTAAAATACTATATTCCCCCCCCCCCCTCTAGAGTGAAGATAGATCTTACCCTCACTTTCAGTCCTCTACTTCTTTGGCCTTTGAAGTAGATGGATCAGAATGACTACTCTTCAGTAAGAAATCACAAAGCTTACTGTTCTTCATCATTTTCTCAAACAATCGACAAAGCGCTCAAAAATTTTCAGATGAATTCCCTTCTTCCTTTTGGAATTCACAGAACAAATCTGAATTTTTTGACCTTTGATCTGTAGGTTGGTAAGGCCTATTGTAAGAAGCCTTGCCCTTCATGTTTTAGCTCACATTCTGCATGGTTGTATCTAGTTCGGACTCAAGCAAGTCATCATCTTCTTGTTGATGAACTGAAGCTGCTTGTGGAGCTTGGGCTAGATGAGTAGGAGGGGCTGGTAATAGCAATCTTTGACCTTGGAAGTGATCCTGACTTGGGAAGAAGTGCTGATGATGATGGCCCTTTTTCCCTTTCCTTGTTTTAAAATCATTACGAGGAGACCTCAGGGGTTGCTTACAGGAAGAAGAAGAATATTTCTCTACTACAAGCTTCGAGACGAAACTAGGATTACTCTTCTCACCTCGAATGTATGAGTTGGCTAAGCCAATCAACTCTATATATGTCCTTGGTGCTCAGACATTGGCCTCAAACTTGAGTGGTCCTTCTCGCAAACCATGAATAAGAGCCACTCGATACATTTCCTGCTCGACAATCTCAATGTCCAAGATTTCTCTCTGAAAATGGTCCACGAAATGAGACCAAGTCTCATCTTCTCGTTGTTTGATTTCAAAGAGGGCCTCTGGACCTCCCTTCCTCTTTGTAGAAGTGGAAAATCTGAGCAAAAACTTTCTTCGCAAATCAGTGAAGGAAGAGATGGACTGTGGGCATAGTCCATAGAACCAATCCCTCACATGTCCATCAAAGGTTATTACATAGAGCTTATACTTGGTAGCATCTGAAAGAGTCTTGAGAGATACGGCTGATTCAAAAGATTAAAGGTGTTTGACTGGATCAGTCTCTCCGATGTAAATTGGCAACCGAGGCTCTCTGAAATGAACTGGAGTTGGTTCATGCCAAACATTCTCTGAAAATGGTGATGTCTCTTCATGTTCTGGTTAACATAAGGAAAATTGGGAGCATAAGTTGTAGCTGCAAAAAGAGTAGGAGGATAGAAAGGAAAAGCTACTGCGGGAGGAGCAAAGACTGGAGCTAAAGAGTAGGGATGACTTCCCTAAAAATTCAAAAATCTTGCTGGACTTCCTCGGGCAGCTTCCTGGAAGAGGTTTTGACGAGCAGCACACTCATCATTTAGAGACAGCAAATTGGTGGCAGGACCTTGCGAAAAGGTTGGTGGATAAACAGGAAGATTGATCGGCGGATAGGCCGGACGATAAGCTTGCGGAGTGTCCATTGCTGGTGCTGGATTGATTGGAGGAATTAGCGATGCTGTAGATTGCACTTCTAATCGATGCGCGATAGCAGCTACACTACGGTTCATTGCTTGAAACTGTTTGGCAGTTTCCCTACGCGATTGGTCCAAGGCTTCCCAGAGAGGATCTTCCCCAGGAATTGGAGCAAAGTTCTCGGCTGATTGATGGTCTGACATGGGTAACCGCTGTCTTTCACTATATGCTCGAGATCTGAAGGTTGCGTGTTGATGTTGATGCCGGAATTGCGCGCTCCTGCTAGCTTGCTTGAGAGTGGAACACGATCAATCCGGAAAGGAGTGAGTGTGGGGAAAGAGGGAAGGTTGATAAGGAACTGTCAAGCAGACGGTTACTTTGACAGTTAGTTATGATGATCAAGACCGAGAGAGTGAAAAATAGAAGGGTCCGCCGACATCAGCAACATCAGACTTTGCCCGCCGCGGCTTAAATTCCACTCTTACGACATGCTTTCCTTTGATTATGAATCAGAATTACCGCTTGAGATTACACCTTTACATGGAAAGCAAGTAAAAGTTACAAAGGGGGAAGTTGAAGGCTAAAGGAAAAGAAATGCCAGAGGCCATGCGGTTCAACAAGGCAGATCGGTGGACTACGGGGGAAGCTTATCCCCCAGCTCGCTCCAAAGGGTGAGCAGACTGCGCGATTAAGCAGAGAGGGTTAGCAAAGATTGGCGAAGCCAAGGCTGGTTGGAAGACCGTGCGGACTGAGTAGTGAGGTCGCGCGGACAGGCAGACTGCGAACTGGTGTTCACAGAGTTGGTTCTGCTAGTCTCCCTCCTCCCATTCCTCCCTTTCTGATGAGATATTGCGGCCTATTTATAGGCTCTGTGAGGAGAAAATCTTGGTAACATTACCACCGATAGGACGATGTTCTTTGACCGAGTCCACAATGTGTTGCGGACTGAATAGGCAGCTCGGCACCTGCTGGCGAGCTGGAGGAGAAGGTTACTTTCTTCGGGCAGACTAGGCAGTGAGTCTGCGATGAGCTTATGCATGATGAGTAACCCTCCTACTGCTAGAGGAAGCGGGCACCGAGAAACTGGGAGGGCGAGCTTGGTAGACTGCCGAATGAGTCTGCTCAGCCCGCTGTGATAAGAGGTAGGTTGCCTGCTTCTGGCTATTTGGAAACGGTTGTTGACTTCATGCAGATTGGAAGAGAGAGTTTTCGATACTCACGATAGACTGGAAGAATCTGTCTCTGTTGCTTGAGGCTTTGCCGCACACGCTGGTGAGGTGGAGTGAGCAGATGTTCCTGACTAGTGGCAGGTCAGCAACTTGCTATGGCGATCTAGCAGATAGGAGTTAAATTCTGCCCCTGCTGGGAAAAATATGACGCGGTTAGCCTGATCTAACCACGTGGTCTGCTGGGACGACCTGCGGAAATAGTTCGTACAACCGTAGAACACGCGGTAGTTATACTACCTGGGCGGTCAGATTTGGGACACCTCTCTATCTGCACTGCCTGAGTGGACAGAGAAGTCTGTCTGCCCATCCTTGGAAAAAGGAGGGCTATGGCAGGTCACAGCCTCCAGGGGGAACCTGGAGCAGGCCACGACTTGCGAGCTGGAAACGTTAGGAGGGATCGCCAATTTTTTGGTCAACATAGGTCACAATGAACATGAAGTAATCCAACCAGTGGTCCACTAAGTCTATTTAAATTATCTGGAGTTCATCTAGGCTAAAAATGTCTGTTCACCAATTATCCAAATTTTCCAACTTTATTTGACCCTTATTTTCTATTTATGAATAAATTTACTATATCTTGCTTTTTCAAATGAAGTACTAAAAATACTCTTGCAAAATTTCAGGGAAAATTCCTACTCACTAATATTTACAGGATAATGCTCCAAACACATTTTTCATATTTTTATACAGTGATTTGACCTAAGCTATCAACATGTTAAGAAAACTACAAAAATGCCACTATGCAAATAATCATCAAAAATAATCATCAAAAAATCTTAATAAAATTTATAGTGGCTCATATTACAGAAATAAGGGCCTAGACATTTTATCATAATTTTCCATGAACCACTACTCATTTTTTTGATCAAAGTCCCATAAGAGTAAAAATGAAATTACACCTATTTATATATGGAATAATTCTCAAAAATGTTCATAAATTTTTCTAGAGAAGTGAAATTGTTGGGTATTGTATCCATAATAACCTACATTTGTGTGAAGTCACCATTTAACTATGATGAATTAAGTATGTATTAGATGATATTCTTTAGTTGAGTGCTTGCAGGTTATTATTTCTAAGTGTAGACCAATGTAAGTTTACAAGGAGTCATTAAACACAGGACCATGCGATGTAATCCCTCATTGTGTGATCCATAATGTTGTCTCATGTGTAACGTCTCTATTTGGATGCTCTACATTTTCAAGTACTAGAGCAATGGAAGAATGGAAGGGTTTTTGGTTTCAACAAAGAAGAAAAAAAAATTTCTGTAAAATTTCCTAAGTACATTTATCGAGAAATGACATGTATTTCTCGAGAAGTCTAAGTAAATTTCTCGAGAAAGCATAGCTGTTCTCGAGAAACCATAAGACTTCTCAGGAAATTGACTGGAAATATTCTAAGTACTTTTCTCGAGAAATGCCCTGTAGATTTCTCAAGAAGCCAAGTTATATCTCGAGAAAAGCAAAGTCGTTCTCGAGAAGGCCAAATCATTTCTCGAGAAAGCTAAGTCTTTTTGTCGAGAAATCGATTTTTTCTCGAGAAATCAGTGTTTAAGTTCACAAATTTTTCGTTAAGAAAATTTCTAGAGAAGGTCAGACCTTTTCTCGAGAAAGAAATTCATTTCTCGAGAAATCATATTCTTCTCGAGATATCTGTCTTCAATTCGATGTTTGCGCTAAGTACTTTTCTAGAGAAATATTATCCTTCTCGAGAAATCAGGTATTTTTCTTCAGAGAATTTTTGCCAAGTCTTTTCTTGAGAAGCCATGTCTTTTTCTCGAGAAAGCTAGTCATTTCTCGAGAAATCTATTTTTTATCGAGAAATGGACTTGCATTTTTTTCTTTTCAAATCTTCTGACAGAATTTTGATTTAAATCTAAGATCTTCATAATTGGTCTACGTGGATCATTCCTTAATGATTTGTGACCGTTAGAAGATGTTGTATATAAAGTCTTTTCAATCGGTATCGCCAATGCTATGAATAAAAATTAAAGCAATCAGAATCGCATTTCGTACTTTCCAAAAATTTGGGAGAAGTCGCACGACTTCATCGCCATTCTTCTCTGTCGATCTATCGATTCAACAAGATAAATGATTCGACAAATCCAAGATTGAGAGATTCTTCATCATCTACTTGATCGTGTCAGATCCTATGTTTTTAGATCTAGCTTTCTCGGGTTTTCTTCCTCAACCTTCTTCACCGAGAATTTTAGTTTTCAAGAAGGGAGATCACTGAAGATTTCAGATCTGAAAGAGTAACATTTTTATTATTGTTGTAAAATTGTTTTAACATCTGATGGAGCTTTGTCTCCAAGATTGTAGGAAATTTGTTCTTCCGAGTGTAGATCTGTGTGTGGATCGAGTTTATAGATCCGGTTTGTGGATCGAGGTGTAGATCCGATTGTGGATCGAGGTGTATCAGAGTTTGTTCTCTGAGGTGTAGGAGCGTTGCTCCGAGGTGTAAGATTGTGATAATATGAGAAAGGTGGAGTAGTCGAATCTATCCCTTCATGGTAGATAGGCAAGGCGGGACAGTGGATGTACCCAATATGGGAAACCACTTTAAATCTCTGTGACTGTGTTCTTGAATTTTTAGATATTTCTTATTCCACCAAAAGACACAAACATCGCATATTTACCCCCTCTAAGTGATTTTGGTAAATGCTAGATACTTTCAATTGGTATCATAGGAGCATTTTAGTCGATAAATCTAACACCTTGATAAAGATCTTGGATCTAGCGTAAAGAGATTCCGCATAGTCACCATGGATCGAAGCAGAGATATGTCTTCCATGAAGCTATCAGTGTGCACCAAAGAGAACTTTCCCATGTGGAAAGAAAGAGTACGGTTCTACATGGAAGGTGCAGATCCGAGAATTTTTCAGATCGCGAATGAAGGACCACATATCCCCACATATGCCTCAACGATAAATCCAGCAGTTATGATTCCCAAGAATATGATGGATCTCACTAAAGATGAGATTTCCCTAGTCTCCCTGGACAAGGTGGCAAAGAATATAATAACAAGTGCAGTGGACAACTCAATGCTTCAGAACTTATTCCGCTACAAATCTGCCAAGGAGATGTGGGACTGCCTGGTTGTACTCATGGAAGGTATAGATAAAGTGCGAGATGATCGCAGATCTCTACTGAATTAAGAATAAAAATCTTTCAAGCAAGCCTCAAGTGATACCATTGCAGACAGCTTCGAAAAATTCTTCAAGATTGTCAACGGACACAGAAACTACGGTCGTGTCTTCACACATGGTGAACTGAATGACAAGTTCCTTTGATCCCTCACAAAGGACTGGCACACAAAGGTCATCTCCATTAGAGAATTTGGAAAGTTGCCGGAGATCGACCGTCAGAATCTTTTCGGTAAATTTCTCTCCTACGAACTCCAAATGAACACCAAAAAGAAGGAGGAGCAAGCCAACCGGACTTCAAGCAAAGAGAAGTCATTGGCCCTGAAGGATGAATGTTCAAGAAAGTCTAGAGCTGTGTCACCCATAAGAATACAAGCTATAGTAACTCTTGAAGACTATGAGCTTAGCACATCAGGCTCCGAGCTATCTGACAGAGAGTTCTCCCTCATCTCTAGGCAGTTCAAAAAAACTACTTAGCAAAAGGAGGCAGATGAGAAATCCTTCATCCTCTTCTGACTATAGGAGATCACATCTGACGGTGATCGTAACAAGAAAAGCTACAATAAAGAGGACAGGTATAAGTCCAAACCTAACAAACAGTTTTCCTCTGACTTTGTTTGCTATTACTGTTATAAGTCAGGTCATATGATTGTGGAGTGTCAGTATAAGGAGAAGGATAACTCCAGGAAGGACGAGAAGAGATCTTTCAAAAGGAAGAAGAAAGAAGAAAAGAGCTTCGTTGCCAAAAAGTCGAAGACTCTCAGTGATAGTGACTCGAGTGAGTCAAGCTCTGAGAATGAAGAAGCCTACTTTGGGCTTATGGCTCAATCTGACGAGGAAGTGGGCGACACTGAGTTTCGCGGGAAGGTAAACTCGCACACGATACTCTCTGAATCTGAAACATCCTCAAATGGTCATGATGGCAACCCTTCTATAGAGGAAGGTGATTTTGAGTTGTTGTCTCAGCACGAGAACCTATTAAAGGCTTTTGATAAATACCACAAGGTAGTCAAAAAGCAGTTAAAGGAGATTGCCTCCCACAAGGCAGTGGAAACAAATCTGAAGGAGGAAATTGCAAAATTGCTTCCTCTCAGAGATGAAGTCCACTCCTTGAAAGAGGAACTCAAGGGCTCTATTTAGACATTAAGTCTAAAGGAGAAATATCTTGATGAGCTGGAAGAAAAACTTTTGGTTGAGAGGAAACTCGTTGAAAGCTACTCCAAGCAAAAGACTATCCTCCCTACTATTGATGAATTTTCCACTCCAAAGAAAGGTAGTGGTCTTGGCCACAAGGTTGAAAAAGGTAAGGCTGCCAAGAAAGCCAGCACCAAAGAAAAAGGGAAGGCACCCATGGGTCATACCTCATTTAAGAAGGTAATCTTCCCGACGAACAAGTTTAACCTAAAGTCATCTTATGGTCATCTGGTTAGGCCTTCGTATGTAAAGCCCAAGAACATATACTATGGATGGACCCGCCCCCTTGAGTTTGGTACCAGCTTGTTCAAAGCACCTTATGAAGAAATACAGATGAATATTTCTGGTCCATACGTTCATAACCACAACAATAACAAGGCACTGAAAGCCAAATCTGTTGTACCGAAAGAAAATAAGATGGAGAAGCCGTGTGTATGCTGTAATCACTAGGCCTCCACCTCAAAGTACGTTGCCCTTGCTAGACCTAAGTTTCAAAAGGTAAAGCAGGAGTACCCGAAAAGGTACAATAGGTATGAATGTTGGTGTTACGGCAAAGTTGGTCACTTTGGCGCAGATTGCTGGTACAACCCCGCAAACTTTGTAACCCCACGGGTTAGCAATGCGAGACATACCACTCACAAAGTTAATGTTCCTAGTGGTAGTAAGCTGACAAGGAACCAAGGACCCAAATACGTTTGGGTTCCTAAGGTAAAAAAATCTATTTTTGCAGGAATGTCCAAAGGCCACCAAAAATCCTATCTGGTATTTGAACAGTGGATGCTCTCGACACATGACCGGGACTAGAAGCCTTTTACGTGATTATGCCCCAGTCAAAGACGGACCAAAATTCATCTTTGGAGGGTTAGACTGGGGAACTACTAAAGTCTATGGTATGATCTCCAATGGCGTAGTCTCTTTAACAGACATTGCTTATGTTGAAGGATTACACCATAATCTTATATGTATAAGTCAGCTATGTGACAAAGGCCACATTGTTGAGTTCTGCAAGGAAAAGTGTCTGATAAAGTCGTCTGCAAATCTGGAGATGGTTTTAATAGGCACTCGGAGAAGAAATATTTTCTGTTTAAATTTTCTTTGCTTAAAAAATTCTACCCCAGTTTGTTTTATTGCAAAAGATAGTGCATCTCTCTATGACCATTAGCAAAAGAGATTAACACATTAATTTCAAAACCTTAAATTGCTATTTTCTCACAAATTAGTGCGCGATGCCCCCAACATTATGTGCCTTAAAGAGAGTCCATGTCACGTATGCCAAATGGGCAAGCAGACAAGGGCCACCTTCAAGGGCATCTCTAAAAAAGACTCCTCAAGAAGTTTATACTTACTGCACATGGACTTATTTGATCCTGTAACAATTCACAGCTTAGGATGTAAGGCCTACACATTAGTAATTGTTGATGACTACTCACATTTTACTTGGGTGTTCTTTCTGAAACACAAGTCAGACACCTTCGAGTATTTTACCAATTTTGTCCGAAAAATTCAGAACGAAATGGACTGCTCAATTGTCAAAATTAGAAGTGACCACGGAACAGAGTTTGAGTTTGGTGCCATGACAAAATTTTGTGAAAGCCAAGGTATCTTTCATGAGTTTTCCTCCCCGCTCACTCCACAGAAAAATGGAGTTGTTGAGAGAAGGAATAGAACCCTAATTGAAGCATGTACAACCATGTTGAACGACGCTTCACATCCTGAGTACTTCTGGGCTGAAGCAGTCAACACAGCTTGTTACGTGCAAAACAGAGCACTCATCAACAAAAGTTAACGTAAAACCCCCTATGAGCTATTGAAGGGCAAAAAACTGACTGTGTCCTACTTTAGAATCTTTGGAAGTAAATGCTTCGTACTTAATAATGGGAAGTATTACCGCACTAAGTATATTGAAAAGTGTTTTGAAGGTATTCTTATGGTCTATAGTAGCCATAGTAAGGCATATAGGATTTTCAATAAGAAAACTCTTGTGGTAGAAGAGTCTATAATGTTGTATTTGATGAGACAAGCCTTCTTCGTAGCAGCTCGTCTAGTATTTTTGGTGCAGATGCAGGTACCAGACTCCAAGAACTTAGTTTGGATGAAGCTATCAAGGAAGAAGCTCCAAGCTCAGTCAAGATCATCGATCCAGCCTTAGTGAATGAAGAACCGCTAGAGGAAGAATTGCCTCAACCTATAGAGGATCCACAAGATGCTACAGAGGCTGTTGGAGGGAGGGCAAGAAGTATAGGGTTTCGACACCTTAGAGATCACCTAGTTTATCAAATCATTGGAGAGCCAGGCGAAGACGTTAGAACCAGAAGAGGTACAATTAATGAAATTCTGCATCTTAGCTTTCTGTCTCAGGTTGAACCGAAGAATTTCGAGGAAGTGAACAAAGATGCCTTTTTGATCATTGCAATGCAAGAGGAGCTCAACTAGTTTGAACGATGCAAAGTTTGGGAGTTAGTGCCAAAGCCAAAGGGACAGAACCTGATTGGCACCAATTGGATATTCAGAAGCAAGCTAGAGAAATACAGAGTAATTATCAAGAACAAAGCCAGGCTTGTAGCTCGAGGTTATAGATAAAAAAAGGGGATCGACTGCTCTAGTGGCTTGGCTCGAAGCGATTAGGTTGTTTTTTGCGCATGCTTTCCTCAAAGGCTTCACCGTCTACCAAATGGACATAAAGTTAGCATTCCTCAACGAGGATTTGAAAGAGGAAGCATAAGTAGCAAAACCCCCATGTTTTGTCAATTCGAAATTCCCTGACTATGTTTATTTTCTAAATAAAGCTTTATATGGGTTAAAGCAAGCTCCCGGGGCTTGGTATGAGACGTTGTCTAGTTTTCTTCTTGATAACATGTTCATAATGGGAAAGATAGACAAGACATTATTTCTTAGGGAATTTAAAGGCAAGATTCTGCTAGTACAAATCTATGTCAACGACAACATATTTGGCTCTACAGAAGACAACCTTTGCAAGAAGTTTTCCAAACTTATGTAAGGGAAGTTTTAAATGAGCGGTATGGGAGAATTAAATTATTTCTTAGGAATTCAGGAGAAGCAATCTAAAGATGGAATTTTCATCTCTCAAACGAAGTTCACCAAGGAGCTTCTTAAGAAATTCAGAATTGAGAGCGCAACCTCAATAAGGACTCCAATGGGTTCAACTGTGTCTCTGGAAAAGGATGAGAAAGGGAAACCTTTTGATGAAACCAAGGATAGAAGCATAATTGGATCCTTGCTCTACCTATCTGCCAGTAGACTAGATATAATGTTTTCAACAAGTGTCTGCGCTAGATATCAGGTGAACAATAAGAAATCTCATTATGTTACTGCAAAGCGGATTTTAAGGTATCTTAAGGGTACAACTAATCTTGGCTTATGGTACCCAAGAAATAATGATATCGAGCTAATAGGCTTTTCATATGCTGATATTGCAGGTTGCATGGATGATAGAAAAAGCCTTTCTGGGACGTGCCAATTCATCAGAAGACAGCTTATTTATCGGAGTAGTATGAAGCAGAATTGTGTGGCAACATCTACTGTCGAATCAGAGTATATCTCTGCTGGTAGTTATTGCACACAGCTTCTATGGATCAGAACAAAACTCGAAGATTATAATTTGAAGTTCAGAGAAATTCTGATGTATTTCTACTCATCCAGCGTAATTGCAATCGCAAACAATCAAGTTTCCCACAGTCGGACCAAGCACATCAAGGTGCGTTACCATTTCATCTGGGAGCATGTGGAGAACAAGGACATATCCCTCAGCTATGTCATGACGGACAAGCAAATTATATATATCTTCATGAAGCCGCTAGATAAAGCCAAGTTCTCCTTCTTTAAGACAGAACTTGATATACTCAACTTGGAATCCTGAAAAGTTCATATTTGAACTCAAGAGAAGATTCAACATTAGCCACTCAGAAGACTTTAAGAGAATTCTTACTCAGAAAATTCTCAAGAAATTTACTTATATTTCTCAATAACTTACTGAATTTCACGAAAGCTTCTGAATTTCTCGAGAAAAACTACTGGATTACTCAGAACATTAGATATATTTCTCGAGAAATGGCTTGTATCTCTCGGAAAGACTAATGGATTTCTCAAGAACCCTTATATTTGTCGAGAAATATCCAAATCTTCCAGGATAAATTTTTGACAAATTTGAACCGCCATTCCAGGTATGCCTTTTGTTATACTTCAAAAATTTTTTATTATATAAATAGCAGATAAGTCCATAGAAATACCCAAATCCACAAATTCGAAAAAGGCTTTCTCGAGAAAGATGGTTCAGTTCTGCGAAGGTAACTGCCATTCTTCAAGAACTTCATCAATTCTTCTCCAAAAGATCAGATATTTTTTGTTCTTCTCTATCGATAGCACCTTCTTCAAATATTGGCATGGGCAGTGAGTTCGTTCGATCAGAAATCAAAGAAATTTCAAAGGATTTCAAGAATGTTATTCTACTTCTCGAGTTTGTCGGCCTCACCTTCATCCTGGAGCATCGGTTCAAGGTTTTGATTCTAGATGTCGAAGATTTCTTCCGCAATGCCAAGCTTAAGCGGAGCGGGAAGCTGTTGAAAACTTCAGTCAGAGGTATGAAAATTAAAATCAAGCCGTCTTCTCAAACAGAGTGTCTAAGATTGCTCTCCATTAATGAGGAAGAATACTTGGAAGAACCCAACTACTCTAGGGCCCTATCCTTCTGTGGTGTCTCCGAATCCACAACTTCCATTCTTCGACAGAATATGAATGTTAAAAGTAAACTTCTGGCTGACATTCTAGGAAAGGTCCTACTCTACAAAATAGGCTCCATTTGATACATCTACTCAGATTTCTTTGACATGATGACTACTATTGTGTGTCAAAAGAAGTTCCAGTTGGGATACCTATTATTTCAGAAGATCAAGAAAAGCTTGAAAGCACCAAACTTTGGAAGGATTGTCTCCCTTTATCTGAATAAAAAGAACCCTAAAATATTTGATTTATCCAAGGGTGTGTAAATTCACCACCTAAAGAAAATCTCTTTATCCTCCATCCAGAGATGGGAGATCAGAATTTCAAGGCAAGGACAGGCTCCTACAGTTCCTAGGGAAGTTGATGATGATGACAGGACCCCATCTCCTCCTCTTACTGATGCAGTTGGCACATCTGGTGCAGCTGCTGAGGGGGAGCTTGCTCCTTAAGTTCATGAAGAAGTAACGCAAGCTAAGGTTCCAGAAATAGATGGTCAGTCAGATGTTCCTATAGCTCAGGTTCAAGAGCAAGTTGTTGATAATGTTTATACAGCAGAAGAGGAAAGTCTAGCTCAGCCTGATAATGAGAAGGGCACCTCTATACATGAGGGTGGCTCAGGTATGTATGTTGATTCTTCCTCTGATCAGGAAAATCTCACTGATGCTCATGTACATGCCAGAATCTCCTCTACTGATGCTCATGTGCATACCAAAATATCCTCTACTGATGCTGATATTGCCAAAATGATAGAAGATCTAACTTTAGATCATCCTCTCATCAAATCTGCTGAAATGATTCCAGAAGATTCTCAGCCCCAGGAACACATTGAGGGGGAGAATGAGATTATACTCTCTGATGAGGAAGACATTATCTAAGAACCTGCAAAACCTTCACTCAAGAACATAGATCTCTCTCTCTCTCTCTCCCTATTATTCTCGTAGAGGAAGGGGATGAAATGACTTCTGACTAAAGAGGCAAAAGTTCAGTTGTTATTGAAGAAATACCTATCTCGATTGGGTAAGTGGTTTGACCACAACACCCACTTTGCTTGGCTAAGTTTCTGTCGCCGGGAGATCAAGAAGAATCCACGACCTGCGGCGGCGACAAGCTTTCGAGCGGCGACGGTGGCGGAAAGGAATCTGCGATTTGGTAGATGGCTGGGTGGACGGGAAATTCACTTGCAAAGCTATAGGTTTTAAGTGTTTTTAGGTTGCTGGTTCGGGCTTTTTGAGAAGATGAACAGTAACTTTAATACTAAATTATTATATTTATATATAATATGTAGTGATTTATCAAGCTCTTTTTGATGCTATTTAATGAGGCACTTAAAGGCCGTTTTTTGAAAAATGGCCAGTCACCGAAGTTGTAGCCCTTCGATTCTAGATTATTCTCAAATTTATTTCAACTCGATTGGGTAAGTGGTTTAACCACAACACCCACTTTGGTGGGACCTATACCTAGGGCTATCCTGAGGTTCAAATGGATGCCCACCTTTCATCCCTTGTCCAAATGAGCTGAAATTTGGTCAGGGGGTCTACCTTAGCTATATCAAGGGCCTGTCCATAAATGTGAATTTTTGGAGAATATATTTCTATAGTTTTTGGAAAAATTTAATAAACCATGTATAAATTATTTAGGTGTTTTAAGCTGTAAGACCCCCCCTTTTTTTCTTTTTTTAACCCGGGGTCTTAGGCCCAGAATCGCCGCTTTGCGGTGACACCTTCACGTCCTGAAGGGTCATCACCAGAAGGCGCCGATTCTACCGGCCAATTCGATCACAGAAAGGTAGCACAATAATTGAAGTAAGAGCAAGTCCACTGAAAGTAAATCACATATATAGAAATAAAATCTCCACGAAGGGAGTGTCCACAAAATAATAATAATCAGAGTACTATAAATGCGGGCTTATGCCCGATACATCATGTCCTCACTACAATCTCTCATGCGGAAGCAAAAACAAAACTACTCAAGGTCGAGACTCACGATCCCGGCTGTATGAACTCCGGAGCTAGACTGCCCCATCTCCAAGCACACCTGTCTCTGGGGCTGCTCCTCCATGCTGGGCTCCGCGATCCCCTAAATGATGCGGTTTGAAAACCGTTAGTCATAAAGACTAAGCCCTATCATCCCCTACACCTTCCCCCATGGATCCTAGGTATCGAGCGGAGAGGAAGAAAGGGAAGAACATGAAGGTGGAGATTTAATCAAGAAACAGATGGCAGCGGAACTAATCTAGCAATTCTATAAATAAATATGATAGAAACAGAAAGTAGGAAAGGTAACCTTAACTTATGTGCGAAAGCGCATAAGCCAAGGGATCTTCTGCAAGGCTCCCATCGTATAGAATGTCCCATACCACTTATACGTTGGGGGTGTCGGTTATCAAACAGCACCATATATTCATATTGAAATTAACCTTAATTTATAAACTTGCCCACACAAGCTTATAGACCAAGGGGTCGTTTTGCAGGTCCTAATGTATAAGCGTCCCATACCACTTATACTTTAGATGTCAGGGTTAAATGAATCGATTATGCTATGACATGCAGGTGGGTATGATGAAACATGCAAGTGTAACTCACACACCCGACTCTGTGCACACAGACCTTTAGTTCCCCCTTTCGGAGCCGTTACCTCCCAGGATACATCCGTAGTGGCAGACGGAAGCGGTGGGTTGGGCCTCGCCCACCTCTAAACCAGTAAAGCACTACCGGTCAGACCTATCGTACGCCTCAACGCATGGTGCACTAAGAAGACGCCTGCGTACTCTTGTCGGCTGGCGCACCGGACTTCTGTTGGCTAAGTGCTAACAACACTTGTCGAGTCAGCGTATTGGCATCGGTGCATCGACCCTCCAATACCGAAGACCCACCACCTTAATTTTCATTCCTTTTATGCACATGCAAATTTAATCGTAAACACACAAAAACCGAGTCGAAGCTCCCCGGACCAAAACGTCCGTCTCTTAACCAACCGAGCCGAAGCTCCCCGGACAATTCCGTCCGTCTCTTAACAAACCGAGCCGAAGCTCCCCGGACCATTCCGTCCGTCTCTTAACCAACCGAGCCGAAGCTCTCATCAATCTTCCTGTGCCAATAGTGTTTGTGAAATGTGCAGCCCTAATTACTCAGTTACTCTTGTCAGTTTGTTATTACAGTTACGTTAACCCAGGACTGCCCCCGGTATTCCCCGTGAAGGGCTCTCAAAGGGCACTAGGAACTATGATGGTTGCTGAAGCCCATCGTTCCCTTTCGCAAGGCACTTATTGTTATTGGTTGATACCCTTTACCCATTCCCTTCTCATATTACGATAGACTATCCTAGGATGATTTTTAACCTTCCTCTCCTCGGGAAAGACGATCTTTCGTCGAACCCGAGCACCTCTTAACTCTAGCTATCACTACTTCCCTCTACTCTTCATATCATCCTATTGTGATATCATCCACAATTGTCCACCCATACAAAATGAGTAACTCCAACAACTTTCTCAGATCATGTCCTATTGCAATTAACAAATTTGCTATATGCAGACTAACCTAGACTATATGTCGAACCGGTTATGCAATGATCCCAAAACTCATCCAAATGCCCTAAATTATTTACTGGAGACTTATCATGATATAAATGGCCTAAATCCAGAATGTGGTAATTTTCCTAATTTATTTGACATTTAATTAATTTCCTCGAAAATCCCAAGGGCTACCGGTTTGAACATGAACTACCCTAATTTCTCATGCAAGATGTCCAGAAAATTTATAATAAATAGTAGGTTATCTCAATAGGGTGAATCCAAAGTATCATAATTTTTCTATCATCAAATGGGCACTAAAACTATTTTAGCAATATTTACTATCTTCCATTATTTATGAACCAAGTACTGAGAATATTCTTCCAAAAATTGTAAAAAAATTATAACATGCAGATAAAAACATAAAAATAGCACTGGCCCAGTTTCATAATTTTTCAGCAACAATATCATCCGTAATTAATTTCCAAAGCATAGAACCCCTTTTTAACATTTGTGAAGGAAGTACTGGATTTACTCAACTAAAAATTATACAAACATTCATGGATAACCATTCTATCCCAAAACATTTATTTCCAAGATTTCATGAGATTTCCATGAACAGAAATGTACAAATAATTAAAACATCAATTGGGGTTATAATCAACTTTACAAATGAAGTGCTGGAAATAAACATCATAAAATTCCAGTAAAATTCCTATAGCTTCTACCCACTCTAAAACTTACTTTACCCGAGTTTCACAGCCTTTAGATAATGTTTAGTGACGGGTTCTGCTTATTTAGTATTTTACCCTAAAGCTAAGATTAAGGTTTTAAGTTATCTACTTGTCTCCAAATTCTCCAAGATTCCATTCTGATGATTATTATCATGTTAATGTCAACTCTACAGAGTTTCAAGGCAATACGAGAGCAATTGCCCCCATGTCCTTTTCAACCCTCAAAACTCTCCATCTAGGGTTTGAGTTTGGATCCTAGGGTAAACCAACCCTAAACCACACCATTTTCTCCAAGTGGGTTTTAATAACCCTTCCAAGTCAGTGGTCAAGATATCAGCCTCAGTTGAGGTGATTTGATCGTTCCAACCTCTCGTGCACTTTTTACTCAAAAATGCCTCACTTTTGCCTAGTTAAGAATAGGTGACTTTCTATCCAAAACTCATCCAAATGAGTTGAAAATTTGTACAGATCTAAGTTTTATAGCCAGGGACCACTCACCAAAATTTGGGAGGGTTTGGAGGTTATTTGACTACATAAATAAATTCCTCTATCATAATTAAATTAAAACAAAAACTTTAAGCAAAGTGTCACCAAAAATTCCCATTTTTGGACTGCCTTTAGATATAGCTAAGGTTAACCCCCTTCCCAAATTTCAGGTCATTTGCACAAGCGATGAAGCGTGGGCATCGATTTTAGTTTCTGCCCAACCCTAGGTACAACCCCCATTAAAATGGGTGCTGCGGTCAAACCGCTTACCCAAACGAGTTGAAACTAATTTTAAATTAATCTAGACTCGAAGGGATATGACTTCCCTGACAGGTCATTTTTCCTAAATCGGCCTCTAAGTGCCTCAATTTGCAGCCTCAAAATATACTCAATAATTTAACTTTTCATTATGTACTATATATATAATTTATATATTATAAATTGATTTTACTGTTCATCTTCTACAGAAACCCGAAAACCAGAACACAGAAAACCATATTTCCTGTAACCTTTCCGTGATCCGTCGTCGGCTGTGCGATCACTTCCCTGGCCAGCCACCACCACCACCTCTGTTGAGGCGATGGTTTGGCCGCAGGAGGTGGCGGTTTCCGGCGAACTCAAAACATTATTTTTCCATGGTTTTCCATGAAAACATGAGGTTGGTCCGGCTCCTTTGAGCACGTACTTCATTTCTAAGAACCTAAGATCTACCCATAAGAGAAGAAGTAGGGGAGGACCTTGTTCGCGGTTTGGAGGCGAGATGAACGACGGGGTGCCATGGCGCAGTGGTGGCATTGCCGAACTTCTCCTACAGCAAGAACAATTATCTGAATCCATTTGGTCAAGAGTGTAACCTTCTCATCTTGCTCTAAGGGGTCTTTTATAGATCAGCAAGTGGGGAGGGGAATGAGGTAAGAAATTATGGTCATGAAGGCTCCTCTTAATGTTGTTTCGGTTATGGTAGAGGCAGTTGAAATGCTGGAAACGAAGAGGTGTTTGCTAGGTGGCGATTTCCTATTGGACCAACATTTCCTTATTTTATTAAATAATTAGAGTAGGAAACGGCCCATAAATACTCCTGGTGTAACTTCCCATACCTGCATTTATTACCACGCGTGTTAGAATAATTTCTGGCCTGAACCGGCGTTTCGGCCTCTGTCACGGGTGTGACATGTCGGTCACGAGCGTGACATACCCGCATGGAAAACTCTGAGTTCGACGATCGTTTTCCAGACCTCGACGATCGTCGAAGAGGAGGGGTGGTCACGGGCGTGACGGGTCGGTCACGGGCGTGAGATGCCAGTGTTGAAAATTTTGAGCTCGACGATCGTTTTCCTGAGATCGACGTTCGTCGAAGGGGGTCACTCCCTTGGTCACGGGCGTGACACCTTGGTCATGGGCATGACAGGTTCAAGTATGCAAATTCAGCGCTCGACGATCGTCTCGCTGAGATCGACGATCGTCGAAGGGGGTCACGCCCTAGGTCACGGGTGTGACACCTTGGTCACGGGCGTGACAGGGTCAAGTATACAAATTCCGTGCTCGGCGATCGTCTCGCTGAGATCGACGATCGCCGAAGGGGGGCACGCCCTAGGTCACGGGCGTGACACCTGGGTCACGGGCGTGATAGGACCGGGATGCAAGTTCGACGATCGTATCACGGAGATCGACGATTGTCGAAGGAGTCACGCCCTAGGTCATGGGCGTGACACATAGGTCACGGGCGTGATAGGCCCGGGTTTTAAATTCGACGATCGTCTCACGGAGATCGACGATCGTCAAAGGAGTCACGCCCTATGTCACGGGCGTGACACATAGGTCACGGGCGTGACCAACCCGTGACCTGAAATCTCAGTCGATATACTACAATTCTTGGGCTTCTAGGGTTCTCTCACGACAGACCGACTCCTAGGGGTCTAGCCGGAAATGGGATGTTACAAATCCCAATAAACAAAACAAAAATTTCGTCCCCGAAATTGAGGTTGAGCCTACGGGGATTTCTACCGAAATAAATTAAACTTGTAACATCCCATACGGTTTTTTTTCTATTGGGTTCAAGCGACTACTTGTTTGATAAACGAAGACAATCTCCCCAATAAACAAAAGATTAGCCCCTACTTTCCTGCGCATGCCTAGGTTCTCAATTTTTCCTTATCTAGTCCTACCGGTTTAGTACAAAAAGGTAATTTATAGTATACCAAGAGGTGGTGAGGTATACCTGACCGAACAACTCCGGGTATTTTTGCCTCATCAGGTCCTGCGGTTCCCAGGTGTGCTCCTGCTGACCGTGGTTTCTCCACAGAAACTTGACTAAGGGGATCTTCTTGCGGCGCAAGATCCGTACTCCTTTGTCGTTGATCCGAACCGGCTCCAAGTGAACAGATCGGTCTGAAGCTACCGGCCCTTCGTTGGTCAAAATCCGCTGCTCCGGGCGTAGTAGAGCCCTTCTCAGCAAAGAAATGTGGAAGACGTCGTGTAGAGCTGCCAGCTCTGGTGGCAACTCTAGCCTGTAGGCTAGGGGACCGATCCGCTCTAGGATCCGGTAAGGGCTCATATACCTAGGGCTGAGCTTCTTCCTCCGACCACGCACCCGTGAGACTCCGTGCATGGGACGGATCTTTAAGAACACTCGGTCCCCTACCTGAAACTCCACCTGACGATGTCGGGCATCATAGTACTTAGCCTGTCTGCTCTACGCCTCCAACATCCTATCTCTGATCAGTCTCACCTGTGCCTCGGTGTCTTTAACAAAATCCGATCCCAACACCTTCGGATCCTCGTCTTGAACCCAAGAAAGCGGGGTCCTACATTTTCTTCCATACAAGGCTTCATAAGGCGCCATCATGATGCAGGACTGGTAGCTATTGATATAGGAGAACTCGACCAACGGCAACATCTTCTCCCACGGCTCCCCTCGGTCCAGTATACACAGTCGTAGTAGATCCTCTAACGTCCTGTTGGTGCGCTCTGTCTGCCCGTCCGTCTGAGGGTGGTAGGTCGTGCTAAAAGTCAATCGGGTGCCCAGATATGCCTGTACTAACCGCCACTCCCTGGATGTAAACCGTCCATCGCGGTCCGACACTATTGTCCTAGGCACGCCATGGTATCGGATATACTGCTCCACAAACTTCCGTACCAGCACTCCTACCGAGTCATCCTTCCTGATTGGTATAAAGCGGGCCACTTTCGTCAACCGATCAACAATCACCCAGATCGAGTCATTCCCTGTCCGAGACGGGGGAAGCCCATGTATAAAATCCATAGCTATATCATCAAACTTCCACTCTGGCACCGGGAGTGGCTGTAACAGTTCTGCGGGGTTCCTGCACTCCGCCTTCACCAACTGACATGCCTCGTAATGGGTCACAAAGTACGTAATATCCTTCTTCATGCCCGGCCAAAACATCATCTTCTTCAGATCAGCGGTCATCTTTGTGATCCCCGGGTGCACAGAGTACTGGCTGCAATGCGCCTCCGTCATAATATCCTCTCGGATCTGGCCTCCTGCGGGTATAAATACTCTGCCTCTGAAATGTAGCAATCCATCTCTCAGGGAATAATCTCCTTTCGAACCCTCCTCCAAGGCTCGGAACATCGGATCTACCCATGTATCTGTCCTTTGTCCGTCCTGGATGCGGTCCCGAATATCATCTATGGCCACCATCGATGCCGGATACTCCCTATATAGCTCTGGATCATCCTCGGACACTAGGGATATCTGCATATCTCTGAAGGACCGAACTAGCTCCATGGACATAACCTGGGGCCCGTCTTTGGAAGTGGCAGCTCTCCGACTCAACACGTCGGCCACCACGTTTGCCTTCCCTGGATGGTAGTGCATCTCATACTGATAGTCCGCTAAGAACTCCACCCAGCGCCTCTGCCTGATATTCAGCTCCTTCTGCGTGTCCACGTATTTCAAGTTCTTGTGGTCGGAGTAGATGTCGCAGTGGACTCCATAAAGATAATGCCGCCAGACCTTTAGAGCAAAAATGACCGCTTCTATCTCAAGGTCGTGCACCGGGTAGTTCTTCTCATGGGTCTTCAGCTGGCGGGAGGCATATGCTATGGCGTGTCCGTTCTGCATCAGCACCGCTCCCATCCCCTAGTATGATGCGTCGGTATACACCTAGAATCCTTCCTTTCCAGATGGAAGGGACAGAATAGGGGCTGAGATGAGTCAGTCCTTCAGCTCCCGGAAAGCCGCTTGGCACTGCGGGGTCTAAACGAAAGGTGCCTCCTTCTTTGTCAAAGATATGAGGGGGAGGGAAATTTGAGAGAACCCCTCCACAAACTTCCGGTAATAACCGGCAAGTCCCAAGAAACTTCGTACATCGGAGGCTGTCTTTAACTGCGGCCAATCTCGAACTGCCTGAATCTTTGTCGGATCCACTGCCAACCCGGCTCCGCTGATAATGTGTCCTAGGAAAGCCACCTCCTTCAACCAAAACTAATACTTGCTGAATTTCTCATAAAGGCGATGCTCCCGCAACCTTTCCAAAGTCAGTGCCAGATGCCGAGTGTGCTCCTCCTCCGTCCTAGAGTAGATCAGGATGTCGTCTATGAATATTATGACGAACACATCCAAGTAGGCCTCAAAAACCCAGTTCATGAGGCTCATGAATGCCGACGGAGCATTCGTGAGCCCGAAGGGCATCACGGTGAACTCATACAGGCCATATCTGCTACTGAAGGCCATCTTCGGGATATCCTCCTCCTAGATCTGCAGCTGGTAGTATCCTGACCTCAAGTCCAGCTTCGAGAAATAATGGGCTCCCTCCAGCTTCGAACAATTCGTCTATCCGTGGGAGCGGATAGGTATTCCGAACGGTCGGCCTATTTAGTGCTCGATAATCGATGTAAAGCCGAAGTGTCCCATCCTTCTTCTTCACGAATAGGACCGGGGCTCCCCATGGCGAGGAACTCGGTCTAACAAATCCCGCCTCCACCAAATCTTGCAACTGAGTCCGAAACTCCGCCAACTCCTTCGGGGCCATCCGATAGGGAGCCGTGGATATCGACTTAGCCCCTGGCACCAACTGAATCTGAAAATCCTTCTCCCTGTGGGGAGGCAATCCTGGCAGCTTCTCTGGAAACACATCGGCGTAGTCACAAACCACCGGTATATTGGCAATCCGATCCTTCTCCTCGGTCATCTCGAACAGTACCTGGTATACCTCGTCTCCCTGCAGATGGGCCTTGACGGCCTGTACCGAAGATAAGAGTATACGAGAGGCAGGTCTTATACCTTCGATGACAATGAAAGAGTCCCCGTGTATCACGGTGATCCTCTTCGCTTGGCAATCAATCTGGGCATGGTTCCAGTACAGCCATACCATGCCCAGGATCAGGTCGTAGTCCGTCAGCTTCAAAATCGTCGCTGGAGCCTCGAACGCCTTTCCACCAATTTCTGCGTCCATATTACAGAGATCCGTGGTAAGGAGCTCAGATCCATCCGGTAGTCGCACCCTCATCCTCGAGCCCGTGAATCGCTCCACGCCTTCCAGTCCTTCTACGAACGTCTCCGACACAAAGGAGTGAGTAGCTCCAGTATCGAAAAGCATGCGGGCAGGCTTGCCGCTGATGAAGACTATACCTGGGGTGATTAGATGTCTTAGGGTTCTATAAAGAATTTTCTTTCCTTGTTAATCTATCTAGTGCGGTTCTAAGTTTTAACAACTAAAAGGGAAATTATATGAAAATAAAGAAGCATTGCGGCGTACCTGCTATTACCTACTCCGGATTCCGAGGCTATGCAAGGTCCAAAGCATATACCTGCTCTCTTCCCAGTCTACGGTCTCCCTCCAGGTATACACGACCGCGGCCGCGTCCTCTGCCTCCATAATACTGAGCTGGTGGGACACCCTGTGGTGCTAGAGGTGGTGCCCCTCTCATCGGGCAGTTCCTCCGGATGTGCCCAATCTGATGACAAAGGAAGCACTCTGGTGGGGGATACGCCATTCCCCCGGGTCTCGACATCTCCTGCATCCGAAGAGGTTGAGGGGCCAATATCACCTGCTCCCTCGGCTCCTGCCTCACTTCCTGACGAGGCTGGTCCTCTGTCCTTCTCCCCTCTTGTATAGCACCTCGCCGCTGGTCATTTCTGACTCTCCGTCCCTGATCCTCTGCTGGCCGCTTCCGGCCCCGGGTGGTGTGCCAATCAGCCTCAATCCTTTTTGCCATCTCCAAAATTCGGTAGATAGGCCCGTCAGATACAAACAACAAAGCCTCCCTCAAGTCTTCCCGCAGGCCCTTATAGAACCTCTTGATATACCCTGCTTCGTGCAGCTGGTAAGAATCTGCATATCGAGCCAGATGGTCGAACTCCCGATGGTACTCCACCACCGTCCGGGTGCCCTGCTTTAGCTTTAAGAACCGCTCCTCCAACTCATCCCTGGCCGACTGCGGAATGAAATGCTCCAGCAGTGCGGCCCTGAACTCTTCCCAGGTAACCTCCGCAACCTCCCTATCGGCATATGTCGTATCCAACAACATCTTCCACCACCTCTTGGCATGGGACTCCGGGCAAGAGACAACCAGAGCCACCCTCTCCTCCCAGGGACACCGTATCCCGGTCAGCATCTCGTACATAATATCCAGCCACTCTTCCGTCCGAACTGCCGACTCTGTCCCCAAGTAGGACGGGGGAGACAGTCCTCGGAAGATGCTCAGCCAGTTGGCCCCCGGATTTGGCTGCGGGACCGGAACCTGCTGGGCCCTGAAAGCCTCCAGGATGGCAGTCAGAGTCTGTCCCATGTCTGACTGAAGGAAAGGAGTGGGGACCGGTGGAGGTGGTGCAATACCCTGAGCCTGCTGAACTCCGCCTTGTGGCGTAGGCTGTGCTGGAGGCTGCATAACAAAAACCCATACTGAGAAAACGTTCAATCTTAAATAAAAGTGGACAATTTATATGTGATCCCCATATGGGCACACCACTGCTTCCGCTGCTTAGTTTGTCCCCAAACTAAACTCGAGCGGGGGTGACCCAGGGATAGTGGACTGCTACCTTTTTCAGATCGATGTTTCTCCTCTGATACCACTTGTAATACCCCCCTCCCCATTTTTTCTTTTTTTAACCCGGGGTCTTAGGCCCAGAATCGCCGCTTTGCGGTGACACCTTTATGTATTGAAGGGTCATCACCACAAGGCGCCGATTCTGCCGGCCAATTCGATCACAAAAAGGTAGCACAATAATTGAAGTAAGAGCAAGTCCACTGAAAGTAAATCACATATATAGAAATAAAATCTCCACGAAGGGAGTGTCCACAGAATAACAATAATCAGAGTACAATAAATGCGGGCTTATGACCGGTACATCATGTCCTCACTACAATCTCTCATGCGGAAGCAAAAACAAAACTACTCAAGGTCGAGAATCACGGTCCCGGCTGTATGAACTCCGGAGCTAGACTGCCCCATCTCCAAGCGCACCGGTCTCTGGGGCTGCTCCTCCATGCTGGGCTCCGCGATCCCCTAAATGATGCGGTTCGAAAACCGTTAGTCATAAAGACTAAGCCCTATCATCCCCTACCCCTTCCCCCATGGCTCCTAGGTACCGAGCGGAGAGGAAGAAAGGGAAGGACATGAAGGTGGAGATTTAATCAAGAAACAGATGGCAGCGGAACTAATCTAGCAATTCTATAAATAAATATGACAGAAACAGAAAGTAGGAAAGGTAACCTTAACTTATGTGTGAAAGCGCTTAAGCCAAGGGATCTTCTGCAAGGCTCCCATCGTATAGAGTGTCCCATACCACTTATACGTTGGGGTGTCGGTTATCAAACAGCAGCATATATTCATATTGAAATTAACCTTAATTTATAAACTCGCCCACACAAGCTTATAGACCAAGGGGTCCTTTTGTAGGTCCTAATGTATAAGCGTGCCATACCACTTATACTTTAGGTGTCAGGGTTAAATGAATCGATTATGCTATGACATGCAGGTGGGTATGATGAAACATGCAAGTGCAACTCACACACCCGACTCTGTGCACACAGACCTTTAGTTCCCCCTTTCGGAGCTGTTACCTCCCAGGATACCTCCGTAGTGGCAGGCGGAAGCGGTGGGTTGGGCCTCGCCCACCTCTAAACAAGTAAAGCACTACCGGTCAGACCTATCGTATGCCTCAACGCTTGGTGCACTAAGCGAACGCCTGCGTGCTCTTGCCGGCTGGCGCACCGGACTTCTGTTGGCGAAGTGCTAACCACACTTGCTGAGTCAGCGTATTGGCGTCGGTGCATCGACCCTCCAATACCGAAGACCCACCACCTTAATTTTCATTCCTTTTATGTACATGCAAATTTAATCGTAAACACACAAAAACCGAGACGAATCTCCCCGGACCAAAACGTCCGTCTCTTAACCAACCGAGCCGAAGCTCCCCGGACCATTCCGTCTGTCTCTTAACCAACCGAGCCGAAGCTCCCCGGACCATTCCGTCCGTCTCTTAACCAACCGAGCCGAAGCTCTCATCAATCTTCCTGTGCCAATAGTGTTTGTGAAAGGTGCGGCCCTAATTACTAAGTTACTCTTGTCAGTTTGTTATTACAGTTTACTTTAACCCAGGACTGCCCCCGGTTTCCCCGTAAAGGGCTCTCAAAGGGCACTAGGAACTATGATGGTAGCTGAAGCCCATCATTCCCTTTCGCAAGGCACTTATTGTTATTGTTTGATACCCTTTACCCATTCCCTTCTCATATTACGATAGACTATCCTAGGGTGATTTTTAACCTTCCTCTCCTCGGGAAAGACGATCTTTCGTCGAACCCGAGCACCTCTTAACTCTAGCTATCACTAATTCCCTCTACTCTTCATAACATCCTATTGTGATATCATCCACAATTGTCCACCCAGACAAAATGACTAACTCAAACGACTTTCTCAGATCATGTCCTATTGCAATTCACAAATTCTCTATATGCAGACCAACCTAGACTATATGTCGAACCGGTTATGCAATGATCCCAAAACTCATCCAAATGCCCTAAATTATTTACTGGAGACTTATCATGATATAAATGGCCTAAATCCAGAATGTTGTAATTTTCCTAATTTATCTGATTTTTAATTAATTTCCTCAAAAATCCCAAGGGCTACCGGTTTGAACATGAACTACCCTAATTTCTCATGCAAGATGTCCAGCAAATTTATAATACCCTATTAGGTAAATTGAATCTTTGTTGACTAAGAAAAGAGAGCACTTTGACAAGTCTCTCAACAATGTAACTGAGAAAGCCACTACTCTTGAAAAAGAAATGAGTAGTAGGTTTGCTGAAATTCAACATAATATAGATGAATTCAAAAGGCTACTAAACATTGGTGGCAAGGCCTTGGACCATACTATTACTAGTATTGGTGAAGGCATGAATCAATCAGTCACACTAGACAACAATCAAATCCAGCTGGTGAAGAAAACTCAAGTACAAAACTTCAAAACTTGTGAAGAAGTTGGTAAGTTCAAAGAAGATGTCATAATAATTCTATTTGTAGAAGTCCAAAAGGGGGAGGATAAAGTAAAAGAATATATAGCAAATTCTGCTCAAACAATGCAGACCGAGTGGGAAAATTAACTAAAAGAGATCAATTCAAGTATAGAAAAGCATATCAAAGGTGTAAACATCTATACTTGTGAGACTGCTATGTGGATGCATAATCAAATCTTTCCAGATTTTCAAGTTAATCCAAATGAGGCACCACATCCTGAACACAATGTCCATAAGCCTATATTCTCTCCTAAACCTGAATAGTATAAAGCTCCTCCTGTACATTATTCTTAAGTTTGGAAAAATGATCATCCAGAGTTACCTCAGGACCTACCTCCTAATATGCCTGTCCCAAAGAAAAGAAAATATGGTGATGGTGTCTCTGCTAGATGATCCATTCAGAGTCAAGAAGCTGAGAAAAGGAAAGACCAAGAATTTGTTGATGTTTGGAGTCCAACCTCCAAGTCTCTAATTCTAGACACTCTAAAGATTACTGTGGAATTAATGGTAATAGGGATGATCACTACAGCTATAAGGAGTTGAATCTATATGAGACATTGATAACAAAAAGAAGGCTTCATGATAGTGAACATGGCCATAATTATTCTGATGCTCCTCGGCCTCCAAAGTACTATCCCAAGCCCTTCAGCTACCTGAAAAGACAACAAGAGAAAAAGGAACGAAAACACCGGCAAAAATACAAGTGATTCATGATTGTCAATGCTATATAATGTTGTGGACCTGGACTCCACTATGGACAAACTCTATTTATATATAATTTTGAATTTTGATGATCTATTTATCTCTTAACTATCATTGCACGTATTGCTTTACTTGTTAGTCAATTCTTTGATTATCTTGATTTAATTCACCTTAGTGTAGAGAGTTATGACTTCAACAAATAGGGGGAGATTGTTTAATATTATATCAACAATAACCTAGATTTGTGTGAAGTCACCATTGAACTATGATGAATTAAGTATGTATTTGATGTTATTCTTTACTTGAGTGCTTGCAGGTCATTATTGCTAAGTGTAGACAAATGTTAGTTTAAAATGAGTTACTAAACAAAGGACCATGTAATGTAATCTCTCATTGTGTAATACAAAGTGTTGGCTCATGTGTAACCTCTCTATTGGGATGAACTTTATTTTCAAGTACTAGAGCAATGAAAGAAAGGAAGGGTTGCTGGTTTCAATAAAGAAGAAAAGAAAATTCTTCTGGAAAATTTCCTAGGTACATTTCTCGAGAAATAACATGTATTTCTCGAGAACTCTAAGTAAATTTCTTGAGAAAGCATAGTTGTTCTCGAGAAACCATAAGACTTCCCGGGAAATCACCTGGAAATATTCTAAGTACTTTTCTAGGGAAATGCCCTATAGATTTCTCGAGAAGCCAAGTTATATCTCGAAAAAGGCAAAGTAGTTCTCGAGAAGGCCAAATCATTTCTCGAGAAAGCTAAGTCTTTTTCTCGAGAAATTAATTCTTTCTCGAGAAATCAGTCTTTAAGTTCACAAATTTTTTGTTAAGAAAATTTCTCGAGAAAGTCAGACCATTTCTCGAGAAAGCAATTCATTTCTCGAGAAATCATATTCTTCTCGAGAAATCTATCTTCAGTTCGATATTTGCGCTAAGTACTTTTCTCCAGAAATAATATCCTTCTCGAGAAATCAAGTATTTTTCTTTAGAAAATTTTCGCCAAGTCTTTTCTCGAGAAGCCATGTCTTTTTCACGAGAAAGCTAGTGATTTCTCGAGAAATCTATTTCTTCTCGAGAAATGGACTTGCAGATTTTTCTTTTCAAATCTTCTGATGGGATTTCGATTTAAATCTAAGATCTTCATGATTTGTTCACGTGGATCATTCCTTAATGATTTGTGACCGTTAGAATATGTTCTATATAAAGTCTTTTCAATTGGTATCGCCAACGCTAAGAATCATAGCAATAAGAATCGCATTTCGCACTTTCTAAAAATTCAAGAGAAGCCGTACAACTTAATCTCCATTCTTCTTTGCCGATCCAGCGATTCAAGAAGAGAAACAATTCGACAGATCAAAGATTCTTCATTATCTACTTGATCGTGTCGGATCCTAAGTTTTCAGATCTAACTTTCTCGGGTTTTCTTCCTCAATCTTCTTCATCGAGAATTTCAGTTTTCAAGAAGGAAGATCCCTGAAGATTTCAGATATGGAAGAGTAACACTTTTATTGTTATTATAAAATTGTTTTAACATATGTAGGAGATTTGTCTTCGAGATTGTAGGAAGTTTGTTTTTCCAAGTGTAGATCCGTGTGTGGATTGAGTTTGTAGATCCGGTTTGTGGATCGAGGTGTAGATCTGGTTGTGGATTGAGGTGCAGGAGAGTTTGTTCTCCGAGGTGTAGGAGCGTTGATCTGAGGTGTAAGATTGTGATAATCTGAGAAAGGTGAAGTAGCCAAATCTATCCCTTCGTGGTAGATAGGCGAGGCGGGACAGTGGTCGTACCAAATCCGGGGAACAACTATAAATCTCTGTGTTTGTGTGCTTAAATTTTTAGATAATTCTTATTCTGCAAAAATACACAAACATCATCTATTCACCCCCCTCCAGGTGATTTACGTAGATGCTAGATACTTTCAGTAATGACCTATTAGGGCTTGGATCTTCAATTTGGAATTTTCTAAGTTCAGTAGCCTTACTTTTTCATTTTTACACCTAAATGTGCTAATTTTGAAATAATTCCAACTAATGGGAATTTTGATCCCAAAAATCCTAATATTTCTATGGGAGGTGTATTCCCTCTCAATGATCCTCTGCCACAAATTTAATGGAAATACATTGGGCCAAATAGGCTAAATTCTCATTTTCCCATTTTATTATTTGCACACCATTCACAATTTCACCATCACCAAGCATGTTGGATGCTCTACCATGAAGAGGTCCAAATGGCTCCAAATTTTTACCAAGGCCATAGGATGACCTGGGAGCCATGCCACCCAAATTTGGGGTCATTTGGATTAGGGAATCACCTTAAATTTCATTTATTTAAATAATGATTTTTCTACAAAAACAATATAAAAAAAACTCCAAAAATTTCAGATTTTTTGGCATGGTCTAAGTCTAGTATGTACACATACATGACCTAAATTTCACTGCATGTGCACTTATGGTTTGACCTATGCATCCATTTGAAGTTCTGCCCTAACCTAGGAGCAGTTCAAAGAGGATGACCCTACAAGGTGCAAAATTGCTCCACACTACTTGTTTAAGGTGTAAAATAAAAGATAAGACCTAGGTCTACATTTCTTATGTAGTAAACGTTTTCTGAATATGCCTCTACAAGGCCCAAAATCAACGTGCAAGTTGTTGTTCAAACTGTGACAAAAAATACATTTAAATGAACCGAATACTATAGTTTTAATACGATTTAAATCGAGGGAATCTGTTCATCTTCTTCACCAAGCCGACGGCTCAGATTAATCCTGCATATAGCAACTTAAAACCGCATTTCCCGGCCACCCCTCGGCCTCCCCGGCCAGCTACTACCACCTCTATTTAGGTGGTGGCCAGCGATTGGCGGCGAAATGGTTGTTGGAAACCACCTCTCCGGAGATCCCTAGCAAGCTCTATTCCTTGTGATTTTAACCCACACCTCACATGGAATCAGGCTCAATTGAGCCCGATATCTCTCCTAAATAATCTAGGAAGCTAGCATAGAGGGAGGGGAGGAGAAAGGACCCTTAGACGAGCTTGACAACGGGTTTGGTGGTGGTGCACCATGGCCGACCGTTGCTCCGGCGAGTTAGCTCGATTACTTATTTCTCTAACAAAGTCCATGCTCCAGCAGTTCAACTCCTCTAGATGTTCTGAAGCTGATAGTGTGGTCAAATGAGGGTGGGGTGGGCTGGTTGTGTGGTTTTTCATAAAGGGGTGGTTGGCCTTGGGCATTGTTTTCTCCTCCTTACTGCCAAGTGTCCACCATCCCCTAAAAATGGTTGGAATTGAGCTTGGGACTTCAGCCAAAGGCTTGGGCAGAGAGAAGGAGGGCCACATGGCCTTCATCCACCATTTCCTCCTCTCTCTCCTCCACTTAGCCAAAATCCCAAAATTCCCCCTTTCATGTCACAACCCTCCAAAATCAGAGGGTAGGGGTTGTCAATGGGCACTTGGGCTGATCATTGGCCTTGGCTCAAGTGCTTAGCCCATTGGGAATGGGCTTGGCCATTCTTTTCCTCCTTTAGGCCTTATGTTGACCATGTTGACTTTTAGGGTTGACTTGGTCAACTTGATGAGTGGGCTGGCCCCACTTGATGGTCATGGACCCTATGACACCACCCAACTTGCGTTGGGCCATGGTGGTGCCCCACTTGGGCTAATTGGGCCTATGTGTGTGGTTTTGACCAAATTAGGGTTAGGATTGACTTTGGTCAAATTGGATAAATGGTTGACCCTATGATGGGGCTTTTGTCTTACTTAGATAGCTTTTAGGGTAAGGGACATAGTGTTGGGGTCAATGTGTACCTATGGTTCCAATTTGGGCTAGTTTGACCTAAGTTGACTTGGACCCTATAGTGGGCTCTATGTGAATCCACCATAACTCCTTGGGGTCAAACCTAGCCTTACCCCATTTACTTACCCCATGTCTTAACTTAATCTATGTTAAGGCGTCTAGTAGGGAATGGGATATTATAGCAACATCATCAACATTATCAATATCTTTGTTCTTATCAGCAGCGACCATAACCTCATCAGCATGCTCCTCATAATAAGCAACATCTAGATCATCTTCAGCAACAGCATCCAACTCATCATAAATCTCATGCTCAGAGGGAGCTGGAACATCATATTCAGCAACCCCATCCTCAACATCAACAGACACTGACTCAGCGGCAGCAGTTTGAACTGATACTGACACATTAACCTCTATAGCTGGGACATCTGAAACTGTCTCAGTATAAACACTCAAGGACACTCTATGAGTAGCCACCTGTATACTAGCAGACTTCCCTTCTAATCCTGCACTCAAGCCATCAGGAATATCACTGGGGGTGGAGAAGGAATCCTATCCTCAAGAACATGTTCGTCCTCCTCCATAGGCAAATATCTGGCTCCCCTTGCCTCAGGATCCTGATATCCCACCTCGAGAAGATTGATGAAGTCGATTTTCTTCAGGTGATGGATAGGCAAACCTTTGGTCATATCAAACTTGTTTTTGTCCATTTGGTTCAAGAACAAGCTGAGAATCCTTCAAAAATTTTGAGTGCGAAGACTGTCTTTGATCTTTTCGAACAACATTACACCTGAATCCATTCATTTCATACAGATAATGACAAGCAGGATCTTGAACATCTCATAAGAAAGATAATCATGTGATACTGTCGTGTAAAGGACAACTTTGTCGATGATATCTAAAAGTAACTTGCCTTCCTCATTCATGCCTTTCCTCTTTACTGTCTTGGTGCCTCTGGGCAGTCCACAAAACAACATAGCAATAGTAAAGTCTTCCTCCTCAAGTTGATCGGCCTCTTCACAGGCTGGAAGCCGCAAGAGCCGATTTAGGAGAGAATATTTCACCTTAACGGAAGTCTCAAGAACCTTGCTCTTGATGACAGTATCCTCCCTGCAGAGTTTAGCATTCTGAAAGAATTCCAGGACATCTTTGTCTAGAACTTTGTATGGGTGTTCTATTACCAATGAGAAACCGGCTAACTCCAGCATGATGATAATAATTTTGAACTCGTCTAAAGCTGAAGCAAATCCTGTACCAATCAATTTACCACCCCCTATCAAACTATTGGTTCTTCGAGGGGCCATTGAGAATCGAAAAAATATGAAAACTGAGGAAACGGCTCTGGAATGAACTGTTGCCTTGGACTTTGATTGATGTCACTGACGGAATCGACGATAACAAGTCGGCGGCAGGTTCAACCCTCTGGAAGAATTCTTCGGGAAAATTTGCTAGACTATCGGAAATGGATTGCACAAACTTAGTCGATGAAGAACGAAACCAGTTTGATTGAGGAAGAGGATGAACAGTTATGAAAAATGAATCGTCGAGAAGAAGAGATATTCGGTGAAATCACTTTCTAGTTTCGACAAAATAGCGTGCAGTTTGCCCCTGAACCTTTTTAATATATATATAATTTAAATTTAAGACTTGGGAAGCGTACCTGATACGCCGCGACTCTTCAGATCCAATATAGGAAAGAAAATTTTTACCTAAGTAAAATTCGGCGAGATTCACCGGATGCAAAGTTAGATTCGCCGATTTGAGATGAGTATATTCGAAAAATCGGCGAGTTCTGCAGACATATATTCGATGAATTTGCCATGGACAAATTTTCTTGCTTTCTGAAGTTTTTCCCAAGAGAATTCCTGTCTTATTAGCCTTCTTCATGATTCCTTATTCAACATACCAAGTTCTGTTTTGAAAAACGAGAACTTGGCCTCGTCCAACGGCTTTGTGAAAATATCTGTGACTTGCTTATCTGTCGGGACATAGCTGAGGTCTATATCCTTGTTATCCACATGCTCCCAGATGAAGTGATATCGTACTTCGATGTGCTTTGTCTGGCTGTGAGAAACTAGATTATTTGTGATCACTATTGTGCTGGAGGAGTCGTTTAACATCGGAATCTCTTTGAACTTCAGGTTGTAATCCTCAAGCTGATTCCTGATACATAGAAGTTGTGCGCAATAACTACCCGCAGAGATATATTCTGACTCAGCAGTTGAAGTTGCCCCATAATTTTTTCTCTTACATTATTATCCCTGCTACCTCCAAAATCTGCATCTGAAAATCGAATTAGCTCGACATCATTATTTCTTAGGTACCATAAGCCAAGAATGGGTGTACCCTTAAGTTATCTTAAAATTCGCTTTGCAACGGCGTAATGAGATTCCATTGAGTTCACCTGAAATCTAGCGCAGACGCATATTGAGAACATTATGTCGGGTCTACTGGCAGTGAGGTAGAGCCAGGATCAAATTATGCTTATGTACTTGGTTTCATCAAAAGTTTTCCGTTTCTTATCCTTGTCCAGAGAGATATTTGAACCCATTCGAGTCCTCATCGAGGTTGCGTTCGCCATTCAGAATTTCCTTAGTAACTCTTTCGTGAACATCATCTGAGAGATGAAAATTCCATCTTTAGATTGCTTCACCTAAAATCCTAAGAAATAATTTAGCACTCCTATACTGCTCATTTCAAACTTCTCTTGCATAAGTTTGGAAAACTTCTTGCAAAGTTTGTCTTCCATAGACACAAAATAATGTCGTCGACATAGATTTGCACTAGCAAAATCTTGCCTTTTACTTCCCTAAGAAATAATGTCTTGTCTATCTTTCATCTTGTGAACTTGTTCTCAAGAAGAAATCAAGACAACGTCTCATAGCAAGCTCGGGGAGCTAGTTTTAAGCCGTATAGAGCTTTATTAAGAAAGTAAACTATTCAGGGAAAGTGGAGTTGAACAAACCATGGGGTTATACTACGTATACTTCCTCCTTTAGATTCCCATTGAGGAATGCTAATTTTACGTCCATTTGATATACCATGATGTCTTTGAGGGCATCATATGCAAGAAACAACCGCATCGCCTCAAGCATGCCAACTGGAGCAAAGGTCTGGTCAAAGTCAATGCCTTCCTCTTGTCTATGCCCTTGAGAGACAAGCCTGGATTTGTTCTTGATAATATCCCCTTGTTCATCCAACTTGCTTCTAAATATCCATTTGGTGTCAATCACGTTATATCCTTTGGGCCTGGGCACCAACTCCCAGACTTTACATCTTTCAAATTTATTGATCTCCTCTTGCATTGCCAATATCGAAGAGTTGTCCTTGTTTGCTTTTTCAAACTTCTTTGTCTCAACCTGAGACAAAAAAACTAAGATGCATTATCTCATAAGCTGTACCTCTTCTGTTTCCAACACTATCACCTGGCTCAAAAATGATTCGATCAGTTGGATGATCTCTTAGGTGTACGAATCCTATATTTATTACTCTCCCTCCAGTAGGTTCTGCAACATCTGGTGCATCCTCTGTAGGTTGAAGCAATTATTTCTCTAGAAGTTCTTCATCCACCAAACTTAGATCGACGATCTTGATTGAGCTTGGAGAATCTTTCTTGACTTCTTCATCCAAGCTTTGTTCCTTAAACTTGGTACCCGCATCTGCACCAATAATACTAGACGAGATGCTTTGAAGCAGGCTTGTATCATCAAATACAACATTAATAGACTCTTATACTACCAGAGTTTTCTTATTAAAAATCTTATATGCCTTACTATGGCTTCTATAGCCTACAAAAATATATTCAAAACATTTGTCACTAAACTTCATGCGGTAATAATTCCCATTATTAAGTACGAAGCATTTACTTCCAAAGATTCTCAAGTAGGACACAGTCAGTTTTTTGTCTTTTAATAGTTCATAGGGAGTCATACGATGGTTTTTGTTGATTAGTGCTATGTTTTCAACATGACAAGCTTTGTTGACTGCTTCATCCCAGAAGTACTCTGGTAGTGAAGAGTCATTCAGCATAGTTGTACATGCTTCAATTAGGGTTCTATTCCTTCTCTCAACAAATCCATTTTGTTGTGAAGAATACGGGGAGGAAAACTCATGAAAGATACCCTAACTTCTATAGAATTCTGTCATGGAACCAGACTAAAATTCTGTTCCGTGGTCACTTTTGATTTTGACCAATGAGCAGTTCAATTCGTTCGGAATTTGCTGGACAAAATTAGTGAAAGAATCAAAGGTGTCTTACTTGTGTTTTAGAAAGAACACCCAAGTAAAACGAGAGTAGTCATCAACAATTACCAACATATATACTTTACCTCCTAAACTGTGAATTAGAATGGGACCTAATAAGTTTATGTGAAGTAAATATAAAATTCTCGACGAATATTTTTCAGCAATACCCTTGAAGGTAGCCCTTATTTACTTAACCATTTGGCATGCGTGACACAGACTCTCTTTAAGGAACTTAATGCTTGAGGCATCGTGCACTAAGTTGTGAGAAAATAATATATTTATGATTTTGTAATTAATAGTGCGTAATTAATACACACTATCTTTAGCCAAAAAACGCGCTGGTGTAGAATTGTTTAAACATAGAAAATTTAAACAAAATATATTTCTACTCCGAGTGCCTGTTAAGATCAACTCCAAATTTGCAGAAGACTTTATCAGACACTTTTCCTTGTAGAACTTAACGTTATAGCCTTTGTCACATAATTGACTTATGTTTATTAGATTATGTTGTAATCGTTCAACACAAGCCATGTCTATGAAAGAAACTATGTCGTTTGAAATCATACTGTAGCCTTTGGTAATTCACCGGTCAGACACTCCAAATATAACTTTTGGTCTGTCTTCAACTGAGGTGAATTCAAGTAATAGGCTTCTCATCCCGGTCATATGCCGAGAGCAACCACTGTCCAAATTCTAGATTGGGTTTTTGTTGACCTTTGGACATACCTGCAATCATAAATCATTTTACCTTAGGAATCCAAAAGTATTTGGGTCCTTGGTTCCTTGTCAGCTTAACACCAATAGGAATATTTAATTTGTGAGTGGTCCGTCTCGCATTGTTAACTCGTGGAGTTTCAAGTTTAACTGGATGAAACCTACAATCTACGACAAAGTGACTAATCTTACCGCTACACCAAAAGTCAAACCTGTTGTACCTACTCTTATACTCCTACTTTAACTTTTGAATTTGAGTTCTAGCAAGGGATACATACTTGGAGGTGGAAGACTCCTGATTGTAACATACATAAGGCTTCTCAAGCTCCTTTCCTTGGGTATAGTAGGTTTGGCATTCAGTGCCTTCTTATAATTATGTCCATGAACTTAAGGACCATTCTATTTTAGAGTTATCTCTTCATAAGGAGCCTTGAAAACACTATCCCCAAAGTCTCGGGGATGGGTCCATCCTTGATAGCGCTTCTTAGGCTCTAGATAGGTAGGCCTAGTGAAGTGACCATAAGACATCTTAGAGTCATATTTGTTTGTGGGGTAACCTTCTTAAAAGAGGGTTGATTTTGAGGTGCCTTCCCTTTACCTTTAGCGGCAGCTCTCTTAACAGCCTTACCATTTTCAGCTATGTGTACAACACCACTACCCTTCTTTGAAGCAGAAAACTCATCGATGAGAGGAGAATAGTTCTCGTCTTGGAGTAGATTTCAACAAGTTTCCTCTCCACCAAGAGCTTTTCTTCAAGCTCATGTAAGTATTTCTCCATTAGACTTAATGTCTTAGTAGAGCATTTCAATTCCGCTTTAAAGGAGTGTACTTCATATCTGAGAATACATAATTTTGCAAGTTCGTCCTCCAGACTTGTTTCCATTGCCTTGAGGGATGCAATATGTTTTGCTTGCTTTTGACTACCTTGTGGCATTTGTCAAAAGTTTTCAAAAGGTCTTTATGCTGAGCCATCAATTTAGAATCGTCTTACTCAGAAGAATATCCTTCATGACCATTAGTTTACATTTCCGATTCAGAGAGTATCGTGTGTAAGTTTACCTTCCCGTGATACTCGGAGTCGCCAACTTCTTCATTCTCTGAACCTGACTTACTCGAGTCACTATCGCTAAGAGTCTTGGACTTTTTGGCGATGAAGCTCTTTTCTTCTTTCCTCTTGCCCTTGAAGGATCTCTTCTCCTCTTTCTTTGATCCTTCCTTCCTTTTGTATGGACACTCCTCAATCTTGTATCCTTTCTTATTACACAATAAAATACAATGTAAGAGGAATAATGTTTATTCGGTTTAGATTTATACCTGTCCTCTTGGTTGTGGATTTTCTTGGAGTGATCACCATCACAATGTGATCTTCTGAAGTCAGATGAGGAGGACTTATTATTCATATATCTCCTCTTACTGAGCACTATCTTGAACTGCTTGGAGATGAGTGAGAACTCTCCATCAGATAGATCGGAGCCTGATGTGCTTGGGTCAGAGTATTCTGGAGTATCTGGAGCTCATGTCCTTACTGGAGACACAAATTTAGGTTTTCTTGAACCTTCAGCCTTCAGATCGACTGACTTCTCTTTGCTTGAAGTTTGGCTGCTTTGCTCCTCCTTAATTCTAGAATTCATTTAAAGTTCGTAGGAGAGTAGCTTTCTGACGAGGTTCTGGGGTCAATCTCTGGCAACTTGCTAAACTCCCTAATGGCTATAACTTTAGTATCCCAATTGATGAGTATAAAAATATACAATTTTGTATAGTATTAATTTTGAATATTTATAAATAAAACCTTAGTTTTTATATATATAACTAATTATTTGTATTGTATTTTATTTTTTTATGTTTTATATTTATTTTCTATGTTTTTCTGAATTTTTGTATTTTTTACTTAGGCCACGCCCGTGACCTAGGGCGGGATAGCCTTGTTTAATACCTTTTTATTTTTTATTTTTGTTATTTAGGAAAATCGGAAAAGCTGATGGACACGTCCACGCCACACCCATGACCCAATCAGACACGCCCGTGCCCGCACTGGTGTTAGCCCATTTCCAGCAAGATGTCGCGCTGTCACCACGCCCCGTGCCGCCTGATGAATCGACTTCCAGACACGCCCGTAACACAATGCAACACGCTCGTGACCTGATAAAGTTCTATCTAGAGTTCAGCCCAGCTCGACACATGTCCCGACACGCCGTTCGACACGCCCGTGACCTTGTCACGCCCACCCAACATGCACGTGTCCAGGGGCGTGTCGTTTCAAAATTTTTTCTATAAATAGAGGGGCAGAGCTGTGTAAAATTATTCGAACACCTGTAGCTTCCTTAAGAACTCTTAGGATTCACCAGCTCTCTGACAAGGAACTGGTAGTAGCTTTCAAGTATTCAAAGTTCTGTAAGTTGTAATTATTTTTAGCTTTCTTTTCAGCTTTGTAGAAAGTTGTAATAACTTTTTGAATTTATAAAATAGAATGTTTCAATTTCAATTCTGAGTACTTTACAGTTTTATTTTCTGTTTTACTTTACTTTATTTTCTCATACTATCCCGAAATGAAAGGCGAAGCTCTGCTTATGTTCTTGATTAAGATAGCGTGAAACTGCTTTAAAAACTATTTTTCAAAACCTTATTATTTCATACTATCCCGAATGAAAGGTAAGGTGAAAGCCTATGACCTGGATTAAGATAGTGTGAAAGCTTTTCAATAGTTTAAATTTTACTACCCTATCCTGAATGAAAGGCGAAGCAAAAGCTTAAGTCATGGATTAAGATAGATAGGTAGATATTATTTTCTACACTTTATACCGCCCCTATCCTGATAAGAGGCTAAGAACCCTTAGCACTTGGTCAAGATGAGCTCTGGGCTGGATATTATTTTCAACTATTTCAACTCTAAGTTCTAGTTATTCTAACTAGGGTTTACTGTTAATTGATCATATACCAGGCGAAGAGACACTACGTTTAACGTTAACCCATTTTAATCGCAAGCCTCCCCGATCATACTTTTGAGTTAGTGATGCTACCAAAGGGACCCTCTTGTTAAGTTAGGTAATTAATAAATAAAGTTATTCTTTAATAGGTGAATTAATATTCTCTCATAGTAATTCTGAAATCAAGGACTACCTTCTGAGTCCTTATCTTAATAAAACCATGTATTTATATTTTTCTGTCTTTTATTTTTAATATAAACTCCACTCCGTTCTTTCGATAAGATAATAGTCTGTTCTAAAAAGTAGAATAATTAACACAGATTTTAGGAAAAATACGACCTTGATATTTTCTACAAAATACTATACTCCTATGCGATAGGAACTCTTGGCTTAATCCGCATGATATAAGTAATTAAAAAAGAGATAGACTTATATACGTAAAAGATTATATAACACCAAATCTATCCTCTTTAAATCAAAATTACATATCAACTTGGCTCTGATATGCCAGACACGCCCGTGACACAATGCAACACGCACGTTACCTTATGAAGTTCTATCCAGACTTCAACCCAGATCGACACATGTCCCGACACGCCGTTCGACAAGCCCGTGACCTTGTCACGCCCACCCGACACGCCCGTGTCAAGGGGTGTGTCATTTAAAAAAATTTTCTATAAATTGAGGGGCAGAGTTGTGTAAAATTATTCAAAGACCAGCAGCTTCCTTAAGAACTGTTAGGACTCCCCAGCTCTCTGACAAGGAACTGGTAGTAGCTTTCAAGTATTCAAAGTTCTGTAAGTTGTAATTTTTTTTAGCTTTGTAGAAAGTTGTAATAACTTTTTGAATTTATAAAATAGAATGTTTCAATTTCAATTCTGAGTACTTTACAGTTTTATTTTCTGTTTTACTTTACTTTATTTTCTCGTACTATCCCGAATGAATGGCGAACCTCTGCTTATGTCCTGGATTAAGATAGCATGAAACTGCTTTAAAAACTATTTTTCAAAACCTTATAATTTCATACTATCCCGAATGAAGGGCGAGGCGAAAGCCTATGACCTAGATTAAGATAGTGTGAAAGCTTTTCAATAGTTTAAATTTTACTGCCCTATCCCTAATGAAAGGCGAAGCGAAAGCTTAAGTCCTGGATTAAGATAGATAGGTAGATACTATTTTCTATACTTTATACCACCCCCATCCTGATAAGAGGCTAAGAACCCTTAGCACTTGGTCAAGATGAGCTCTGGGCTGGATATTATTTTAAACTATTTCAACTCCATGTTCTAGTTATTCTAACTAGGGTTTACTGTTAATTGATCATATACCAAGTGAAGAGACACTACGTTTAATGTTAACCCATTTTAATCGCAAGCCTCCCCGGTCATATTTTTGAGTCAGTGATGCTACCAAAGGGACCCTCTCATTAAGTTAGGTAATTAAGAAATAAAGTTGTTCTTTAATAGGTAAATTAATATTCTCTCATAGTAATTCTAAAATCAAGGACAACCTTCTGAGTCCTTATCTTAATAAAACCACGTATTTATATTTTTCTGTCTTTTATTTTAAATATAAGCTCCACTCCATTCTTTCGATAAGATAATAGTCTGTTCTAAAAAGTAGAATAATTAACACCGATCCTAGGAAAAATATGACCTTGATATTTTCTACAAAATACTATACTTCTATTCGATAGGTACTCTTGCCTTAATCCACATGATATAAGTAAGTAAAAAAGAGATAGACTTATATACGTAAAAGATTATATAACACCAAATCTATCCTCTTTAAATCAAAATTTACTTATCAAGCTTTTTGGCGCTGTTGTCGGGGATTCGTTTATATGTGTTACTATTTTAAAATAAAAGAACGCTATTAATTTTATCTTTTCTTTTCTTGTTATTTAAAAATCTTAGTTTTTATAAAAATAAAACAAACATAAAATTCACTGAATTTAAAACTTTGTTTTTATTAACAATTTTATTAACCACTAATGAATTCTAACAAAAACCTAACATACTATTTTAACGTATTTTATATAAAACTCTTCTTATTATAAAACTAGTTTATAATAAAACTGCTTTTTATTATAAAACTAGTTTATAATAAAACTGCTTTTTATTATAAAACATGTTTTATATATAACCTTATTTTTAGTTATTTTCCTGTTTTAAGTCTTTTCGTGTGTTTGTATTTGTGTGTTTATATATATTTATTTTTAACTTAGTTTTTTAACTTATTTTTGTTTTACATAATTGTTATATATTTGTTTTATTTTTTTATTTTTATCAAAAGTCTTTTTTAGTGTATGACCCGCAGAACTCCATCTGATTTAAATCTTGAATTTGATCCTGAAATCGATCGCACCTTTCGCAGGTGCCTCTTATCATTTAATCAAGAGCTAGTATTAAATCTGGAAGAGTCCGTAGGCACCGCACACGTACAAGAAATGGCAGCAGAGCCACAACAAATGCCAGAGGTGGTCCCCCAAAGGACCATGTCTTACTATGCACGAACCAATTTAGATGACACCGGGTCTAATATCATTCGGCCAACAATTGCTAATAATAACATCGATATTAAATCGAGTATAATCCAAATGATCCAAAATTCCATTCAATTCGATGGATTGCCCGACGAAGATCCAAACACGCACTTGTCCAACTTTTTAGAAATATGCGACAGATTTAAGATAAATGGCATCACTGATGATGTCATCCGTCTTCGCTTATTTCCTTTTTCACTATGAACGAAAGCCAAATAGTGGCTAGCTTCTCTCCCCAGAGGATCTATCACAACTTGGGCTGACATGACCGAGAAATTCCTCACAAAGTACTTTCCACCTGCAAAAACCGCACGTCTGTGTGCGAATATTTATTCCTTTGTGCAAGGTGAGTCCGAGTCTCTCTATTAAACTTGGGAACGTTTTAAGGAATACCTACGTCGGTGTCCACATCATGCGCTGCCAGCTTAGCTCCAGGTACAGACATTTTATAACGGTCTGAACACTCAGACCCGACAAGCCATTGATGTTGCCGCTGGGGGCACGCTCAATAATAAAACTCCCGAGGCCGCTCAAACCCTGTTTGAGGAGATGGCCATGAATGCGTACCAGTGGAACGTGCTGAGGTCACGCCCTAAACAAGTTGGGCTCTATGATGTCGACTCCTCTTCAAACTTAGATCTCCAAGTAGAGTATCTGACTAGGCAAGTGGCGGGGATGACTGCTTCCTCCGCCTCTACATCTTGGAATCTGCCTAATTCAACTAATAATAATGAAGAAGTCGACTATATGGGGAACTCATATAGACCCTCCTATAATCCAAATAATAATAATAATAATTCTTACAATCCAGGATATAGGAATCATCCGAATTTTTCATGGAGCAACCCCAATAATGCTCAACGCCCTCTGATTGCAAATCCAATTGGATTTGCACCGCAACCCACACAACCACAAACATAACCACCACAATCGCACCAATTTAGGCCAACCCCGATAGAAGACATATTCACGAAATATGTCAGTATCAATAAGTCTAATATCCGGAACCTGACCGGATCAATTAAAAACTTAGAAACACAAATTGGACAACTATAAAAAATGCTATCGGAACGCGAACCTGGTAATTTACTATGAAATACGGAACCAAATCCGCGGGAAACTGTCCATTCCAATAACCCACCAAGTTGACAAGCCGTCAAACTACGAAGTGGCAGGGAGCTACCACCACCCATTAGGGTAGAAAAAGAAACTACGATTAGCCATCCTACAATACCTCTTGTTACGTCTCTGCCTCCTAAACCCCCGCAAATTGTTCCACCTCATGTTGTTTTACCTTATCCTTCAAAATTAAAAGATGAGCGAGAAGATGAATAATATAAAATTTTTCTAAAAATGCTAAAACAAATTCAAATAAATATACCTTTCTGCGAGGCAATTGCACAGATGCCTAAATACACAAAAAATTTAAAAGCATTACTTTAAAATAAAAAGAAACTCGAAGATAGTTCAAGATTTTTCCTTAATGCCGAATGTTCAGCCATTTTATTACATAAATTACACCCAAAATTAAACGATCTGGGACGATTTTCCATCCCGTGTCTCTTCGTTAATCTATTAATAAAAGATGTGTTAGCAGACTTAGGTGCTAGCATAAATTTAATGCCCTACTCGTTCTTTCAGAAACAAGGATTAGGTAACCCCAGCCCAACAAAAATGAGCATCCAGTTAGCAGATCGTTCTATTAAATATCCAATAGGGATAGTAGAGGATGTTCTTGTCAAAATAGACAAGTTAATCTTCCTGGTAGACTTTATTATACTTGACATAGAGGAAGACGCCGAAGTTCCCATTATTCTCGGTCGTCCTTTTCTCGGAACCTCTCGCGCAATAATAGACGTAAGTAACGGTAGACTTCTCTTACGAGTAGGAGATGACGAGGTTACTATCGATATAGATCCCTCTATGGAAAATTGTTTAATAAATGACGATTCCTACTAACTTGTGAAAGCCTCTTTTGAGGAAAATGGTTTTCCATATTCTGATTTACTTTCAATAACTATCGAAGAATCGGACTTGGCAGACTTACCCCTTTCACAAGAAATGCCTACCGATGACCCTTTAGAACCTTTTATATCCTTAACTTTTACAACTCTAAAAACCCCAACTTCGTATGAAAAACCACCAACCTTCGAGCTGAAAATACTTCCCGCACATTTAAAATACATTTTCCTTGAAGCTGAATCTAAACTCCCTGTTATCATTTCTGCCGAATTAAATGATAAAAAAATGTCTGAATTAATAGAAGTGTTAAAACAACATCGTCATGCATTAGCATGGCAAATTTCTGATATACAAGGACTCAACCCATCTTTTTGTACGCATAAAATATTTCTTGAAGATATCCCTCATAGATATATCCAGCCCCAACGACGTTTAAATCCCAATATGAAGGATGTCGTAAAAGCTAAAGTAATGAAATTATTAGACGCAGGAATTACCTATCCAATCTCAAATAGCACATGGGTTAGTCCCGTACAAGTCATCCCTAAGAAGGGCGGTATAACGGTAGTGCCAAACGCTAATAATGAACTAAGTCCAACATGTACTGTTACGGGTTGGAGGATGTGCATCGACTATCGAAAATTAAATGATGCCACCCGTAAAGATCACTTTCCACTACCATTTATTGATAAAATATTAGAGCGACTCTTGGGTCACTCATATTATTGATTTCTCGATGGTTATTCATGGTATTTACAAATCCCTATAGCCCCTGAAGACCAAGAGAAAACTACATTCACTTGCCCCTTTGGTACTTTCGCCTATAGGCGAATGCCGTTTGGACTTTGTAAAGCGCCAGCTATATTTCAAAGATGTATGCTAGCTATTTTCGGTAAGTTAGTAGATGACGTTATGGAAGTGTTTATGGATGATTTCTCCGTATTTGGAGACTCATTCCATACGTGTTTAGATAACCTCGCTCGTGTTCTTCAATGCTGTGAAGACACGAATTTAGTGTTGAACTGGAAGAAATGCCACTTTATGGTCCGCAAAGGTTTAGTTCTCGGTCATAAAATTTCTTCCCAGGGAATCGAGGTCGATAAGGCCAAAATAGAAATAATTGAAAAACTTCCTCCTCCAACAAATGTAAAATCTATTCGAAGTTTCTTAGGCCATGCAGGTTTCTATAGACGGTTCATTCAAAATTTCTCTAAAATAACAAAACCGTTAACTCAATTATTAGAAAAAGAAGCCCCATTTATATTCGATAGGGAATGCTTAGTAGCATTCAACATTATTAAGGACAAACTTATCAACTCTCCTATTTTAGTAGCCCCAGACTGGTCCTTTCCTTTTGAGATCATGTGTGATGCGAGTGATTATGCGATAGGAGCTGTCTTAGGACAGCGAGTAGACAAATATTTTCATCATATCTATTATGCAAGTAAAACTCTCACATCTACACAAACCAATTACACGACCATGGAAAAGGAACTACTGGCGATTGTATTCGCATTTGATAAGTTTAGATCTTATATAACGCTATCGAAAGTTATAGTTTTTACGGATAATTCTACTTTAAAATATTTACAAAACTAAGGCAAACGCAAAACCCCGTTTATTACGTTGGATTCTCTTATTACAAGAATTTGATTTAGAGATCCGAGATAAGAAAGGCGCAGAGAATTTAGCAGTCGGTCATCTTTCTCGACTAGAGAATGCTGCAATAGATACACTCGTGGAAGTCGACATCGAAGATAAATTCCTTGAAGAAAGTCTCCTCACCCTCGAAAAGGTAACAAACTCTTCTACTCCTTGGTTCGCAGACTTGGCTAACTATTTAGTAGCCCGAGTACTTCCAAAAGCTTTTACAATTTAAGAAAAGAGGAAATTCTTTTCTGACTTTAAAAACTACTTTTGGGAAGACCCATATTTATTCCGAGTCCGTACCGACCAAGTAATTAGAAGATGTATTTTGAACGAGGAAGGACTAAAAGTATTACGTCACTGCCATGAAGGACCAACCGACGGACTTTATCAAGCCAACCGGACTGCACGTAAAGCCCTTGAAGCATGATTCTTCTGGCCTTCTTTATTCAAGGACGCTCAACATTTTGTATGCATTTACAACCACTGCCAACGGTCAGGTAACATTTCTAGTCAGGACGAAATTCCCCAAAATTTTTACTTAGAATGTTAAATTTTTTATCTGTGGGGCATAGATTTTGTAGTCCCTTTACCTACTTCTTTTAAAAATCGTTATATCTTAGTAGCGGTCGATTATGTTTCACGATGGGCTGAAGCGTAAGATTTTCCCACCATTGAATCGAGAGTGATCGTTAAATTTCTGAAATCCTTATTTTCACGTTTTGGCACGCCTAAGGCTATAGTTAGCGATCGAGGTACTCATTTTTGTAACAACCAGATTGCTAAACTGTTAGCCAAATATGGAGTTACTCATAAACTCGCTACCGCTTATCACCCCCAAACAAGCGGCCAAGTGGAGGTAGTCAATAGAGAACTAAAGCGCATATTAGAAAAGACTGTAGATACCAATCGAAAAGATTGGTCCCTCAAATTAGATGATGCACATTGGGCCTACCGTACAACATTCAAAACTGTGATCGGTTTTACACCTAATCGTTTAGTATATGGAAAGGCATGTCACCTACCTGTAGAATTAGAACATCGTGCATACTGGGCGCTAAAATTTCTTAACTTAGATACAAACTTAGCCGCCGAACAATGTAAATTTCAACTTAATGAACTTGAGGAATGACGTGCAAATGCCTATGAAAATAATAAATTTTATAAAGAGCGATCTAAGTTTTATCATGATAGGAAAATTAAATTTCCAAAATCTTTTTCACCAGGTGATCTTGTCCTACTATATAACTCACGCCTTAAAATATTTCTAGGAAAATTAAACTCCCGATGGATCGGACCCTTGACTGTTAAATAAATCTGGCCATATGGGACCGTTCTTATTTCTAACCCTGAACTAGGAACTTTCATAGTAAACGGACACCATTTAAAACTATATTTTACTGGGAACCCTTTTCAAAAAGAACCTGAAACCCTAACACTACTCCATAACCTCGAGATATAAATTCACTTGTATATTTCCATCTTTTATGCTTTTGTATATTCTGTACATATTTTTTTATTAATCACTTCATACCTATGCCTTAGATTAGTATGGGGGTGCTTTTAGATGCAATTTTTTTTATCACTTTTATGTTATATTTTTCCTTTTAAATAAAAACATTGTTTATTTTATTACTCATCCAAAACAAGTCAAAACATTCAAAACCATACTATTTATATATATTCCAAAAAACTGCGTTGATAAAAATGCAAATTATTCAATTTTCAAATTTACTACTCCTTCTCATAACTAGATAGATATAAATATCCGGAATAAACTTGTAAATCCTACCTGGTAAATTTCATTACTATCAGAGTTATAATTTTAGCAAGCCTGCTTTAATATATCAAAAAAAATACATATATATATAATAGAAGCAAAACATTTTACGTTCATCAAACAATTTTACACTGTAATTATCCTTACTCTATTCTCAATGAAATATAAGAAATACAAACTATTATAGTTGCTCTCAAAATTTTTTATCCAAATCTTGAATATTTATTTATTTCTACTTGGAATGTTTTCTCACACAAGCAAGTATCTAGGAGTATGTGCTCCTAGTAAAAAAAGATCTTATGTCAATGGGAATAAGATTTCATTCCGTACACATAGGAATCCAATAAATATGAAAAGATTATATGGAAAAGAGTATGTGCTCCTCCAAATATACATTGGATTCAAATAAAAACTAAAGTATGCATTGTATTTTTTGCCACTTTGGAATTACATTCCTTAGTAGTTATAACAACACAACTTTGATAAAAAGATGATAGAATACAAAAATCTATCACTTCTACAAAAGCTTATTTTATATGTAAATTCCACCCTTCCAAAGTTGATATTATATTTTTGTTTAAAAAATTTAGAGAGCATAAATAATAGGATGTATATTTTCCAATATATCTCGTATAAGATATAGTAATCATAAAGCCAATCTATCCTTGTTATATCTGAATTTAATATATGTTTACTATTTGTTTTCAAAAACTTTTATGGCTATAAATTCTAACTCTAGTATCAATGATATATATATACGATAGCATTTAACTCTTTATTCATCAGATTTTTATACCTATTTTATCTTGAAAAACTAAATTGATAGTAAATAGAAAATTTGATAACTTGTAAATATTCTCAACTCTACATTTGCTCTGGCATAGCAAAATCTAAGTATGGGGGTATTTGATGAGTATAAAAATATACAATTTTGTATAGTATTAATTTTAAATATTTATAAATATAACCTTAGTTTTTATATATATAACTAATTATTTTTTTATATTTTATTTTTTTTATTTATTTTCTAAGTTTTTCTGAATTTTTGTATTTTTTACTTAACTCACGCCCCTAGGTCACACCTGTGACCTAGGGCGTGACAGCCTTGTTTAATTCCTTTTTATTTTCTATTTTTATTAATTAGGAAAATCGGAAAAGCTGATGGACACGTCCACGCCATTCCCATGACCCAATCAGACATGCTCGTGCCCACACTAGTGTTAGCCCATTTCTAGCAAGATGCCACAGTATCGCCACGCCCCGTGCCGCTTGATGAATTGACTGCCAGACATGCCTGTGACGTAATGCAACACGCCCGTGACCTGATGAAGGTCTATCCAGAGTTCAACCAAAATAGACACGTGTCCCAACACGCCTCCTCTATACGCCTGTGACAATATTCGACACGCCTGTGACCTGATGAAGTTCTATCCAGAGTTCAACCCAAATCGACACATGTCCCGACACGCCGTTTGACACGCCTGTGACCTTGTCACACCCACCCGACATGCCCGTGTCCAGGGCGTGTCATTTAAAAATTTTTTATATAAATAGTGGGGCAGAGCTGTATAAAATTATTCGAACACCAACAGCTTCCTTATGAACTGTTAGGACTCCCCAGCTCTCTAACAAGAAACTTGGAGTAGCTTTCAAGTATTCAAAGTTCTGTAAGTTGTAATTTTTTTAGCTTTCTTTTCAGCTTTGTAGAAAGTTGTAATAACTTTTTGAATTTATAAAATAGAATGTTTCAATTTCAATTCTGAGTACTTTACAGTTTTTTTTTCTTTTTTACTTTACTTTATTTTCTCATACTATCCCGAATGAAAGGCCAAGCTCTGCTTATGTCCTGGATTAATATAGCGTGAAACTACTTTAAAAACTATTTTTCAAAACCTTATTATTTCATACTATCCCGAATGAAAGGCGAGGCGAAATCCTATGACCTGGATTAAGATAGTGTGAAAGCTTTTCAATAGTTTAAATTTTACTACCCTATCCCGAATGAAAGGCGAAGCGAAAGCTCAAGTCCTAGATTAAGGTAGATAGGTAGATATTATTTTCTACACTTTATACCGCCCCCATCCTGATAAGAGGCAAAGAACCCTTAGCACTTGGTCAAGATGAGCTCTGGGCTGGATATTATTTTCAACTATTTCAACTATACGTTCTAGTTATTCTAACTAGGGTTTACTGTTAATTGATCATATACTAGGTGAAGAGACACTACGTTTAACGTTAACCCGTTTTAATCCCAAGTCTCCCCGGTCGTACTTTCGAGTCAGTGATGCTACCAAAGGGACCCTCTCGTTAAGTTAGGTAATTAAGAAATAAAGTTGTTCTTTAATAGGTGAATTAATATTCTCTCATAGTAATTCTTAAATCAAGGACTACCTTCTGAGTACTTATCTTAATAAAACCACATATTTATATTTTTGTCTTTTATTTTTAATATAAACTCCACTCCATTCTTTCGATAAGATAATAGTCCGTTCTAAAAAGTAGAATAATTAACACCGATCCTAGGAAAAATACGACCTTGATATTTTCTAAAAAATACTATACTCCTATGCGATAGGTACTCTTTCCTTAATCCACAGGATATAAGTAAGTAAAAAAGAGATAGACTTATATACATAAAAGATTATATAACACCAAATCTATCCTCTTTAAATCAAAATTTACTTATCACCATTCCTTTTCCAAGGATCTAAGGAATTTGTCGTTTAATTCACCATTAGTGATGGTGCGGCCGAAGTTTCTAAGACCGTTGACAATCTTGGAGAATTTCTCGAAGCTGTCTGCAATAGTATAACTTGATCCTTGCTTGAACGTTTTGAACTCTTGATTTAGTAATTATCTGTGATCGTCTTTGACTTCTTCAATTCTTTCCATCAAAATAACTAGACAGTCCAACATCTCCTTGGCAGATTTGCAGTAGAATAAATTTTGAAGCATAAAATCATCCATTGCACTCGTGATAATGTTCTTCTCCTTCTTATCCAGGGTGAATAAGGAAATTTCATCCTTAGTTTTGTCCATCATCTTCTTAGGGATCATGATAGTTGGATTCAAGGTAGAGGCTTGTATTGAAACATAAGGTCCTTCTTCCATAATCTGAAAAATCCTCTGATTTGATACTTCCATTAAGATTCAGACTCATTCTTTCTACATAGGAAATTTCTCTTTGGTGCATACCGATAACTCCATAGAAGACATGTCCTTGCTTCTGTCCATGGCTACTAAAAGGAATCTCTTGACGCTAGATATGGGATCTTGTTCAAGGTGTTAACCTTATGTTGAACAAAACGCTCCTCTAATACTAATTGAAAGTATCTAGCATCTACCTAATTCACCTAAGGGGGGTGAATAGGTGATGTTTGTGTCTTTTCACGGAATTAAAATTTCTTAGAAATATGCAAGCACATAGAACACAAAGATATATAGTGGTTCCCTATGTTAGGTATGTCCATTGTCCCGCCTCGCTTATCTAGCACGAAGGGCTAGATTTGGCTACTTCACCTTTCTCATATTTCAACAAATCTTACACCTCGGAGCCTCAACTGCTACAACTCGAAGATGACGCTCCTGCCACTCGGAGAACAACCTCTCCTACAACTCAATCCACAACTAGATCTACAACTCGATCCACAAACAGATCTACTACTCGATCCACAAACGGATGTAAAAGAATATTACACAAAAATATTACACAATCTTGACAAGATCTAAAGTCCTTTATCCACCGTTCTTTGAAAAAAGTTAATCTAAAAACCTTGGAGAACACGAAAAATCTGGAAGCTTTGAAGACTTGGATCTTGAATCCTTATTTGACTAGGTTTGAAAGAGTAGAGATCTCTAGAGAACAATGATCCAGTTGAAACAGGTGAGTAAGATCAAATCGTGCACTTTGATGTCGTCGGCCGATTGAAAATCGTTAGATGCCCAGGAGCCAACAGTTACACTTTTGGAATATTTTGCGATTTGAAAATTAGAACAATTAGCACGATTAGGTTTTATGAAAAACCCGCCCTAAGTATTTATAGACATACTCAATAGTAACGGTTATACAAGAATTTACAAAAGAAAACTTGCAAAATTATTGTGCATGGCCGTCGTTCAACCCGAGCCACGATTTGAAAAATAGATGGAAAAAATAACTCAAGTCCTTTTCGTCGAGTATCGTCGAGTATAGCTGAGTATACTCGCCGAACTAGTAGTGATATTCGATGAAATATACTTAGAGAAATCCAGCTCAGACCAACTAGTCACTCAACGCCATATTGAAGTCATACTCGATGAATTCAACGAGTATTATGTAGAATACTCGACGAATTCGACGAGTATCAGCTAGATGACTCGACGCACTCGACACACTCGACGCCATCAATGCGGTCGATGCACTCAATGAACTCGATGGCATCGATGAACTCAACGCACTTGACGCTATTGACGTACTCGACACCGAGATAGTCGACGAATTTGCCTTAGAAAAAACAAGAGAAGTAGCGTCGAGATGATTCGATGAATTGGACGAGTATACTTGATGATACTCGACGAATTTTACTTAACTGTTTTTCCAACTTCAGATATTCTACCACAAGTATATATGATAAATTCGACTAGTGCTAGTAAGTATATATGATGAATTCGACGAGTATCAATGAGTATACTCGATGAATTTGAAGAATATCCCTTACAATACTCGACGAATTTTACCTGAGTAAAATTTTCCTATCTCCTGAAATCAAGTTCTTCTCCTTCCTTGATCCACCTCGTGCACTTAGCATATAAGTACACCCCAATAGAGAGATTACACGTGAGTAACCACAATGACCTACATAATGAAGGATTATATTGTGTAGTCCCGTGTTTACTAACTCACTGTAACCTAACATTGGTGTATACTTAGCAATATAGACATGCATGTACATAACTGAAAATACACATGAAATACAATATCAATTCATCTTAGCTTAACTGGACCCTTCTTCAAATCAGGGTTATTGAGGATACAATACCCAATAGGAGATAGTGTAGACGTCAATCATGAAAGTCGTAAGGAGGAGAGATTAGCTGACCGACGGAAGAGATGTGGCACCGTCAACATTGGTCGGGAAGTGTCACCGAAATGAATGGCGTGGTCGACAACGGCCTAAAATATAAATAGGCATTGGAAGATTTCAGAGGTAGATCAACACTATGTCGGTACACTCAATCGGACAAAGTCGTGACTTTGCTAGATGGGAAACAAGGGTATTATGATGTCACTGAAGAAACACAGCTATGGCGAGGAAAAAACTGGGAGGAGGGGACTTTGTTGGTACTATAGAGGGGAGGAAAATTATTTCCTTCTCTGTATTTTCTCGGACCGCTCTTTTTTGTCTTCCAAGGTATACTTTTGTAGATGGCAGTGAGTATTAAAAGTTTCCATTTGATGATTTCAAAAAAAATTCTTCCAAAGATATTTTATTCACGGTGGATTTTTAACCCATAATTTTTTCGGTGAAAAACTTTCCAAATATTTGGTCTTCACGGTGGGCCTTGCCTCTCTTTCCAAATAATATGTTTCCTAATATTATTTTAGGTTTGATTTGATTTAATTTTCTTCTATTAGATTTTATGTATCCTTAAATAAATTAAAGCTTTCCTTTTTCGATCCTCCTACCCAAATTACTAGATCATCCGACGAGCCAAACAAGTACATGATATGAGAACGAGTATATGAAATGAAAAATGAGTACATAAAATAAAATAAAATATAAATATATGGGAAAGTTCTATGATATGATGAAGGATGCATCACCACCCCCCCCCCAACCCCAGGAGCAGTGGGAAGATGATACACATGAGTACACCAACTTTGAGATGTCGATTGAAGATGTCCTAGAAGTTCTTCAATAACAACCTGACTTTCGAACCCCGAGGCCTATTAAGGCAAGAATTGGGAATAGAAATCCCAACCTCTACTACAAGTTTCACCGTGATGTGGGAAATGACACAGAGGATTGTCGGGTCATTCGTAGCTTGGTGGAAAAGTTGCTAACAGAGGGAAAGATGGAGTACTTGTTGGCAGAAAGGCAGTCATGATGAGCTGGAGAAGCTCCCCCATCGCGTCAGGGATGGGCTAAGTGCCCCCGAGATGTAATTTGGTCGAACAAGAGAACAAATAATAATGTGTAGAAGTAGAATGGGTCGGCACGCCAGGGAGTATTAATTACATCCATGGTGGGGCCAGAATTAAATCCTCTTGCAAGGAGAGTCTGGGGGGATTAAGAGGAAGAGAAGTAGCATCCACATCCTTGGATCCACAACCTTGTGGAGCGGTAATGTTTAAGGAAGAGGGTCTTCCATTGTTCATTAGTCCTTTTCACAATGCGGTCGTCATCAAGGCCATCTTAGGGGACTATGCGGTGGACATAATTCTGGTAGATACAGGCAGTTCTGTTAACTTCCTTTTCAACCCTGCTTATGAAGTCCTGAAGAAGGGCAAGCCGTTGAAGGCATATGACAACTTATTTTATATATTTTTAGGGGAGAAGAAGGAAGTTGAAGGAAGTGTGCACCTGACCATCATCTTATATGGCATAGCTGGATAGGAATCCTTCCTGGTTATCGATGCTCCTAATATTTACCTAATAATTTTCAAGAGGCCGCACTTGGACAACTTCTAGGACATTGCTATAATTTATCATCAATTTTTAAAATTCTCACTGGAAGGGAAACAGATTCGAATCAGGAGTGCCCCAAAAATGGCCAAAGACTACTACATCCATTCCATGAATTCAACAAATGATTATGTACCACCTCAAGTTGGAATAACATGATTTCCAGGCATGGTAGAGGAATGCTTCCCATTTTACCCTGGAGGCACACAAATCACAAGTCCAATGGAGGAATATGTGATAAGGATTTATAGTTTTAAAATTAATTCCGAACTAAAATCCCGAAATAGGCAAGTGTACCTATAGAAATATAGTATAGAAATTGTCGTATTTAGACTCGGGGACTGTTGATTACTCTTACTAACAAATTAATATTATTTTATCGAAATATAAATTGAAGGTAACTTAAACTAAAGAAAGAAAATGAAATATAGGTTAGCACTTGATCTAGACTCCCCTTGTAATAAAATAAACTTTTATAAAATGCAAGCTTCTAACTTATCTACTTTGACCGTGGAGGTCCCAAATTACAAAGCGCCTCTCTAGAGAATACGCTCTCGACTAAACTTAGGTTGATCGATTAAGACCTCTCGACCTGTCGAAACCCCTAAGTGTGCTTTAAGCGATGAACCCCATTATTGGATTTGACTCCAATCTAGAAGAGTTATGTCATCCTCTCTCGAGGAGTGCATGCAAATCCTTCTACCTTTGAGTGATCTAATCGTATCCACAACCTCTCGGTAATTCTAAGATACAGATCTAATATAAAAAAAGTGAATTCGACACAATTGAAAACAAAGGAAAATCAAAACGATAAATAAAGAGAGCTTGAAAATAGGCTTATTTCATTAAATGATCATCATGATCAAGTGCTAATTGAAATTAGTTACATGACATGATATAAAAACTATGTAAAAAGAAAGACATACTAGGAAAATAAAGGTGCTTAAAAAAAATTAACTAAAGCAAAACTAGTCTAAGTCAAAGTACATAAAAGAAATGCAAGAAAACAATAAATTAAGCTACCAAATACTCCTAAAATTAGCTCCAAATCTTCCTCCTGAGCTCCTACAGATTTTTGGAATTTATAAATTTTTCTCTTGCAGGTCACGCCCCTTGGTCATGCCCGTGACATAGGGGCGTGTCAGGTACGGAACCCTCGTCTTGAAGTCCCTGGAACATTAGGGAAAAACCATCCAAATTTGCAGTTTTGCGGGTCACGTCCCTAGGTCATGCCCGTGAAAGGGGGGCACTCAGGCCTGTAGCTGGAAATGGAGGAAACTGAAAAAAATGGTAGGAATTAACTCTAGAAGTTGTTGAATGGTTAGGCCCCTAGATCATGCCCGTGACCTGATGGTCATGCACGTGACAAAGGCGTTTAACTTGAAACTAATGCTGAAATGACTTCTAGACACCTAGGTTGGTCACTCCTGCCTGTCATGCTCGAGACTTGATGGTCACGCCCGTGACTTAAAGTTCGAAACTGTTGCTGAAATGACTTCTGGACACCTGGGTTAGTCACTCCTGCCTGTCATGCCCATGACCTAATGGTCACACTCGTGACAGGTGCGTGTAATTATGATTTTTCCAGAATTGCTCTGTTTGTTCTCCGATTTAGCCTTGTAAGCTTAAAATTGCTATTGGCAACCCAGAATGACCTGAAATATGAAAAGTTACAAATTAATATAAATATTATTATTAAACTAAATAAAATATACATTTTATTTAATAAAAATTAAACTAAAATAACTATATAAATTGACTTATCAAATACCCCCATACTTAAACTTTTGTTAATCAAGAGCAAAACTATGAGAAGTACTTATAAAAAATTAATATAATCTTTTATAATTAAACTAAAAATTTATTAAATCTAAAGAAAGTTAAAAATAAAATTTAGGAATTTAAAATAAAGTCCTAAAATATGAAATTAAAATGTAAAGAGAAAATCAATTAGCAAAATTTTCTCAAATAAATTAATTAGAAATCAAAATTGAGTACTTTAGCAAAAAAAATTAGATTAACATTATTAACACCCTTACTAAAAAGAATTTTAAAGGAAAAATTTAACCTACTAATAATGCTCTCTTAGTATTTTAATTTACTTCTAAAACAATTATATTGGCTAATGGATTTGGATAAATGAAGAGATTTTTGATTAGAGGTGATGGATTTTATCCTCTCACCCCATCTATTTTTTATCTCTTTTTTTAAACATATTTGCATATGTTTACCAAGAAAATGATGGATTTTATCCTCTCATTTTACATGACATATGAACAAATATATATATTTTCTCTTCATAAAAAAAATTTGGGAGTAATGAATTTTATTCTCATACTCCATATTTTATAATTGGAGTCGCATATGTGTACCAAGGAATACTTGATTACCCTGACATATGATCTAACCAAAAATAAAAATTGTATGTGTACCAGGTGATGATGAATTTTATCCTCTCATCCCTTTGAGATATGAGCTAACAAGAAAAATTAAAAGAAAGGGAAGACTACACAAATTTATATATAAAATTAAAATATTTAGAGAGCAACTATAGTAAATTAAAATTTCCTAAAAATATTAAAACATAAGTGAATATAATTAAAATCCAAAGATTGTTAGGCTAAGTACTACTAAACTGAAACTAATTAGAAAAGAGTTAAATAATTTTCTCTAAACAAATTTAACTCATAAAGTATTTCTCAAAATTAAATCACCTAAAAATTAAATCTAACTAACTATGATAAATTAAAAAAATTAGCAGTTTAAAATTTATAAGAATTCTTTTAAATAAACTCAATAATTTGATGAAAATCAAAAAAATTAAGTAGGGAAATATTTATATTTTTTATTTTTTATTTTTTTTGATATTTTTTTATTATAATAACATAAATTAAAATCCTAAAAAAAATTATTTCTTGGACTTCTCGAGGGCTACACGGTGATGGGTTAGCAAGGTACTAGGCAGTTTTGGGGGATGAAAAGCCCAACACGGCCCTTTCCAAGAAGATTAATTTTCAACGTAGGAGGTGGAAGAAAATTATTTAAATCAAAATTATTATTCTCGTTAAAACTTGATAAATTATTTCAATGAATATTAGTTAAATTAAAAAAATTATTTTCATGAAAATATGAAGAAGAATTACCATCAAAGTGAGAATAATTATTTTCATAATTATTTGCAAAATTATTTTCATAACAAATTTTTTGATAATAATAATAACAAGTTTCACATTGATGAGGAGCACCACAAAAATAACAAAAACATTGGCGCTTTTTTGTGGCTCCAAAATATCTAATTTATTTTGAAGCTTGGTGAGTTCGGCGGCCAATTTAGATAACATTTTTTTATATAAAAGAAAATAAAAACAACTGTTACCTAATAGAAATGAATTTAAAAAGAAAAAAGAAAAGTGAATTGAGATAGAGAAGAAGAATGATAAAAGTAATAAAAATTTTGCTTTCAAAATATCAACAAAATAATTCCCCGGCAACGGCGCCAAAAACTTGATAAGGATTATATAGTTTTAAAATTTATTTTGAACTAAAATCCCGAAATAGGCAAGTGTACCTATCGAAATATAGTATAGAAATTTTCGGATTTAGAGTCGGGGACTGTTGATTACTCTTACTCAAGCAAATTAATATTATTTTATTGAAATATAAATTGAAGGTAACTTAAACTAAAGAAAGAAAATGAAATATAGGTTAGCACTTGATGTACACTCCCCTTATAATAAAATAAACTTTTATAAAATGCAAGCTTCTTAGTTATCTACTTTGACCGTGGAGGTCCAAAATTACAAAGCGCCTCTCTCGAGAATACGCTCTCGACTAAACTTAGGTTTATCGATTAAGACCTCTCGACCAGCCGAAACCCCTAAGCGTGCTTTATGTGATGAACCCTGCTATTGGATTTGACTCCAATCCAGAAGAGTTATTGTTGGGTACTGTATCCACAATTACCTGGATTTGAGGAAGCCACCTGTCAAGCTAAGATGAATCCACAATGTATTTGATGAATTATTTTCTAGTTGTACTTGCAGATATTCCATGCTAAGTACACACCAATGTCAGGGTGCAGTGGGTCAATATACACGGGTCTGTGCAACGTAATCCCTCGTTGAGCAGATCAGTGTGTTGGCCTACGTGTACTCTCTCTATTGGGGTGTATTTAATTTCAAGTACAGGGCTATGATAAAGCAAGAGTAGACAAGGAGCAAGGATGGGCCAAAGACCAGCTCAAGGAAAGAAAGAGGAGAAATAGCCCAAGTAAAAATCGACGAGAATCACTAAGTGATTCTCGCCGATTCGGCGAGAATCACTAATGATTCTCGCCGAGTCGTCGAGAATCACTAGCTGATTCTCGCCGGTTGGATCCGGCAGCTTCGACACCGCCTGAAATTTTTCTAAGGCAGAATCGTCGAGAATCACTTATGATTCTCGCCGATTCGTCGAGAATGACCTTGCATTCTCGACGATTCGGTGAGAATCAAAAGTGATTCCCGCCGATTCTCCCCGACTACTGTATCAGTTCAGCCAGATTTCGGCTAAGTAAAAGTCGGCGAGAATCGTAAGTGATTCTCGCCGATTCGGCGAGAATCACCTACGATTCTCGCCGAATTTGACTTAGGCAGTTTCCTGTTGTTCTCTGGACCGGTTCAAACTATCTGAACTGTTTCGAACCGGGCTCAAGCCTTCTTATTGGTGGGACCCACAACGGTCATATACTTGACCTAATGTATATATACTCCGTATGTATGAACAGTAAAGAAGCGAGACGAGATTTCAAAAAGCACGAGCCGCCGACAAGCCCTAACGCTCTGCCGATCGTCTCCGCCGCTCGTGCACTTGTCGCCGCTGCTGATCTCAGGTTCTTCCAGATCTCCGGCGACCGAAGCTTAGGCTAGCATAGCGTCTCACGCGTCTAACCAGAGATCCCTTGTCTATTGATTCGTTGATCGGGAAAATCCTTCCCCTTCCGAATCGATCGAGACGATCGATCCTAGTGTGACCGTTGGAAGACCTTGCTTCCTTCGCTACGAAGTTTGAATCAAGTTGGCACTGCTGCTGCTCTCCGTCGCCGCCGCCGATTCCGAGAACCTTGCCGTCGCTTTAAGCCGCCGCCGGTTTCGAGAAGATTCTTTCCAAGAGAGATCTAGGGTTGTGGACTCTTCGTTGACTTCAAGAACACGACGTCGAACGAAGAGGGACACCTTACTCTCCAAACGTAGTTTGTATTTCTTACAAGCATTTTCAATTTCTTTGTAACGGACCGATTGGTCTTTAGTTGTAAGGGTTGGGTGCAACCCGGGTTGTGGGAGTGTGGACTCCTACGTGTGGAAGGGTTCCTTCCGTTAGTACAAGGATTGGATTTCAATCCTGTTGGTGAAGTGACCGAGTCGTCCCTTGTTGGGAGATAGGTCGAAGGGGGAAAGTGGACGTACCCAAATCAGGGAACCACTATAAATTGTCTGTGTACTCTCTGTGCTTTGTTGTTTTATTTTCTTGTGCAGGTAAAATCTCAATTCCGCTAACACGCTGCAAAGACACCTATTCCCCCCCCCATAGGTGAAGGTAGTTGACACTAGGTGGACTTTCAAGTGGTATCAGAGGGAGGTTGCTCATCAAAAAGGTTCACACCTTGAGTAGAATCCTGCCACCTGTGTCAACAAGGATGGAGCTGGAATATGATATCTCTCCGCTTATACTCCCTACGTGCACAAAGGAATATTATCCCATCTAGAAGATGAGGGTATCTTTTTACTTGGAGGCCATTGACCCGCGGACATCAATCATCCTGGAAGAGGGTCCATTCATTCCTATGAAGACCTCCTGCTCTGGAAAGGATCTTCAAACACCTATGGATGTCTCTGAGATGTCAGAGCTTGAACTCTCCTTATTCAACCTGGATAAAGAGATCCGTAGAATCATCATGGAAGTCTGGTCTGGACCTTTTCGATCAAGACTGGAAAGGTGTAGGACAACCCAGTCCCTATGGCAGTCAATATCAGACCTCATGGAGGGATCAGTATCTGCTGAAACAAGTTGCCAGCGAGAGGATGAGGCTTATGTGGGGGGTCAGCATTTCAGAAGATGACAGTGATGACCAATCTCTCTATATCAGGGCTCCAGTATCCTTATCAGAGACTGAGGAGGAAGTCGAGGAAGACTGTTCTGATGAAGATGACGCAGCTGTCCCTGTCAATCTGAACGTTACCTCAGAATAGCTAAATCAGGAGAAGGTAACTCCTTCATCTTGCCCCTCTCCCTCTGAAACTTCTGAAGACAGGAATGGTTCAGAGGATAGCCCCTCCGGTGTTGCCCCGGATAAGGAATGCCCTACTTCATGGCTTGAAACACCTGGCTCCCTTGAGTGTGCTCTTCAGAAAAGCAACCAACTTGTTGGGGAGCAAGCTCTGGAGATTGCTAGATTGAAGATCTTGATGGATCACCAATTGGAATCTATCAAGATAAAGGACGCTCAAATCTCAGATCTAGAGAGTCGTCTAGAAAATGAGAAAAGGATAGTATCGAACTTCTCCAAGGTTGATGCTATCAAAAGAAAGGAAGAAAATGGGTGGATCTCCCTTATTATTAAGTCTTGGAGAAATGGGGAAACGGTATTCCGTCCCCCCATCTCAGGCAGGGAGAGTACTCATCATGCCTTAAGGTATGACCACAGGAATAATCGTGGTCACTGCAAGGTTGATTTGCCCTCATGTGGAGGCACCCAAAATGCAAGGGCTGTCATGGCCACCCAGAAGAAAATACCTCAGGCTTCCACCAAGCGCTTTGTATTCTCGGCAACAGCACCAACTCCTCATGAATCTACCAGCATCAGCTCACACTGCACCTCACACCTCCCTAGGACTCTGGAAAGGAGGGATAGAAATAATGTTGTTAGGACTCATGGGGTCCTCGGGAGGGGGCTGACTGAAAAGAAGGCACCTCCTCCCAGGCTTCATGACGCCTGCCATATGCATTCTTTCCGCCCTTCCAATAGTCACGGTGGAAGAGACCATTCTGTAAGCATGTCTGGCTCTATTCCGTTTGGACCTAGAACTATGACTACCTCTGTTATCTGTTCAGGTCACAAACGGCGATACAACATTCATGAGTGTTGGTGTTGTGGCAAAGTGGGTCATTTTTCCATAGACTGTTGGCACAACCAATCTGTATCAATGACAAGGGGACTTCCACATCCTCGAGGCAATGTTAGTCTTCCCACCAGGATTCCTGAGGGGAGGCATTCAAATTATTATGCTGACAGGAACCTAGGACCCAATACATATTGGGCTCCTAAGGTAAGGTAACATTCTTTGGTGCAGGGTAGTCTAGACTTCCGAGTCATGATGGGAGCTAGACAGAAGATGTTCCAAGAATAATCTAGAACAAGTATCTGGAACGCAAGAAGTACTATCCTCAAATTGAACACCTGGTATGCTCTAATCAGAGGAGCTAAATGATGAATATAACAATTCCAGGTATCATTGATCAGACTAAATAACTGAGTCATATTATATCAACATCTACTTATATATATATATATATATATATATATATATATATATATATATATATATATATCCATTTTCACATCTAAGTGTGTTCTTCTAAGGACAGATCAAAACGGTAAAAATACGCCTTAGATACGTTATTAATGATGTGTCAGTAAAGTCTCTGATAAATTCGAGAAGACAACCCGGACAAATAAAATTGAAATTCCGGCAATTCTCATCGAACCGAAGCTCTTCTATATGTATAAACCCGGTTATAGCTTAAAACCCGCCGACCCAGTAAATCCCGCCGACCCAGTAAATCCCGCCGACCCTTCGACTTCCCGTCGTACCTTCTACTTCCGATTGTCGCCAATACCCTGTCCAAGTCACCTCCCGCTACTGGTGTCAAAGATCTCCCGAAACATTGTCCCAGCACTTCCCAATACTCGCCGAAGCTCATCACTTCCCGATTCCAAGCTTCTTTCCGATTCTTCGTCTTCATCTTTGACTTCGGCTTCATCGTGACCTAACAACCCTCCGGGAGACTCCCTCTTGCAGCCGGAGACACACCCACGCTTAGCCTCGAATCGGCTCGCCGCACCTCACGCAACGTGGTGCCGGAACCTTCACTGCGTCTCCTCCTAAGGTAATGCCTCTCTTATCCCTAACCGTGCTTTGAGCATTAGTATAGATATTACTCTCAACCTCTTAGTTTCGACGATCCTTAGACTTGGAAATTTGTATTCCCCATCTTCCTAGTTTGCTATGGCCCCATGGACTACGGCAGGCCTGGTCACGGGTTGTGAGCTAGTAAGAGCCGGATTCTCCCATGCCTCGGATGAGTTCCGGAACATAATCATCATGCTTGAAGAAGCGGGACTGAATTTCGTACAGGAGCATCCATGCAAGATCTTGGACAAGGAAGTATTGGAGTTCTTTGCAACTGCGAAGCTCCGTCATGAAGACACCTCCATCAAGTGCAAAGTGGCCGGGAAGAAAATCAGGTTATCCGCCAAGAAACTGACCCAGTGCCTGCGATTATCTAGTGTTGAAGAAGAAGAGTACCTGGAGGAAGAGGATAGAGCAAGGACCCTATCCTTCTGTGGATTGGCCAGGTGGACCAGGTCAATCAAAAGGAAAGATATGAACGAGGAAGGCAAGTTGCTGTCTGACATTGTTGGGAAAGTTCTAATCTGCAAACCTGGATCCCATGACCATATTTCTGGGGAAATGTTCAAAACTCTGGTGGCCATCGTTTGCCGGAAGCGGTTCAACTGGGGAGCCATGCTTTTTGACAGGATTAAAGACACACTCAGAACCCCCAGCTTTGGCAGAATCATTAGTCTATATCTGAATCAACTGGATGGAGACACCTTTGACATGAGCAAGGGAGTGCCCCTGCACTACTTGAAAAGGATGGATGCTAGCCTATTCGACCGATGGGAACGTCGAATAGGGCAGGCTATCAGTGAAATAGACCATGAGGTAGCTTCCCCAGTCGTGGACACTAGTGCTCCTACTCATTCTATGGCAGTACCCAGTGAAGTTCCTGACGCCCTGATTGCAGGAACTGAGGGGGAGCCTGTAACCGATTCTACAAACATCTTGTCTGATATTTCTCTGATAGCTCAAGATGCTGTGAAGATGGTGGCAGAAGAAGTAGCTGCTGATGACGAGGCTGAGAATGATGAGGCAGCTCTTATCGACGATGATCTGGGAGATGAGGTGGGTGATGAGGAGGAAGAGGAGGAAGTAGAAGACGTAGTAGATGATGAGGAGGCTGAGAACGATAAGGCAGCTCTTATCGATGCTGATCTGGGAGATGAGGTGGGTAACGAGGAGGAAGAGGAAGAAGTAGAAAAAGATGTGCACACCTCTGATGATAAGCATGATCACCTGGAGACAGAGATAGAGGCAGACGTACCAGAGAATGAGAAAGCAGCAGCTTCTCAGGAGGATGCTGAGGTTCCATCTGAGGAACAAGCTCCTACACGATCAGATGCAAGGATGGAGGGGGAGCAATCCTTTGTTCCCCCTGTGGAGTCCATACTACTATCCAGCTCTCCCAGTGCTTCTGAGGGGAAGCCTGACCAGGGTCTGCCTGCAGCTCCTCCACTTCAAGAAAACTTAGCAAATCACACTGTAAATATCGTCCAAGGGATACTGGATGAGCTCAAGAGATCGTTTAAGCAGTCCCACAAATCGGTGCTAAAGAGGCTGAAGGAATCTGAGGATCTCATGCTCAAGAACATTGTTCAGATCAACCATAAATTAGATGTGATGGAGAAGACATTTGATGACAAGTATACAGAGGCAGGCAAAGCTGTAACTCTTCTCATGAAAGGACTGAAAAAGAATACTGATGACCTGGGCGTGGTAAATCATAATGCACATGTTGTGGCGACTAGCATACAGAAATTTGATGCCAACATGGTGCTCCTTAATAAAAATCAACAAGACCTGCTGACTGAGTTTTCTAAAACTCTAAAGCATATAGATGAGTCCCTGCACTCATATGCAAACTCCATTGCCCTCGAAGCCAAAAAGGGGGAGAAAGAATATACTGATAAGATGGCAGGGCTTCAGCACATCATCATTGAAAACTTCGATCAGTCTAATGTTTATGTATATGACAGTTGCCAGTGGTTGCTCAATCAAGCATTAGGAAATAATCCTGAGGTTAATCCTGTACATGAAACCACTGAGCACAATACTGTGGATGACGAAGGGGCAAGTGCAGAGGCTGTTCTGTTAAGTGAAGCTGAGATGAAGAAAGCTACTGAAAGGGCTGAACGACGAACTTGGTTTGATCAAGATGCCTTAGCTAAAGCCAAAGGAAAAAAGGCAAATCCAAAAAGGAACTTCAAGGGAAACACCAGCTAAAAAGAGGACCCGATTGACGGAGGAGGATATGAGAAATGAAAAATGGAGTCCTGTATCAAAAAGTATCATCTTGGACACATTCTTGTTACAGCAGAAGGGGCACATAAATCGAAGTGAGGTATACAGTCAATATGAATGGGAGAGGCACAAAGAATTTGAAGCCAAACGCAACATATTTTTTAGAAATAATACAGTGACAGATAAAGTTCCTCCTCCCAGATATCATCCTAAGCCAAAGGAATATTTCGAAAGACAGAGCAAGAAATTCCTGGCTCAGAAGCTCAAGAATGATCTTGCTAAGGAAAAATAGGCTTAGGACCCCTTTGTCCCTCACTGCACATCTATGTTTTCATATTATCTTACGAACAAGTATTGTGGGTTTTTATATATATATATATGTGATGACATGTTTTGACTCAAGTATTATTTTGTCTGTTCTTATTTTCTTAAAGTTTTAATTATTCTTTGGGTGGTGGTATTCATCTTAGCTAGTAGGATTTTGGCTTCGTCAAATAGGGGGAGATTGTTTGGTACTGTATCCACAATTACCTGGATTTGAGGAAGCCACCTGTCAAGCTAAGATGAATCCACAATGTATTTGATGAATTATTTTCTAGTTGTACTTGCAGATATTCCATGCTAAGTACACACCAATGGCAGGGTGCAGTGGGTCAATATACACGGGTCTGTGCAACGTAATCCCTCGTTGAGCAGATCAGTGTGTTGGCCTACGTGTACTCTCTCTATTGGGGTGTATTTAATTTCAAGTACAGGGCTATGATAAAGCAAGAGCAGACAAGGAGCAAGGATGGGCCAAAGACCAGCTCAAGGAAAGAAAGAGGAGAAATAGCCCAAGTAAAAATCGACGAGAATCACTAAGTGATTCTCGCCGATTCGGCGAGAATCACTAATGATTCTCGCCGAGTCGTCGAGAATCACTAGCTGATTCTCGCTAGTTGGAGCCGGCAGCTTCGACACCGCCTGAAATTTTTCTAAGGCAGAATCGTCGAGAATCACTTATGATTCTCGCCGATTCGTCGAGAATGACCTTGTATTCTCGACGATTCGGTGAGAATCAAAAGTGATTCCCGCCGATTCTCCCCGGCTACTGTATCAGTTCAGCCAGATTTCGGCTAAGTAGAAGTCGGCGAGAATCGTAAGTGATTCTCGTCGATTCGGCGAGAATCACCTACGATTCTCGCCGAATTTGACTTAGGCAGTTTCCTGTTGTTCTCTGGACCGGTTCAAACTATCTGAACTGTTTCGATCCGGGCTCAAGCCTTCTTATTGGTGGGACCCACAACGGTCATATACTTGACCTAATGTATATATACTCCGTATGTATGAACAGTAAAGAAGCGAGACGAGATTTCAAAAAGCACGAGCCGCCGACAAGCCCTAACGCTCCGCCGATCGTCTCCGCCGCTCGTGCACTTGTTGCCGCTGCTGATCTCAGGTTCTTCCAGATCTCCGGCGACCGAAGCTTAGGCTAGCATAGCGTCTCACGTGTCTAACCAGAGATCCCTTGTCTCTTGATTCGTTGATCGGGAAAATCCTTCCCCTTCTGAATCGATCGAGACGATCGATCCTAGTGTGACTGTTGGAAGACCTTGCTTCCTTCGCTACGAAGTTTGAATCAAGTTGGCACTGCTGCTGCTCTCCATCACCGCCGCCGATTCCGAGAACCTTGCCGTCGCTTTAAGCCGCCGCCGGTTTCGGGAAGATTCTTTCCAAGAGAGATCTAGGGTTGTGGACTCTTCGTTGACTTCAAGAACACGACGTCGAACGAAGAGGGACACCTTACTCTCCAAACGTAGTTTGTATTTCTTACAAGCATTTTCAATTTCTTTGTAGCGGACCGATTGGTCTTTAGTTGTAAGGGTTGGGTGCAACCGGGGTTGTGGGAGTGTGGACTCCTACGTGTGGAAGGGTTCCTTCCGTTAGTACAAGGATTGGATTTCAATCCTGTTGGTGAAGTGACCGAGTCATCCCTTGTTGGGAGATAGGTCGAAGGGGGAAGTGGACGTACCCAAATTGGGGAACCACTATAAATTGCCTGTGTACTCTCTGTGCTTTGTTGTTTTATTTTCTTATGCAGGTAAAATCTCAATTCCGCTAACACGCTGCAAAGACACCTATTCCCCCCCCCCCCCCATAGGTGAAGGTAGTTGACACTAGGTGGACTTTCAGTTATGTCACCCTCTCTCGAGGATTACAGGCAACTCCTTCTACCTTTGAGTGATCTAATCATATCCATAACCTCTCGGTAAATCTAAGATACTGATCTAATATAAAAAAGGGAATTCGACACAATTAAAAACAAAGGTAAATCAAAGCGATAAATATAGAGAGCTTGAAAAATAGGTTTATTCCATTCAAAGATCATCATGATCAAGTGCTAATTGAAATTAGCTACATGACATGATGTAAAAACTATGTAAAAAGAAAGACATACTAGGAAAATTAAGGGGCTTGAAATAAAATTAACTAAGGCAAAACTATTCTAAGTCAAAGAAAAGTACATAAAAGAAATGAAAGAAAATAGTAAACTAAGCAATAAAGTACTCCTAAAATTAACTCCAAATCTTCCTCCTCAGCTCCTGTAGATTTCTAAAATTTATAGATTTTTCTCTGACAGGTCACATCGCTTGGTCATGCCAATGACATAGGGGCGTATCAGGTACGTAATCATCATCTTGAAGTCCCGGGAATGTTGTGGAAAAACTGTCCAAATTTTTAGCTTTGTGGGTCACGCCGGTGATAGGGGGCGTGTTAGGACTGTAATTGGAAACCGCGAGAACTAAAAAATGGCGGGAATTAACTTTGGCAGTTGCTGAATGGTCAGGCCCCTAGGTCATGCCAGTGACATGTTGGTCACGCCCGTGACAGGGGGAGTGTAACTTAAAACTGATGCTCAAATGACTTTTGGACACCTGGGTTAGTCACTCCTGTCTGTCATGCCCGTGACTTGATGGTCACGCCCGTGACTTGAAGGTCATGACCATGACATGGGAATGTAACTTGAAACTTATGCTGCAATTATTTCTAGACACCTGGGTTGGTCATTCCTTCCAGTCAAGCCCGTGACCTGATGGTCACGCCCGTGAAATGGGCGTGCAACTTGAAATTGATGCTGAAATTACATCTAGAAAGCTATGTTGGTCACTCCTGCCTGTCATGCCCGTGACCTAATGGTCATGCCCGTGATAGGGGCGTGTAATTATGATTTTTCTAGAATTACTCCGTTTGTTCTACTAATTAGCCATGTAAGCTTCAAATTGCTATTGCCAGCCCAGAATGACCTCAAATATGAAAAGAAATAAATTAATATAAATATTATTATAAAACTAAATAAAATATAATATTTGTTTAATAAAAACTAAACTAAAATAACTATATAAATTGACTTATCAATTACCCCCATACTTCATCTTTTTCAATTCTAGAGCAAAATAATGAGAAGTACTTATAATAAATCAATATAGTTTTTTATAATTAAACTAAAAATTTATTAAATCTCTAGAAAGTTAAAAATAAAATTTATGAATTTAAAATTAAGTCCGAAAATATGAAATTAAAATGTAAAGAGAAAAATAATTAACAAAATTTTCTCAATTAAATCAATTAGAAATCAAATTTGAGTACTTTAGCAAATAAAAATAGATTAACAATATTAACACCCTTACTAAAAAGAATTTTAAAGGAAAAAATTTAACCTACTACTAATGCTCTCTTAGTATTTTAATTTACTTCTAAAACAATTATATTGGCTAATGAGTTTGGACAAATGAAAAGATTATTGATTAGAGGTGATGGATTTATCCTCTCACCCCATCAATTTTTTTATCACTTTTTTTTAAAATATATTTGCATATGTTTTCTCAGAAAATGATGGATTTTATTTTCTCATTTTCCATGACATATGAACAAATATATTTTTTTTCTTCATAAAAAATAATAATGAGACTAATGAATTTTATTCTCTTACTCTATCTTTTATAATTATGGTCGCATATGTATACCAAGGAATACTTGATTCCCAAGACATATGATCTAACAAAAAATAAAAATTGCATATATGTACCAGGGGATGATGAATTTTATCCTCTCATCCCTTTGACATATGAGCTAGCAAGAAAAATAAAAATAAAGGAAATACTACACAAATTTTTAGATTAAATTAAAATATTTAGAGAGTAACTATAGTAAATTAAAATTTTTAAGAATCTCAAAGCATAAGTGAATATAATTAAAATCCAAAGATTGTTAGGATAAGTACTACTAAACTGAAACTAATCAGGATAGAAATGAGAAAAAGAGTTAAATAATTTTCTCTAAATAAATTTAAATCATAAAGTATTTCTCAAAATTAAATCACCTAAAAATTAAATCTAACTAACTATGATAAAATAAAAGATTAGCAATTTTAAAATTATAAGAATTCCTTTATATAAACTCAATAATTTGATGAAAATCACAAAAATTAAGTATGGAAATATTTATATATTTTTATTATTGTTTATTTTATATATTTTTATTATAAAAACATAATTTTAATCCTAAAGTTTTTTTATTTCTTAGACCTCCCGAGGACTACCTAGTGACGGGTTCACAAGGTACTATGCGGTTCTATGGGATGAAAGGCCAAACACGGCCCTTTCCAAGAAGATTAATTTTCTATTTTCTAATTTTTTGTATTTTTAAACATTTTGGAATTTTTTGGAATTTTTTTAAAAATAAAAACAAGAAAGGAGGATCTACCCCCATACTTAAAAATAAACATTGTCCCCAATATTTATAAGCCAAGTAGGAGGGAAGAAAAAAAAAGGCATTGTAATTTATTTTATTTTTTAAAAAATAAAGGGTAAGCAAGGGGTACCTCCCAAGAGCGCTTTTCTTTTTCCCGTATTTAAGCTAGACGGTTATGGTTAGGAAAAAGGAAAGTAAAATTTTAAGTGAACAAGCAACACCCTTAATTGTCACTTGGGGGAATACATCGAAGACGCTCGCCCATCTATTCCTCCGCTTTCATCTTTGTTGTCCTTCTGGTAGTGGACTTGAATATGTAAATTCAAATCACCTATCCATACCTTAGGTGATTTGAATTTTTGTAGAGGAGCGGTAAATGGATCGCGAATGACGATTAATTGCTACGACTCCTCTTCTATCTGAAATTCATTAGTATAAGAGAAATCAAGAATAAATGTGTAAGAAAAAATTTGGCAAAGAGGAGGTTCTTGCAAAATTATTTGTATAAGCGTGGGTTGTTTAATTTCTAAAATAAAATTGTTATAAGAAAATTCATTTATATCTAAATTATTGGATACAAAATTGTCAAGAATTTTAATTCCTAAGTATTTATATATGCTGCATGGAAATTCATAAAGAGAAGGAGAATCGTGAGAAATAGGAGAAGAACCATGTTCAACTTCTATTTCACCTGGTGTGACCATAATTTTAATAAATTCTTGAAATAATAAGTTTTCTTCCTCATAAGAATAAGAGATTAAGGGAGCACATGAAGATTCATGTTCTGTCATATGTGAAATATTCGAAGAAGGAGAAGAATTAATAGAACAAGTATTAACTTTTTCTAAATTTTGGGGAGGAATATCAAATTGAAATTGTGAAAAGTCCCCAAAAGTAGAAGAAAAAGGTTGCGGTGCGAAAAAAGAAGAACAAAAATTTGGATGTAAAGAAATATTCTCTTCACTCGGGAATCCTTCTGGTTGATCTTGCGAACAAGAAAAACCAACGTCCGTGGTGGAAGAAATTTTTTTTAAATCAAAATTATTATTCTCGTTAAAGCTTGATAAATTATTTCCATGAATATTAGTTAAATCAGAGAAAATATTTTCATGAAAATATGGAGAAGAATTATCATCAAAGTGAGAATAATTATTTTCATAATTATTTGCAAAAATATTTTCATAACAAAATTTTTGATAATAATAATAATAAGTTTCACTTTGATGAGAAGCACCACAATAATAACAAAAACTTTTGCACTTTTTTGGAACTTCCAAAATATCTAATTTATTTTGAAGCTTGGCAAGTTCGGCGGCCAATTTAGATAATATTTTTTATATATATAACAGAAAATAAAAACAACCGTTACCTAATAGAAATTAATTTAAAAAGAAAAGAGAATTGAGGAAGAGAAGAAGAATGATAAAAGTAATAAAATTTATAATTTCAAAATATCAACAAAATAATTCCCCGACATTTGCGCCAAAAACTTGATAAGGATTTTATAGTCTTAAAATTAATTCCAAACTAAAATCCCGAAATAGACAAGTGTACCTATCGAAATATAGTATAGAAATTGTCGTATTTAGACTCAGGGACTGTTGATTACTCTGACTCACACAAATTAATATTATTTTATCGAAATATATATTGAAGGTAATTTAAACTAAAGAAAGAAAATGAAATATAGGTTAGCACTTGATCTAGACTCCCCCTATAATAAAATAAACTTTTATAAAATGCAAGCTTTTAACTTATCTACTTTGACCGTGGAGGTCCCAAATTACAAAGCGCCTCTCTCGAGAATACGCTCTTGACTAAACTTAGGTTGATCAATTAAGACCTCTCGGCCTGTCGAAACCCCTAAGCGTGCTTTAAGAAATTAACCCCACTTTTAAATTTGACTCCAATATAGAAGAGTTATGTCATCCTTTCTTAAGGAGTGCATGCAACTTCTTCTACCTTTGAGTGATCTAATTGTATCCACAAGCTCTCGATAAATCTAAGATACAGATCTGATATCAAAAAAGTGAATTCGACACAATTGAAAACAAAGGTAAATCAAAGCGATAAACCAAGAGAGCTTGAAAATAGGTTTATTTCTTTCAAAGATCATCATGATCAAGTGCTAATTGAAATTTGCTACATGACATGATGTAAAAACTATGTAAAAAGAAAGACATACTAGGAAAATAAAGGTGCTTGAAATAAAATTAACTAAAGCAAAACAATTATAAGTCAAAGAAAAATACATAAAAGAAATGCAAGAAAATAGTAAACTAAGTTTCCAAATACTCCTAAATTTAGCTCCAAATCTTCCTCCTACGCTGTTGCAGATTTTTAGAATTTATAGATTTTTCTCTGGCAAGTCACGCCCCTTAGTCACGCCCGTGACATAAGGGCATGTCAGGTACATAACCGTCGTCTTGAAGTCCCGGGAACATTGGGGAAAAACTATCCAAATTTGTAGTTTTGCAGATCACGCCCCTAGGTCACGCCCGTGATAAGGGGGTGTATCAGGCCTATAGTTGGAAATGGAGGGAACTGAAAAACGGTAGGAATTAACTATAATAGTTGTTGAATGGTCACGCCCTTAGGTCATTCCTGTGACCTGATGGTCATGCCTGTGATAGGGGCGAGTAACTTGAAACTGATGCTGAAATGACTTCTGGAAACCTGGGTTGGTCACTCCTGCCTTTCATGCTCGTGACTTGATGGCCACGCCTGTAACCTGAAGGTCTCGCCTGTGACATGGGCGTATAACTTGAAACTGACGCTGAAATGACTTCTAGACACCTTGGTTGGTCACTCCTTCCTATCATGCCCGTAACCTGATGGTCATGCCCGTGACATAGGCGTATAACTTGAAACTAATGCTATAAATGACTTCTAGACACCTAGGTTGGTCACTCCTGCATGTCATGCCCGTGACCTAATGGTCACGCCCGTGACAGGGGTGTGTAATTTTGATTTTTCCAGAATTGCTCCGTTTGTTCTACTAATTAGCCCTATAAGCTTCAAATTGCTATTGGCAGCCCAGAATGACCTGAAATATGAAAAGAAACAAATTAATATAAATATTATTATAAAACTAAATAAAATATACTATTTATTTAATAAAAACTAAACTAAAATAACTATATAAGTTGACTTATCAAATACCCTCATATTTAATCTTTTGCTTTTCTAGAGCAAAACTATTAGAAGTACTTATACGAAATTAATATAATTTTTTATAATAAAACTAAAAATTTATTAAATCTAAAGAAAGTTAAAAATAAAATTTATGAATTTAAAATTAAGTCCTAAAATATGAAATTAAAATGTAAAGAGAAAAATAATTAGCAAAATTTTCTCAATTAAATTAATTAGAAGTAAAAATTGAGTACTTTAGCAAACAATATTAGATTAACATTATTAACACCCTTACTAAAAAGAATTTTAAAGGAAAAAATTTAAACTACTACTAATGCTCTCTTAGTATTTTAATTTACTTCTAAAATAATTATATTGGCTAATGGATTTGGACAAATGAAGAGATTTTTGATTAGAGGTGATGGATGTTATCCCCTCACCCCATCTATTTATTTATCTCTTTTTTAAAAAACATATTTGCATATGTTTACTAAGAAAATGATGGATTTTATCGTCTCATTTTCCTTGACATATGAACAAATATATATTTTTTCTTCATAAAAAAGATAATGGGAGTAATGAATTTTATTTTCTTATTCTATCTTTTATAATTTGGGTCGCATGTATATCCCAAGGAAAACTTGATTCCCATGACATATGGTCTAATAAAAAACTAAAAATTGCATATTTGTTCCAGGGGATGATGAATTTTATCCTCTCATCCCTTTGACATATGAGCTAACAAAAAAATAAAAACAAAAGGAAGGCTACACAAATTTTTAGAATAAATTAAAATATTTAGAGAGCAACAATAGTAAATTAAAATTTACTTAGAATTTTAAAGCATAAGTGAATATAATTAAAATCCAAATATTGTTAGGCTAAGTACTACTAAATTGAAACTAATTAGAATAGAAATGAGAAAAAGAATTAAATAATTTTCTCTAAACAAATTTAAATCATAAAGTATTTCTCAAAATTAAAACACCTAAAAATTAAATCTAACTAACTATGATAAAATAAAAGATTAGCAATTTAAAAATTATAAGAATTCTTTTAAATAAACTCAATAAATTGATGAAATTCACAAAAATTAAGTAGAGAAATATTTATATTTTTTAATTATTGTTTTTTATATTTTTTTATTATAAAAACATAAATTAAAATCCTAATTTTTGTTTATTTCTTGGACTTCCCGAGGACTACCCAGTGACGGGTTCATAAGGTACAAGGCGGTTCTGTGGGATGAAAAGCCCAATAAGGTCCTTTCCAAGAAGATTAATTTTCATTTTTCATTTTTTTTTGTATTTTTAAAGATTTTTCAATGTTTTGGAATTTTTTTTTTAAAATAAAAACAAGATAGGATATTCTACCCACATACTTAAAAATAAACATTTTCCCCAATATTTATAAGCCAAGTAGAAGGGAAGAAAAAAAAAGAAATGTGTAGTAAATTAAATTTTCTTAAAAATAAAGGATAAGCAAGGGGTGTCTCCGAAGAGTGCTTTTCTTTTTCCTGTCTTTAAGCTAGACGGTTATGGTTAGGAAAAGGGAAAGTAAAATTTTAAGTGAACGGACAACTCCCTTAATTCTCGCTTGGGAGAATACTGATGGAGCCTGCACGCAGACTCTTATTTGGGTGGTTTGTTCGATGAGTCGACCCACACAGACAGGCTAGTAAATCAAAGTTTCTAACGAAAGGAGGCAAGTGTACCTATCGCATGTAGTACTCGATATTAGGGAGAATACCGAGGTCATATTGTTCTCGGGGTCAGTTTACATATTTCTACTCTTTCCCAGAAAGGCCTATTATTTTACCGATAATATTTGTTGTTGTGTTTATATATAAAAAGGCAGATATATATCTAAAATGTTAGAAAATGAAAGCATAAAAAAAATTGCAGGAAGTCGATGAATAAATTAGCGCGACGATAATAAAAAGAATTCGAACAAAAATAAACTTTTAATAAAAAGAGATCCTAAATTTCAAATTAATTAAGGCGGAGACTTGGCCGTGGAGGTTCCATAAGAATGAGCTCACTAATCTCTAGGACTATCACTCACCTGAACATTAAGACTATTTGACCGAATGTTAGTCTGACAAAGGATTCCTCCTAATGCCCGCATTACGCTAAGAACCCCGCTATTGGGTGGGGAACCCAATCCGATAGTATTACGCGCCTCCTCTCTCAAGGGTAAGCACGGAGCTCTCTTTGCCCAAAGGTTATCGGTTCATACGAAGGACCTCTAGGCAAGCTAGCGTATTGAAAACGGAAATAGTGCCCACACATCGATATGTGGTCCTTCACATCGTTAACCCGTGGCAAACCTTAAGTACTTTTAATTAAATAGAAAAAAGAACCTTTAATTATTTAAAGAGATTTTTTCTGTCCCAATGCTCTTCGATATTGAGGGCTAAGAGTGGTTAGCAAATCATCGGAATGGGGATGGCTTAAGCTAGAAAGCGAAAAAGGAAAGCAGAAAAGGAAAGCAGTAAAAAAAGTAGTAAATGAAAGCTTTAAAAATGGAGTTATTAAAGCAGTAAATTGTAAGTCCTAGCTCAAACGAGTGGGCGGGAAAAGAAAGCGATAAATGACAAGTGCCGACACAAACGAGTGGGCGGGAAATGAAAGTGAGCCCCAACTCAAATGAGTAGGAGGAAATAAATGCACTCACACACGCACTCTATAGAAAGTAAACGCACACACACAAATTCCTACTCAAATGTGTAGGAGAAAAATGAAAGCGCGCCATTTAACTTATAACGAGTAGGAAGAAATAAATGCTCACACGCATGCACTCTACAAAAATTGAAAGAAAACAATGAAAATTTAAAACAAAGACAAATTCATTCTTATAGTTTTATAAAAGCTCCTTCAAAGTGAAAATAAAGCTAAAAGAGAACGAAAAGTTTTACAATCCTAAAAAGCCTAAGTTAAAGAAAATTAAAAACTACACTTTTTAAAATGCTTTTATAATGCCATAGAAATGAAAACAAAGTAAAAATAATAAACTAGACCTAAACAAGTAGGATGCAAGAAGATAAACAGGCGGCATAACGGCTAGAAATTTAGAGAAAAACTTAAAATAAGAATGAAGTTATGAAACTAAATAGAAAACATAAAAACATACAAAAAAGGAGAATGAAAAAATCACTTAGAGTAGGGGGCTTCCAAATGAATTCCAAGCAACATGAAGAGAGAAAAAGCTAATATTTTATTGATGAAAAAGTGGTTACAAGGAAAGCTAAAATAAACATCCAAAAAAAAATTAAGAGAAGGGGGGGGGGGGTAAAATTTCCCTTACATTGCATTAGAAACCAAATGGGCAGCACCTACCCAAAGTAAAGTGGTCCAAAAAATGAACATGAGATCATATAAAAAAGTTGTATTTATAGACAAAAAGTTGGGTGACACGACCTACAACATGGGCGTGTTGGTAGGGAGTGTAACCGTTGCGTGTTTGACTTGGCGAAATACGGCGAGCTGGCTTGTTTCTGGATGCTTTGGGAAGGGACACATGTCTGGCATGGGCGTATCGGATTGAGTGACATGGGCGTGTCAGGATACGTATCAAGTTGATGTCGGCAGCGGCTGGATTGAATACGGGCGTGTTGGCGGTTGTGACACGGGCGTGTCCTTCTCTGGTTGGTGAAGCCGTTGAGTGTTGACTGGCGGAAGGCATTGAGTGGATGGCATTGAGTGAGTGACACGACCGTGTCGAGACTTCTGACATGGGCGTGTCCTACTCTGGTCGATGAAGGTGTTGAGTGTTGACTGGCGGAAGGCATTGAGTTACTGACACGGCCATGTCGGGTCTTCGGACACGGGTGTGTTTAGTGGCATTGAGAGGTGAATAGTGAAAGAATTGAGTGGCGTTGAGTGGGTGATACGGGCATGTCGTGTTCAGTGATATGGGCATGTCAGGTCAATTTTTGACCATTTTCTGAAAAATTTCAGAAATCAAAATAAACTAAGTTAGAAATGAAATTTACAAAAAGAAGAAATTTATTTAAGAAAAATAACAGAAAATAACTAAAACATTCTAAAACTACTTAAATAAAATACTAAAAAATACGTATATTTACAACTCATCAAATACGCCGAAGACGCTCGCCCATCTGTTCCTCCACTTTCTTCTTAATTTTCCTTCTAGTAGTGGACTTGAATATGTAAATTCAAATCACCTATCCATACCTGAGGTGATTTGAATTTTTGTAGAGGAGCGTAAAATGGATCGCGAACGACATATAATTGCAATGGCTCCTCTTCTATCTGAAATTCATTAGTATAAGAGAAATCAAGAATAAGTGTGTCAGAAAAAATTTTGCAAGGAGGAGGTTCTTGCGAAATTATTTGTATAAGCGTGGGTTGTTTATTTTCTAAAATAATATTGTTATAAGAAAATCCATTTTTATATAAATTATTGGACACAAAATTTTCATGAATTTGAATTCATAAGTATTTATATGTGCTGCATGAAAATTCATGAAGAGATGGAGAATCGTTAGAATAGGAGAAGAACCATGTTCATCTTCTATTTCACCCGGTGTGCCCATAATATTAATAAATTCTTGAAATAGTAATTTTTCTTCCTCATCGAAATCTGAGACTAAGGGGGCACATGAAGATTCATGTTCCGCTATAGGTGAAATATTTAAAGAAGGAGAAGAATTATTACAATAAGTATAAATTTTTTCTAAATTTTGGGGAGGAGGATCAAATTAAAATTGCGAAAAGTCTGCAAAAGTAGAAGAATAAGGTTGCGGTGCGAAAAAAGAAGAACAAAATTTTGGATTAAAAGAAACAATCTCATCACTCTAAAATCCTTCCGGTTGATCTTACGAATAAGAAAAACCAACGCCCGAGGTGGAAGAAAAATTATTTAAATCAAAATTATTATTCCTCTTAAAGCTTGATATATTATTTCCATGAATATTAGTTAAATTAGAAAAAAACAATTTCATAAGAAAATGAAGAAGAATTATCATCAAAGTGATAATAATTATTTTCATAATAATTTGCAAAATTATTTTCATAACATACTTTTTGATAATAATAATAATAACAAGTTTCAATTTGATGAGGAAGACCACAATAATAACAAAAACTTTGGCGCTATTTTGCAGCTTCCAAAATATCTAATTTATTTTGAAGCTTAGCAAGTTCGGCCGCCGATTTAGATAATATTTTTTAAACATAAAAGAAAATAAAAACAACCGTTACCTAATAGAAATGAATTTAATAAGAAAAAGAAAAGAGAATTGAGGTAGAGAAGAAGAATGATAAAAGTAATAAAATTTTCACTTTCAAAATATTAACAAAATAATTCCCCGGCAACAGCGCCAAAAACTTGATAAGGATTTTGTAGTCTTAAAATTAATTCCGAACTAAAATCCCGAAATAAGTTAATGTACCTATCGAAATATAGTATAGAATTGTCGTATTTAGACTCGAGGACTGTTGATTACTCTTACTCACACAAATTAATATTATTTTATCGAAATAAAAATTAAAGGTAATTTAAACTAAAGAAAGAAAATTAAATATAGGTTAGCACATGATCTAGACTCCCCTTATTATAAAATAAATTTTATAAATTGCAAGCTTCTAACTTATCTACTTTGACCGTGGAGGTCCCAAATTAAAAAGTGACTCTCTCGAGAATATGCTCTCGACTAAACTTATGTTGATTAATTAAGACCTCTCGGCTAGTAGAAACACCTAAGCGTGCTTTAAGCGATGAACCCTATTATTGGATTTGACTCCAATCAAAAAGAGTTATGTAATCCTCTCTCAAGGAGTGCATGTAACTCTTTTTACCTTTGAGTAATCTAATCGTATTCCCAACCTCTCGATAAATTTAAGATACGGATCTAATATAAAAAAAGTGAATTCGACACAATTTAAAACAAAGTTAAATCAAAGCGATAAATAAAGTGATCTTGAAAAATAGGTTTATTTCATTCAAAGAACATCATGATTAAGTGCTAATTGAAATTAGCTACATGACATGATGTAAACACTATGTGAAAAGATAGACATACTAGGAAAATAAAGGTGCTTGATATAAAATTAACAAAAGCAAAACTATTCTAAGTCAAAAAAAATACATAAAAGAAATGCAAGAAAACAGTAAACTAAGCTTCAAAATACTCTTAAAATTAGCTCCAAATCTTCCTCCTAAGCTCCTACAGATTTCTAAAATTTATAGATTTTCTCTAGAAGGTCACGCCCCTTGGTCAAGCCCGTGACATGGGCATGTCAGGTACGAAACCGTCATCTTGAAGTCCCGAGAGCATTGGGGAAAACCATCTAAATTTGGAGTTTTGAGGGTCACGTCCCTAGGTCACGCCCGTGATAGGGGCGTGTCAGGCTTGTAGCTGGAAACAGTGGAAACTGAAAAATGGAGGGAATTAACTCTGGAAATTGCTCAATGGTCAGGCCCCTAGGTCATGCCCGTGACCTGATGGTCACGCCCTTGATAGGGGCGTGTAACTTGAAACTGATGCTGAATTGACTTCTGGACACCTAGGTAGGTCACTCCTGCTTGTCATGCCCGTTACTTGATGGTCACGCCTGTGACCTGAAGGTCAAGCCCGTGACATGGGCGAGTAACTTGAATCTGACGCTGAAATGACTTCTAGACACCTGGGTTGGTCACTCCTACCTGTCATGGTCGTGACCGGATGGTCACGCCCGTGACATAGTCATGTAACTTAAAACTGATCCTGAAATTACTTCTGGACACCTGGGTTGTTCACTCCTGCCTATCATTCTCGTGAACTAATGGTCACGTCCGTGACAGGGGGGTGTAATTAAGATTTTTCCAGACTTGCTCTGTTTGTTCTCTTGTTTAGCCCTGTAAGCTTCAAATTGCTATTAGCAGCCCAGAATGACCTGAAATATGAAAAGAAACAAATTAATATCATTATTATTATAAAACCAAATATATTATACTATTTTTTAATATAAAAAACTTAAATAACTATATAAATTGACATATCAAATACCGACACACTTAATTTATTGCTATTCCAGTGCAAAACTATGAGAAGTACTTATAAAAATTGATATAATCTTTTATAATTAAATAAGAAATTTATTAAATCTAAAGAAAGTTAAAAATAAAATTTTGGAATTTAAAATTAAGTCCTAAAATATGAAATTAAAATGTAAAGAGAAAAATAATAGGTAAATTTTTCTCAAATAAATTAATTAGAAAAAAATTTGAGTACTTTAGCAAACAAAATTAGATTAACATTATTAACACCCTTACTAAAAAGAATTTTAAAGAAAAAATTTAACCTAATACTAATGCTCTCTTTGTATTTTAATTTACTTCAAAACCAATTATATTGGCTAATGGGTTTGGACAAATGAAGAGATTTTTGATTAGAGGTGATGGATTTTATCCTCTCACCCCATCTATTTTTTTCTCTTTTTTTTAAACATATTTGCATATGTTTACCAAGAAAATGATGGATTTTATCCTCTCATTTTCCATGACATATGAACAAATATATTTTTTATTCTCTTCATAAAAAATTTAATGGGAGTAATGAATTTTGTTCTCTTACTCCATCTTTTATAATTATGGTCGCATATGTGTACCAAGGAATACTTGATTCCCAAGACATATGATCTAACCAAAAATAAAAGTTGCATGTGTACTAGGGGATGATGAATTATATCCTCTCATCCCTTTGACATATGAGCTAATAAGAAAAATAAAAACAAAGGGAAGACTACACAAATTTTTAGATTAAATTAAAATATTTATAGAGCAACTATAAAAAATTAAAATTTCCTAAGAATCTTAAAGCATAAGTGAATATAATAAAAATCCAAAGATTGTTAGACTAAGTACTACTAAATGAAAACTAATTAGAATATAAATGAGAAAAAGAGTTCAATAATTTTCTCTATACAAAATTTAACTCATAAAGTATTTCTCAAAATTAAATCACATAAAAATTAAATCTAACTAACTATGATAAAATAAAAGATTAGAAATATATAAATTATAAGAATTCTTTTAAATAAACTCAATAATTTGTTTAAAATCACAAAAAATTAAGTAGGGAAATATTTATATATATATTTTTATTATTATTTATTATTATTTTTATTATATAAAAACATAAATTAAAATCCTAATTTTTTTTATTTCTTGCACTTCCTGAGGACTACCCAGTGATAGGTTAGCAAGGTACTAAGCTATTTTGTGGGATGAAAAACCCAACACTGCCCTTTCTAAGAAGAGTAATTTTCATTTTTTTTTTTGGAATTTTTTTTTAAAAATAAAAACAAGAAAGGAGATTCTACCCCCATACTTAAAAATAAACAATATCCCCAATGTTTATAAGCCTAGTAGGAGGGAAGAAAAAAATGCATTGTAAATTAATTTTTTTTTTTAAAAATAAAGAGTAAGCAAGGGGTGTCTCCCAAGAGCCCTTTTCTTTTTGCCTTCTTTAAGCTAGACGATTATGGTTAGGAAAAGGGAAAGTAAAATTTTAAGTGAACAAGCAATTCCCTTAATTCTCGCTTGGGGGAATATGCCGAAGACGCTCGCGCAACTATTCCTCCTCTTTCTACTTGATTTTCCTTCTGGCAGTGGACTTAAACATGTAAATTCAAATCACCTATCCATATTTGAGGTGATTTGAATTTTTTTAGAAGAGCGGCAAATGGATCGCGAATGAAATTTAATTGCAATGGCTCTTCTTCTATCTGAAATTCATTATTATAAGAGAAATCAAGAATAAGCGTGTCAGAAAAAATTTCGCAAGGAGGAGGTTCTTGCGAAATTATTTGTATAAGCGCGGGTTGTTTATTTTCTAAAATAATATTTGTTATAAGAAAATTCATTTATATCTAAATTTTTGGACACAAAATTTTCATGAATTTTAATTCCTAAGTATTTATATGTGATGCATGGAAATTCATGAAGAGAAGGATAATCGTGAGAAATAGGAGAAGAACCATGTTCTTCTTCTATTTCACCTGATGTGCCCATAATTTTAATAAAATCTTGAAATAATATTTTTTCTTCCTCATCGGAATAAGAGACTAAAGGGGCACATAAAGATTCATGTTCTTCCATAGGTGATATATTCGAAGAAGGAGAAGAATTATTAGAACAAGTATTAATATTTTTTCTAAATTTTGGGGAGGAGGATCAAATTGAAATTGCGAAAAGTCCCCAAAAGTAGAATAAAGAGGTTGCGGTGCGAAAAAAAGAAGATAAAAAATTTGGATTTAAAGAAATATTCTCATCACTCTAGAATCCTTCTGGTTGATCTTGCGAACAATAAAAACTAATGCCTGAGGTGGAAGAAAAATTATTTAAAACAAAATTATTATTCTTGTTAAAGCTTGATAAATTATTTCCATGAATATTAGTTAAATTAGAAAAATTATTTTCATGAAAATATGAAGAAGAATTATCATCAAAGTGAGAATATTTATTTTCATAATAATTTGCAAAATTATTTTCATAACAAAATTTATGATAATAATAATAATAAGTTTCACTTTGATGAGAAGCACCACAATAATAACAAAAACATTAGCGCTTTTTGCGGCTTCCAAAATATCTAATTTATTTTGAAGCTTGGCAAGTTCAACAGCCAATTTAGATAACATTTTTTTATATATAAATAAAAATAAAAATAACCGTTACTTAATAGAAATGAATTTAAAAAGAAAAAGAAAAGAGAATTGAGGTAGAGAAGAAGAATGATAAAAGTAATAAAATTTTCTCTTTCAAAATATCAACAAAATAATTCCACGGCAACAATGCCAGAAACTTGAAAAGGATTTTATAGTTTTAAAATTAATTCTAAACTAAAATCCCAAAATAGGCAAGTGTACATATCAAAATATAGTGTACAATTTGTCGTATTTAGACTCAGAGACTGTTGATTACTCTTACTCACGCAAATTAATATTATTTTATCGAAATATAAATTGAAGGTAACTTAAACTAAAGAAAGAAAATGAAATATAGGTTAGAACTTGATGTAGACTCCCCTTGTAATAAAATAAACTTTTATAAAATGCAAGCTTCTAACTTATCTACTTTGACCGTGGAGGTCCCAAATTACAAAGCGCCTCTCTCGAGAATTCGCTCTCGACTAAACTTAGGTTGATTGACTAAGACCTCTCGACTAGTCGAAACCCCTAAGTGTGTTATAAGCAATGAACCTAACTATTGGATTTGACTCCAATCCAGAAGAGTTATGTCATCCTATCTCGAGGAGTGCATGCAACTCCTTCTACCTTTGAGTGATCTAATCGTATCCACAACCTCTCAATAAATCTAAGATACGATCTAATATCAAAAATGTGAATTCGACACAATTGAAACAAAGGTAAATCAAAGCAATAAAAAAAGAGACCTTGAAAAATAGGTTTATTTAATTCAAAGATCATCATGATCAAGTGTTAATTGAAATTAGCTACATGACATGATGTAAAAAACTATGTAAGAAGAAAGACATACAAGGAAAAATAAGATGCTTGAAATAAAATTAACTAAGACAAAACTATTCTAAGTCAATGAAAAGTACATAAAAGAAATGCAAGAAAATAGTAAACTAAGCTACAAAATACTCCTAAAATAAACTCCAAATCTTCCTGCTGAGCTCCTGCAGATTTCTAGAATTTATAGATTTTTTTCTTGCAGGACACGCCACTTGGTCATGCCCGTGATATATGGGCGTGTCAGGTATGGAACCGTCATCTTGAAGTCCCGGGAACGTAGGTGACAAACCGTCCAAATTTGCAATTTTGTGGGTCACGCCCCTAGTTCATGCCCGTGATAGAGGGAGTGTCAGGCTTGTAGCTAGAATTGGCGGGAACTGAAAATTGCCAGGAATTAACTCTTGTCGTTGTGAAATGGTCATGCCCCTAGGTCATGCCCGTGACCTGATGGTCATGCCCGTGACAGGGGCATGTAACTTGAAACTGATGCTGAAATGACTTGTAGACACCTGGGTTGATCACTCCTGCCTATCATACCCGTGACTTGATTATCATGCCCGTGATCTGAAGGTCATGCCTGTGACATGGGCGTGTAACTTAAAATTAACGCTGAAATGACTTCTTTATATCTAGGTTGGTCACTCTTGCCTGTCATGTCCATAACCTAATGGTCACGCCCGTGAAAGGGGCATATTTTAATATTTTATAGAAAATTATATTTTAATATATCATAAAATATTATATTGAAGATTAGTATTAGAAAAAAGTTAAATTTAATATTTCCTCATTACCGTCAGCATTAAGTGTTACCGTCAGGCTTGAGTTTATGAATATTTAATTCAAGTGTTTATATCTAACCAAAACAAAACTTGCAATATATTTTATGTTAAAACTTTTGAACGATATATTTCAAAGAATTTATAACGTAAATAAAATCAAGATAATGAGACAAAAAAATATGATTTTATTTCATTAGAAATTGAATACAAAAATGTTTGATTTCTATAACGCTAGAAATTGAGGTGAATAGAAAAATCCCTTTTTGATTATTCACTGGTCCTTCTCCCAAGGACCGGCTGGCTATAACCTATCTTACCTTAGATACATCCTCTAGCCTACCCCTAGATCTAACCTCGACCTAGTCACTACATAAGACGGTGAATTTCCTCGTAAGCCATATATTGACCTAGGCGCCACAAATAAGGCAAATTTCCTACGGAATCCTTCCTTGGAATCCGACATTCTCCCCGAAGGATTTTTTATCTCTCGATACAAAAGGATGAAATAAAAATTATTACAAGATAATAACAATAAGAGAAACTCCCCAAGGCTTTTTGAAGATGAAGACAAAGGCGGTGTAGACGTTGACGTTATTGATGCATTTGCCTTTCATGTTGAATGTGCGTTATAGTCCTTCTCCTTCAAAATCTCCTTTAGATCATCGTATTTGAAGAAGGGATTTCTCTCTATCTCTGGAGATAACTCTCTCTCAAAAGAATTGATGTTCTGGCATGGTGGAGGAGGAATCACTTCTTCAAAAGGTGTCTCTCCCGAATGCACGAAGTTTCCAACCTTTTATAGAAAAATTACTATCGCCCGACGATATCTAGCTATCGCAGGTGGTATATCCTTAAGCTTCCATGTGTCCCACACTGTGATGATCATGTTGGTTGAAAACGGATGTGTTTGGGTCATGGGGCTATCGCGGGGTGAAAGACACTATCATCGAGTGATAGTGTTGTGTAGTACGCGCCATGGCGATCGTACGGGACATGGCCGTCATCATTTTCACTATCGTCGGGCGATAGTTTCTATCTCTAGTGATAGATCCTCTTCACTTTTACCATCTATTTTTTTCATATTGTAGATGACTTTGTTCGCATTCAGGAATAGGGTGGCACGTTCCGTAAATTTTCTCAGATTCAAAGTTATGGTCGTTTAAAGATTTGCACACAAAACTCGTCCTTTTTTTTTAAGTATACACACCCTTGGATCATGCTCAAAACTGAGAACTTGTCTCCTCATTCAACCTATATGTTAGAAACCAGGCCGAGGTCCCATACGGGTAAAGGTTGGTGCTGGCTGACTGCAGCCCAACAACCTACCTGGAATTTCCCATATGGGCCCTATTAGATTGTGTTGGAGATGTGTTATTTGACTACAGTCAACAAGGATCGACCTTTACCCATGTAGAACCCTGGCTTGGTTTCTAACAAAAGATGGCCATCTTTTGTTAGAAACTAGGCTGGGGTACAACATAGGTAAAGGCCTGTCCTGGCTGACTGCAGTCAAATAACACATCTCCAACCAAATCCCCTAGGGCTCATATGGGAAATTTTGGGTAGGTTGTTAAGAGCCGGGATAGAACCCCCGAACTCTCCTTTATCAAGCTCCTTTATGGAGTCACAATACCCAAGTGCGCTATAACACACTTGGGTATCAGGACTCCATGATGGAGCTTAATAAAGGAGAGGTCGGGGGTTCAATCCTGGATCTCAACAACCTACCCGAAATTTCCCATATGGGCCCCAGGAGATTTGGTTGGAGATGTGTTATTTTACTGTAGTTAGCCAAGATCGGCCATTACTCATGTGGGACCCCGGCCTGGTTTCTAACATTGTACAATCTGCACACTATAAACACACAAAAGACTTTATCAAATACATCACAATATTTGTTATTCTCAAATCAAAAGATGCGGAATGCTTGCTCCAACAGACACTTCTTCCCCAGCCACACTAAAAACTATAGGCCCTCTCACTTGGTCAATCCTCATATGAAGGTTTTCCTCAGGAGTAGTGGTCTTAAAAATAATGCCACCGGTGGATGTCATCTTTCATATAGGGTGAGCCCTCTTAATCACTACATTTTGTAGAGATTTTGGCAGACTCCTGCTAAGTAGAGGGGTCCCAGAAAGAGGAGTACCCAAAGATGAGGCTTAAGCAAGCTCACTGGCCCTCAATAATAGTTTTTCCAAAAGGTCCTAATTCATGTCAGCCATCTTCGCTTGGGAGGGTTTGTGAGGATCCAAGAATACAGAAGGATGAATCTGTGGGCCAACCAGCACTATTTATAGATTTCTATCACCAGCCCTTGGTCTCTGTCTTTGAATCCAATGGTTTACTTTTCTAAAACTCACTCGGCCTATCAAAAAAGTGCAGGGATCATGTTAACCCAAATCCTGCGAAGATAGAAGAGAGCATCCATCGGGCGCGAACAAAGTAAGCAAATGATTATTTTTAAGAGTTAGCCGACCTCTCAGGCAGACATTACGGAGGCCTCGTGGGCATCCTCGTGAGAGCATAATAATGTTTAGCATGGATAGGAAGCTAGCAACCTTCAAGAGGCCTCTCAAGATGTAGTGCAGAAGCTCCAGCTGGGAGTGTGCGCGGGTGATACAGCCAAGACTACACAAACTTGCCCTTCTTCTTATTCAGCTCAGGCACCCCCTCACGGCTTAGTATATCCTCTCCTTTATTGTTCTCCACCCGACTCTTTATGTTCCTCGGGTGGCTTCTCATTTAATGTCGTAATTTATTATTCTTTAAATGCCCGTCCATTCGTGAATCATCCACGCCGCCTACCCTCTAGTATAAAAGGGGGACCACGGGGCTTGGAGGGACACACCAGACTTTTCCCAAAACCTGCCCTTTTGTAGGTGCAGACACTAAGCTCCAGTCTTTACTCTCATTCTTTGTATGCGTTCACACCCTATGGGTGGCCACACCACATTGTAATACTTTCTTAAGATAAATAAAGAGAGGCCCATCTCAAGAGAGGAATTCGTCTTGGAGGTTCAAATCTGGTGTATGTTGTTGCCAGCGGCCTCCTCCTTCCTCTTTCTTTGTGCGGTCTGCTGTATCTGGTCACTTGCGAACCACTTTCCTCCCTCTACTAAACATCCTACCCCGGAATAGCGTGCATAAAGATGGTAACCATTTTTGGTTCCATCATTCACCACTGAGTTCTTCTATTATCACAAATCCTAATAGATCAAGACAAGGTGTCCAAAGATTCCAAAGGATAAAAAAGAAGAAGAAAATTAGGGCAAGAAAAAGAAGAATTTGCTGAAAGTACCGACTTAAGATGATACATCATCTAACTAGTCAAGAACATCTAGATCAAGCTTTGTGGAGGAGGCAAATCTATGATGCCTGGGGACACACCAACACGAGATTTACAATGAGTGTAGTGTCCATAATGACACCGAGGTAAGCCCTCCTACTTATGAAGAACCTTGTGACTTATATGAATGTTTATAAGATGAGTTAGACAAAGTCCATATTGAAAATAGTTCTTTAAAATCAAAAAATAAAAAAATGAAAATGAACTTGAAAGACCAAAATAGAAAACTTAACAAATATGGTAAAGGGAATGTTGAATGCCAACAGTGTTCCCACTCGTTAGCTATAATAAAGGAACTAGACAAAAGACTTTCCAAGATTCCCTCCTCAATCAAAACTCTAAATAAAGAGAGGAAGGACTTGGAGAAAAGGCTTCAGATTTCCCTTGGTCATATTAAGGACTGAGCATATTATTCAAAATTCGACAGTTGCTCGAAAATTGCTCGAATATTGAGCTGAATCTGAATCTGTTAAAATTTATTCGACTCAATTTGAGTCGATACAATTTGACTCGAATCTCATTTAGAGCCAGTCTTGAATCACTCAAAAAATGATTTGAATCAACTATAATTAATTAAAAAATTTATGTATTTATTAAATATTCATATTTTAAATTTAAAAAGAATAAAATTTAAACCTAAATTAAAAAAAATTGTCTGAAGTGTTTCATTTGCTAAATTTATAGGTTGCCCAATTTAATTTTGAGCTAACTAGGAATAAAGATAAAAATTGCATAATTTTTAATCGGCTTGATTCGATTTCGAGCCGACTCAGAATCGAGCCATTTCGAGTCGAGCCGATACGACTCAAAATCGATTTCAATTTCGAGTTGATTTTGAGCTGAATTCGAGTCAAATTTTTTGAATTCGAGTCAAGCCAAAATCGCTCAAACTCGACTTGATATCATCCCTAGTTATATTAAAGGCGAAAAAAGTAATTTGGAAATTGGTGTGTGATGCTTGCCATGAAAATTACCGTTTTGAAAGCTAGGATCCATGACTGAATTGTGTCATCCAAAAATTCATGAAAAGCCAAAAATCACTAGATATGTTGCACGGATTTCAATGTTAGGGATCAAGAAAATTTGGGTTGGGGTATAATTTACAAAGCAAAATCCACGAGAATTAGTGATTGGGGAACTTTTTCATGGGATAAGGGTGCGTTCATCATTGCATTAATCATTCTTAAATTTGTGTTTTATATTTGAAATTGAACCTAAAAATATTTTTGAAGCATTAAATGATGAATCTTGGTGTATTGTAAAAAGTGACAAACTTAGCCGATTTGAGCGAAATAAGGTATGAATTTTAGTTGAGCATCCTAGTAACCATTCAGTCATAGGTTTAAAATGTATTTACAAAAGCAAACTATATGGTGACTCTAAAATAACTAGAAATAAGCTAGGTTGGTTGCTAAGGGCAACTCACGAGTAGAAGGAATAGATTTTGAGGAGTCATTTGCACTTGTAACTCGCCATGAGTCCATTAGAAGGTTTTTGGCATTCGTTAGTTTTAAGAGACTCAAATTATATCAAATGGACGTTAAGAGTGCATTTTCAAAAGGATATATTAAAGAAGAGGTGTATGTAGAGCAACCACTCAGATTTAAGAATAGCATCCATCCAAATCATGTGTACAAAAAACTGAAAGCACTTAGCAGTTTAAAACAAGCACCTCTAGCCATGGTATGATAGACTAATAAACTTTTTTATAAAAACAGGGATTTAGGATGGGTAGTGCTAATACCACATTATTTGTGAAATATGGTTATCATGATTTAATTATTTTGTAAATTTTTGTTGATGACATAATCTTTGATGTCACTAATGAAAAATTGTGTAAAGAGATTGTAGAAGTGATGCAAAGTGAATTTGAAATGAGAATACTTGGAGAATTGACATAATTTTTAGGATTTCAAAATTCTCAAAGACTAGATTGAACTTATTTTGCCAATATAAATACGTGAAAGACATGCTTAAACATTTTGGTTTTGAGATTTTGAAACAAACTAATTATCCAATGAGCGCGTCACTAAAATTAGTAAAAGATGAGAGTGACATATCGGTGAATAAAACTGTATATCGAGGAATGATTAAATCACTTATATACCTTAATGCATCTAGACCCAATATCATGTTTGCAGCGTGTCTATGCGCTAAATATCATGCTAATCCTAAAAATCACATTTTAAAGTCGTTAAACATATATTTAGGTATCTTATTGGGACACCAAATCTCGGTCTATGATATCCGCACACTGACACATTAACACTCCATGGATTTTTTGATTCAAATTATGCTGGATATTCATATGATCGCAAAACTCACAAGTGGAACTTGTCACTTCCTAGGACCTACACTAGTATCATGGTCGAGTAGAAAACAAAATTATGTTGCCCTCTCCATTATTGTGGCCATGAACATTTCTCTATAAAGTTGTTGAGCACAAGCATTTTGGATGTCGCAAATGTTAGAAGATTTTTGGCTAGCATTAAAAAACATAGAATTTAGGTGCGACAACAAGTTTGTCATAGACTTAACGAACAATCTAGTACATCACTCTTGCTCGAAACATATAGACGTTTGCCATCACTTTATTAGAGACCATATTAAGTAGGAGAACGATAATGTAAGCTTTATAGACATAGAAGATCAGATTGCAGACGCATTCATGAAACCCCTTCCTGATGCACGATTCTCTATGCTTCGATTAGAACTTGGGATTTTGAATCTATTAGGCTAATTTCTAATATCCGTGATGTTTTGTGAAAGTTTTGATTTTTTTTTCTTGCATTAGGTAGGGCTTACGATGACCAAACATATTCAAGTAAATTGGAAAAGAAAATTCAAGAAAATTTGGCACTTTAAATAAAAAATCGAGTCTCTGTTAGATACTGCCAAGCAGAAGCTTACCTCTGGAGGTAGCTAAGTTTCATGAAAAACTTTGATTTTTTTCTCTGATTTTCTTTTGTTTGTTATGCAGCTTTAATTTTGTTATTGTCTTTATTTTATTTCATTCATTTCTTATTATTAAGTTTAAAAAGAAAATAAAAATTTATAATAAAATATGTTTAATTGTTTATTTTAATGTATTGAAAAAAAATAACTTTTGATTTATTTTTCAATTTGGTTTCAATGTTTGCCTTTGTGTTTGTTTAAATCAAAAATAAATAAAAACTTAAAATAACACTATCCTTTGGTACATGCATAACTAGACATTAAAAGCATATAGAGTACGCATAATGCTTGATTTAGGACTGTGGATCAATGTTTACATTGAATGAATTTTTTCATGGAATGTCTCAAACTAATTGGATTAGGTATTATGTGATATTAGATGTGTAGTGTATGTATAATATGCCTCTAGGTATATGTGAGAATTTTTGTATAATAATGACATTGCACACTACACACATCCTTAGAGGATGCACTCAAGTAGAATTTTCATGCTTACATGTTATAACTCGTGATACAGTTCTTAACACGCTAGACATGACTTGATCAATCAATGCCACATAGTTCATCTTCAATATATAGGATGTATAACTTTGGGACAAATTTTATTGCTATGGTTTTTGTATAGAAGGTAAAGTGTATCTATGTATAAGTGTAGATTTTGATAGATTCAGGTACCTTATCAAAAAGGTAAAGTCATAAAATTGATAGCACACAAATTTTAGTAAAAATTATATGTTATTTGTATAGTTAACAAGGACCACCCCACCCCCCCCCAAGCGCAACTCACCCTCCTGATAATTCTCAATGAGCATTGTGAGATTGAGTAACTTGGTTATATGTTTTGAATCTCATCGATCTTGTGCAAAAAACAAAAATTAGGGTAGTGCCTTAGTTGTAATCAAGTTATTATGTAGATCGAAATGTTGACCTGATTTATCACTTCATTCCTTATGTGTTAGCATATAGATTTTTTGAGATATAACATGTACTAATGTTAATTTCACTTAGTGTTATTTATTCTGATGTTACACTTGCACAAGTCATTGTTTCATCTAACACATCCATGCATAAGAATTGGACGTAAAACAAAACTACACATTTATCAAATGAATGTACTTATGCATGATTAGAAATCATGAATCATACAATATTACTTTCTATTAACTTTATAAATCCAATAACAATGTACAAAAAATCTTGTGTGTTTAGATTCTTGTGCATTGTCCAAAACTTATGATTTTTTGGGTATTTTAATTCCTCCAAATAATGAGTCATGTATTAAATACTCTAACTTTATTCTTGGGTTCCCCTATCTTTATATTTTCTTACTAATTTTTTAATGTGTACATTATGTTCTACATGTTTACTCTGCTGCATCTCCCATATTTTGTCCACAATTTTGATCATACGCACCTCTTTTGATAATATCAAAGGGGGAGAGCTAGTTCATGAGCTAGTCACATACTAGTCATCTATGGGGATATCACTTGTAAGGGGGAGATAGTCTGATAGAGTGCACATAGATATGAGTAGCACATATTTAGGGGGAGTCATGCCTTTACGCTTGACCGATAATTCATGATTTTGCCTGTTCCTGTTATATGTTTATCTTATAACACACTAAACCATGATTAGTCTTAATTTATTTCTGAAAAATAGGAATTACTATTTTCAAAAGGAGTTTGTTGGAACAAGAGTTCCACATCTCTCGTTTTTAATAATAACAAATCTAAAGCTTTGTTTGATCATACTTATGCTATGTATAGTGTGCAGGTTTACAAGTGTGCAGTCTAACAAAAACTACACTTTCTGTGAGCTACCGTCGGAGTTAGCAATACTGTCGGGAACTAGCTCTATTTTTACTTATCAGCTAGAGTTTCTTAGTATAAGGATATCGACCAGACTACTCATATCGACTGGATGGAAAATCGACCAGACAACTCACGTCGACTACTACTGCGCATTACCGATGCCACCAGGGTCTAGGGTGTCAAAGTGAAGGAAAAATTGACTAGATTGTCAATGTCAACTAAAAAGGGTGCATTGGCTTGAAAACGCATGTTGACTGGACTTGTGAACTACCGCTGATGATAGAAATAAGACATGGTGTTAGCTTGTCGACTGAAGAGCAGAAGATCGACTAGACATCTCATATCGATTGGATCTGTTTGTTACCACTAGAGATAATGATAACACTGGGAGCTAGCTTATTGAATGAAAGGAAGTATCATCTAGACAACTTATGCTAACTGGAAGAAGAATCGACGATACAATGTATGTCAACTAGAAGGAAGAATTGATGAGACCAAGCTTATCGACCACCACTGCAAGTTATAATGAATGTGTCGCGCTACCTAGAAGTATATGTTAGTGATCCGTATATTTAGCGCGGGAAATTGGTGGAAGCCACAAAAGGAAAATATCACAACCACTTGTGGTACCACCTACCGCTCTTCGGTAACATGGGCTTGTAAGGAAAGCATCTCCACCTTCCTAATCAATTAATGGCAAGTTGTGCATGTGATAGATCAATCATGCCTACTACACCATGATTGAATTACCACTTTGAACTAATTGATCATTATAATGAAATCACAGATGCCTTCTATACTTGGAGCTATACATCTGGTAGAAAATGTATATACGAAGCCTATCATTGCACGGTACCCTTACCATTGTTAGTAGCTTACTTAAATGCCATATAAAACTTTTTCCCCATAGTCATACACACATGCAATTGGGTTTCAACTCCATATCTAATGCAAGGATCCACCGACTAAGGAGAAAGAAGAAAGAACATGCACATTGTTTATCAATAAAGAAGATCTCCATAGAGCGTAAGAGAGAACGAGAATTTGATGATGATCGAGCACCCAAGGAATGAGAATCACAAGCATTGATTTCTCATTGCCTTTGAAGAACAACTTTTAAGGGAGCATTTATTTTCTTTCTTAGATCTACTTATCAAATCTTATTTTCTAAATTTTCACTTTTGATCGCATTGTGTGACGAGAGAAATCATCCAGGGAGGATGTCAGAATTCGGGGAGGATTCTGTAAGAAATATCCTGGGGAGGATGTCTGGATCGGGGAGGTCTTGGAAGGGCTCAAAGACCTTTGGGTGTAGTGATAAAGCCAACCAGTCCTCGGGAGGAGGGTCGGTATAGAAACCAAAAGAGATTCCCCTTCATCGCCTACGATCTTCGACATCATGGAGATCAATATTTTGTAATTGTAATCATAACTCTAATCTTCTAATGAATTCAAGTTTTCATGTTGTTAATCTTATACGCAATCAATAATTACTTTTGACTGTTACTGGTTTTCTGAAGTATTAATCATGTAAACACTAAAACGATCATCTATGAGAATCAAAAGAATGAAACATATGAGAATATGTTTGTCTTATATCGTTGGTAATAACCATACCGCACTATGCTAGCTTCCAAAAAATCATATTCCTGCGACACAAAGCTTTAAAATTCCATAGGATTACTGAAACCTTTTTCAACCCCCTCTAAGGTTGGCCAAGGATCCAATAATTTGCAACGAATCCTATTCGAGATAGGTTGAAGGGACACCTCAAAATCAAAAGCCTAAAGGTTGTAGGTTGTGTAAGACCCCCCTCCCGGAACACAGAAAATGGCACGAGGGGAGTCTTATGCCCAGAACACCCGCCTTGCGGTAGCACAAGCACTCGGGCTAGCCTGTACTACAAGACGCCAATCCTCCCGACCTTTACCAATATCAAAATATTGCCAACCCAACCATACATATCAAATGAGAAGTCAAATTCACACAAGCATATAATAGTCCAAAATACAATAATAAAGAAGCTACAATAAGCTTCTAAAATCAGAATACGTAAAAACCTTTCCCGAAAGGGCTACATCAAAATATCTCACACTCACATCAGTAACCGACGGTAGCGACGGCACCGTCCTTTCAGGCCCTGTCATCCTGGCGTGGCTGTCCTGCTGTATAATCTGCGGCTGCTCTACCTGCGGGGTTTCCTCCTAAAAAGGAAGATGTAGCAACCGTTAGTCATAAAGACTAAGTGGCTTTCACATCCGCTCCCCCGTCGACTCCTCGGCACCGGGTAAAGAAATGGACGAAGGTACAATATATATAAAGTATGTAAGCATAAGTACAAGCAGGTGGTATAGACTGTATATAATCATGTATATAAAGCAGCATAATAAGTGAATAACATCTTATTCTAGCAATTCTACCATCTACAACAACATAAGAATATATAAAGCTACAACATAAAGTTACTCAACTTATATGGATGCCCATACAAACATATAAGTTGAAGATCGTTCAACAGTAAGTAACTCTTCGTATAGGAGTGCCCATAAAAACTTATATGCTAAGGATCCTGTGTATATAATGAAGTGTAATGGCATGTATACAATGCAATGACTCACCCATGATCACACACATGCAATCGCTATGTCGACACAGACTTGTAGTTCCCACTTTTTGAGCAGGTAGCTTACCTCTAAAACGTCATCCATCGTGGCCAGATGGTGACAGTAGAGCAGTCATCTCCACTACTAGGATGACATCCACACTATCTAGCCTAGGCCTCTGCACGCCTCAAAGCTAAGAACACAATAGCGGAGCTCACACGCATACTACGACTCAACGGGAGTTTCGGGTAGATGTGCACCAATAACCAAGCCCCGAATTGGCCTATGATGTGACCCGGAAGGAGCCTCGGAGTAAGCATGAGGACTAAGCCCAATTGTTCACTTGGCACGAAAGGAGCCCCAGGAATGAGCACCGAGGACCAAGCCAAACCGCCCAAGGTCTAACTGTCAACTCTCGTCGGTGTGACGACTGGCGAGCCCATAGACCTGCCACACTATCCTTAACCCAGGATTACGACACCCTATGTCAACTCACACCGCATGCAATACCACATCATCGTGGCATGAAAGGAGCCTCAGATCAAACACGAGGACCAAGCCCAACCGTCCACTCATAACTCTTCTCAACCTTACCGACTGTGCGATCAAACACCCGTACACACATCCTTTCACAATCCTGTACCCAAAGCACCTTAAGGTCTTACCACAAACACAGGTGGCGAACCACCTCATACAATGGACCATCTTAGACTTCCCTATACGACAAGCCTCTTGACCATGCCTCACTCTTTCGGCCAACATGATTACGTCTAAACTATGGTCACATAATTTTATAATTACAGATTACACCTCTTTTACCAAACTCAATCATTCATGTGCACATGAGTTAATCATCCAACTATCAACAACACATATTCAGAACAATCATAATCGACCATATACACAAGTTCAAGATAATCTTGTTATTAATCGACGAATTATCATTCGTTCAATAACTCCCACCAAATCGTTTCGTTCAATTACATTTAACCATTTGTTTACGTGCGGTCTATTAAACAATCTCATCACTCGTTGAATTATGACGGTTAGTCATATTATAATCACCAAACCCACAACGGTGATTTGTTACAAGATCTATACCGAGCCCAACCCGATTCTACACTAACTCAGGAAATTCAGGTGCAGAGCACCTACTGGCAAGCAACTTCGACCGAGATTCTTGAGGCTTCAAGAACCTGGTGAATGCGTGTAACCCCTTGATGGAAAGGTCTTTCCATGGGTTATAACTTTCATGTTCAGTATATAACCCAGATCAGACTGTATCACACATGAGATTGGTTCCAAAGCCTGTTGCGCACAGAATACATTTTCTGCACGCTTAGCCTGTCAGCCCTCTACTTCAATAAGACTTTCCCGTGGCTACATACTTCGCCTGAATACGTGTAACCACTCGTTGGAAAGTTATTTCCAAGGTCTATGACTATTTTGTTTAGTAAAAAGCCCAGATCTGACCATATCATGTCTGAAAATGGCCAAGAAAATCGTTGCGTGCATAACACAGATTCCTACACGCATCTTAAGGCGGAATGAATGACATCGGTTCATCTTCCTCCTCTATACGACCTTCCCAAATCACATTAGAAAGTACTTCTCCCTTATTCACCCTCATAAGGCCATTTCTCTTCACGAAACCATCCCCCATCATCACATTGAAGAAAGGAGAGGTTTAAGATGACTAAGCCCTAGAACACAAGTTCTAGTATGGCCTCTTCCTAGAATTCTTCATCTCACACTTCAAGACTCCTTTGAGTCAATATCTCGCCTAGGAATAACTAGAGATCTAGCACCAAGGGAGATGGGAGGAAGCTCACCTCATTTTCGGCGTTTCCACTGTTTCCGTCCATGGATCTCGTCACCCTTCGCGGCGGCATCTCCTTCTCTTGGGAGGCGGCGGTTCTCCATGGGATGAAGATTGCCCCAGCACCAATCTCTCCACAGAAAAGGACTTGGAAAGAGGATGAAAAATGGCCAAGGGTTCAGGAAATCTATTTATATAGGACCAACACGGGTAGGGACACGCCCGTGTTCCTACCCGTGTCCTACTCTGGTGAAGTGTCGTCAACGGTTAAGGTGTCGTTTGGACACAAACACGGGTAGGGACATGCCCGTGTCCACTACTAGTGTCACGCGACACGACCGTGTTTCATCCCGTATCTTTACCTGTGTCCTACTCGGGTGACACGATCGACGATGGAAGTTACACACATAAGGGTATGGGACACGCCCGTGTCTCTACCCGTGTCCAGATACACACGGGTAGGGACATGTCCGTGTCACTACCCATGTCCTTCTCTGGAAACTCCACAAAATTAAAACCCAGATACCAGAGCAGCACATGGGTATGGACACGCCTGTGTTACTACTCGTGTCTTACTCTAGACTGGTCTTGTCGAGTACCACTATACGCCTCTCGAGTTTCACTCAATGCACACGGCTTGGGACACGCCCGTGTCTCTACCCGTGTCCCATTCTTGACCAATTTCTCTTTTCTACACGAGTGTAAGCCTAGTCATCTTCTCTCCCTGAGCCCAAGTCAGCTCTCTTGACTCAAAAGTGCGCACGAGGGGCCTAGTGCGAATCGATACGTTATAAATCCTATAAAGAAAATAAAAGATTTCTCCCTGAAATCAGGCTAAGACTATGGGGAGAGAAAAACATAAAATAAAATGAAATATGCTTTTAAAGATTACCTTGATGAAATAGCTCCTGGTAGCGCTTTTGCATCAAGTCCACCGGATCCCATGTATACTCCTCCTTTCCATGATTAGACCACAACACCTTTACCAAAGAAACACTTTTGCAGTGCAAAATCCTTGTCTCGTTATCTACAATCCGCACAGGCTCTAGTTGCACCGACCTATCAGTCGCAACTGCTCCATCAGTGATGGGAACATATTGATCGGGCCGCAACAATGCCTTTCGAGGTGACGACACATGGAATACGTCATGAAGATTCTCTAGCTCTTGCGGTAACTCCAATCGAAGGCCAATGGGCCAATCCTTTCCAATACAGTGTAAGGTCCAACGTACCTTGGGCTGAGCTTCTTCACAGCCCGTACCCGTGACACTCCATGCATCAGCCGGATTTTCAAGAACACTTTGTCACCCACTTGAAATTTCACCACACAGTGCTTCGCTTTATAATATTTAGCCTGCCGACTTTGAGCCTCAAGCATGCAGTCCTGTATTAGTCTAACCACCGCAAAAGTGTCATCAATGTATTCAATACCCAAAGCCTTCGGGTCTTCATATTATACCCATGACAAGGGGGTTCTACACCTTCTTCTGTAAAGGGCTTCATGGGGCGCCATCCTGATACTCGCCTCGTGACTATTGTTATAAGAAAATTCCACCAGGGGTAAGAGCCTTTCCCACGACTATCCTCTATCCAACACACACTGCCTCAATAGGTCCTCCAATGTTCTGATCGTCCTCTCTGACTGCCCGTCCGTCTGAGGATGGAATGATGTGCTAAAAGTAAGGAGCGAGCCCAAATACGCGTGTACTACCCTCCATTCCTTAGAGTTAAACCGACCATCCCTTGCCAACAAATGGTCTTCCGCAAGTCGGCGTACATCTTGGCAATCCCATGATGCACAAAATACTGAGTGCAATGTGCCTCTCTCAGGATATCTTCCCGAATTTTACCGCCCTTGGTAATGTAAAGCTAGTCGCGGAGATGAACGAGGCCATCTTTTAGGGAGTACTCGTTAGTTGTCCCATCTTCAATTGATTTGATTGTCGGGGCCAAAGCCGCATCATTTCCTTGCTCCGCCCAAATTCAGTCTCGAATATCACAAACTATGCTCATAGCGATTAAGTACTCTGTATATCCTTCCGATTGGTCTTTATATACCAGGGTGATCTCCATCTCTTCGAGTATCCGGTCTAACTATATTCTCATCAATCGAGACTCCGAGTTCGATTCCGGTAACTTTCTGCTCAAAGAATTGGCTACGGAATTTGCTTTTCCAGGGTGGTAGTTCAAAGTGAATTCATAATCGAACAAAAAATCTAACCACCACCGCTGTCTCAAATTCAATGTCTTCTGTGTATGTACGTACTTTAGGTTCTTGTGGTCTGAAAAGATTTCGAAGCGGACCCCGTATAGATAGTGTCTCCAAATCTTCAAGTCGAACACCACCGCTCCCAATTCTAGATCATGTACCGGGTAGTTGATTTCATGCTTCTTCAACTGTCTTAAAGCATATGCAATCACATTCTTGTGTTGCATCAATACCGCTCCCATTCCTTGATACGACGCGTCAGTGTAAACTTGAAATCCTTCCTTCCCGGATGGAAGTGCTAGGATGGGTGCAGATGTAAGTCGGTCCTTCAGTTCTTGAAATGTAGCTTCACACTGAGGTGTCCACTCATACGGCACACCTTTCTTTTTCAGCGTAGTAAGAGGAAGGGCAATCTTTGAGAATCCTTTTAAAAACTTGCGATAGTACCTGGAAAGTCCAAGGAAGCTCCGCACATCGACCGCTGACTTCAAGGGCGAACACTCCTTCACAATACGCACTTTCGCTGGGTCCACAGCTAACCCAGCCCCACTGATCACATGGCCCAAGAAGGCAACCTCTTGGAGCCAAAATTCGCACTTGCTGAACTTGGCAAACAAGGCGTGCTCTTTTAGCTTCTTCAGTACCAAGGTCAGATGTTCAACATGCTCTTCCTTCATCTTCGAGTAGACCAATATGCTGTCGATGAAAATAATGACGAAGACATCTAGATAAGGCTCGAGCACTTTGTTCATCAAACTCATGAAATCTGATGGGGCATTTGTGAGCCCAAACGGCATCACAGTGAACTTGTACAAGCCGTACCTTAAGCTAAAGGCCATTTTCTGAATATCATCCTCCAGTATTCTCAGCTGATAATACCCTGAGCGCAGGTCCAGTTTGGAAAACTAATGTGTTCCTACCAATTGGTCGAACAACTCATCGATCCGAGGTAACGGGTAGGTGTTCCGTACCGTCAGTCGGTTGAGCTCTCGATAGTCTATACATAACCGCAAGGTTCCATCCTTCTTCTTAACAAACAGAACAAGGGCTCCCCAAGGCGATGAGCTAGGGTAAACAAACCCTGATTCTACCAACTCTTGCAACTGAATTCTAAACTCTGCGAGTTCCTTCGGGGCCATCCGGTAAGGGGTCCTAGAGACGGGCTTGGCACCCGGTACTAACTTAATTTGGAAATCCACCTCACTATGCAGAGGTAATCCTGGCAGTTTCTCAAGAAATACATCGGGAAAATCTCACACCACTCGCGCGTCCTTCATATCTATTTTCATCTCTTTCATTTCAAAACATATAATGTAAACTTCATACCCCCTCATGTGAGCTTTTAGAGTCTGAATCGAGGATAATAATAAATGTGGTGCCAGTTTTATACCTTGGAAGATTATATCGGTATCCTCATATCTAAAGTAGATTCGCTTCTCCGCGCAGTCAATCCTTGCATAGTGCCAATCCAGCCATGCCATGCCTAAAATGAGGTCGAACTCTGGCATTCCCAAAACTTTGGCAGGGGTATCAAAGATCTTCCCCCAATGAGTATCTCCAATTTGCACTTGGCAGTTGCAGTCATCTCAGAGCCGTCTGGGAGGCGTACTCTTCGAGCAATACCAGTGAAGTATTGCACTCCTTCTAAGTCTTTAATGAAGTCTGCAGTCACAAACGAGTGAGAGGCACCGGTATCGAATAACATATAGGCCAGTTTCCCGCCGACCATCACAGTGCCTAAGTACCAATAGCAAAACTCAAGGCTATAAATCTAGTATGTCTTAAGCAACTTAAGATTAATAATATAAATGTGATAACTAACTGCAACATACCTGCAATCACCTCTTGAGGGTTCCGCTCCTTTGTCATGTCCAACGCGTACACCTAAGTCCGAGTGAGGTCGGGGTTCCCTCCCCGTGGTGCTCATCCTTGACCACGCATATGTCCCCGACCTCGAGGAGCTGCCGGAAGGAGAGCAAGAGGCGCATTCCCAAATAGTTGCGGGCAGTAGCGTCGAATGTGGCCCGGTTGGTTGCATTCGAAGCACACTCGCTCTTATTGCCCACCGGGTTGCTGAAACCGTTGAGGCTGTGGTAGTGTAGGCAATGCTTGCGGCTGTGGAACCGGGTGCTCTACTCTATAATTCTGGTGGAAACGTCTGCAACCTCTCTAATGTCCTCTTCCTCCTCCGAAGTCTTGTCTCCTTTTGTTGTTAGGGCAAGCTTCCATCACACCCTCAGCAAGTATTTTACCACTTTCCAAGTGGTCTTCTTCTAGCCTCTTCTCCATGTCAATAATTTCCGCTAGACTGGAGTCCGCTATAAACAAAAGGGCTTGTCTCAGGGGGGTCTCGCAAGCCTTTGTAGAACCTTTTTGCATATCCTCTGCCGTCCAACTCATAGGAGTCAGCAAATCTAGCTAGATGTTGAAACTCTCGCTAGTACTCCGCCAATGACTGGATCCCTGCTTCAGCTGCAGGAACCTTTCTTCAAGTTCATGTCGGGCTGACGAGGGAATAAAGTGCTCTAAAAAGGCTCCTGAGAACTCGCTCCAGCTGATCTCCGTATACACTCATCCTTGAAAGGTGGAGCACATGAGGGACTTCCACAAAATCTTGGCGTGATGTTCAAGGAGTGTCACAACCAGGGTCACAGCCATGTTTCTTGGACATCTAATTCCTTCCAGCAACTCTTGCATGGTGTCGAGCCATTCCTCTATACGTACTGCCGACTCTTTCCCAAGGTAGGCAGGAGGGGAGAGAGCTCGGAAAGTGCTCACCCAATTGGAGCTCGGAACTTGTTGTTGTACGGCGGCTTGTTGGGATTTGAAGGCATCCAGGATAGCTGTGAGCATTTTCCCTAGCTCCGATTGTTGGAACTGTGTGGGTACGGACGGGGTGGGGGTGCCCCCCACTTGCTCAGTATACACTGGGATCTACACATAGAATAACCTAAGGTCAGGTTGGCTAATCTTAAGGTCAAAGTTTGACATACTTAGTGTGAATTACATATTGGCACACCACTGCTTCCGCTTGGTCAGTTTGTCCTCAAACGGACTAATCGAGCGGGGGTGGAACCATTATTGAATGACTTCTTTAGTTCAGGATCGTAGCAAGTCTGATACCATTTGTAAGACCTCCCTCTCGGAACACAGAACACAGCACGAGGGGAGTCTTATGCCCAGAACAGCCGCCTTGCGGTAGCTCTAGCACTCAGGCTAGCCTGTACTATAATATGCCAATCCTGCTGCACTTTACCAATATCAAAACATTGCCAACCCAACCATACATTTCAAATGAGAAGTAAAATCCACACAAGCATATAAAAGTCCAAAATACAATAATAAAGAAGCTACAACAAGCTTCTAAAATCAGAGTACGTAAAAAATTTGCCCAAAAGGGCTACATCAAAATCTATCAAACTCACATCAGTAACCGACGGTAGCGACGGCACCGTCCTTTCAGGCCCTGTCATCCTGGCCTGGCTGTCTTACTGCATAATCTGCGGCTGCTCTACCTACGGGTTTTCCTCCTAAAAAGGAAGGCATAGCAACCGTTAGTCATAAAGACTAAGTGGCTTTCACCTCCGCTCCCCCGACGACTCCTTGGCACCGAGCGGAGAAATGGACGAAGGTACAATATATATAAAGTATGTAAGCATAAGTACAAACAGGTTGTATAGACTGTATATCATCATATATGTAAAGCAACATAATAAGTGAATAACATCTTATTCTAACAATTCTGCTATCTACAGCAGCATAAGAATAAATAAAGCTACAATAGAAAGTAACTCAACTTATATGTATGTCCATACAAACATATAAGTTGATGATCGTTCAGCAGTAAGTAACTCATCGTATAGGAGTGCCCATACAAACTTATACAATGATGATCTTGTGTATGCAATGAAGTGTAATGACATGTATGCAATGCAATGACTCACCCATGATCACGCACATGCAATCGCTATGTCGACACAAACTTATAGTTCCCACTTATCGAGCAGGTAGCTATCCTCTCAGGCGTCATCCATCGTGGCCAAATGGTGACAATAAAGCGGGCATCTCCATGTAACGACCCCATCCGTTAAATGACGTATAGTAGAAGGTCCGGCCGGGGCCCCACACTATATGCCACAAACAGACGGTGAGGTCACAGGATAATACCAAACCAAATACGAATCCTAACTCAGAGCATTCTAGCGGAAGCTTTAAGTTACAACTTTGAACTCTTAACCGGAATGTCCAATATATATAACCACATTCATATATATACCATGGAATGTACACAACCACAAGAGTTTGGCCTTAAGGCCTTACAGTTCCTCTGAACATACATCATGTTTTACAAACCTCGGCGCGCAGGCCGGCCATACATGAGTACAAAGAGAAAACAAAACAATGGCTTAGCCTTCCAGGCTAGCCGCAGCAGCAGCAGCAACAGCAGTAGGGCTCTCCCGCCCATCACTTACCACTTGGCTCTCCAGCACCTGCACGGGAACAACCCACCCAACCGGTGGCAAACAATGCAACGGTCAGCATTCAGCTGACCCAATTATAACAATCCTACCCCTTTCTCGGGGCATGAGCATTCTTTCCCTGCAAGCATGGCATCAACAATAGCAACTATGTGCGCGCAGGCACATTCAAGCCATCACAACCATCGGCCACCCGGCCCGACAGTCCGTGCACTCAGGGCACATTTTCGGTGTACCGGAATACCAGGGTCAACACCACCGTCTACACGGTATTTGAGCATTTCTAGTCTTTCCGGCGCGCGGGCCTAAGACTCTCATTAGGCGCTCCAACAAAACCTATACCAGGCTTCCAAGTCGGACGGACCTAACGCAGGTACGGATCAGCCACCCCCCGTTGCTCAAGTCGCCGAGCCACCTCGAATACGGAAGTATCCATGGCATTTTATAGGCGCGGGTCGGTTTCACCTTTCCTGTTCGGCAATCTGCCTTTTCAACGAGTTGCAGCCCAACGGCTCAACTACTCACAAAGTGGCAACGCACGGCCACAAGAGTTGCCGCCAACCCTCTTCATTTCCTGGACATCGTCCAGTACTTCCTGCCGCACCAAGCAACAGGTAGGAACAAGGCATCACAAGCCATAGGCATCACAAGCCATTATCACGGAGCCTTCTCCGATATGCAAACAAGCATCACCAATCCAGATTCCATCCAGATGGGCTTCACACAGCATGCCTAGAGCCGTACTCCAATTCCGGCCTCTAACAAGGGGGACTTCACATATCTACCCCAAGGGACACCACAACCCACCGCACACTCGCGGGGAAGGGCTTTCCCTATGCAATGCAGAAAAGAAGGACTTCACATGTCCAAGGAGGGAGATCGTTACCCTTGTCGATCTCTTCGGTGCCATCGCAAACTAGCCGGTGAGAAAGAACCGCAGCAGCCTTGCCGTCATAACGCCGGCTTCGGATCGCGAATCGGACCACGGGAGCTCCGCCGGTGGCTAGCTCTCCTCTTCCTTCTTCCTCTCTTCCTCTCTCTTTTTCTCTTCCTTAAGAATAATGAAGAATGAATCTTCATCCTCTTCTCACGACTTATCCAGCCAAGAAACCACCTGAGCCTTTGGATCAAAAGAGAGGAAACTGAACGGCCAAGATTTCCCCAGAATTTCACTTTTTGGCCGACACGGCCTGTGACACGCCCGTGTCACAGGCCGTGTACCCCTGAAGCGGTGCACACAGCTTGAACCGACTGAACAACACGGGTCAACGACACGCCCGTGTCGGACCTGACACGCCCGTGTCAAACCTGAGACACGCCCGTGTCTCCTGCTCCATCGAGCTGCAACCAGAACACGGGTCGGAACACGGCAGCTGACACGCCCGTGTCCAGCCTGACACGCCCGTGTTCCCGGCCGTGTTCAAGGCCGTGTCCGGCTCTGCCCGGAATAGGCCAATTTTGCAAAATAAATAGAACACGCCCTGGGACACGCCCGTGTCCCAGGCCGTGTCACCCGACACGCCCTGGGACACGCCCGTGTCCCAGGCCGTGTAACCTGACCTGCTACTCAAAGTTCAAGTTGAGACTTTTGGGGCCTTTTTGTGGTGTTACAACCCTCCCCCCCTTATCAAAATTTCGTCCCGAAATTTGCACGGTAAGGAAAGAAAACCAGCAATGCGATAAGCATGTTATAACAAAAAGTACACGGTCTACAGTTATACAAATAACTCGGGAAACTCAGCTCGCATGGTCTGCTCTCGCTCCCATGTTAGCTCTTCACGGCCACAATTGTCCCATCGGACCTTGACCATCCCGATCACTTTGTTCCGCAACTGTTTCTCGGCTCGATCCTCGATCCGAATGGGTCTAACCCTCGTCGTTAGCCCATACTCGACCGGTACCCGATCAGCCTCCACGACTTGAGCTGGATCCTTTACCGCCTTACGAAGGACTGAGATGTGAAACACATCATGTAATCCACCCAAGTCCGCTGAAAGTGCTAGTCGATAAGCAGCTTCCCCAACTCGCTCCACCACCTCAAACGGACCAAGATACCTCGGACTTAGCTTTTTCAAACGCTGAATCCTGGACACACCTTTGAAGGGTTTGATCTTCAAATATACCCAATCACCCACCGCGAACTCCACGTTCCGGTGCTTGGCATTGTAGTACTTGGCTTGACGATCTTGGGCTATCAATAGCCTCTCCCGAATAGAGCGTATGAGCGAAGTAGCTTCTTCGACCTCCTTTTTCCCATTCAGCTTCGATTCGCCTGCTTCTGCCCAAGCTAACGGTGTACGGCATTTCCGACCATACAACGCCTCGAATGGTGCCATACCAATACTCGCTTGGTAGCTATTATTATATGCAAATTCGACGAGAAATATATAATCTTCCCATCTCTTACCAAAGTCTAGGGCGCACATGCGGAGCATATCCTCCATCGTCCAGTTGGTTCGTTCAGTCTGGCCATCCGTTTGGGGATGAAAGGCCGTACTAAACGCTAACTTTGTACCCAACATTTGATGAACGAGTCGCCAATCATTCGATGTGAACCGCCCATCACGGTCACTAACGATGCTCCGGGGAACACCGTGCAATCGAACAACCTGCTCCACATACAGCTTGGCCAAGGTTTCCACTGAATCGTCTCTTCTATTTGGAAGGAAGTGCGCCACTTTCGTCAACCGGTCCACAATCACCCAGATGGAATCATGACCGCGTTGAGATCTCGGCAACCCGTGCACGAAATCCATCGAAATATCATCGAACTTCCACTCCGGAATAGGTAACGACTTCAGAAACCCGCCAGGCTTCTGGCATTCTGCTTTCACCAACGCACAGGTGTTGCATTTCGCCACATAACGAGCCACATCTTTCTTTAGTCCGGGCCACCAGAACAGCTTTTTCATGTCCCTGTACATCTTTGTGCTCCCTGGGTGAACTGAGTACTTGGCAAAGTGAGCTTCGTACATCAACTCTTCCCTCAGTTTACCCACATTTGGGACGCATACTCGACCATTTCTCCGTAACAACCCGTTATCCCAAGAGAATTGATCATCCGACCCATCTTTAGCATAGCGCTGGAGACTTTCATCAAGCTCCGTTGCTCGCCGAACTCTGTCCGTAAGGTCATACTGCACCTCCGTCCAGTTCAAACACGTATCGGTTGACGCACCCTTGTCAACACACGATATCTCCATTGCTTCCAATTCTTGGATCAAACGCTGATCATGCCTCTGCAACCAGCTTGCCCGTACCGGAGTCTTCCGACTCAAAGCATCAGCGACCACATTTCCCTTCCCGGGAGTATAGTGAATCTCGAAGGTGTAGTCCCCGAGGAACTCCATCCATCTTCGTTGTCGCATATTCAAATCCTTCTGATCCAACAAATACTTTAGGCTCTTGTGATCCGTATAGATATCCACTTTGACGCCATATAGATAGTGCCGCCACAACTTGAGCGCAAAGATTACCGCCGCCAACTCCAAATCATGGACGGGATAATTCCGCTCATGCACTTTCAACTGACGCGAGCCATAAGCAATCACTTTCCCAAACTGCAGAAGAACGCAGCCTAAGCCGCTCCCAGATGCATCGCTATAGATCTCATACCCATCGGTACCACATGGCGATGTCAACACAGGCGCCGTGGTCAAACGACTCTTCAAGTCTTCAAAAGCTCGAGCGCACTCCGGCGTCCAGATGAACTTTTGATCTTTTCTCGTCAGCGTGGTGAGAGGTAAAGCAATCCGTGAGAAGTTTTCCACAAACCGTCTATAGTAGCCCGCAAGTCCAAGGAAGCTCCTGACCTCGGCCACTGAAGACATCACTGGCCAATCTCGGATGGCACTTATCTTCAACGGATCCACCGCGATACCCTCTCCGCTTACCACATGGCCTAAGAAGGCTACTGAAGAGAGCCAGAACTCGCACTTTGAGAACTTGGCAAAAAGCTTATTCCTCCGCAGGGTATGCAAGACCAACCGCAAATGGTTTGCGTGATCCTCTTCCGACTGAGAGTATACTAAGATGTCATCGATAAACACAATAACAAACAAATCCAAGTACTCTCGGAACGTTCGATGCATTAGGTCCATAAATACCGAAGGCGCATTACATAGGCCAAACGGCATTACCGTGAACTCATAATGACCGTAGCGTGTTCCAAACGTTGTCTTGGGAATGTCACCTTCCCGAATCCTTAGCTGATAATATCCCGATTTCAGATCCAACTTGGAATAGACCGTTGATCCCGCCAGCTGATCAAAAAGGTCATCAATCCGTGGGATCGGATACTTGTTTTTCTCCGTCAGCTTATTCAACTCGCGGTAGTCAATACACAACCGTAAGCTACAATCTTTCTTTTTCACAAAGAGAACAGGCGCGCTCCAAGGTGACATACTTGGGCGTATATATCCCTGCTCCAACAACTCTTGCAGTTGGACTTTCAACTCAGCCATCTCTTTTGGCGCGACGCGATATGGAGAGCGGGCCACAGGTTTCGCACCTGGCACCAACTCAATAGAGAAGTCAATCTCCCGCTGGGGTGGTAACCCCGGAAGATCTTTAGGAAACACATCGGCAAACTCTGACACAACTGGCACTTCACCGACACTGGCCTTTGGCTCAACAGCCTGAATTAGCGTGAAGAATAACTCCGCGCCCTTCCGCACAGCATTGACGACTTGGAGTGCAGACAACAACGTCCCGCTCACTCCTCGCATACCAGCGAACTTCGTCACAAGCCCGGTATTCTGGCCCAGTGTAATCTCTTTGGAGTTGCAATCAATAAAGGCACGCTGCTCCGAGAGCCAGTCCATACCAAAGATCACATCAAACTCCGACAACGGTAGCACAGCTGCACTCAAACCGAAATCCCGACTTCCTATTTGCACATCCACATCGCAAGACCTATCCGCAAGCATCACACAGCCATTCGGCAATAGCACCCTTGTACTATCCACCGTCACATGACTCGGTACCCCAATGCGAGATACGAAATCCTCAGACAGAAAAGAATGCGAAGCACCCGTATCAAACAGGGCTCTCGCTAAGTTATTCCGAATCAGGACAAAGCCTGCAGCACACACACATCATGCACAAGCTAAACAAAACCAAAACCAAAAGCACAGCAAGTAAACTAAATCAACTCGTACCTGTGACGACGTCACTTTGCTTAATCGCTTCCTGTTGGCCAAGTTGATAGATTCGGGGCTGCGCCTGGGAAGCAGAGGAATCCACCACCGCTTTGCCCTTCTCAGCATATGACGCACCCGTCTTCTTCTCCCCTTTGGGCTGCACAACTCGACAATCACGAGCAATATGCCCCACCCGGCCACAGTTATAGCACGTACGAGCATCCGGCCTTGATGTCGCTCCCGACACAACGGTCGTAGTTACTTGCCCAGATGGCTTGGACCTCTTGCCCCCTTTCTTCTGGTAAAACGACTTACCTGGGCGAGGTGCTTGAAACTCTGGCTTAGACACCACCAAGCCCTTATTCCCTTGCACTCGCCTCATGTCCTTTTCCAACGCGCACGCAGTATCAACCAACGCCTGAAACCCTTGGCTCACAGAACTCGAAAGCAGGAATCGTAACTCATCCCGCAATCCTTCATAGAACCGATTCGTTTTCCTTTGGTCATCCGCGAAGATTGTTCCCGCATATCGTCCCAACCTGGTAAACTCGTGCAAGTAGACATCCACACTATCTTCCCCTTGCTTTAACCGTTGGAACTCATTTTCCATAGCAATACGTTGCGCCGCTGGGACATGTTTCGCCAGAAATATCCGAGAGAACTCCTCAATCGACACTTGTGTTAATTGCCTGCCCGCCAAGTGGTGTAACTCAACCTCGTCCCACCACAACCGCGCCTCCCCTTCAAGCATGAAGGTGGCTAAGGTGACCTTGAGAGTTTCCTCCGCCCTGATCGCTGTCATTATCCTCTTGACACGCGACAACCAATCTTCCGCCTGCGTTGGGGATCCCATTCCCGCAAACGTCGGAGGACTGAAGCTCATGAATTGCTTCAACTGTCGGTCAGCTGCTCGTGGATCTACAGCCTCAACCGGCTCGGGTCTTACATCAACACGAACTGGCACTACTGCCGGCTGCGCTTGCCCGGTCGGCTGAATCATGGCAAAGAGCGCCTCAGCAACTAAACGAACAGTTTCCGCAGATGGAGGAGGTGTTGGCACCTCAGCTGGTGCCGCACTCTCATCAGAACGCTGGGGCTCAGACTGCCCAGCACCACTACGTGTCACCTATAGGTGGACAAGACACACATTAGCGAACGTATGCAAGCAAAACAACACAAAAAGGAACGCGCAGATTCCTCAAACAAGATTTTGTACATTCCTTTGGACATTCCAGAGTTCATTAGCGTTACAGCAGGTCGCACAAACACGTGCTCGCCACCCCACAAAAGAATTCGACCACGAATTCGAAAGAGGAAGACCGACGAAAAGCTGATACCAAAATGTAACGACCCCATCCGTTAAATGACGTATAGTAGAAGGTCCGGCCGGGGCCCCACACTATATGCCACAAACAGACGGTGAGGTCACAGGATAATACCAAACCAAATACGAATCCTAACTCAGAGCATTCTAGCGGAAGCTTTAAGTTACAACTTTGAACTCTTAACCGGAATGTCCAATATATATAACCACATTCATATATATACCATGGAATGTACACAACCACAAGAGTTTGGCCTTAAGGCCTTACAGTTCCTCTGAACATACATCATGTTTTACAAACCTCGGCGCGCAGGCCGGCCATACATGAGTACAAAGAGAAAACAAAACAATGGCTTAGCCTTCCAGGCTAGCCGCAGCAGCAGCAGCAACAGCAGTAGGGCTCTCCGCGCCCATCACTTACCACTTGGCTCTCCAGCACCTGCACGGGAACAACCCACCCAACCGGTGGCAAACAATGCAACGGTCAGCATTCAGCTGACCCAATTATAGCAATCCTACCCCTTTCTCGGGGCATGAGCATTCTTTCCCTGCAAGCATGGCATCAACAATAGCAACTATGTGCGCGCAGGCACATTCAAGCCATCACAACCATCGGCCACCCGGCCCGACAGTCCGTGCACTCAGGGCACATTTTCGGTGTACCGGAATACCAGGGTCAACACCACCGTCTACACGGTATTTGAGCATTTCTAGTCTTTCCGGCGCGCGGGCCTAAGACTCTCATTAGGCGCTCCAACAAAACCTATACCAGGCTTCCAAGTCGGACGGACCTAACGCAGGTACGGATCAGCCACCCCCCGTTGCTCAAGTCGCCGAGCCACCTCGAATACGGAAGTATCCATGGCATTTTATAGGCGCGGGTCGGTTTCACCTTTCCTGTTCGGCAATCTGCCTTTTCAACGAGTTGCAGCCCAACGGCTCAACTACTCACAAAGTGGCAACGCACGGCCACAAGAGTTGCCGCCAACCCTCTTCATTTCCTGGACATCGTCCAGTACTTCCTGCCGCACCAAGCAACAGGTAGGAACAAGGCATCACAAGCCATAGGCATCACAAGCCATTATCACGGAGCCTTCTCCGATATGCAAACAAGCATCACCAATCCAGATTCCATCCAGATGGGCTTCACACAGCATGCCTAGAGCCGTACTCCAATTCCGGCCTCTAACAAGGGGGACTTCACATATCTACCCCAAGGGACACCACAACCCACCGCACACTCGCGGGGAAGGGCTTTCCCTATGCAATGCAGAAAAGAAGGACTTCACATGTCCAAGGAGGGAGATCGTTACCCTTGTCGATCTCTTCGGTGCCATCGCAAACTAGCCGGTGAGAAAGAACCGCAGCAGCCTTGCCGTCACAACGCCGGCTTCGGATCGCGAATCGGACCACGGGAGCTCCGCCGGTGGCTAGCTCTCCTCTTCCTTCTTCCTCTCTTCCTCTCTCTTTTCTCTTCCTTAAGAATAATGAAGAATGAATCTTCATCCTCTTCTCACGACTTATCCAGCCCAAGAAACCACCTGAGCCTTTGGATCAAAAGAGAGGAAACTGAACGGCCAAGATTTCCCCAGAATTTCACTTTTTGGCCGACACGGCCTGTGACACGCCCGTGTCACAGGCCGTGTACCCCTGAAGCGGTGCACACAGCTTGAACCGACTGAACAACACGGGTCAACGACACGCCCGTGTCGGACCTGACACGCCCGTGTCAAACCTGAGACACGCCCGTGTCTCCTGCTCCATCGAGCTGCAACCAGAACACGGGTCGGAACACGGCAGTTGACACGCCCGTGTCCAGCCTGACACGCCCGTGTTCCCGGCCGTGTTCAAGGCCGTGTCCGGCTCTGCCCGGAATAGGCCAATTTTGCCAAATAAATAGAACACGCCCTGGGACACGCCCGTGTCCCAGGCCGTGTCACCCGACACGCCCTGGGACACGCCCGTGTCCCAGGCCGTGTAACCTGACCTGCTACTCAAAGTTCAAGTTGAGACTTTTGGGGCCTTTTTGGGGTGTTACACTCCACTACTTGGCTGGCATCCACACTACCTAGCTTAGGCCTCTGTACACCTCAATGCTAATAACACAATATCAGAGCTTACACGCGTACTGCGGCTCAGCGGGAACCTCGGGTAGATGTGCACCGAGAACCAAGCCCTGAACTGGCCTATGATGTGACCCGGAAGGAGCCACAGAGTAAGAACGAGGACCAAGCCCAATCGTTCACATGGCACAGAAGGAGCAACGGGAATGAGCACCGAGGACCAAGATCAACCGCCCAAGGTCTAATTATCAACTCCCGTCGGTGTGACGACTGGTGAGCCCGTAGACCTACCACACTATCCTTAACCCAGGATTATGACACCCCGTGTCGAATCACACCGCATGCAATACAACATCATCGTGGCACGAAAGGAACTTCGGATCAAACACGAGGACCAAGCCCAGCCGTCCATTCATAACTCTTCTCAACCTTACCAACTGTGTGATCAAACACCCGTGCACACATCCTTTCACAATCCTGTGCCCAAATCACCTTAAGGGCTTACCACAAACACAGGTAGTGAACCACCTCATACAATGGACCATCTTAGACTTCCCTATACGACAAGCCTCTTGACCATACCTTACTCTTTCGGCCAACATGATTACGTCTAAACTATGGTCACATAATTTTATCATTACCGATTACACTTATTTTACCAAACTCAATAATTCGTGCGCACATGAGTTAATAATCCAACTATCAACAACACATATTCATAACAACCATCACCGACCATATACACAAGTTCAAGACAATCTTATTATTAATCGACGAATTACAATTCATTCACTAACTCCCACCAAATCATTTCGTTCAATTACATTTCACCATTTGTTTACGTGGGGTCTATCCAACAATTTCATCACTCGTTGAATTATGACGGTTAGTCATATTAAAATTTGCCAAAACCACAATGGCAATTTGTTACAAGATCTCTATCGAGTCCAACCCGATTCTTCACCAACCAAGGAAATTCAGGTGCAGAGCACCGCTGGCCAGCAAATTCGACCAGAGATTCCCGAGGCTTCAGGAATTCGGTGAATGCGTGTAACTCCTTGATGGAAAGTTCTTTCCATGGGTTAAAAATTTCATGTTCAGTATACAACCCAGATCAAACTGTATCACACATGAGATTGGTTCCAAAGCCTGCTGCGCACAGAATACATTTTCTACACGCTTAGCTTATCAGCCCTCTACTTCAATCAGACTTTCCTATGGCTACAGACTTTTCCTGAAGATGTGTAACCACTCGTTGGAAAGGTATTTCCAAGCGCTACAACTTTTGTGTTTAGTTGAAAGCCCATATCTTACCATATCATGTCTGAAAATGGCCAAGAAAATCGATGCGTGCATAACACAGATTCTTGCACGCATCTTAAGGCAGAATGAACGACATCGGTTCATCTTCCTCCTCTAGCCGACCTTCCCAAATCACATCAGAAAGTCCTTTTCCCTTATTCACCCTCATAAGGCCATTTCTCTTCACGAAACCATCCGCCATCATTAATGTTAACAACAAAAGCGGCAATCCTCTCCAAGATACCCATTTTTCTGCTTTTATTCTACAGGTTACCCGGCTCAAGCTTCATCCGCCCGCAAAAGGGAAACCTACCTTCAGGTTCCCACCCGCAAGGAGCGGGCTACCCCCGATGTCCACCGAGTCCGCGCAAGGAAGGCTGCCAGGTCTAAATTCACCCAAGGACGGACACTCAGACAGTAGCCCGCCAGGGGAGGCCTCCGCAGGCCGCATGCCAGGGGCGGCCTCTGCCTGCTGGGCAGACTCCCCTTGAGTCCTCCCAGGCTGCTCGCTAGTGGGCGGCCTCCGCCTACCGGGCAGACTCCCCATGGAGTCCGCCCAGGCCGCCCGCTAAGGGGCGACCTCCGTCGGCCGCCCGCCGGGGCGGCCTCTGCCTGCCGGGCGTACTCCCCCTAGAGTCCGCCCAGGCCACCCGCTAGGGGGCGGCCTCCGCCGGCCGCCCGCTCCGCGGCGGCCTCAGTTGGCCTCCCGCCCGGGTCGGCCTCCGCCTGCCGGGCGGACTCCCCCTGGAGTCCACCAAGGCCGCCCGCTAGGGGGCAGTCTCCGCCTGCCGAGCGGACTCCCCCTGGAGTCCGCCCAGGCTGCCAGCCCACCAAGGGTAGCCTCTGCCGACCGCCCTCCAGGGGCGGCCTCCGCCTGCCGGGCGGACTCCCCCTAGAGTCCGCCCAGGCCGCCCGCTAAGGGTGGCCTCCGCTTGCCGGGCGGAATCCCCCTGGAGTCCGCCTAGGCCGCCCGCTAGGGGGCGGCCTCCGCCGGCCGCCTGCCAGGGGCGGCCTCCGCCTGCCGGGCGGACTACCCCTAGAGTACGCCCAGGCCGCCCGCTAGGGGGCGGCCTCTGCCTGCCGGGCGAACTCCCCCTGGAGTCCGCCTAGGCCGCATGTTTGGGGGCGGCCTCCGTCGGCCGGGAAGACTCCCCCTAGAGTCCGCCCGCTAGGGGGAGGCCTCCGCTCTATCAAGGGAAGACTCCCCCTGGAGTCCGCCTAGTTCTCCCAGAGCTCCACCTAGCCTTGATGCTTGCTCCTCCCGCCAGCCGAGGTCGTCGACCTCATTTTCTTAGTCCGCCGAGTCCGCCGAGGTCGTCCATGGTAACGTCACTGGGCACCGCTTCTAGAAGATTCTCCCCGAGCCTATAAATACCCCCCAAGGCCTCTCATTCTGCACGTACGAGAGGAGAACTACAAGCCTGATCAAAGTCCGCGGCCTCAGTTTTTTAGTCCGTTACAGCTTGATCAAGCAAGGTCGGCGGACTCAAATCTCCAGTCCGTGCAGGTCGTCAAGGGTAGTGAACTTAGTTTTTTCTGCCCTCAGCTGGCAGTTTTAGCAGCATCTGCAGCTTCAGTTCTCCAGTCCTCTACAGCCTCTTTTACTTAGTTTCTTGCACCTTCTTCCTTAGCCTCCAGCTTCCCCCATTGTACCCTTTACTGCCTTCTCTTGTAAAGGTGTAATAGCAAGTTGTAACCCTACTTGATTAAAGGAAAAGCCCGTCGTAAGAGTAGCATTCAAGACGCGGCGGGCGAGTTCTGCTGTTGTCGCTGCTAGCGGCCCCTTCTTTTTTTCTCTTCTCTCGGCACCAACCTGCAATCTCAACCGCCCAAGTAACATTTTCTTGACAGTTCCTGATCCAACTTCTCGCTTGCTCAAGCATGCTTCTCCCTTGCTCAAGCAGGCTTCCCGGCTGCTCTCGTGCAAGCCTCTCCTCTATCCGCGCAATCCTTATTCCTTCATTCTTAGCTTGTGAGATCGAAAACCCCGTTAACTAGAAGGCGCAATTCTTGCATCAACAGTTAACACGCGATCTTCAGATCTCGATCAGACTGTGAAAACAGTGGTTACTCATGTTAGACCATCAACCAGCCGAGAATCTTGTTCCAAGTCCCAGTGATGATTCTCTTTGGGAGGCCTTAGAGAAATCTCGCAGAGAAATTACCCAACAGTTTATAGCCATCAACCGTACTCTAGTAATTCTTACGCAATAATTGGCCGCACAATCTTCAGCAGCACCAGTTCCTCCAATCAATCCAGCACCAACATCACAGACTCCTCAAGTCTATCCACCGGCCTATTCGCTGGTCTATCCTCTTTATACTCCAACTTTTCTGCAAGGGCCTGCAGCTCCTTTGCGACCTCAGGATGATGAGTTTGCACCTCATCAAAACTTCTTCCGGGAAGCTGCCCGGGGAAGTCCAGCTCGATTTCTGAACTTTCAGGGAAGTCACCCCTTCTCTTTAGCTCCTGCCTTTGCTCCTCCCGCAAAAACTTTTTTCTCCTACCCTCATGCTCCTTCTGTAGCTACAACTCATGCTCCTTATTTTCCTTATGCAGCAGAACAAGAAGAGCCATCGCCATTTATAGAGAATGTTCGGCATGAACCAACTCCAGTCAATTTCAGAGAGCCTCAGTTACCCGTCTATACTAGAGAGACTTATCCAGTTAAACATCTTCAAGCCTTCGAATCAGTCGTGGCTCTCAAGACCCTATCAGATGCAATTAAATGCAAGCTCTTTGTGACTTCCTTCGTTGGGAAAGTGATGGATTGGTTCCTTGGACTACGTCCTCCGTCCATCTCTTCCTTCGCTGAGTTACGAAGGGAGTTTTTGCTCAGATTTTCCACCTCTTAAAAGAGGAAGGGCGGTCCAGAAGCCCTCTTTGAGATCAGGCAGCGAGAGAATGAGACTTTGTCTCATTTTGTGGATCGTTTTCAGAGAGAAATATTGGACATTGAGATCGTTGACCAAGAGATGTATCGAGTGGCTCTCATTAATGGTTTGCAAGAGGGACCACTCAAGTTTGAGGCCAATGTCCGAGCACCAAAGACATATCAAGAGCTAATTGCCTTAACAAACTCATACATCCGCGGTGAGAAGAGCAACCCCAGCTTCGTCTCCAGACTTGTGTCGGAGAAAAATCCTTCTTATTACAAGCAGCCTCTGAGGTCTCCTCGGAAAGACTTTTCATCCCACTCAAGAAAAACAAAAAGATTCCAGCACCATCATCAACACCTCTTCCCGGGCCAGGATCATGCCCAAGAACGATTACTACCACCAGCCCCGCCTCCGCAAACAGCTTCTGTTCAACAGCCACACGATGATGACTTGTCATACTCTTGACTTGATGAGGCCATGCTAGAAGTATGCCAAATCATGAAGGATAGGGCAAATTCGAAAAGTCCTTACCAGCCGGCAAATCAAAAATCAAAAGATTCAGATCCGATCTGCAAGTTCCATAAAGACAGCAGACATTTGACTGAAAACTGTCGAGCGCTTCGTCAACTGGTGCAAAAATTGTTGAGGCAGGGTAAGATGCGCGATCTATTCCTGAAGGTTGACCACTCCGATCCGTCAACCTCAAAAGGAAAATAAGTAGCGGGCATGCCTTGCATATCAAAAGGAGTGAATCAAATCGACACGTATCATGGCCTTGCTATAGGCGAGACCCTCGATGCCTATGACGTGGGCACCCTTGGAGACCTATTCTAAAGCAAGAAGGACATGACAGCCCTCAAAGCTCCTCACAACCAATAACAATTACTCTTACTATATTTTGCATATTTTTCAAACATTCTCTTTTGTTCATTCAATAAAGCTTACGTTAGAGATCTCATACAGACACAGTTCCCTTTTTGTAATGCTCCTCCTCTATATTTTTTCTCTTGCCAAAGAGATCACTGAACCACTGAGATATCGCCAAGTCTTGCTCAGGGCCACCTCGAGATTGTCCTCTGGCGTAAGACCACAATGACCACATATTGCGGGAAGTTTTTTACATATGTGTAGTGGGGGCCGTTCAATTCTCGTGCGGAGTATGACATGGCTTTGGATCCCGGCCGATGTCTAGTGCAGTGTGTGTGCCTACGGGAGGCAGCGTGCGATAGTTTTATCATGCTCCGTTAGGGATACGTTACAGTTACGATGATCTTCGCTGGACAAGCAATGTCGATCAAGTGAAATCATGTCTCTTCGATCATCACGCAACTGTAACGGCCGAACACTTTATGGTACTCTTGATTCGTGCTTTCGCGGGACCCAAAACGTTGTTGATCCCTTCAAAGACGAGCAATGCTATAGACCACTTGGCGCACATGGTAGAACGGATCAACAATGTTCGTAACCCGAGGCAAGAGAGCAGTGTATCTGTCACTTCCTTCTTAGGATTTTGCGCATGTTTCCCTTTTGTGCTCTGTCAAGGGAACGCAGCCAGCCCGCTTTAGCTAGTACTACGCCCTGGATGACATTTTGGCAAGTGATGCATAAGGCCCACGGGTGCTCTCCTGTGGCAGTGTTCAACCTTTTTTAGCTCATCCTCGGGGTATAGCCCTCCTTTGTGCTTTTATCTTCTTACAGGTTAACAGGTTAAGTCCAACCTATCTAAGGAACCCCTTATATCTTTTAGCTTATGTTCATCTTATACGCATTGCTTACATGAAGCTCTATCAGATGATGATCTACAAATTCTCTACAACCTTTATCAGATATTTCTTGCATAAATCATTGATCAGAGTATCTAGCTCACTTTAACTAACAAGCCATGTCATCATGAATCTAATTTCGGACTTTATTATTCTTCTGATATGGATTTCATGTTGACATTATATCTTGATCACGCGAGACAATCATTATCTTAGTTTGATCTTTATTCAGTTAAAAGGAGAGTTTGCCAGGTATCTCTTCTGCTATCTTATTATATCTTTTCCTATCAACAATCAACATTCGCAGGTTCCCTCCAGGTACTTGCGATTTAGTTTTCTATCATATCAGTTTGCTAACTCTTCTTTTGCATAAATTAGCAGACATTCGCAGGTTACCTCCAGGTACTTGCGATTTGGTTTTCTATCATATCTGTTTGCTAACTCTTCTTTTGTAGAGATTAACAGACATTTGCAGGTTCCCTCCAGGTACTTGCGATTTGATTTTCCTTCATATCTGCTTGCTCACTCTTCTTTTACAGAGATTAGCAGATATTAGCAAGTCCCATTTAGGTACTTGCAACTTAATTTTCCTTCGTATCTGCTTGCTCACTCTTCTTTTGCAGAGATTAGCAGATATTAGCAGGTCCCATTCAGGTACTTGCAGCTAAATTTTCCATCATATCTGCTTGCTCACTCTTCTTTTGCAGAGACTAGCAGATATTAACAAGTCCCATTCAGGTACTTGCAGCTTAATTTTCCATTATATTCGCTTGTTCACTCTTCTTTTGCAGAGAGCAGATATTAGCAATTCCCATTCAGGTACTTGCAGCTTAATTTTCCTTCATATCTGCTTGCTCACTCTTATCTTGCAGAGACTAGCAGATATTAGCAAGTCCCATTAAGGTACTTACATCTTAATTTTCCTTCATATCTGCTTGCTCACTCTTCTTTTGCAGAGACTAGCAGATATTAGCAAGTCCCATTCAGGTACTTGCAGCTTAATTTCCTTCATATTTGCTTGCGCACTCTTCTTTTGTAGAGACTAGCAGATATTAGCAAGTCCCATTCAGGTACTTGCAGCTTAATTTTCCTTCATATCTGCTTGCTCACTCTTCTCTTGCAGAGACTAGCAGATATTAACAAGTCCCATTCAGGTACTTGCAGCTTAATTTTCCTTCATATCTGCTTGCTCACTCTTCTCTTGCAGAGACTAGCAGATATTAGCAAGTCCCATTATGGTACTTGTAGCTTAATTTTCCTTCATATCTGCTTGTTCACTCTTCTTTTGCAGAGACTAGCAGATATTAGCAAGTCCCATTCAGGTACTTGCAGCTTAATTTTCCTTCATATCTGCTTGCTCACTCTTCTTTTGCAGAGACTAGTAGATATTAGCAAGTCCCATTCAGGTACTAGCAGCTTAATTTTCCTTCATATCTGCTTGCTCACTCTTCTCTTGTAGAGACTAGCAGATATTAGCAAGTCCCATTCAGGTACTTGCAGCTTAATTTTCCTTCATATCTGCTTGCTCACCCTTCTTTTTCCGAGACTAGTAGATACTAGCAAGTTCCCCTCAAGTACTTGCAGCTTATTTTCTTCTCCTATCTGCTTGCTCACTCTACTTTTGCAAAGACTAGTAGATACCAGTAAAAGATAGACACTGACAGATTTTTTCGAGGAGAGACATTAGGTTCAATCTCTCCTAATCTCTAATTTTTTCCCTCCTAATTTCTAAGGGGAGGATCACGATTTTCGTGGGTCTCCTACTTTTTCGAAGTTCTCTTCGGAACTTGAAAAAGTGCGGGGATTATGTTAACCCCAAAATCGGCGATCCTCTCCAAGATACCCATTTTTTCTGCTTTTCTTCTACAGGTTACCCGGCTCATGCTTCATCCACCCGCAAAAGGGCATCCTACCTTCAGTTTCCCACCCTCAAGGAGCGGGCTACCCTTAATATCCACCGAGTCTGCACAAGGCAGGCTGCCAGGTTCAAATTCACCCGAGGACGGACACTCCGACAGCCGCCCGCCAGGGCGGCCTCCGCCTGCCGGGTGGACTCCACTTGGAGTTTGCCCAGGCCGCCCGCTAAGGGGCGGCTTCCGCCTGCCGGGCGGACTCCCCCTGGAGTCCGCCAAGGCCGCCCCCTAGGGGCGGCCTCCGCTGGCCGTCCTCTTGGGGCGGCCTTTGCCTGCCAGGCAGACTCCCCCTGGAGTCCGCCCAGGCAGCCCGTTAGGGGGCGGCCTCCGCCGGCCTTCTGCCCGGGGCGGCCTCCGCCTGTCGGGCGGACTCCGCCATGAGTCCGCCAAGGCCGCCCGCTATGGGGCGGCCTCCGCCGGCCGCCCGCCAGGGGCGGCCTCCGCCTGCCGGGCGGACTCCCCCTGGAGTCCGCCAAGGCTGCCCGCTAGGGGGCAGCCTCCGCCTGCCGGGCAGACTCCCTCTGGAGTCCGCCTAGGCCGCTCGCTTGCGGGAGGCCTCTGCCGGCAGCCTACAAGGGGCGGCCTCCGCCTGCCGGGCGGACTCCTCCTGGAGTCTGCCTAGGCCGCCCGCTAGGGGGCGGCCTCCGCCTGCCGGGCGGACGCCCCCTAGAGTCCGCCCAGGCCGCCTGCTAGGGGGAGGCCTCCACCGGCCGCCCGCCAGGGGCGGCCTCTGCCTGCCGGGCGGACTCCCCCTAATCCTCCCAGGCCACCCGCTAGGGGGCGGCCTCTGCCTGCCGGGCGGACTCCCCGTGGAGTCCGCCCAGGTCTCCCGCTAGGGGGCGGCCTCCGCCGGCCGGGCAGACTCCCCCTGGAGTCCGCTAAGGCCGCCCGCTAGGGGGCGGCCTCCGCTCCATTAGGGGCGGACTCCCCCTGGAGTTCGCCCAGAGCTCTGTCTTGCCCTTCCGCTTGCTCCTCCCGCCAGCTGAGGTCGTCGACCTCATTTTCTCAGTCCGCCTAGTCCGCCGAGGTCTTCCATGGTGACATCACTAGTCCCTGCTTCTAGATGATTCTCCCCGAGTCTACAAATACCCCCAAGGCCTCTTATTCTGCACGTGTGAGAGGAGAACTTCCAGCCTTATCAAAGTCTGCGGTTTCAATTTTCCAGTCCGTCACAGCTTGATCAAGCAAGTTCGACGAACTCAAATCTCCAGTCCGCGCAGGTCATCAAGGGCAGTGAACTTAGTTTTTTCTGCCCTCAGCTGGCAGTTTGAGCAGCATCTGCAGCCTCAGTTCTCTAGTCCTCTACAGCCTCTTTTACTTATGTTCTTGCACCTTCTTCCTTAGCCTCCAGCTTCCCCCATTGTACACTTTACTGCTTTCTCTTGAAAAGGTGTAATAGCAAGTTGTAACCCTACTTGATTAAAGGAAAAGCTCGTCGCAAGAGTGGCATTCAAGACGCGTCGGGCGAAGTCTGCTGTTGTCGCTGCTAGCGGCCCCTTCTTATTTTCTCTTCTCTCAGCACCAACCTGCAATCTCAACTACCCAAGTAACGTTTTCTCGACAGTTCCTTATCCAACTTCTCTCTTGCTCAAGCAAGCTTCTCACTTGCTCAAGCAGGCTTCCCGGCTGCTCTCGAGCAAGCCTCTCCTCTATCCCCGCAATCCTTCTTCCTTCATCCTTAGCTTGTGAGATTGAACACCCCATTAACTGGAAGGCGCAATTCTTTCATCAACAATTACATTGAATAAAGGAGAGGTTGAAGATGACTAAGCCCTAGAACACAAGTTCTAGCATGGCCTCTTCCTAGAATTCTTCATCTCACACATCAAGACTCCTTTGAGTCGATATCTCTCCTAGGAATAACTAGAGATCTAGCACCAAGGGAGAGGGGAGGAAGCTCACCTTGTTTCCGGCATTTCTACTATTTCCCGCCATGGATCTCATCACCCTTCACGGTGGAACCTCCTCCTCAGCAGCGGTGGTCCTCCATGGGATGAAGATTGCTCCAGCGCTAATCTCTCCATAGAAAAGGTCTTTGAAAGTGGATGAAAAATGGCCAAGGGTTCAGGAAATCTATTTATATAGGACCAACACGGGTAGGGACACGCCCGTGTTCCTACCCGTGTCCTACTCGGGTGAAGCACTGTCGACGGTTAAGGTGTCGTTTGGACACAAACACGCGTAGGTACACGCCTGTGTCAACTACCCGTGTCACGTGAAATGGCCGTGTTTCATCTCGTGTCTTTACCCATGTCCTGCTCTAGTGACACGTTCGACGATGGTATTTACACACACACGGTTAGGGGAAACGCCCGTGTCTCTACCCGTGTCCAGATATACACACGTAGGGACACGCCCCTGTCACTACTCGTGTCCTTCTCACGAAACTCCACGAAATTCCAACCAAGATAGCAGAGCAGTATACGGGTATGGACACGCCCGTGTCACTACCTGTGTCCTACTCTGGACTGGACTTGTCGAGTACCACTCAACGCCTCTCGAGTTCCACTCAACGCACACGGGTATTGAAACGCCCGTGTCTCTACCCGTGTCCCATTCTGGACCAATTTTTCTTTTCCACATGAGTGAAAGCCTAGTCATCTTCACTCCCTGAGCCCAAGTCAGCTCTCTTAACTCAAAAGAGAGCATGAGGGTCCTAGCGTGAATCGGGATGTTATAGGTTGAATCCTCCTTCTTGGAGAATATGGAGAGGCGGGGCCCCCTGAAACCAAATGGAGCAGATTATATCTTGATGTTAGCGGTGAAAAGGAAGTAAGTGTTTGATTCTTCCTAGAAATCATGTTCTTCCTCAAAAACCAAGGCTCTCCCTTGATAAGATATTGCGTTCTATGCCGAAGAGTCATGATTTCCTACTAGTGTGGGGTTTCATGGAGCAGATACCCCTGGTATACCAATGAGGTGACCATTTCTAGTAGGGAGTTGAATTCTTCTTGAAAAACATCTCGTCCTTTTGAGGCATTAGAAGCGTGGGGTGATTGCGATGATTTTCCTCCGACCATTGGGCGATTCTTTGATTATAATATCTGAAGGTGCATGTTCGAACAATAAGAGAAAAAAACATCTCCAACCTCCATGCTAAATGACAGTACTTGATGGTGATGAGAGAATTCCGGGGCCACAAACAATCGACAACTAACCCTTTAGGGTCAGGCAAAAAGAATGATGAGAAAATGATCTCAACATGATTGTCCACACTAGTTTTTCCTGCTCCATTCCCACAGCTCCATTCCAACAGCTCCATTTCCACAGCTCCATTCCCACAACTCATTTTTCCACCACCACCGTAGAAACAAACTAACCCATAGTGTGGAGGACTTAACAATAAAATATAACACCAGGAAAATGATGAAGTAATATTAATGTGTTCATGTTAATTTTTATACGAGGAATTTCCATATGTTTTGGGTTACCTATTGTTGATGAAACACCACACATTAATGATGCCATTAATGATCAATATTAAGGTTGATTTGATTTGAGTATTTAGAAAACAGAAATTCAGTTTTACTCTTCTAATAGGAGTGTTGTATATGGATGCTTAAGATTTTTGGGTGATGCTGAGTGTAATTATTACGGACCCTGATCACAATCTTAAGTCACCATGATTTGAAAGATTTGATGTAAAAATTTATGAACTGTGGAAAACGGGAAACCAGGCGCAGGAACATTCCAACCAAAACCAAGCTAAGTAAACCAGATGCAACTAGAAGAGCAAGAACCTTGTACTATTAAAAAACTTTACAAGGAAAGACATATATGACGAGACATGATTCGATGATGTACCCGATAGAAGCCAAAAATACATAGCGAAGAACTGGTCGCGTGGTTAGAAATCATAACTGCCGACTCTGCTGAGCTGCACTACGGAGTCATCTTAAGCTGCTAATTTGCCAGACCGCAACATAACCGCGCAGACAACCTATTATTCGTGTAACGTCCCATTTCGCACTAGACCCCCTCGTATATGTTTTGAGTCAAGAGACTTGACTCAGGCTCGGGGAGCACTGATACAAGCATTGAGTGGTCTCAATGCTAGGCATCGAGTGCATTGATTGCTACTCAACGCACAAGGAGAAAATGAACTTAGAATATTTTTGGACTCAGGAAGCGTCGAGTGTGTTGATTGTTCTCAGTGCCACTCGACAAAGTGTCGAGTGATACTCGACAAATGATAATTTAATTTAGAATTATTCAGGATCATATAGGCGTTGAGTGGTCTCAATTCCAGGCATCGAGTGCATTGAGTGATACTCAATGCACAAGGAGAAAATGGACTTGGAATATTTCTGGACTCGGGAAGCGTCGAGTGCATTTAGTGGTCCCAACGTAACTCGACAAAGCGTCGAGTGATACTCGACGAACTCAACGCTTTGACATAGAAATTATGGGACTCAATGAGGCGTTGAGTGATCACAACAAATTTTGATGATTCGTCGAGTGTGTATAGGTATACTAGATGAACTCAACACTTTGATATAGAAATTACGGGACTCAATGAGGCGTTAAGTGATCACGATGAACTTCGACGATTCGTCAAGTGTGTATATGTTTACTCGATGATTTTGACTTAGAGTATTTTTCGCCCCAGACGGTGTTTATTGGTTCATATATACGGGCTGAACCGGGTTTTCGGGAAGTGCACCAAATGACTCATGTGGGTCGGTCTCTTCGATAAGACTTGTTTTTAGTAATAATGGGCGGTCCAATGTTTGGGTGACACGTGGCAAAGCAATCTAACCCTATTTCCTCTTATAAAAGGATACTTATGAGAAAACCCTAGCCGTCATTTCATTTCTTGCCGAATCGTTACTTGTGTCGAAACCGTCGAAAGAGAAGAAGTCATCAGACTCGATCTACCTTTCTAGGAAGAACAATACCAACGTAAATAGGATGTTGCCGAGGAGGATAACAAGATCCATGATCGGAAATGAGGTGAGCTTCCTACCCTCTCCCTCGGTGCTAGATCTTTAGTTATTATATAGGAGAGATGTCGACTCAAAAGAGTTGGACTTGTGCAACATGAAGATCTCCTAGGAAAAGACCATGCTAGGACCATGTCCTAGAGATTTGATGTATTCAACCTCGCCTCTCTTCGTGTGAAGATGATGTACTTGGTTTCGTGAAGAGGAATGTCTATTGAGGTTGAATAAGGGAGGAGGAAGTGTTGTATATTGTTTTGACCAGATAGCTAGAGGAAGAAGACGAATCGATGCCATTTGTTTGGATTTATGATGTGTACAGAAATCTGTTCTTTGTGCGCAATGAACTTTGAGGCCATTTTCGAGTGTGATACGGCTGGATCTAAGTCATGGATGAATTCGAAATTTGTAGTCCTAGAAAACACCTTTCCAATATATTATTATACATTTTCTTGTGAGTCCTGTATTCTCGGGAATGTCTAGTCATAGTTTCTGCACAGTAACATCTTAGGTGCGTGTTGTTCTCGGGTTAGTGTATAATCGGATTAGACTAAGTGGAAGAAACGTAGCAAGATGATGTTGAGGTTGGATTAGCCTTGTTATACGTAGCCATGATAACCAATGGTTTGGAGGAGTTTAATAAACAAATGGTTTGGGAAATTAGTGAACGAATGATTTTATAAGATTTGGTTGTACAAGTGATACACTTGTGAGATACGGTAAAGATGTGCATGATTATTATCCGGTGAATGAAAAGGTTTTGAAAAAGGGTGTGATTCCTAATAATTGAATGTGTAATCTATGAAATAAATGAGGACTAGACTCTGATTAACTCTAGAGGGGGGGTGAATAGAGTTATTAAGATCTTTTTAAACTTTTGCGTAAATGAATTATCTTCTGTAAAATAGGTGAGTAAGATATATGTGTACAAGTACAGCAATCTAACAGAAGAAATAAATCTAAGCTACACAACACAAATATCACAGCACAAGCACAAAAGAAAACACAGCCACACAGACAACACAAGAACTTTATAGTGGTTCCCCAACTGGGTACATCCACTCTTCTACCACCCTAGGTACGAATCCACTACAGGATTTGATCAGGTGCCTGTACACCACAATATCTATTTTTTCAAGGGAGATATAGCAACCCTTTTTGAGCTTTTGACCAGGTGCCCAATAAACCAAATCACTTTTGAAGGGAGAGATAACCCTGTACAGAGAGGGGAGAGAGAGGTTGATGATGACTTCTCTATTCTCAAAGGAAATTGAGAGAAGCCTTGTGGATTCTACTGATTGTATCAAATCTCCCCCTGAGATTAGTATATGTTCAGGCAGGGAAACTTTGTTAGGGATGGTAGGTCTTCTGCTGCAAGACCAAATCCAGAATTCTCTTGATTGATTGAAATGGTTTGTCACTGAAGATCCTGGAATCAGAGATAAAAGGAAGAAAGGACTCTTGATATATGATTGGTGTTCTTTTCTTCTCCTTCTTAAGAGAACAATGAGAACCTGCACAGAAAGAGTATTAGAAAATCTGAAAGCTTTTTCTCTAAAAACTTTTTCTGTCACTGTGTTGTTTTCTTGAGAACTGTAAGCACAAAATATTCTTCTCGTATATGTTCTCTTTGTCTCTAGGTTGATTCTCTTTTTTCTTCTTCTTTATTGATGTTATTGTCCTGCAGAGGGTATACTATAATAACAGCTATTCCACAATACAAATTCGAATTCCTGCCATTAATGCTAAGCAGAAATCTGGGAATAGAAAACGTCAAGAATGTTAATTAAAATATTCCATTCCCCAACTGTCCCAGGATATTTGTCAATTTCATTTACTGATGAAAACCATAATCAATGCTGCCAAATAACGGCTATAAAATGAGCATTAATTACTCAGTAACATCATCACTTATAATAGAAATAAATTGGAATAGATAAGGAAAGAATAAGTCAAAAACATCTTACAGTTTTTGTCGACCAGAGAATGGTTTTCGTCGACCAGAGATCAGAGATCGTTGACCTCAGAAAACACATTCTTCGACCTTGGCTCTGCAAATAAACTCTTCAATACTTTGGCTGAGTCTGAGCTAGAAGATCGTTGAGCTTAGAACTTCACTGGACTAGAAGATCGTCGACCTTAGAACAAATAACTTCTTTGCAAAATTCACAGACCACAGAACTCTTCTCTTTCACTTAGAGTTAGTCGACCTTAGAAATAACTTCAACAAATAACTTCTAGGGCTGATTTCTTATATTGTCTTCAGGAAGGTCCTTGATGCTGCAAGCTGTAGGACTGACCAAAGACTAGGAAGATAAAATACTTGACTTTACTATACATCATGGGTCACACCCTAAGAAGTGAACCTAGCCCAAATCACTTAGGGGTTCCAACAATCTCCCCCTATTTGGGTGAGGTTACTTCACAAGATAAGTAAGAAAATAAACATAGTAGGGAAAATAGATAACTGATAGAATAAATAGGCTATCAGCATCTTTATAAAGCTATGCATAAATTTTTCATAAGAAAAATAGACAAAAAATAAATAAGTTATTTGTCCTTGGGAGAATCAGAATATTTAGCAAATTTAATTACTATATTTGGATCCAGTGCTTCTCTGAGAGTCAAGGTCATGTCTGTAACGACCCCATCCGTTAAATGACGTATAGTAGAAGGTCCGGTCGGGGCCCCACACTATATGCCACAAACAGACGGTGAGGTCACAGGATAATACCAAACCAAATACGAATCCTAACTCAGAGCATTCTAGCGGAAGCTTTAAGTTACAACTTTGAACTCTTAACCGGAATGTCCAATATATATAAAACCACCTTTATATATAAATACCACGGAATGTACACAACCACAAGAGTTTGGCCTTAAGGCCTTACAGTTCCTCTGAACATACATCATGTTTTACAAACCTCGGCGCGCAGGCCGGCCATACATGAGTAAAAAGAGAAAACAAAACAAAGCCATTCGCTTAGCCTTCCAGGCTAGCCGCAGTAGCAGCAGCAACAGCAGTAGGGCTTCAGCCCATCATTTACCACTTGGCTCTCCACCACCTGCACGGGAACAATCCACCCAACCGGTGGCAAACAATGCAACGGTCAGCATTCAGCTGACCCAATTATAACAATCCTACCCCTTTCTCGGGGCATGAGCATTCTTTCCCTGCAAGCATGGCATCATCAAAAAGCAACTATGTGCACGCAGGCACATTCAAGCCATCACAACCATCGGCCACCCGACCCGACAGTCCGTGCACTCAGGGCACATTTTCGGTGTACCGGAATACCAGGGTCAACACCACCGTCTACACGGTATTTGAGCATTTCTAGTCTTTCCGGCGCGCGGGCCTAAGACTCTCATTAGGCGCTCCAACAAAACCTATACCAGGCTTCCAAGTCGGACGGACCTAACGCAGGTACGGATCAGCCACCCCCCGTTGCTCAAGTCGCCGAGCCACCTCGAATACGGAAGTATCCATGGTATTTTATAGGCGCGGGTCGGTTTCACCTTTCCTGTTCGGCAATCTGCTTTTTCATCGAGTTGCAGCCCAACGGCTCAACTACTCACAAAGTGGCAACGCACGGCCACAAGAGTTGCCGCCAACCCTCTTCATTTCCTGGACATCGTCCAGTACTTCCTGCCGCACTAAGCAACAGGTAGGAACAAGGCATCACAAGCCATAGGCATCACAAGCCATTATCACGGAGCCTTCTCCGATATGCAAACAAGCATCACCAATCCAGATTCCATCCAGATGGGCTTCACACAGCATGCCTAGAGCCGTACTCCAATTCCGGCCTCTAACAAGGGGGACTTCACATATCTACCCCAAGGGACACCACAACCCACCGCACACTCGCGGGGAAGGGTTTTCCCTATGCAATGCAGAAAAGAAGGACTTCACATGTCCAAGGAGGGAGATCGTTACCCTTGTCGATCTCTTCGGTGCCATCGAAAACTAGCCGGTGAGAAAGAACCGCAGCAGCCTTGCCTTCACAACGCCGGCTTCGGATCACGAATCGGACCACGGGAGCTCCGCCGGTGGCTTGCTCTCCTCCTCCTTCTTCTCTTCCTCTCTCTTTCTCTCTTCCTTAAGCACAAATGAAGAATGAATCTTCATCCTTCTCTCACGACTTAATCCAGCCCAAGAAACCACCTGAGCCTTTGGATCAAAAGAGAGGAAACTGAACGGCCAAGATTTTCCCAAAACTTCACTTTTTGGCCGACACGGCCTGTGACACGCCCGTGTCACAGGCCGTGTACCCCTTAAGCGGTACACACAGCTTGAACCGACTGAACAACACGGGTCATCGACACGCCTGTGTCGGACCTGACACGCCCGTGTCAAACCTGAGACACGCCCGTGTCTCCTGCTCCATCGAGCTGCAACCAGTACACGGGTCGGAACACGGCAGCTGACACGCCCGTGTCCAGCCTGACACGCCCGTGTTCCCGGCCGTGTTCAAGGCCGTGTCCGGCTCTGACTTGAATAGGCCAAATTCGCAAAATAAATCGAACACGCCCTGGGACACGCCCGTGTCCCAGGCCGTGTACACCCGACACGCCATGGGACACGCCCGTGTCCCAGGCCGTGTAACCTGACCTACTACTCAAACTTCAAGTTGAGTCTTTTTGGGCCTTTTTGGGGTGTTACAACCCTCCCCCCCTTAACAAAATTTCGTCCCGAAATTTGCACGGTAAGGAAACAAAACCAGCAATGCTATAACTCTGTTATAACAAAAAGTACACGGTCTCCAGTTTATACAAATAACTCGGGAAACTCAGCTCGCATGGTCTGCTCTCGCTCCCATGTTAGCTCTTCACGGCCACAATTGTCCCATCGGACCTTGACCATCCCGATCACTTTGTTCCGCAACTGTTTCTCGGCTCGATCCTCGATCCGAATGGGTCTAACCCTCGTCATTAGCCCATACTCGACCGGTACCCGATCAGCCTCCACTACTTGAGCTGGATCCGTTACCGCCTTACGAAGGACTGAGATGTGAAACACATCATGTAATCCACCCAAGTCCGCCGAAAGTGCTAGTCGATAAGCAGCTTCCCCAACTCGCTCCACCACCTCAAATGGACCAAGATACCTCGGACTTAGCTTTTTCAAACGCCGAATCCTGGACACGCCTTTGAAGGGTTTGATCTTCAAATATACCCAATCACCCACCGCGAACTCCACGTTCCGGTGCTTGGCATTGTAGTACTTTGCTTGACGATCTTGGGCTATCACTAGCCTCTCCCGAATAGAGCGTATGAGCGAAGTAGCTTCTTCGACTTCCTTTTTCCCACTCAGCTTCGATTCGCCTGCTTCTGCCCAAGCTAACGGTGTACGGCATTTCCGACCATACAACGCTTCGAATGGTGCCATACCAATACTCGCTTGGTAGCTATTATTATAGGCAAATTCGACGAGAAATATATACTCTTCCCATCGTTTACCAAAGTCTAGGGCGCACATGCGGAGCATGTCTTCCATCGTCCTGTTGGTTCGTTCAGTCTGGCCATCCGTTTGGGGATGAAAGGCCGTACTAAATGCCAATTTTGTACCCAACATTTGATGAACGAGCCGCCAATCATTCGATGTGAACCGCCCATCACGGTCACTAACGATGCTCCGAGGAACACCGTGCAGTCGAACAACCTGCTCCACATACAGCTTGGCCAAGGTTTCCACTGAATCGTCTCTTCTGTTTGGAAGGAATGCGCCACTTTCGTCAACCGGTCCACAATCACCCAGATTGAATCATGACCGCGTTGAGATCTCGGCAACCCGTGCACGAAATCCATCGAAATATCATCGAACTTCCACTCCGGAATAGGTAATGACTTCAGAAAACCGCCAGGCTTCTGGCATTCTGCTTTCACCAACGCACAGGTGTTGCATTTCGCCACATAACGAGCCACATCTTTCTTTAGTCCGGGCCACCAGAACAGCTTTTTCATGTCCCTGTACATTTTTGTGCTCCCTGGGTGAACTGAGTACTTTGCAAAGTGAGCTTCGTACATCAACTCTTCCCTCAATTTACCCACACTTGGGACGCACACTCGACCATTTCTCCGTAATAACCCGTTATCCCAAGAGAATTGATCATCCGGCCCATCTTTAGCATAGCGCTGGAGACTTTCATCAAGCTCCGTTGCTCGCCGAACTCTGTCCGTAAGGTCATACTGCACCTCCGTCCAGTTCAAGCACGCATCGGTTGACGCACCCTTGTCAACACACGATATCTCCAATGCTTCCAATTCCTGGATCAAACGCTGATCATGCCTCTGCAACCAGCTTGCCCGTACCGGAGTCTTCCGACTCAAAGCATCAACGACCACATTTCCCTTCCCGGGAGTATAGTGAATCTCGAAGGTGTAGTCCCCGAGGAACTCCATCCATCTTCGTTGTCGCATATTCAGATCCTTCTGATCCAACAAATACTTTAGGCTCTTATGATCTGTATAGATATCCACTTTCACGCCATATAGATAGTGCCGCCACAACTTGAGCGCAAAGATTACCGCCGCCAACTCCAAATCATGGACGGGGTAATTCCGCTCATGCACTTTCAACTGACGCGAGCCATAAGCAATCACTTTCCCAAACTGTAAAAGAACGCAGCCTAAGCCGCTCCCTGATGCATCACTATAGATCTCATACCCATCGGTACCACATGGCGATGTCAACACAGGCGCCGTGGTCAAACGACTCTTCAAGTCTTCAAAAGCTCGCCCGCACTCCGGCGTCCATATGAACTTTTGATCTTTTCTCGTCAGCGTGGTGAGAGGTAAAGCAATCCGCGAGAAGTTTTCCACAAACCGTCTATAGTAGCCCGCAAGTCCAAGGAAGCTCCTGACCTCGGCCACTGAAGACATCACTGGCCAATCTCGGATGGCACTTATCTTCAACGGATCCACCGCGATACCCTCTCCGCTTACCACATGGCCTAAAAAGGCTACTGAAGAGAGCCAGAACTCACACTTTGAGAACTTGGCAAAAAGCTTATTCCTCCGCAGGGTATGCAAGACCAACCGCAAATGGTTTGCGTGATCCTCTTCCGACTGAGAGTATACTAAGATGTCATCGATAAACACGATAACAAACAAATCCAAATACTCTCGGAACGTTTGATGCATTAAGTCCATAAATACCGAAGGCGCATTACATAGGCCAAACGGCATTACCGTGAACTCATAATGACCGTAGCGTGTTCCAAACGCCGTCTTGGGAATGTCACCTTCCCGAATCCTTAGCTGATAATATCCCGATTTCAGATCCAACTTGGAATAGACCGTTGATCCCGCCAGCTGATCAAAGAGGTCATCAATCCTCGGAATCGGATATTTGTTTTTCTCCGTCAGCTTATTCAACTCGCGGTAGTCAATACACAACCGTAAGCTACCGTCTTTCTTTTTCACAAATAGAACAGGCGCGCTCCAAGGTGACATACTTGGGCGTATATAACCCTGCTCCAACAACTCTTGCAGTTGGACTTTCAACTCAGCCATCTCCTTTGGCGCGACGCGATAGGGAGAGCGGGCCACAGGTTTCGCACCTGGCACCAACTCAATAGAGAAGTCAATCTCCCGCTGGGGTGGTAACCCAAGAAGATCTTTAGGAAACACATCGGCAAACTCTGACACAACTGGCACTTCACCGACACTGGCCTTTGACTCAACAGCCTGAATTAGCGTGAAGAATAACTTCGCGCCCTTCCGAACAGCATTGACGACTTGGAGTGCAGACAACAACGTTCCGCCAACTCCTCGCATACCAGCGAACTTCGTTACAAGCCCGGTATTCTGGCCCAGTGTAATCTCCTTGGAGTTGCAATCAATAAAGGCACGCTGCTCCGAGAGCCAGTCCATACCAAAGATCACATCAAACTCCGATAACGGTAGCACAGCTGCACTCAAACCGAAATCCCGACTTCCTATTTGCACATCCACATCGCAAGCCCTATCCGCAAGCATCATACAGCCATTCGGCAATAGCACCCTTGTACTATCCACCGTCATATGACTTGGTACCCCAATGCGAGATACGAAATCCTCAGACAGAAAAGAATGCGAAGCACCCGTATCAAATAGGGCTCTCGCTAAATTATTCCGAATCAGGACAAAGCCTGCAGCACACACACATCATGCACAAGCTAAACAAAACCAAAACCAAAAGCACAGCAAGTAAACTAAATCAACTCGTACCTGTGACGACGTCACTTTACTTAATTGCTTCCTGTTGGCCAAGTTGATAGATTCGGGGCTGCGCCTGGGAAGCAGAGGAATCCACCACCGCTTTGCCCTTCTCAGCATACGACGCACCCGTCTTCTTTTCCCCTTTGGGTTGCACAACCCGACAGTCACGAGCAATATGCCCCACCCGGCCACAGTTATAGCATGTACGAGCATCCGGCCTTGATGTCGCTCCCGACACAACGGTCGTAGTCACTTGCCCAGATGGCTTGGACCTCTTGCCCCCTTTCTTCTTGTAAAACGACTTGCTCGGGCGAGGTGCTTGAAACTCTGGCTTCGACACAACCAAGCCCTTGTTCCCTTGCACTCGCCTCATGTCCTTCTCCAACGCGCACGCAGTGTCAACCAACGCCTGAAACCCTTGGCTCACAGAACTCGAAAGCAGGAATCGTAACTTATCCCGCAATCCTTCATAGAACCGATTCGTTTTCCTTTGGTCATCCGCGAAGATTGTTCCCGCATATCGTCCCAACCTGGTAAACTCGTGCAAGTAGATATCCACACTATCTTCCCCTTGCTTTAACCGTTGGAACTCATTTTCCATAGCAATACGTTGCGCCGCTGGGACATGTTTCGCCAGAAATAATCGAGAGAACTCCTCAATCGACACTTGTGTTAATTGCCTGCCCGCCAAATGGTGTAGCTCAACCTCGTCCCACCACAACTGCGCCTCCCCTTCAAGCATGAAGGTGGCTAAGGTGACCTTGAGAGTTTCCTCCGCCCTGATCGCTGTCATTATCCTCTTGACACGCGATAACCAATCTTCCGCCTGCGTTGGGGATCCCATTCCCGCAAACATAGGAGGACTGAAGCTCATGAATTGCTTCAACTGTCGGTCAGCTGCTCGTGGATCTACAGCCTCAACCGGCTCGGGTCTTACATCAACACGAACTGGCACTACCGCCGGCTGCGCTTGCCCGGTCGGCTGAATCATGGCAAATAGCGCCTCAGCCACTAAGCGAACAGTTTCCGCAGATGGAGGAGGTGTTGGCACCTCGGCTGGTGCCGCACTCTCATCAGAACGCTGGGGCTCAGACTGCCCAGCACCACTACGTGTCACCTATAGGTGGACAAGACACACATTAGCGAACGTATGCAAGCAAAACAACACAAAAAGGAACGCGCATATTCCTCAAACAAGATTTTGTACATTCCTTAATGGACATTCCAGAGTTCATTAGCGTGATAGCAGGTCGCACAAACACGTGCTCGCCACCCCACAAAAGAATTCGACCACGAATTCGAAAGAGGAAGACCGAGAAAAGCTGATACCAAAATGTAACGACCCCATCCGTTAAATGACGTATAGTAGAAGGTCCGGCCGGGGCCCCACACTATATGCCACAAACAGACGGTGAGGTCACAGGATAATACCAAACCAAATACGAATCCTAACTCAGAGCATTCTAGCAGAAGCTTTAAGTTACAACTTTGAACTCTTAACCGGAATGTCCAATATATATAAAACCACCTTTATATATAAATACCACGGAATGTACACAACCACAAGAGTTGCTGCCAACCCTCTTCATTTCTTGGACATCGTCCAGTACTTCCTGCCGCACTAAGCAACAGGTAGGAACAAGGCATCACAAGCCATAGGCATCACAAGCCATTATCAAGGAGCCTTCTCCGATATGCAAACAAGAATCACCAATCCAGATTCCATCCAGATGGGCTTCACACAGCATGCCTAGAGCCGTACTCCAATTCCGGCCTCTAACAAGGGGGACTTCACATATCTACCCCAAGGGACACCACAACCCACCGCACACTCGCGGGGAAGGGTTTTCCCTATGCAATGCAGAAAAGAAGGACTTCACATGTCCAAGGAGGGAGATCGTTACCCTTGTCGATCTCTTCGGTGCCATCGAAAACTAGCCGGTGAGAAAGAACCGCAGCAGCCTTGCCTTCACAACGCCGGCTTCGGATCACGAATCGGACCACGGGAGCTCCGCCGGTGGCTTGCTCTCCTCCTCCTTCTTCTCTTCCTCTCTCTTTCTCTCTTCCTTAAGCACAAATGAAGAATGAATCTTCATCCTTCTCTCACGACTTAATCCAGCCCAAGAAACCACCTGAGCCTTTGGATCAAAAGAGAGGAAACTGAACGGCCAAGATTTTCCCAAAACTTCACTTTTTGGCCGACACGGCCTGTGACACGCCCGTATCACAGGCCGTGTACCCCTTAAGCGGTACACACAGCTTGAACCGACTGAACAACACGGGTCATCGACACGCCCGTGTCGGACCTGACATGCCCGTGTCAAACCTGAGACACGCCCGTGTCTCCTGCTCCATCGAGCTGCAACCAGTACACGGGTCGGAACACGGCAGCTGACACGCCCGTGTCCAGCCTGACACGCCCGTGTTCCCGGCCGTGTTCAAGGCCGTGTCCGGCTCTGACTTGAATAGGCCAAATTCGCAAAATAAATCGAACACGCCCTGGGACACTCCCGTGTCCCAGGCTGTGTACACCCGACACGTCATGGGACACGCCCGTGTCCCAGGCCGTGTAACCTGACCTGCTACTCAAACTTCAAGTTGAGTCTTTTTGGGCCTTTTTGGGGTGTTACAATGTCTGCATCTCCAAAAGTCATCTGAGATGAGGCTCTTAGAACTATAACTTCAGGATGCAGATTCATGTACTCTTCAGCATTAAAAAGATTTCCAACTTGATATCTTTCTAGCTCTTTCTTCCTATAGGATGACATTGTAGAGTACTGAGAGGTGTCCTGACCCTGTTCTCTTTCTTTTCTGATCTGAGATAGAGCAATAGATTCTTTAAATCTAGCCATTCTGGTATTCGGGTCTGTCTTAGGATCATATACTTGAATTGGAGGTGCTTCATAACTAACTACAAGACTAACTTCTCTGGAAGGGGGAAGAGAAAATGCTGGCTTGGGAGGATATTGCTGAGAATTGAGAGAGCTTCTGGAGGATGAGTGATATTGCTTTTGATAATGACTAACTCATGAAGCTTTAGAGGTTCTACCATGCCTTTGGTAAGTCTGAGTAGTGCTTAAAAATCTCTGATGGCCACTACCTGAAGAACTACCACTGGGAGCAGGAGGAGTAGGATCTTTTCTATTCATCTTTGGAGAAGAGGGAGGAGAGTACTTCCTTTTCTTCCTTGCTTTAAGTTCATTCTTTGACAACTTCATCCAATGAGGCATGTTAGGATATGGATCAATATTGTGCCTAATATAATTGGAAGTATCATTATGGGGATTTGGAGCTGAAACTGCAGTCTTCTTTCTTAATTTCCTTTTCTTTGTCTTGGGGGAATCATCACTGTAGATTTCTTCACTACTTTCACTGTCAAAGTTCTACATAGAATCAATTGATTTTATCTGCTTAGAAGTTACCTTGGGAGGAGGAGAAGGAGCCTTGGGAGCTGGGATAGGAGTAGTAGCATAGACTGGAGGGATGGGGTCAGTCATGTACTCAGACTCTGATTCAACAGACTCTTCAACTGCCTCTTTGGTATCAGCTACTGAAGCTTCCTCAATAATCATAGCTCCAGTCTTAGAGCTTTCTTCAAAACTAGCCCTTATTATGGCTATCACTTCTGAGGAAGCAGGTGGAGTATAGCATACAATGGACTTTGATGATGATTCAGCAGAAAGTAAAGGATTAAAGAATAATAAATTAAGGAGAATGCAATCCAGATCTACTGATGGATGTATAAAATAATTTCCACCAGTCAGAACTTTTGGCATAGCCTTAACCATCTCATCATCTGCTGCTGATGTTGGAGCTTCTGCTGCTGCTGCTGAGACTGCTGCTGCTGCAAGGTCATCTTCACAGAACATCTCCCCCTGCATTATTTCAGAAGGGTCTAAAGCCATGCCCTTAGTTGAAGAAGGGGAAGGGTAGGAGGAGGCTGCAAAGAGAGATGTAAGGGATTTTATTGATTTTAAAAGGGGGCTATCTCAGCTGCAATAAGCTCCTTGAGGATTGGAGTCAACTGAGTTATGAGGGTAGCAATTAAAGCATTGTCAAGGGTTAGACGAGGAATAATTGGGGGGGGGGGTTGTATCAAGCACGATTTCATCTTGGTTAATAGTGAGGATGGGGTTTGAGGAGAGGGAGTATGAATAGGGGATTGGAGGGCAGAAGCTTGAGAAGAAATTTCAGCTGTTATTAACTCAAAGCTTGGAAGGAGGAGGGTGGTTTAGGGAATGGTTTCAAGGTGAGAGGGAAGAGGTGAGTCAGGAGGGGTGAGGTTATGAGCAAGATAGGGCTGATGATCTAGAGTAGGAGATGCAGGAGGGGCAGGAGGAGGTGAAGGAACAACCTGAGAGGTAAGGGGAGGGGTTCCTTCAGCTAAGAGAGGAGTGGTTGTTACCACCCTTATGTTCTCTGAAGCACCTGCAGAGGACTTTTCCTTAGAGGGCTTAGGAATTGTCCTCTCCCATCTGCCAAATAGGGCAGAGGTTAGCTTCTTGGAGGCATTAATGAACATAGTCTGGGGGACTAGCATTTGATCAGCCTTTGCCTTTAAGAACAGGACCAAAATCCTGGCATAACACACTTCTATCTTGCTGTTCCTCTTCCAGATCAAATCAAACAAAATCTATCCCCAATTGACTTTCCTCTTATTCACCAGCGCAGCAATCACCAAAAACTGCTGCCTGGAAATATAGTTATGGGCAGTGTGCTTTTGAAGCAACACTTTCCTCACTACATCTGCAAGAAACTTGTACGTAGGAGACAAGTTCTTTTTCCATAATTTGTTAGAGTTTCCACCGGAGTGACCCATAATAACTAACGAGTTCTCAAACTCATCATCATCCATATCCAAATCTTCTATACCACTCTCAAGTTCAAAAATTTCTGTAAAAACTGCGGGAGAGAGAGTAACTTGAGTCCCGCTGATGAATCCTGTCATCTCTTCCTCAGTAGAAGACGATAAAAATACCCACTCCTTGATTACGGCGGCTGGCAACTTGATGCAGTAGGTCATAAACGATTACAGCTTTTGATCTTCACATAGTTGCAGAATATCCAGAAATATTTGATCAGATTGCTGGAATGAATCAAAATCAATGTCAAGGCCCGTATCGAACTTCATTCTTACTGATCAAGATGCAGCCATTTCTTAATATTTTTGTGGAATGAGAGTACCAGCAAAAGAAAACAAAAGATCAAGTGCAGGAGGGGAATTCTGAAAGCGCGGGATTGAAGTCGAAGAAGAAATCCTATTAAGGGTTTTCAAAATATGAATCGGCATTCTCGGCCCGGCGAAAGAATAAAATTCTTCGATCTCAGGTCAACGAAAATTTCATTAAGGGATTTGTTCATCGATCTCAAAACGAAGAGATGGAAAGCTTTCGTCGTTCACAGAAAAATTTCCTGAAATAGAAATCGTCGTTCTCCGGTCGACGAAACTTCTTAAACAAGAGATTTCGTCGATCTTAGGTCGAAGAAAAATCTCAAGAACAGTTACCAGTTCGTTGATGTCAGTTCGACGAATAGAAACAATTCTTCAACCATAGACAGAGCATTATATTAAGTCCTGACCATTTATCATTCCAAGCTGATTTATGAAGAACAGATGCTTCGTTAGATCTAATGGCTTTGTGAAGATGTCTGGTCTTTGCAAATCAGTGGAGATAAACTCAAGTTTAATCTTTTGCTTGTCTACACAATCTCGAATGAAATGATGTCTAATGTCTATATGCTTTGTTCTTGAATGCAAAACTAGATTTTGTGATATGGAAATAGCACTAGTATTATCACATAGTATGGTTGAATTATTAAAGTTAACACCATAATCTAGATGTTGGTTTTGTATCCACAAGATCTGTGAATAGCAACTGCATGCAACCATATATTCAGCTTCAGCAATGGATGTTGAAACAGATGTTTTTTTCTTACAGAACCAAGATACAAGTCTGTCACCCAGGAATTGGCAAGTTCCAGAGGTGCTTTTCCTGTATACTCTATATCTAGCATAGTCAGCGTCAGAAAATCCAGTTAACTCAAATGATGACTCTATTAGATACCAGAGTCCTAGATCTGGGCAACCTTTTATATATCTCAAAATTCATTTTATAAAAATAAGGTGAGATTCTTTAGGGTTCACCTGGAACCTAGCACAAAGACATGTGGCAAACATAATATCAAGTTTGCTTATTGTTAGATATTGTAGGGATTCAACAATGGCCCTATACCTAATTTGATCAACTGGTTTTTCAAGTTCATCAGCATCTACAATAGCATTGGCAGCCATGGGAGTCTTCATTGAAGAGGCATCATTCATCCCAAACTTCTTAATAAGCTCTTTAGCATATTTAGACTGAAAGATGAAGATCACTTCAGAGGATTGTTTTACTTGGAGACCAAGGAAATAAGATAGTTCTCCCATGCTACTAATCTCAAACCTTGAATGCATTAGATCAGAAAATCTTTTGCACAGTTTGGGATTAGTAGAACCAAAAATTATATCATCTACATATATTTGTACTAATAATATTTTATCATGATGCAGTTTTGTAAATAAAGTCCTATCTACCATGCCCCTTGTGAACCTATGTTCTAAAAGGAATCTAGCTAGGGTCTCATACCAAGCTCTTGGAGCTTGCTTTAAACCATAGAGAGCTTTATGCAATTTAAAAACATAAGCAGGGTAGGTTGGAGAGACAAAACATGGAGGTTGTTCTACATAAACCTCTTCTTTGAGTTCTCCATTTAGAAAAACACTCTTCACATCCATCTGGTAGACTTTGAACTTTTTATATGCTGCATAAGCTAAGAAAATTCTTATTGCCTCTAGTGTGGCAACTGGAGCAAAGGTTTGATCATAATCAATACCTTCCTCTTGCCTATATCCTTGAGCAACAAGCCTTGCCTTGTTCCTCACTATCACACATTGGGCATCAAGTTTATTCCTGAACACCCACTTAGTCCCAATTACTGGATAGCCCTTAGGCCTTGGAACTAAGTCCCAAACTCTACACCTCTCAAATTGATTGAGCTCCTCTTGCATTGCAATAATCCAGTGTGGATCTTGCTCTGCATCAGTTATGGATTGAGGCTCAACTTGAGAGAGAAAGTAGGCAAGCATCACATCAGGGTTGAGTTGATGCCTTGTCTGCACACCCACTTATATGTCTCCAATCACTTGAGATCTAGGGTGATCTCTAAGTGTGACAAGATCATTAGGTGGAGTTGGTTCAACAACTGTTATTGGATTTAATTCCTCTTGTGGAATTGCATCAACTGTTGAAGGAAGTTGAACTGCTTCCACAGTTTCTTCATCACTATCAGCTTCTTCTTCTGATTGTGGAGAAGGATGTGATTTAACCTTTGGGGTAAGGTTTAGATCATCCAAATTCTCACACAAATTTGGTACCTGCAAAGTGTTATTGGTAGAAATGTTTTTCTGCTTGTAAAACATGTTAGTCTCATCAAAAGTTACATGCATAGACTCTTCAATCTTCAAAGACGATTTATTAAACACCTTATAAGCTTTGCTAACTTGGGAATATCCTAGAAAAATTCCCATTTCAGCATTTGCTTCAAATTTTCTAATATACTTCTTATCATTGTTATGAATATAGCATACACACCCAAATACTTTAAAATAGGTGATTATTGGTTTCTTCCCTTTGAGTAGTTCATAGGGAGTCTTAAGCTTTAGTTTATGTATTAAACTCCTGTTCAGGACATAGTTTGCTGTGCTCACTACCTCTACCCAATAGGATAGAGACATGTAAGCATCTGCAAGCAATGTACCTGTAGCTTCAATGAGTGTTCTATTTTTTCTTTCAACTACCCCATTCTGTTGAGGAGTTCTAGGAGCTAAGAAACTGTGCCTGATACCATCCTTCTCACAGAACTCATGCATAAGAAGAGATTCAAACTCAGTGTAATGATCACTTCTGATCAATGCAACTTGAGTAGAGTACTCAATCAGTATGGTCTTGAAAAAATCTGTAAGAACCTTAAAGGTATCTGACTTAGATCTCAGAAAGAATTCCCAAGTGAATCTGGAGAAGTCATCTACAACCACTGAGGTATAAGATATCCCTCCTAGGCTTTGTACAACAATAGGGCCAAAAAGGTCCATATGTAGCAAGTATAATATCCTAGGTGAATCACTCTTATTAATAGATTTGAAACTAGATTTAGTTTGCTTGCCTAGTTGACAAGCCCTGCAGAGGTCTTCCTTCTTGTAGGGGCTAGAAGGTAAACCTCTAACGAGGTTGTCCTTAGATAACCTAGCTTTATTCTTATGGTTTACAAGACCTAATCTTTTATGACATAAGCTAGTTTGACTACTAACAGGATTAAAAAAACAAATTTCAGAACTGGATGATTCAAAATTGACTAAATAAATGTTGCCTTGTGTAATTCCTGTTAAAACAATTTTGTTATTTAAGGAGATAATACATAAGGAGTTAGTGAAGCTTACTTGATAACCTGTATCACAGAGTTAACTTACTGATATCAGGTTATGCTTGAGATAATTTATATAGGTCACCTTCTTGAATGTAACATCTCTACATTTGAAATCTCCATAGCCTTCTGTCAATCCAAAGCCTGAGTCCCCAAAAATTACTTTAGGGCCAGCCTTGGCTTTATAGTTGATAAGGAATTCCTGCAACCTGTCATATGTTTAGAACAACCACTGTTTAAGTACGACTTGATTTGAATGACAGGGTTCTCTTATACTGTAAATAAAAAGATTAGAGGTTTTTGACCCAGGATACCTTGGGTCCTTGTTGTTTGACAAAACCTTAACTTTAAATAAAGGAACATTCAAGCTGATCTTTATATCCTAGGGGATAATACCTTCTAGGGGTATAATCCATTGACTAAAAGGATTAAAATTTTTATCAGCTTTTATGTTTCTCTGATTATTAACTGGGTTCGACGAATTCAAGTGAGTTCGTCGAGCTGAGTTTGACGATTTGGGTTGAGTTTTTCGATCTCTGCTCGAAGAATATAAGTATCCATTCTCAGAGCCCCTAAAACATCGATCTCCAGTCAATGACCCAAACTGATTTCGTCGATCGTAGTTCAAAGAATAATTTGAGCTATTATTTGCATTCAGAGTTCGTCGTTCTGAGTTCGACGAACCATGCCTATTTCGTCGTTCTAAGTTTGACAAAAATTGCTGAACATAATTATTTCTATGATTTCTCTTTCTCTTCTTGTTAAGGTTGGTTTTCTTAAATTCTAGTTTCTTAAGAACTCCATTAACCATGTTAACCTGTTCAGTATTTTTCTTGCCTTTATCAGATATAAAATTTACCGGTTTTGACAGGTGATTCTTCTGAATTAGAATTGGTTAACAGGAGGAAGCACCTAATCCTAGCTTATTATTGATTGTTCTGGCATTTACAGTGCTAGTTCTGTCTAACAATTTTAAGCTTCTTCCTTTTAGAGTTTCTTCTAATTCTTTAGCCTTATTTAATTCAGATTTTAGAAAGGTTATTTAATGATTAGCAGATTTTAGTTTTTCAGACAGTTTAACATTTTCAGCAATGATTTTATCTTGCTCTAACAGCTTTTCCCTGAGGAGTGTGATTTTCTTCTCATATCCTATTAGGTCTAAACACAAGCTTTTAAATTGTACTTTAAATTCTTCTGATTGAAAATCATAAGAAACAATTACCTGATCCTCATCAGAGAGGAGTTCTTCATCATCTGATTCTTCTGAATCAGATCTGCTGCATCCAGCTTCTATAGCCATGAGGCAAACTTCCTTTGCCTTCTTCTCCTCTTCATCTTCACTGGAGCTGGAGGAAGTTGATTCCTCTTAAGAGTCACTCCATGTTTCAGCAACAAAGCACTTTTCCTTCTTCTTGTAATTGTATTTGCTGGAGGAGGCTTTGCTGTGATGACTTCTTCTGGAGTCATTTTCTTTTCTCCTGTCCTTCTTTTGAACTTCTTGACATTCAGAGATGAATTGTCCTGGTTTCCTGCAACCAAAGCAGATAGCCTCTTTAGTAGGGGTCTTGTCGTACCTGGGTTTGTCTTCACTTCTAGATGGCCTTGCCCTGAAATCTTTTCTAGCCATCTTGTAGAATCTCTTAGCAAAGAGATTCATTATTTCATCATTAAATGGCAGACTTGGTGATTCTTCTGCAGCTTTGAATGCTAGGCTATGCTCCTTTCTTATTGGTGTTGGAGATTTTGGTTCTGCAGCTTCTTCTCTTGATTTCACCAACTGGTAATAGGACTTGAGCTTTCCCAATAGAGATTCAGTTGATATCTCTGCCATACTCCTTTCTTCTCTGATGGGCTATATTCTGGAATCCCATGTGCTGGGGAAGCACATCAAAATTTTGTCATTGAACTATAACAGAGTAATCTCTTTGTCCAAGGTTCTTAGTTCACTGATGATGGAGCTAAGCCTATTGTACATTACTTCAACTATTTCTTCTTCATCCTTCTTGAAATTTTCATACTGAGAAATGAGGTTTGATCTTCTATCTTTCCTATCATCTGCTGATCCAGCCACCATTTGGTTCAAGGAGTCCCAAATGGCCTTAGCTGATGGGCACTCAAAAACCTTTTGAATGATTTCATTAGACACTGTTTGAGCCAATATGTTCATGGTTCTGGCATCAGCTATCTTTGCTTTTTTCTGTGCATCTGTCCATCTAAGGGGTGGGACTGCACTCATGTCAGTTGATGTAGATGGAGTTTAAGCAACTGGAGTTGGTGGTCCTGTTAAAATAGAGTAAAAAATATCTTCATCAATAGAGTTCATGTACAACTTGATTCTTGCCTTCCATATTGTGAACTTAGACAAGTTGCACACTGGAGGTCTGGTGCTAGCATAATCCTTTTTTGTGCCATAATATCAGAAAAAAAAAACAACTAAAAACCACTGAGTTATTCATAGTTCATTTGGAGGTTCTTGGTTTGCCCAGGTGTAAGCCTGTGAGTGTGACAAACCTGCATCTGATAACAATTAAAAGAAATAAGGACTAGACTCTGATTAACTTTAGAGGGGGGGGGGTGAATAGAGTTATTAAGATCTTTTTAAACTTTTGCAGAAATGAAATATCTTTTGTAAAATAGGTGAGTAAGATATATGTGTACAAGTGTACAAGTGCAACAATCTAACAGAAGAAATAAATCTAAACTACACACCACAAATATCACAGCACAAGCACAAAAGAAAACACAGCCACACAGGCAACACAAGAACTTTATAGTGGTTCCCAAACTGGGTACATCCACTCTTCTACCACCCTAGGTAGGAATCCATTAAATGATTTGATCAGGTGCCTGTACACCACAATATCTATTTTTTTCAAGGGAGATATAACAACCCTTTTTGAGCTTTTAACCAGGTGCCCAAAAAACAAGATCACTTTTGAAGGGAGAGATAACCCTGTATAGAGAGGGGAGAGAGAGGTTGATGATGACTTCTCTATTCTCAAAGAAAATTGAGAGAAGACTTGTGGATTCTACTGATTGTATTAAAGCTACCCCTGAGATTAGTATATGTTCAGGCAGGGAAACTTTGTTAGGGATGGTAGGTCTTCTACTGCAAGACCAAATCCAGGATTCTCTTGACTGATTGAAGTGGTTTGTCACTGAAGATCCTGGAATTAGAGATAGAAGGAAGAAAAGACTCTTGATATATGATTGTTGTTCTTTTCTTCTTCTTCTTCTTAAGAGAACAATGAGATCCTGCACAGAAAGACTATTAGAAAATCTGAAAGCTTTTTCTCTAAAAACTTTTTTTGTCACTGTGTTATTTTCTTGAGAACTGTAAGCACAAAATATTCTTCTCGTATATGTTCTCTGTGTCTCTGAGTTGATTCTCTTTTTTTTCTTCTTTATTGATGTTATTGTCCTGTAGAGAGTATACTATAATAACAGATTTTCCACAATACAAATTCGAATTCCTGCCATTAATGTTAAGCAGAAATCTAGGAATATAAAACGTCAAGAATGTTAATTAAAATATTCCATTCCCCAATTGTCCCGGGATATTTGTCAATTTCATTTACTGATGAAAACCATAATCAATGCTGCCAAATAACGGCTATAAAATGAGCATTAATTACTCAGTAAAATCATGACTTATAATAGAAATAAATCGGAACAGATAAGGAAAGATTAAGTCAAAAACTTCTTACAATTTTCGTCGACCAGAGAATGGTTTTCGTCGACCAGAGATCAGAGATCGTCGACCTCAGAAAACACATTCTTCGACCTTGACTCTGTTAATAAACTCTTCAATACTTTGGCTGAGTCTGAGCTAGAAGATCGTCGAGCTTAGAAATGCACTGCACTGGAAGATTGTCGACCTTAGAACATATAACTTCTTTGCTAAATTCGCAGACCACATAACTCTTCTCTTTCACTTAGAGTTAGTCGACCTGAGAAATAACTTCAACATATAACTTCTAGGGCTGATTTCTGATACTGTCTTCAGGCAGGTCCTTGATGTTGTAAGCTGTAGGACTGACCTAAGACTAGGAAGATAAAATACTTGACCCTACTATACAATATGGGTCACACCCTAAGAAGTGAACCTAGCCCAAATCACTTAGGGGTTCCAACAATCTATACCTATGATATCATGCTTCATTAATACGTGATGAGTTAATATAATGTTGTGATAAATATATGAAAGCATAATTGTCTGTGAATGCTAGATTATAAGGAAGGAATTGGATGAGGTAAATCTCATGGCCATGGAATATGTGGAATGGTAATCTCAAGTGTTTGAAAGGATAGTTAGTATAGTCCACTGCTTAGAGTTGTGTCCCCCTATAGGTAGTAGTATGGGATCGTGATGTTGTACAAGGTAGCTTGCCACCAGTGTTGATGGTGAGACCTTAAGTGCTTTAGAGCACGAGAATGTGAAAGGGTGTAAGTGCGTACGTTTTATCGTACTGGATCCATAATGATGAAAATAGACTTTGGACGGTTGGGCCTTGGTCCTCGTTGCTTTTTCCAGGGCACCCTCCGTGCCAGTGGACGGTTGGTCTTGGTCCTTTGGTGATACGCTCCCAGAGCCACCTTTCGTACCACGATGATGTGAAATTGCATGCGGTGTGAGTTGACATGTGTTTTCATAATTCAGGGTAAAGGATAGTGTGGCAGGCCTACGAGCTTGCCAATCGTCACACCAACAGGAGATAGGCTTAGATAGTTGGGCCTTGGTCCTCATTGCTTTTTCCCGGAGTACCCTCTGTACATGTGGATGGTTGGCCTTGGTCCTTTGGTGATACGCTCCTAGAGGCACCTTTTGTGCCACAATGACATGCTAGTTTGGGATGAGATCTTGGTGCACATCTACCCGAGACCCCTCTGAGTCATAGTACGTATGGGCTCCACTGTTGTGTTCTTAGCATTGAGGTGTACGGAGGCCTAGGCTTGGTAGTGTGGATGCCCTCTTAGTAGTGTAAATCCCATTTCCCTATCACTGTCTGGGCATGACGGATGATGCCTGAGAGGTTAGCTACCTGCTCGAAAAGTGGGAACTTCAAGTCTGTGTTGATATAGCAGTATGTATGTGTGTAACTATGGGTGAGTCATCATATTGCATTCATAACATTGCATTGTACAGCATAAGATACTTATCATATAAGTCTGTATGTGCACTCTTATATGATGAGTTACTTTACTATTAAGCTGATCCTTAACTTATATATCTATATGGGCATTCGTATAAGTTAAGTTACTTTCCTATTGTAGAAATTATATACCCTGCGATTGATTGTAGAAATGTTAGCATAAATTAATATTGTTGTTTATTGTATATTGTCGGATACTCTGATATTAGTTAGTGTTATACCACCTTCTTGTACTACAAATTATGTATAAATTATACCTTCTTCTTTCCCCTGCTCGGTGCCTAAGAGCCACCGGGGTGAGAGGATCTGATAACCACTTTGTCTTTATGACTAACGTTTGCTACGTCTTCCATTTTAGGTGAAAACCCAGCATGTAGAGCAATAACAGACTATGTTTGAGGGCAACAAGGCTAGGGTGATAGTGTAAGACCCACTTTTTTATTTTCTTTTAAACCACCGGGATCTTATGCCAAGAACCGTCACTTTACGGTGAGACCAAGATGCCTGGGAAAGTCGTCACTACAAAACGCCGATCCTACCGGCCAATTCGATCATAGAATAGTAGCATATGTATAAGAGTAATGGTAAAGAAACTCAAATACTAGTCCAACAAAACCACAATAATATAATATAAATCTCCACGAAGGGAGAGTCCACAGCAACAATAAAAAAAAAGTACTAGAAATAGGGCTCATGCCCGATACAACATGATTCACAATACAAAACACTCATCATAGAAGCAAATCTATAATAACTATTAGAGATCGGGACTCACTATCCTAGCTGTCTGAACTCTAGTGCTAGACTGTCCCGTCTCCAAGCGCGCCGACTTCCGGCTATATTTTCGGGTTCGGCTCCATGATCCCCAAAAATGATTTGGTCAACGACTGTTAGTCAAAAAGACTAAGTCCTATTATCCCCCACGCCTCCCCCATGGCTCCTAGGCACCGATTGGGGAGGAGAAAAGGGAAGGTAAGGAAGGTGGAGAGTACAAAAGGCAGGTGATGGTGGAGCTAATCTAGCAATTATATATAAATAGGTAGAGTAAAGCAAGAAGTATAAGAATGGTAAACATATGAAATACGTAACCTTAACTTATATGAATGCCCATACAATCTTATAAGTTAAGGGGTCTTCTGCAAGGCTCCCATCGTATAAAAACTCTCATACCAATTTATACGATGGGGTGTCGGTTTATAAGCAAGTAATAAGTACCCATAGGAAAATATCCATAACTTATAAGCATGCTCACAGAAGCTTATAAACTAAGGGGTCGTTCTGCATGGCCTATTGTATAAAGAGTCTCATACCAATTTATATAATAGGTGTCAAGGGTTATATGCAATGGTTATGCTATGTCTTGCAAGTATGCTATGGTATGAACACACAAGTGCAATACACACACCCGACTCTGTGCATACAGACCTTTAGTTTCCCCTTTTTGGAGGCTAACCTCTCAGGATACCTCCATAGTGGTAAACGGAATCGGTGGGTTTGGCCTCGCCCACATCTAAACCAGTAAATACACTACTAGTAAGACCTATCGTACCCCTCAACGCCGGTGCACTAAGCGGAGATCCGCGTACTCTTGCCGGCTAGCACACCGGTCTTTATTTGGCCAAGTGCTAAACCACACTTGCAGAGTCAATATATCGGCGTCGGTGCATCGAACCTCCAATACCGAAGACCCGCCACCTTATATTTTATGCACATGCAATATTAATGTGTTTCCTACCGAGCCAAAGCTCCCCGGACTATCCCGTCCATCACAATTATCTACCGAGCCATCGGATCACCGGGATAACCTGCCCATTTCCACAACCACCGAGCCTACCACTCCTCAAACCCATCCTAACTCCCACAACACCAGGGGTGTGTGTGTAAGTGTAATCCTAAAGTATTTCTAATTACTCTTGTATTCCATTTACTCTTACGGTTTACGTTAGCCCAGGACTGTCCCAGGTATACCCAATGAAGGGTTCTCAAAGGGCACTAGGAACTATGATGATAGTTGAAGATCATCGTTTCCTTTCACAAGTTACTTACTTTTATTGGTTATTACCCAATTCCCGATCCCTTTTATTATGATACTAGAACAATCCCTAGTGTATTTTGACTCTTCCTCTCTATAAGAAAGACGATCTTTTGTCGATCCCGAGCACCACTTAACACTAGTCAACCCAACACTCTCCTCATCATAACTCATAATGATGAACTCAATCTAAATTTACCTGATCAGTATATCATTAACTCAACCATCTATGACCATATCCCAAGTTATTGCCATTTTTGCAGTTTACTATATGCAGACCAGCCTAAGCTATATGATGTACAAGATAAAAGGTACTCCAAATTTTCATCCAAAAGCCATAAGATATTTAATGGGCCTCTATCATGACATGTTTAGCCTAAATCTAAGAACTTATAATTTTCCTAATTAATTTGGTAATTAATTAATTTTCCCAAAGTTAGGCCATGGGTAATTTTGAACATGAAGTACTAGAATTTCTCAAGTTATGGCCACCCAAAAATTAAGAACACTATATAACAGATAAATATCAGTAAACACAAAATTTCACAGATATTTATGAATATATCAAACTCTATATATTATATTCAAGATAATCTAAGTGAATAAAGTTAATAAAGGAAGTATCATAAATCATAGTCCAAAAATTATGTACATATTACCAGAGACTTATAATTATTATAAAACACTGTTGACTAAGTTTCATGTAATTCCAAGGTCAGTAGGATATATACAAAAATACTTTTAAAAATTCCCTAAAGGTGCACTTGTGAAGCAACATTCCTATAACCTCAACTAAACAACATGAAATAACTTTTCCAAGCTTCTATGTGCCCCAGGATGCTCTTTGGATAAGTGTCACAATTTTCCAGCAAGATATGGTATTTAATATCCATTTAACAAAATAAGATGCAATAGCTTACTTAACACATGAAGTACTAATAGTAAATACCCAAATAATCCAAATAGATAACTAGTGCATCAAAAAGATATTTAATTAGCCTAGCCAAAGTTTTATACCATCGTAAAATATTGTATCCATGTTTACTTCAAAATTATCAAAAGGGGCAGAATAAGGATTATAACTACAAGTATGAGCTACTGTCTTCTAAACACCCTATAATAAATTCTATAGACTTATTTTGTTATAAAAACTCTTCTGCCAAAATTTCAAAAGGATCCAATGTCACATGACCCTTCAATACTTTCCTAAAAGGGTATAGGCCTAAACTATCCCTAAGTGGTTAAAGTTATGAGACTAAGTCTAAATTTCACCAAATTCCTTCCTAAGGCATTTCACCACCCTAGAGTCACATGGACTAAACACCAAGTCCATCCAAGGACATATCCTCTTATGTCCTTCACGAACCCCAAAAGTTAAACCTTAGGGTTTGAACTAGGGTCCTAAGGAAAATCCACCCTAATCCACCCCATATTCCATGGGAGGGTGTTTACTGACAAAACACATCAGTGGGCCAAGTTTCAACCTCAATTGAGGTGATTTGGTCACCCAATAACCTCATGGGACCTTTTGACCTAAATACACCTTTTTGGTCAAGACTAGGGTCTACCCATTTCTGAACCAAATAATCACCAAATGAGATGAAATTTTATACATAGACCTATAATGACCCCAAAAAACACTCACCAAAATTTGGGAGACTTTGGAGGTCATTAGGTCCCCTAATTAAATTATTCTAGGATTATTAAATAATTACAAAAACAATAGAAAAAGGTATCACCAAAAAATTTCATTTTTGTGTATGTTCTAGGTATAGGTAAGAGTGACCCCCATCCAAAATTTCAAGTTATTTGGATGGCTGGATTGATAGAGGCACTCAAAATAAGGTTTGATTTAGCCTAGGAATAGACCTCACCAAATTGAGTGCTGAGGTCTAACCTGAACTCCAAATTTACTCAAGTCAATTTTAAATTAAAGTAGACTTATATACCTACAAATTTTATGTTGATCACTTTTTCATTATAAGCCTCTAAGTATTTTTAAATGAATTTATAAGGTAGTTGATAGTAGGGACAAAATAATACATTTAATATATTAAATAAAGTTGATCTTTCACAGATCTTGACGCAGATCGGGCGGTGGTTGGCTTTCTTCCTCCTCCAGTAGACGGCCACGACCCTACCGTCTTGGAACAACTTCTAGACACTACAGCTGGCCAGCCAGCCACCTCCCTGGCCGGCCACCGCCGTCGCCACCTTCGTCGAGGTGGGGGATATCGCCGGGCGCCGGCACGGCCGCCGGAGGGGCCGATTCCAGCGAACCCGACAAGCATAATTTTCATAGAAAAACTAGGAAAAGCTTCACCCAATCGGACTCAATTGGGCCCAATTCTCATTCTAAAAGATTCCTAAGATCTACCCATAGACGAAGGAGTAAGGGAGGACCTGAGTTGCGGCCTGAGAGCGAGTGGTTTTCCTCCTTGCCATTTTCGGCCGCTTGCTTGAGCTCCTCTGCAACCTACAAAGCAACCTTCATGAAATCGAGGTTGGAATGGGGGAAACGCCTGCTCTAATCCTGGTGAAGGTTCTTAAAGGATGAATTGGGGAGAGGAGGCTTGTAACTCCCCAATTTATGAAATCCCCATTAATGGCCATGATGGTTATTTTCAGTTTCTTCTCTATTAAGGGGGCTGAGCCACCCCAAGGGTCAGCCATCACCAGGAAACTCCTCCCCTTCCTACAATGAGTAAAAGCCCCATTGTTGAAGCCAAAAATGACCCCAACGAATGTTCACAAACCAAAGTGCAGCCGACGCCTACTTCTCTCTTATCTCGACCCTTGACTGGCTGCTAAGGTCAAAAGACTGACCCAAAGCCTCAGCTAGGAGGTCCCACCACACACCCGGAAGATCTCTGAGAGCTTCCCCTCCAAAGCCAAATGTTGGGCTGGGAGCTCTTCAGAAGGCACTAGAGTTGGAGAATAATGAAAGCCCTGCCTTCCAAAGAGCCCCTATGGGTCTTTTTATATTCTTCCTTTGACCTGAAAATACTGAAATACCCCTGAGGGGTCTGCCAATAGCCAAATCCCGCTGTCATTCCCAGGGCATTTGGATAATTTTACCTCGGGATAATAATAAAATAATCCCCTTTACGAGCGCCGGGCCCTACCACGTGGGCCCACTTGGCGAGAACCCTGGCCGTGAAGGCTCTCGCTGGACCCCCAACTGGGCCAACCTTGGCGAGACCCCTTGCCAGAGAGGTTCGCGCCCTTCACGGTCTTGAAACTATCGCGACTGAAGGCTTACTTAGGGCCTTCTCGCCTGCCCTGGGCGGGAGCTTTCCCAAGGGCGGAAGCTTCCATGGTCGAGCCATCTGCTTCGGTTGGTCGACGATCTCTCCTGCCGAGAGCTCGACTATCTGCCTTGGTCGGTCGACGATCTCTCCTGCCGAGAGCTCGACTATCTGCCTTGGTCGGTCGACGATCTCTCCTGCCGAGAGCTCGACTATCTGCTTTGGCCTCTCCATCTTTTCCCTGCCCTTGGCGAGAGCTCCTACAGGACGAGAACTCCACAAGTATGCCTTAGGGTTAACCCGAGGCTAGCCTGAGACTAGCCCAATCCTGACCACTGAAGTCTCTGGGTCCCTCCCAGCGAATATGGGGTTGTACACAATCCCCGCTCTTTTCGAGCTAGCCCTGCGCTCGACAAGACAAGTCCAACCCCCAAAATATTCGCTGGACACGTGCCAGCTAACTAGGGGAATCTTTTGGTGGGTCCTACTGCGGCTATAAATATGCACCGATAGGCGACCATATGCCTCGCCCTTAAAATACTGTTTTACAACTGAGCTCTCGCCTCAGGGATTTTTGCGCGAGCTTACCATGCATCCCAAACGTGCTGCCAAACCACTTCCGCAAGACCTCCAAGACCGGTTAGTCGCTGCCCAAGCGCGGGCCTTGGCTAACTGTGCGGCGGTGGCTCCATGGTTAGCGAGAAAGACTTCAACCGCCGGGCCTTCCGAGCCGAAGAAGAAGGAAAAGAAAAGGGCGAATGTGGTCCGGCGGGACCTTTCTCGCGAGAACAGGGATCCTCCTTCCCCCACTCCCAATCCTGTTGGGGATCCTTCCCCGCAGAAGGTAAGCCTTTCAACCGTGCCTACCGAGCTGACTGTGCACTAGATCCGATGATTAAAGTAAGCTTTCGCAGGAACCCGCTCCTAACGATGACGCCGAGATCCCGCCAAGTTCTTCGAACCTACCCGCTCATTCCCCCAAGGACCAAACGCGGGTCTCGGAGAGGATTCCTCCAGCCGAGACCGGAACGATAGGTACATTTTCCCTTGTCAATATTTCAACCCGACCCTTTCTTTTCTGAACTGTCTTCTCGCAGTGCCAACTCCCGCCGACCCGGGTCTAACCACCCGGGAAGATGAAGCGAGAACCGTTGAAGTGCCTCCTGCGGCGGCCAATCCTATCCTGCAGGCGGGAGGGGCGGCTTCTGAACCTTCCGCTACTCTCAAGGATGCTGATCGTCCCTTGAGAGAAGACAACTCCCCTCATGCTTCCGGCCAGGCCTGGATCATCGTGCGCAAGCCATTTCGCCCGGGGCTGGGCAAGCCTCTCCACCTCCTCTACGGAACCAACGGAGGGGTTGGGCCTTCTCGCCCAACGTCGCTTGACGGTTCTCGCCCAACTGCAGGTATGCGAGACCTTTTAAAACCGTTGATCGCCATGATTTAACCAAAATTCTCGCACGTTTCTTTCGCAGGTGATCCTGGCTTGCGGTCGGGAGTCAATGAGGAAGGAGAAGAAGAGGAAGAAGAAGAGGAGGAAGAAGAGGATGAAGAGTCCCCTCTCCCTTCGTCTGGCGAGATAGAAGAAACCTTGAACAGCGCTGGGAGCGCGAAGGGGAGACGGAGGAAGATCTCGGCCATTTTGGCCAAGCTTATCCGGCGAGACCGTGCCCATACTGCCGCGGCGAAAGCATTCCGCGAATCCGTGGAGCAAAGGCTGGAGGCTCTGGAGCGGGATTTCTTCTTGGGCGAGACTGATTGCCCGGGTGGGCCTTCTGCCGAGTCTTCGCCAGGGAGGTGCATCTCGCAGATCCGGGATTACGCCAGGCGGATCAACCTTAGGTGTACCACCCTATCGTCTTACTTCAACCCGTTGGCGCCACCAAGAACTAGGCGGCGAGAACGAGGACGATGGAGCTGGAAGCCCTATTAGCCTTCCCGCTTTGAATCTCAATGTATCTCTTTTATCAATGTATCTGTAATAAACATTACTGTTAATTAAGTTTATCCAGCTTACGCTAGCGAGGATCTCGCTGTTACCCATGTCTCTCTTTTCTTTTTCTTTCTATTGCTCTGCGAGGCTTTTTAAATTAAGACGCTTACACCAATCTAGGATGCTTGCGCCAATCTAGGATGCTCACACCAATCTAGGAGGCTTCCCCCAATCTAGGAGGCTTGCGCCAATCTAGGAGGCTTGCGCCAATCTAGGAGGCTTACGCCAATCTAGGAGGCTTGCGCCAATCCAAAAAGTTGCGTCGAAACCCGGAACGACCGTTGACCGCTGCCATCCCGAGGGGGAAAATCGAGGCGCCGTTAGCCCGGATTCTGACAGCTATACTCCGCTGTCACTTTCTCTCTCTGTCGGATGGATCCATGATGATTACGATTACCTATAAATAGAGAAGTCTACCAACCGCATTTACTTCTTCGATCCGGAACCTCAGCCTTCCTTCCTTGCTCTCGCGTTCTTGCTTCCGCTTCAACCTCTTTTCAGCTCTCGCTCTCACTCGCGAACCCATCATGCCTGGCGAGAACAAGGGTCGCGCACACTGCGTGGAAGCTTTCCAAAAACACCTTTTCCCTTCCTACAAGCTCACCCTCGACGAATATAACCTGATCGTTGATCGCTACATCCCCGCCGGCTTCTCGGCGTGGAACCCGGGAAATCACGATAAGGTGAATACTCCGGGGGCGGGAGAACTCGCCATCCCCCTCGAGCATTTCGAGGTGGGCTTCTGCCTTCCCCTTTGGCCGGAGGTTCGGCTTGCTCTTCGTTACTACGGGGTGGTTCCCGCCCAACTGAACCCGAACTCAGTCGCGATCCTTATAGCATTCATATGCTATATGCGATCCGAGAGGATCGAGTTCAGTTTGCCCATCTTCCGGAAGCTATTCAACTTCCGCGCCAAGGGGGGGGTGTGGTTTTCTTCTCCGGGCAACTGCTCGAGGTTACCGGTCTCGCCAACAAGCACCATCACTGGGGCGAGAAATTCGTCTATGTCAGCGGGGACTTCGGCAATGTCTCGCTTCAGCCCGTTCAGTACGAGGATGTCGTCTACAAACCGCCTACTCTGGGATCACGCGAGAGCGCAATCCTGGAATTCTTTGGGACCAAGGAGTTCGATGTTCCCTTCCTCAGGCGAGACGTCGACTCCCTCCCACTCGTTCACTCGGGCGAAGGTACGGTCTCGCTTCAGATTCCCTCTTTTATCAAAGATTTTCTTGCGCTGAAGTGTTTTAACTTTGCAGGAGAGCGGGAGGTCCCTCTGCGCCAACCCTTCGCTGAAGGCCGGGGTGTCGAGGGTCTGGCCGCGAGAGGCTCCCTTGCGCTCGCGGAAGCTAGCGCCAGCGCCTACCGAAACGATCCAGCCCCTCCTGTGCCGCCACCAGCCAAGAAGCGGAAGGTCACCCTTCCTCCTCTCCGAACGCTGAAGAGGCCCAAACCTTCTGCTCTCGGGAAGGGGAAAGCCCCGGCCGTCTCGCCTATCCAACCCCTTCTCGCAGGCAGCTCCTTCGAAGCAATCCTCCAAAGGGCCAGCGAGATGGATGCCGCCGCCAAGAGCCGCGCCGAGGCTTCCACCGGGAACACACCAGCCGCAAGCGAGGCTGGGGGAGAAGTGCTCGCCGCCGAAACCTCCGTCCGATCTCCGCCCCGGGAGGTGCCGAAAGGGCACAGGAACTTTGGTTTCGGCGTGAAGTACGTCGACGCGGAGGGGAAGCCTCAGATGGAATGGGACCCCGAGTCAAACTTAATCAAGGTTACGACGCTCCTTCCCAGCTGGGCGGAGGGGGAAGATGTGACTGGCGAGGCCTTCTCGCTTGGATATGGCCTTTACAGCCGAGAGGATGCCAGCGTGTTTGACCAGATGTCCACCCGCCTTATAGCCTTCGATGCCATCCGAGCTCTATTGCGCAGGGTCGAGCTTGCGCATATGTGTGCGCACCGAAGCATCACCCTCGACAAGAATTTCACCGATATGCGCAAGGCAAGGGAGGACGCGATGGCTCGAGCGCATACCGCGGGAGAAGAACTCGCGAGAGCTCAACAGGAGCTTGCGGATGCTCGACTAGCGCTGTCTCTACGCCCCGCGACCGAGGTAAGCGAGACCCTCCTGAACCCATGCTCTCGTTTCTCAAAGTTACGACTGTGCGATGTTCCCAGACTGAACTGTTTTTTCACAGGATTCTGCCCAAGTCAAGGAGCTTCGCACAGAGCTGGCCAACGCGCGCTGCGAGAGCGTCCTCCTGAGGGAACAGCTTCGCGCTGAGATGGCGAAGGTCCTGCCTCCGGAGCTAGATGCGAGGCTGCGGAGTCGCTACCTCTCGGAGTACGACGTTGACAAGTTGCTGTAAGCCAACGCTCAGGCAACCGTCAAGCTGACGCTCGAGACGCTGCGAGACGTCAAGCTGCTTCGGGAGGACGGCGCGACCATCGACGCTCGCCAACTTCTTCCTTGGCTCTACGATCCAGTTCCCAAACCTCCGGGCGCGCCGGACTCGCCTCCCTCAGACATCCCGAGGTCTTCTACCGCCGTTGGCGAGACATCTGAAGCGAGCTCTGGCAATGATTCAAGCGAGAGCACCAGCGGGAGTTACAGCGCGTCCCCCTAAGCTTCTCTTTTTTTTTCTCTCTGTTTCTTTTGTAACGAGCGAGAGGCTCCAACTTTTGTAATTAATTTTATGTAAAGTAATGTTTCATCTTTCATTGTCAGTGTGTGCTTGAAAGTATATTGTTCTGCCGAATGGCTTCCGCGCGAGCTTCCGCCGAGACCCTTAGTCTCTTTAGGATAACCTTTCTTAGAGATCCGTTAGGCGGGAACCGCGCGTCGTCGATTAAGTCGCCCTGCTCAGGTCCGCCGGAGCCTCCTTTTGCGAGAACCCCCTTCGACCGAGACCTTTACTGGCCGAGACCTTTGAGCCGAGACCCTTACTGGCCGAGACCTCCAAATCGAGGTTTTTACTGGCTGAGACCTCTGAGCCAAGGCCTTTGGGGCCTTGCCTCCGGTCTAGGTCAGGGCCCTGCCCGCATATTTTTTCCAACCAATTAAACCCCCACCCCACCGGCGAGCCGTCGGACCTGCTAGCTTATATGGGAGCCTGCGCAGCGGGTCTACCGGGGTTCGAGCCGAGCTCATTGTGTCGTAGAAGTGGCTGAGAACAAAGTATCGCAGGAGCCAACCTTTCCCCCACAGGCGAGCCTTCGGACCTGCCAGCTTGATGAGAGCCTGCGCAGCGGGTCTACATGGGGCCGAGCCGAGCTCGGGGTGTCGTAGAAGTGGCTAAGAACACAGTATCGCAGGAGCCAACCTTTCCCCCACAGGCGAGCCTTCGGACCCGCCAGCTTGATGAGAGCCTGCGCAGCGGGTCTACCTGGGGCCGAGCCGAGCTCGGGGTGTCGCAGAAGTGGCTGAGAACAAAGTATCGCAGGAGCCAACCTTTCCCCCACAGGCGAGCCTTCGGACCTGCCAGCTTGATGAGAGCCTGCGCAGCGGGTCTACCTGGGGCCGAGCCGAGCTTGGGGTGTCGTAGAAGTGGCTGAGAACAAAGTATCGCAGGAGCCAACCTTTCCCCCACAGGCGAGCCTTCGGACCTGCCAGCTTGATGAGAGCCTGCGCAGCGGGTCTACCTAGGGCCGAGCCGAGCTCGGGGTGTCGTAGAAGTGGCTAAGAACACAGTATCGCAGGAGCCAACCTTTCCCCCACAGGCGAGCCTTCGGACCTGCCAGCTTGATGAGAGCCTGCGCAGCGGGTCTACCTGGGGCCGAGCCGAGCTCGGGGTGTCGTAGAAGTGGCTAAGAACACAGTATCGTAAGAGCCAACCTTTCCCCCACAGGCGAGCCTTCGGACCTGCCAGCTTGATGAGAGCCTGCGCAGCGGGTCTACCTGGGGACGAGCCGAGCTCGGGTGTTGTAGAAGTGGCTAAGAACAAAGTATCGTAAGAGCCAACCTTTCCCCCACAGGCGAGCCTTCGGACCTGCCAGCTTGATGAGAGCCTGCGCAGCGGGTCTACCTGGGCCGAGCCGAGCTCGGGGTGTTGTAGAAGTGGCTAAGAACAGAGTATCACAAGAGCCAACCTTTCCCCCACAGGCGAGCCTTCGGACCTGCCAGCTTGATGAGAGCCTGCGCAGCGGGTCTACCTAGGGCCGAGCCGAGCTCGGGGTGTTGTAGAAGTGGCTAAGAACAAAGTATCGTAAGAGCCAACCTTTCCCCCACAGGCGAGCCTTCGGACCTGCCAGCTTGATGAGAGCCTGCGCAGCGGGTCTACCAGGGGCCGAGCCGAGCTCGGGGTGTCGTAGAAGTGGCTAAGAATAGAGTATCACAAGAGCCAACCTTTCCCCCACAGGCGAGCTTTCGGACCTGCCAGCTTGATGAGAGCCTGCGCAGCGGGTCTACCTGGGGCCGAGCCGAGCTCGGGGTGTGGTAGAAGTGGCTAAGAACAAAGTATCATAAGAGCCAACCTTTCCCCCACAGGCGAGCCTTCGGACCTGCCAGCTTGATGAGAGCCTGCGCAGTGGGTCTACCTGGGGCCGAGCCGAGCTCGGGGTGTTGTAGAAGTGGCTAAGAACAAAGTATCGTAAGATCCAACCTTTCCCACACAGGCGAGCCTTCGGACCTGCCAGCTTGATGAGAGCCTGCGCAGCGGGTCTACCTGGGGCCGAGCCGAGCTCGGGGTGTCGTAGAAGTGGCTAAGAACAGAGTATCACAAGAGCCAACCTTTCCCCCACAGGCGAGCCTTCGGACCTGCCAGCTTGATGAGAGCCTGCGCAGCGGGTCTACCTGGGGCCGAGCCGAGCTCGGGGTGTTGTAGAAGTGGCTAAGAACAAAGTATCGTAAGAGCCAACCTTTCCCCCACAGGCGAGCCTTCGGACCTGCCAGCTTGATGAGAGCCTGCGCAGCGGGTCTACCTGGGGCCGAGCCGAGCTTGGGGTGTTGTAGAAGTGGCTAAGAACAGAGTATCACAAGAGCCAACCTTTCCCCCACAGGCGAGCCTTCGAACCTGCCAGCTTGATGAGAGCCTGCGCAGCGGGTCTACCTGGGGCCGAGCCGAGCTCGGGGTGTTGTAGAAGTGGCTATGAACAAAGTATCGTAAGAGCCAACCTTTCCCCCACAGGCGAGCCTTCGGACCTGCCAGCTTGATGAGAGCCTGCGCAGCGGGTCTACCTGGGGCCGAGCCGAGCTCGGGGTGTCGATGAAGATTCCTTCAACCAGTCCTATTCCATCATTGAGATGAGGAGTCATAGCCAGTTAAAACAGAAAACATAAAGATTGCATACTCAGAGATAGTCAACATTCTGGAATAAACTTATTGAAAATGCAAAGGTTGTTTACAATATTACAATCCTTCTTTCCCTCTTATGGGTAGAAGCGCTTCAGATCGTCACCATTCCAGGTGTGACTCAAGGTCCTTCCCTCCGCATCCTGGAGATAGTAACCTCCGTTAACCAGAGCCTTCTCTACTATATAAGGCCCTTCCCAGCTAGGGTTGAGCTTACCAACCGCGGCCGACCTTCCTGCTGCGTCAACCTTTTTCAGTACTAGATCCCCCTCGGCGAATTGCTTGACTCTGATGTGCTTATCAAAGTACCGAGCCATTCGCCGTTTTACTTCCTCTTGCCTGATGGCGGCAACCTCCCGCAGCTCTTCTACCATATCTAATGAGAGGCGCAACCCTTCCTCATTCTCCAACCTCCAAGCTTCGCTTCCCTCAGCCGCGGCCGGCAACCCTTGGGGACCGAACCTCGAATTCCACCGGGAGGACAGCCTCACACCCATGAGAGAGCTGAAGGGGGTCTCCCCTGTGGCCGTGTTCGGAGTCGTTCGCAAGGCCCACAGAACGGAAGGGAGCTGTTCCACCCAGTTACCCTTCAGGTTCTCCACCTTCTTTTTGAGCAAGTTGACAATGATCTTGTTGGCCGCCTCCACCTGGCCATTGCTCCGAGGATGATGGACAGAGGCGAACCTGAGGTCAATCCCAATTGGGTGCAGAAACTGATGAATTCTTCACTGGCAAACTGAGGACCGTTGTCTGTCACTATCGCTTGGGGCAAACCCGTGCATGCAAACGATTTCCCCCCAAACGAAGTTCCTCATGACCTGGGAGGTTACCTTGGCTAACGGCTTGATCTCCAACCACTTGGAGAAGTAGTCAATCATAACTAGGAGGAATCTCCTCTGCCCGCTAGCTGGAGGAAAGGGTCCAACCAGGTCCATTCCCCAAATGGCGAAGGGCCATGGCGCCGTGATGCTTCGAAGCCTTTGGGGCGGGCAAGAGCTGGAGGGGAGCATGTACTTGGCACTTCCGACACCTCCTTGCGAACTCAGCTGTATCCTTCCTCAAAGTCCGCCAGAAATATCCTTGCCTTATCACCCTTGCTTCCAATGTCCCTTCCCCCTGAATGACTACTCATTGCCGCATTCCCCAGAATGCACCTCTTCCAGGATCCCTGGGACTTCCTCCTCGGTCACGCATCTCGCGAGGAGTCCTGACAACATCTTCTGATGCAAGCTCCCTTCCAGCATCAGGTAATGAGCCGCCTTATGCCTGAAGCTCTTGGCATCCTTGACTTCTTCCGACAGTTCTACTGTGGTCAAGAAGGTTCACCAACGGATCTACCCATGAGGACCGCCGATTCACCTCCATCACCTCCCCCTCTTCAATGGCTGGCCTAAATAGTTCGGTTAGGGTACCTCCACCCCGAGGCCCCGAACTTTGCTAATCGGTTCAGCTGCCATGATTTCCTCCCTAGGAACATGTTGAATAGAAAAAGAACGGAAACCTCCAATGATAGTTCTTACCTTTGATAGATATCTCGCAAGGGTAGGCTCCCGGCCTCGAACTCCCCCCTCGGATCTGCGATGCCACCACCATTGAGTCTGTGAAGGCCTCCACATCTGAATCTCCAACTCCTTTGCCAGTCGGAGGCCGGCTATCACGGCTTCGTACTCCGCCTGATTATTGGTTACAGGGAAGTGGAAAGCCACTGCTTGTTCTATGGTAACCCCTTGGGGACTTACCAGTACCATACCTCCTCCCAGGGAGTGCCTTCCCTGAGGCTCCATCGACCATCATCTTCCATGCCTCCAACGGCCTCGGCTCTTCTTCCTCGGCCTCAGTGACATAATCCGCCAAAAAGTCCGCCACGGCTTGGGCTTTGATGGAGAGCCATGGGACGAAAGAAATGTCAAACTCGCTTAGCTCGATGGACCACTTTGCCAACCTTCCTGAATGCTCCACCCCCTCAAAGACCTTGCGAAGAGGATGGTCGGTTACCACCCTAATCGAGTGCACCTGAAAGTAAGGGCGAAGCTTCCTAGCTGAGATGACCAAAGCATACGCTAGCTTCTCCAGGATGGGATGTATCGGATCTCCGCCTTTTTTAAGATTCGACTTACATAATAGACGGGCAACTGTTTCTTCCCCTCCTCCCTAACCAAGACGGAGCTCACTGCCTCTACCCCCTCCGAGATACAAGGCTAGGTCCTCCCATTCCTTCGGGCTTTGAAGTAACGGAGCTTGGGAGTAGTTGCCTCTTCAGCCCCTGAAATGCCTCTTCACATTCGGCCGTCCATTTCGAACCACTTGGTTTACCACGAAGTACTTTAAAGAAAGAGGAACACCTATCCCCTGACCGAGAGAGGAACCTGCTTAGCCCGGCCAACTTCCCCGGTCAAGCGCTGGACTTCTTTGGCACTGCGAGGTGATTCCAGGTCTAGAATAGCCTTAACCTTATCGGGTTAGATTCTACCCCCGCGGGAGTCAAGAGGATGTGTCCGAGGAATTTCCCGCGACTAGCCCCGAAGAGACGCACTTCAAGGGATTCAACCTCATCTTGAACCTTCGCAAGGTGGCAAACGTTTCCTCCAAGTCCCGCAAGTGGGAATCAACACACTTGCTCTTGACCATGAGGTCGTCCACGTAGACCTCCAGGTTCCTTCCCCTTTGATCTCGAAAGATTCGATCCATCATGCGTTGGTACGTTGCCCCTGCGTTCTTCACACGACCGAAGGGCATCATTTTATAGCTGAAACATCCCCTCTCTTGTGATGAAGGAAACATCCTTGACATCAGGAGGGTGCATCCGGATCTGATGGTAACCTGAAAATGCATCTAAAAAACTCATAAGAGAAAAACCGACGGCTGAGTCAACCAGCGCGTCGATTCGAGGCAAGGGGTAGCAATCCTTGGGACATGATTTATTTTAATAAAGAAAAATCCGATACACATGCGCCATTTTCCTCCTCCATTCTTTACCATTACCACGTTGGAGATCCAGCCTGGATACTGGATCTCTGAGATGAGGCCTGCGTCCAGGAGCTTTTTGACCTCTCTCTCGGATGGGGGCTTCTAGCTTGGTGGCGATGGCCCTCATCTTTTGGCGTATGGGGCGGGCTCTGGGATCCAGTTCAAGCGATGACAGGCCACGTCCGCGTCGATGCCCGGCATGTCTGACCGCGCTCCAAGCGAAGATGTCGACATTGCTTTGGATGCAGGCTTGCATCCGCTCCTGATCCTCGAGGCTCAAGCCTCCGCCTGATCCGAATTCTTTGCACTCCCCCGCTCTTGTAAGCACCTCCATCTCCACCACTTCTTCGGCCGGTTCCAGCCCCGACCGCTCCCAACTTACCCTTGCCTCTTCCTGCTCAAACTCGAGCTCCTCTCCCCCAACCATCAACTTCCATCGCCTCCTCCAGGCCTCTCCTCCTGCCTTCTGCTCTTCTTCATCCATCACTGCTCTCGCCTCTTCTAGGCTGATCTCCTCCACCTCTGCCATCTCCTCAACAACCTCCATCGCCTCTCCCAGGCTTATCTCCCTTTCTCAACCCCTTCCTGCTCAGCCATCTCCTTCTCCAACTCCTCTGCCTCTGCCATCCACGACACGGTGTTTAACCGCCGTCACATAGCATTGCCTTGCCATCTTCGGATCCCCCTGATCCTAACCTGCACCCCTCCATTGTGAACTTGAAGCATTGGTGGTATGAGGAGGTACGCAGCGAAAGGCGCTGATGAGGGACGTCCAAAGATGGCATTGTAACTACTCGGGGCGTCCACGATCACGAACCGACAGTTCCGTGAGACGCCCCCAAGCCTCACATGCAGGCCCACTCCCCCTTCCACTTCTTTCCTTTCTCCGGAGAAGCCAAAAAGCGGTCCATCAGAAGCCAGGACCCTTTTTCCCTTCCACCCTCATCTCATCGAAGGCCTTCTTGAAGATCACATTCACCGAGCTCCCATTGTCCACCAATATCCGGGAGACGGTGTAGTTTTCTATCGCTGTCTGGATCACAAGCGCGTCGCAGAACGGATCCTCGTAGTCTGGCATATCCGCGGATGAGAAGGTGATCTTCTCCTCTGTGGGGGGGGGGGCCAGGAGGTTGAGGCGACCCCTCGGCGGAACATGGTTTGAAGGCTCCCCTGCGGGTTGCCTCGATCCCCACTCCCCCATGGATCACTCCGATCCCTCCTCGGGTTCCCACATCTACCCTGTCTTCACACCTGTCCTCCCTCTTCTCGCTGTACTTCGACGATCCTTACAGGCGGGTCTTGCCTTTCGGCCCTCTGGCCCCTCTTATCTCCAGAAACTCTGGGCAGGTGGCCATTGCGTGACCTTCCTCCTGATGGAAGTTACAATAGGGCAACGCCACCCTGCCCCCTCTTCCTTCTCCTCCTCCCCTTCTTCCGGCTCCCCGAATTCTTCCTCCTCTTCCTCTTCCCACCTCCATGGCCTCCTGCGGTGGTGGGAAATGACCCCTTGGTCCTTGTCTCCATCCACCCTGCTCTGCAGCCTTCTTTGCTCCCGGAAGTTATCTCTTCCCTGAAGTCCTCCTTGGCCCTGGGGCGACCCTCCTGAGGCCTCCAACCCAGTCGGTTGTTCGGCTCCCTGGCCCCCCATGTTGCTGTCCCTACCCTCGGGGCTCTTCTCTTCTCCTATCTTCCCTCGGCTCCCTCTGCTTCCCTCTGCTCTCTCTGCCTTCCCACTACCGGCTCCTTCACATCATCCTCGGCCAACCTGGCCAGCTTCCTCGCAAATGCAGGGTTTGCCCTATCAAAGTCTATCTCCTTCGCCGCCCTCTCCATGAGCTCCTCAAAAGAGAGAGGGGGCACCCTCTTCAGCTCCATGCTGAAAAAACTGGTCTCTCAGCCCTAGGGTGAAGGCAAGCATCAGCGCATACCTTGGGACCTCCTGGACCAAGAGAACCTCCTCTTGGAAACGGTCCACGTAGTGACCCAGCGTCTCTCCTCCGGCTTCTGCCTTACTGCGAACAGGCACTCAGCCTCCTTCTTCCTTTTCTTCGAAGTTGAGAACCTCAACAGAAAACCCCTACGCAGATCCTCAAAGCTGTAGATGGAACTCGCCGGCAACTGGTGGAACCGGTCCCTAGCCTTCTCTTTCAGAGTGATGGCAAAAAGCCTACACTTGAAGGCATCCGACATTTGCCTGAGGACACCACATCCTCGAACCATTGCACGTGCTGAACCGGGTCATCCTTCCCGGTGTAGTAGGTCATGTCTGGCTCCCGGAACCCCTCCGGCACTGGAGCCAAGACAATGAGCTCACTAAGGGGGTCTCGCCTCCCGCCTGGCGAGAAGCCCGTCTCGGGACCTCAGTTGGCTGGACCGATCCGCGAGACCATGCCCGGGGAAGAGTTCCGCACCGTCGCCTCCTTCTCGCCCAGATCCGTCGGAAGCTCTTCTCGGGACGCTGGCCTGGGAAAAGCTCCCGCGCGGCTACGTCCCTCTCGCCTGCCTCCACCGGGACTTCCTTCCCGGGGCGCTGCCCTGGAGCATTCTCGCCTAACAGCGGAACCACCTCCACCGGAACCTGCGGCATCTCCCACACTTTCCTTGCCGAGAAGGCCAAGCTGATCGTCTGCATGACTTCTCGCCTGAAGTCCTCAAACATCTTCTTCGTCGCATCGTCCACCGGGTTGGGGATCCTCCTGCGCCTGATCCTTCACCTTCACCTCCTGCCATGGACTTAACTCGAGATTTTCTTACACCGACTGCTTCCACGCTCACCGCACCAGAACTGTTGAAGCCAAAAATGACCCCAACGAATGTTCACAAACCAAAGTGCAGCCGACGCCTACTTCTCTCTTATCTCGACCCTTGACTGGCTGCTACGGTCAAAAGACTGACCCAAAGCCTCAGCTGGGAGGTCCCACCACACACTCGGAAGATCTCTGAGAGCTTCCCCTCCAAAGCCAAATGCTGGGCTAGGAGCTCTTCAGAAGGCACTAGAGTTGGAGAATAATGAAAGCCCTGCCTTCCAAGAGCCCTATGGGTCTTTTTATAGTCTTCCTTTGACCTGAAAATACTGAAATACCCCTGAGGGGTCTGCCAATAGCCAAATCCCGCTGTCATTCCCAGGGCATTTGGATAATTTTACCTCGGGATAATAATAAAATAATCCCCTTTACGAGCGCCGGGCCCTACCACGTGGGCCCACTTGGCGAGAACCCTGCCGTGAAGGCTCTCGCTGGACCCCCAACTGGGCCAAACCTTGGCGAGACCCCTTGCTAGGGAGGTTCGCGCCCTTCACGGTCTTGAAACTATCGCGACTGAAGGCTTACTTAGGGCCTTCTCGCCTGCCCTGGGCGGGAGCTTTCCCTAGGGCGGAAGCTTCTGTGGTCGAGCCATCTGCATCGGTCGGTCGACGATCTCTCCTGCCGAGAGCTCGACTATCTGCCTTGGTCGGTCGACGATCTCTCTCCTGCCGAGAGCTCGACTATCTGCCTTGGTCGGTCGACGATCTCTCCTGCCGAGAGCTCGACTATCTGCTTTGGCCTCTCCATCTTTTCCCTGCCCTTGGCGAGAGCTCCTACAGACGAGAACTCCACAAGTATGCCTTAGGGTTAACCCGAGGCTAGCCTGAGACTAGCCCAATCCTGACCACTGAAGCCTCTGGGTCCCTCCCAGCGAATATGGGGTTGTACACCCATCAATGTGGGGGGTTATGGAACGTCCATTTCCATGATGGCAGTCAAGCCCCCACTTTCTCTCTCTTTCAAATTGGGGTAACTTCCTCCCTCTCTCTCTTCTAGTCACCAATCTCTGAATTTGGTGGGCACAAAATGTGTCTCTCCCCCCCCTATACTAATGGACCACACCAATTTGGCTTAGCCCACTTGAATTAGGCTAGGTTAACCCAAATTGACCACTTAGACCCATGAGTTGACTTTGGTCAACATGACCATTTGGGTTGACCCCAAGGGGTCCTTGGTGACCCATTGGCTGCCCCTAAGGTCTAGAAAGGGTGATTATGGTTTTTTTGGCATCTTGGAGGTCACTTGACCCTTAGTTAGGGCACTTTGACCTTTTTAGGGCTAGGGTTGACTTAGGTCAACTTAGCCTCTTTGGTTGACCCAAATGGGCCCTTATGGATCTAATGGACCCTCTAATAGGTTAGTGATGTTATGGTGGGGTCATGGAGTCATGGTGAAGCCCTGTGGTCATCCTAAACTAATGTTTAGAATTCTATTATTTGTAGACCATGGTGATCTAACCTTCATTCCTAGGTTCACATAGTCTTCTTGGGCTTCCTAGGGTTTTGTCATGACCTAGTCATGAAAAAACCACTCCAAGGGGTCTACTTATCTGAGGGATGTTACAAATCCCAATACTTAAAAATAAAAATTTCATCCTCGAAATTCAAGTTAGGCCTACGGGGTTTTCAAGTATGAGAAGTAAAATGTAACATCCCGAGAGGTTATAGGGAATACCTGACGTGAAAAGTTCGGGGTACTTTTGCTACATCAATTCCTGTGGCCCTCACATGTGCTCCTCTTGTCCATGATTCCTCCACAAGACCTTGACTTGTAGAACCTTATTGCATCGCAAGGCCCGGCATCCTAGTATCATCTATCCGTATCGGCTCAAGGTGCACCGATCGATTAGAAGCTATAGGACCATCTGTAGTCGTAATCTGTTGCTATGGCCGAAGTAGAGCTCTCCTCATGGAGGAGACATGGAAGACGTGGTGCAAACCGGCTAGCTCTAGCGGCAGCTCCAGTCTATAAGCCAAGGGGCCAATCCATTGATGGAGCCGACTTCCCACGACATGTGGCCAAGGAGCGTCCTCCCTCCGACGATGATGGTGACCCGGTAAATTTGAATTGAGACGTTGCTGATGCGGCCGCCATTGATCCCCATCGGAGAGAGTTTGTGGATTGGGACGATCGTTGCCACAAGCTCGAGGATGGCTTTTCTTCCGCGACGCCACCGCCACCTCCGCCACATATTTTGCTCGACGTCCGCCGCCATTTTATAAAAATATATAATTATAAATTAAATAATTATAATTATATATTTTTAATAATTTATTATTTTAAGCAATTTTATTTCAATCATTTTTTTATTTATTGCATTTAAATAAGTCATGTAATGATGGGGTGCTTATAAACCATCATTGGTTGTTTTTATTATTTCATTTCTTGTATTATGATGGGTGCTTATAACCATCATAATTTTCTTTTGAATTTGAATTTTGAATGTTGATTGGAGGGAGATTGAGTGGTGTAGGCTATATATAACCATGTTATGAAGAATTAATGAGTGAATGAATGAAAATTTAAAAACTAATTCCTCTCTAAGAGAAAATTTCGGCCAAAGAGAACTCCTCCTTGCCGCCGCCCCTTAGCTTGTGGTGTGAAGCCGCCGCCCCCCCTTGCTCCCTCCATCCGTTCGGTGCGACTCCGGCACGGCTTCCTTCGGTGCGGCTCATTGGAAGAAGGTTGCAAACCCCTCGGTGTGACGCCGGCGGATCCGTGGAGAGAGTGATTCTCCCACAGTTATCTTGTGTAAAAGTTTTCTGGTTGGCGTGACACGAAGAAGGCGACGAATTTCTCTCCCTCCGTCGTATCTTCGGTGGTGCCGTTAAGGAACGATTCTAGTCGAGTGAAACCGGACTCATCCCATCCGGTTGGGTAACGAAAATTTCTACTTTATGTGTTTCTCTTCCCTTGATAATTCTTGTGGCATTGGCAAATTGCGTGGCTTGTGTAACGCTTGATTTTTCGTGGTTTTATTTATTTTAGTTATTGTCTTGTATACCATATTTTCGTTTAAGTTCATGAGGCGTGGCGGCCCTCGTATGTATTTTGTTGGGAGAGAACCATCCTTGCCCGAATCGTTTGTTTTCGGTGGTTTTCTCTTTTGGTACAACACGCTCGATCGAACCGTGTGGGTTCTTTTCGCTTGAGAGGGACCTTGGCCTATCGCCTTGGTAATATCTAAGGGGCTTTGCGAACCCCACGTAATTGTTAATCTAATAATAATTTTAATCGATCCGCTGCTACGTTAAATTCTTGAGTGTGACGTGAGAGTTATCAGAGAGCGTCGCGTTAATTTGTCGGCCACCAAAACGCTCGAAAGAGCGGGCCTACATCATCCATTCCAGGATCCGGTAAGTCCCCATGTATCTCGGACTGAGCTTCTTCAGACCACGCACCCGCGAGACTCCATGCATCGGTCGAATCTTCAAGAACACCTGGCATCCTACCTGAAACTCTTCTTGACGATGCCGAGCATCGTAAATCTTGGCCGTCTGCTCTGGGTTTCTAGCATCCTGTCTCGAATCAACTGCACTTGAGCATCCGTATGCTCTACGAACTCTGAGCCAAGTGCCTTTGGATCCTCATTCTGGATCCAATACAAATGCATCTGGTATCTCTGCTCGTATAAAGCCTCAGAAGGGGCCATGTCGATGCTGGACTGGTGGCTATTGTTGTAAAAGAACTCGATCAGTGGTAGCTGCCTCTCCCATTGCTCTCCGCGGTCCAGTATGCAAAGACGCAATAAATCCTCCAGTGTCCGAGTGGTGCGCTTTGTCTGTCCATCTGTCTGAGGATCGAAGGAGGTACTAAAAGTCAACCGTGTAACCAAATAATCCTAGACTGACCTCCATTCCTTATACGTGAATCGTCCATCATGATTGGACACTATCGTCCTCGGCACTCCATGATATCAAATGAACTGCTCCACAAACTTCTGCACCAAGTCACCCACTGGAGCGTCCTTCCTGATTGGTAGAAATCTAGCCACCTTCATCAATCAGTCGACGATCACCTATATCGAGTCGTTTCTTGCATGTGATCGAGGAAGACCATGTATGAAATCCATAGCGATGTCGTCGAACTTTCACTCTAGCACCCGAAGTGGCTACAACAATCCGACCTGACTCTTACACTCTGCCTTCACCAACTGACAAGCCTCGCAATAGGTCACGAAGTATGTGATATCCCTCTTCATGCCCGGCGAATACATCATCCTCTTCAGGTCGGTCGACATCTTGGTGATGCCCCGGTGTACTAGTACCTCCTGCAGTGAGCCTCGATCATAATGTCCTCCTGAATCCTTCCCCCAGCCGGTTTGTACACCCGTCCTCTAAAGCATATCAACCCATCTCTCTCTGTATACTCCCTGGCCGTGCCTGCCTCCAAGGTCATGAATACTGTCTCTAGCTTGTCATCCCTTCTCTGCTCAACCCGGATGCGATCTCAAATATCATTGGTATTTCTCATCACGCCCAGATACTCCTCATAAAGCTCTGAGTCGTTCGAAGTCACCAAGATAATCTGCATATCCTCCATCATCCGTAATAGCTCCATAGCCATAACCTTGGGCTCTGCTCCCGAAGTGGTAGCCCTACGGCTCAGTGCATCTTCCACCACATTCTCCTTTCCCGGGTGATAGTGTATCATGTACTCATAATCACATAAGAACTCTACCCATCATCTCTGGCGGATGTTCAACTCCTTCTGCATATCGACATATTTCAAATTCTTGTGATCCAAAAATATTTCGCAGTGCACACCATAAAGATAATGCCGCCGAATTTTCAAAGTGAACACCACTGCTCCCATCTCCAAGTCATGCACAGGGTAGTTCTGCTCGTGCTTCTTTAGCTAGCGGGGGGCATATCTATCACATGCCCATGCTACATCAGTTCATCACCCATCCCCTAAAACTACGCATCAGTGTATACCTGGAAGCCCTCCTTCCCAGACGGGAGAGCAAGGATAGGGATTGACGTAAGGCTACCCTTCAACTCATGGAAGTCTACCTCACACTGCGGCGTCCAAATTAATTGAGTGTCCTTCTTCATCAAAGAAGTGAGTGGATGGGCTATCTGAGAGAACCCATGCACAAACTTCTGGTAGTACCCGTCCAATCCAAAAAAACTTCGAACATCTATGGTCGTCTTCAATTGAGGCCAGTCTCGCACTGCCTGAATCTTTACGATGTCCACTGCAAGTCCTACTCCATCGATAATATGGCCTAAAAAGGCCACCTCCGTCACCCAAAACTGGCATTTGCTGAACTTGGCATACAACTGATGCTCCCTGAGCTTCTCTAGAGTCAAGGCCAGATGTTGTGCATGTTCCTCCTTCGTCCTTGAATAGATGAGGATGTCATCTATGAATACAATTACAAACTTGTCAAGGTATAGCTCAAACACCCGATTCATCAAGCTCATAAAATCTGATGGCACATTCGTGAGCCCAAAGGGCAACACGGTAAACAAATACTGCCTGTATCTACTACTGAAGGTTGTCTTCAGGATATCCTCCTCCTGAATTCGCAGCTGGTAGTAACCTGACCTCAGATCCAACTTTGAGAACCAATGAGCTCCCTCCATCTGGTCAAACAGCTCTTCAATCCATGGCAGAGGATACGTGTTCCGGACTGTCAGCCTGTTCAGAGCCCTATAATCAATGCATAATCGGAGCATCCCATCCTTCTTCTTGACGAAGAGTAGTGGAGCTCCCCATGGTGAAGAGCTTGGCCGGACAAATTCGGCTTCCACTAGCTCCAACAACTGGCTTCAAAACTCCACAAACACCTTCAGGGCAATCCGATAGGGAGCTCTAGATGTCGGCTTATCACCCAACATGAGCTGTATCTGGAAGTCCTTCTCTCAACGCTCGGGTTGCCCAGATAACTTCTCCAAAAATACGTCAGCAAACTCCCGTACTACCGGGATACTAGGGATGGAATCAATGGCCACAACCATCTCAAACAACACTTGATAGACCTCGTATCCCTGCAGATGGGCCTTGACGGCCTGTACGGACGATAACAAGAGAGGGGAGGTAGATCTAATACCTTCGATGACAACATAGGAGTCCCTGTGCCTCTTGGTGATCCTCTTCGACAGGCAATCAATCTAGATATGGTTCCAATGCAACCATGTCATGCCCAGGAAAAGGTCGAAGTCTGGCATCCTTAGGATCAATGCTGGTGCTTCAAATGCCTTTCCGCTGATCTCCGCCTCCATATTATAGTGGGTAGAGGTTAATAGCTCTGATCCGTCGGGTATATGCACCCTCACGGTCAAGCCTGTGAATCGCTCCATATCTTCTAGTCCTTCCATGAAGGCTTTCGACACGAACGAGTGCGAAGCACCCGTATCAAACAGTGTATGAGCGGGCTTGCCGCTGACAAAGACTATGCCTTGGGTGGTTTAATATCTTAAAATCTAGTTATGGTTTTCTTTTCTATTTCTAACAATTCTATATCCATGAGTCTAGCTTTTAGGAAAGAAAATAACTTTAAATCACCGGCGTACCTGCTATCACTTGCTCCGTGTTCTGGGGTTGAGCTAGATCCAAGGAATACACTTGACCTCTATCCTACCTGCGGTCTCTGCCATGAAAACCATATCCTCTTCCACGTCCTCGACCTGCAAATAGCTGATCAAGCAGGGCAGCCTGTGCTGCTGGTAGAGGTTCCCCTCTTATGGGGAAGTTTCTCTAAATATGCCCTACCTGATGACAGTTGTAGCACTCGTGAGGGGGAAGTGCCACACCCTCGGGTCTTTGTATCTCCCGCATCTGGAGAGGTTGAGGAGCCAATACCATCGGCTCCCTCAGCTTCTGTCTCACTAATGCGCTCTCGGCAAGTGTACCGATCGCTGTCAAGTAATAAAGATGAGGAGTAGAATCCCCGGATATCGATCTCTTGAGGAGTGCAATTAGGGAGCGTGATTTTGCTAATGGAAGAACGAGTGTAAGTGTCGACTAAGAAACGGGGGGTTTTGGTTTCGGTTTCCTAAGATTAGCTAAAATAAACTAATACGGGTCGCCGTCACCGCATCGTTGGGGTGGATCACTCAAGAGAGTAATAGGAGAGCGGGATGAGTCAATGAGGGTTGCAATCACCTCTTCGCAACGCACAAGAAAAACTGAAGAGTTTAAGGAAAAACTGAAGCTGAATAACACAAGTAATGATTAAGACATAACAACACAAAGACATGCTGAAACCTTAAGCAAAACATTTTTCTCAAGCAACAATCCCACTATCACAAGTTCAGAATGAAGTAACCACAAGAAGAGGTGGAGAAATACAACCGAGCTCACGAAGGCTTTCTGAGATTCACAACCGGATTCAAGGGTTGTCGGTCCTTGTCCGAGCTCGGTCTTCGGATGACATCTGAGATCCAGAAGGGTTGTCACCTCCTTCCTATAACCCGTCTTCTTTGTGTTGAATCGTTGGGTTGGTTCTGACCGAAGAACTCCGCAAGTGCAGCAACGATGGGCTTGGATGGTAGCTTGGAGGTCGGAAAAGGCAATGGTGGCCGGAGATGAAGCTTTTACAAGCACTTCGGGGAAGAATAGTGGTCGGATGAGCTTTCTACGGAAGAGAGAGAGAATGATGGCTGGAGGTGAGTTTTCTCGCCTAGAGGAGCGGAAATGGCGGGGGGAGCGGACCTGGATCCTCAGAACAACGAAATCTACAACTTAAATAGAAAAGCCAGAATAAATGGTCACGCACGGTTTGGCGCACGACCGTGTGCAAACCGTGCGATATTAATTTTCAGAATAAGCCAGGGCAAGGAGATGCGTTGACCAATGTGTTTTACTCACGCACTGGCAATTCCGCCTGTGCGTGAAGGAAATCGCATGGATAATGGTAGAATGCAGAAATAGCAGACAAGCAGGTGGAACCGTGCGCTTAACTCACGCATGGGCACTTCCGGCTATGCGTGAAGGAAAACTGATGGAGACGACGACCCCCAAGTTATTGAAGATGGCGTCATGCTCGCGGAATACCCTCCTTCGTCGCCAACAAAAGAATTGCATCCCCATGGTGTTCATGTGGAGCGACGCTACAATCTCTGCCCTCGGCGCAAGACCGCTTAATAGTATCTAGTTGAATAATTTCTATTTTATTTGGTTGAATTTATTTTGTTATTTTTTTAAGCATTTTGATTATTTCTTTATGATTTAAACATTAGAGTGTATTTTTATTAAATGGGCTGCATGTAGCCTAATCTTGGTTGTAAGCCTATATAAGGCCTAGTATTATTTCATTATGGAGGAAGTTGAATTAAAATTGAAAACCTAATTTCCACCCAAGAATTCTCTCCCTCCTCCTCTCTAAATTTCGGCCAAGCATAACCCTTGCCCTCCTCCTTCTAACCGCCAACACCACCTCCCCTCTCATCTCTCTCTCTCGGCCTAAACCCTCCCTCCTCTCCAAGCCGTCACCAATCCACGACCCTCCTTTCTCCCTCTCACGGCCAACACCTCTACACCAACCAAAGCCGCCACCCTAAGCCTCCTCCCCCATAGTCCTATCCGCCTCCTCCAAGCCGCCACCTTTCCTCTCTCCAATATTATTAGCCTCATGATTTTTCTCCACCACCTGACTCCCCACAAGCCGACTACGCATCCAACTCCAACCCGGCCCCTTTCCTCAAGCCCATACCCGACTGCCCCTCTCCATCATTGCCCGGATTTTCCGGCCAAGGTGTGAAGCGACAAAGTCGGATGAGCTTTCTCTCCATCCGGCGTAACTCCGGCAGAGCCGTTGAGGGGCGATCCAAGTTATATAATCGGAATCATCCATTCCGATTTGGGTAACGAAAATCTCTACTCACGTGTGTTTCCTTCCTAGATATTCTTGTGGCGGAAAATTTTAGCGTTGAATTTGAATCGTTGAATAATTATGGTTTTAATCCAATTTAGTTTGTGTTTATCTTTGTTTATTTATTTTCGAAAGGTTTGACAAATCTCGTAACTTTTTGTTGGGAGAGATCTACCTTTTTCCGGATCGTAATTTTTGGTAGATCTCTTTTGGTACAACTTTCGCTCGATCGGATCGAGTGGGTCCTTTTAGCCGGAAAGAATATTGGCCTATAGCCTCTATTCGATCCCAAATGGTTTGGCTACCCGTGTGTTAGCATAATCATGATATAATTGCTTGAAGTGTGCACTGCGTGAGATTTTGAGAGAGTGTCGAATTAGAATCGTTGAGAGGCAATCGTAGTTAATCCGTAGATCTTCTGGTGTCAACGTGTAGGCCTACATCAATTTGGTATCAGAGGGAGGTTCACGTCAATTTCTTAATTTGCACCATCCCCATTTTATTTGCATGTTAGCATGCACTTTTCTTGCTCGTTTATTTGAGAAAAATAAAAAAAAATTTTGCTGCTCTGCCAATAGCGGGCCAAATTTTTTATTTTTCAGCAAAATTCAAAAAAAATTTAATGATCTCCTTTTTATCTCCTGTAAGAAAAAAAATTATTTTTACCTTAGTTATTAAGTGGGAATAAATCTATTTGTGGTCTATCCTTTGATTCTATTTTCTTCATTTTTGCATGTGCATTAGACTAGGTACGAAATATCCCCGTCTTCTTTCAATATGGAGGCCAAACGGGATGTGGATCACAGTCTCACTGAGATTGAGGAGCTCCGTCAGGATTTCACTAAACAAATGACAACTATTAGTGAGACACTTCATGACTTGAGATTACATCTTGGAGCTCCTCGTAATCAACCCGCCAACCAACGGGCGGAAGGAAATCATAACCCTAACAACAACCATAATAATGAACACGCTCCGAGAGCTCCGTACGAGTTTGATCTTACTAGGGCAGTCCGAGTAAAACCACCATCCTACGATGGATTAGGAGAACCCCAAGTCTTCCAGGACTGGGTTATGGAGATAGAATGCTACTTCGAGTGGTACAATCTGAATGACGCGGATAGGGTGCGAGTAGCGAGAATGAAGTTGTTAGGTTATGCTAAGATATTTTGGTTGAATGAGGAGTGACGTTTGTGAGCCATGAATGGTGAATTACCCATTGGTTGGGCTGACATGAAGGCCATACTGACAGATCAGTACGTCCCCGCGTACCATCGAACACAGATGTTTGATGATTTGTTTACCCTCAAGCAAGGGACTAGGTCAGTTTCTGAGTATATGAGTCTACTTAAGTACATGATGGTTAGGTGTGGCATGAAAGAGATGCCTGAGGTCACCCTCTCTAGGTCTCATTAGGGGTTAAACCACGACATCCAGGGAAAATTACTACGTTATGATCACAGCCACTTGCACATCACATTTAATGCTGCATTAGATATTGAGAAGCACAACGTGCATAAAAATAAGTCTTGCTCGTTTCAGAATGGAAAGTCCATCTTAGGACCACCTCCCACTTCCACCTATAAGGATAAGGGGGAAGTTCCGGTCCACCGACTCGACCTCCATAGTCGTGACGGCCAGGAATATCAGAAACCCTATGGGAGAGAGAGTCCTTGTAGGAAGGGTCAACAAAATGAGTGCTACTTGTTTCGCTTGCGGGTTTCAAGGTCACTACGCTAGTGAGTGTCCTGCTAAGCCCAAGCCTTTAGCCCTATTAGATTTCACTTGTGTGTCAGATGATCTTATTTACGAAGCAGGAGAGGATAGCGAGTCAGAAGGAGTGCCTAGTGATATGGAGGACGAATCTCATATGATGGTCATGAGGTGTATTCTGGTGACTCCATGAGCATTAGATGACTGGCATAGGAGGAATATTTTTTCGCTGAATTTTAAGAGTTGAGAGAAATGGTGTAGGTTGATAATCGATAGTCATAGCTATATGAATGTCATTTCTGAAAATGCGGTGACCTGAATGTCTTAAGTTTCTGAGCCTCACCCTCACCCTTACAAGGTGTCATGTGTAGAAAATTCATCCCTCCTAGTGTTGAAGCGTTGCTTGGTACATCTTACCATCAAAGCTTATTATGAAAATATTTAGTCCGACATCATCCCTATGGATGCTTGTTATGTTTTATTAGGTCGTCCATGGATTTATGACCATGTTGTTACCCACTTTGGTCAAACTAATACTTATTAACATAAATTTAATGGCAAGACCATAATTTTAAATTCTACTCCGCCTAAAGATCCTTCGGTCCCCTCTAAGGACACGATCGTCCCGGTCAAAAAGAAAGCGTTCAGACTGATAGGTAAGAAGGAATTGGCGTGTACTACCTTTATGGATGGTGTCATATATGCGTTAGATTGTTTGCAAGTTAATGAAGATGCGTCGTCATTTTAGAATTTACCTCCAGCATTGAAGAAACTCTTAGAATAGTTTAAGGATGTGTATCCGGACGAGCTACCGTCTGAGTTACCCCCCATGCGGGAGATCCAACATGTGATAGATTTCATCCCGGGTTCCTCTTTGCCCGACCACCCTCACTATTGGTTAAATCCTTCCGCACACATAGAGTTACAAACCCAAATTTTAGACTTGTTACAAAAGTGGTTCATTCGTCATAGCAAGAGTCTGTGTGTCATCCCCGCCTTACTTGCTCCCAAGAAAGACAGCTCTTGGAGGATGTGTGTGGATAGCTGAGCCATCAATAAAATTACTATTAAATATCGATTCCCCATCCCTCGCTTGGACGATTTATTGGACATGTTAGTGTGTACCACGATTTTCTCGAAATTGGATCTTAGGAGTGGCTACCATCAGATCCGAATTAGGGAAGGTGATGAGTGGAAGACTGCCTTTAAATCCAAGGAAGGGCTCTACGAGTGGTTTGTTATGCTGTTTGGGCTTTCCAATGCACCAAGCACGTTTTATAGGATGATGACTCACGTCTTCCAAACATACATGGTAAAATTCATAGTAGTGTACTTTGATGATATTCTTGTTTTTAGTACGACTACGATCGATCATGAGTCACATTTGAAGATTATCCTTACCACGTTGAGATCGGAGAAATTATTCGTTAATCTTAAAAAGTGTACATTTCATGTGTTGTCTGTAGAATTCCTTGGTTATATTGTGAGTTTTGCGGGCATACATGTAGACCATAAGAAGGTCCAAGCAATTAAGGATTGGTCGGAGCCCGCCAATATTCGGAATGTTCGGAGTTTTCACGGTCTAGCTACGTTTTATCGCCGATTCATAAGGGATTTTAGTAGTATCATGGCCCCCATTACAGAGTGCATAAAAAAGGGTGATTTTACAGGGACGAAATAGGCCGCAAAAGCATTTCAAGTAATTAAATCACGCATGTCGAAAGCTCCCGTTTTGCGATTATCGGATTTTAATAAGGTTTTTGAGTTATCATGTGATTCGTCCGGAGTTGGTACTGGGCGCGTACTGAGTCAGGAAGGTCATCCTATTGGATACTTTAGTGAGAAACTCGCGGGGCCAAAATTTAATTATTCCAATTACGATAGAGAGTTTTATGCGGTCATTAGGTGCCTCCAATATTGGCAACATTACTTACTTCCTAAGGAATTTGTTATTTTATCTGATCATGAGGCTTTGAGATTCATCAACTCCCAAACTAAGGTTAGTCCAATACATGCCAAATGGGTCTCCTATCTTCAGGAGTACATATTTATAATCAAACACCTTAAGGGAACTCTCAACTACGTAGCCGACTCTTTTAGTCGTGTATCATTATTATTATATACGCTATAAATTAAGGTGATTGGGTTCGATAGAATTAAGGATGAGTATGTCCATTGTCCGGATTTCCAGGAAATCTATTTATCCACTCAAGACAACTCGCCCACGACCATTTCGTCCTTCTATATTTCTGACAGTTATTTATTCAATCATTCGAAGCTATGTATTCCACATTCATCCTTACGTGATTTCATCATTTGGGAATTGCATAGCGGTGGTTTAGGTGGACATTTTTGTCGTGACAAGACCATCACATTAGTATAAGAAAAGTTTTACTGGCCCGGTCTTAATCCAATGGTTAATAAAATCGTGGGAAGTTGTCGAGCGTGCCAATTAGCTAAGTGTAGCAAAAAAAATGCGGGACTGTATACCCCCCTTCCGATTCCTTCCATTCCCTGGGAAGATGTTAGTATGGATTTTATTTTGGGCCTTCCAATCACGTTTAGACGTCATGATTCTATTCTAGTAGTAGTAATCGGTTTTCCAAAATGGCTTATTTTATTGCGTGTAATAAAACCAACGATGCGTCACATGGTTCCAAATTATATTTTTAGGAAGTAGTTGGACATCGGGGCATTCCAAAATCGATAGTTACCGATAGAGATGTAAAATTTACTAGTTAATTTTGTAAGACCATGTGGAGGATTATGGGCACCAAACTTTGGTTTTCTTCGCCCTACCATCCACAGGCGGATGGACAAATGGAAGTGGTCAACAGAAGTTTAGGTAGTTTGCTCCGTTGCCTTGTGGGAGACCCCAAGGGTACATGGGACCTTATCCTTCCTCATGCTCAGTTAGCATATAATAATTCCAAAAATAGGTCCACTGGTTTGTCACCGAAGGAGATTGTACACGGTTATAAAGTACAAGTGCCACTTGACTTGATTCTGTTTCCGACATCTTATAAGTCAAGTCAATTTGCACAGGATTTTGCCTCTCATATTCATAATTTGAATAAGTACAAAAATGAAATGCTAACCACACAATAAACATCTTATCAAGTGCATGTTAACGTACATAAGAGGGCCTCTCACTTCAAAATTGGCGATTTAGTCATGGTGTGTCTCATCCCTGAACGGTTGCCTTCGGGCACCATAAAAAAGTTAGCGAATCGGCGAGCTGGACCTTTTCGGATTCTAAAGAAATTAGGAGAAAATGCATATCTTTTGGAGTTACCAACTGATTAGGGTATTTCCCCTATTTTTAATGTTTCTGATTTAACTTCATATGTTGCTCCGCCACTAGAATTATCTGCCTGTCTGTTTAGCTCCACTACAAGTTCTAATGGGTTTGTGGTTGAGTGTATTACAGGATCGCTCTCTTCATCTGTCTCCAACGGATGTACGTGTAATGTTGATGAAAAATATTTTCCTCCTTTATTGCCTAATGCTTTTCCAAGGTTTCCAAGGACAAACTTTTTGCCAAATAGGATTCTCCATGATGAAGTGCTTCCCTCTCCAGATGGTGATATGGGTCGATACTTGATTCGATGGCGCGATCGTCTGGCCTCCATGACTCTTGGCTTCCGGAATCAGAGGTGGCTCTATTGGTTGATGTTTTTCTACGCCGGTACCTTCGGGACAACTCATCGGTGATGAGTCCTTTCGAGTGGGGGATAATTGATGGAGACGACGACCCCCAACTTGTTGAAGATGACAGCATGCTCGCGGAATACCCTCCTTCGTCACCAACAAAAGAGTTGCATCGCCATGGTGTTTGTGTGGAGCGACGCTACAATCTCCGCCCTCGGCGCAAGACCGCATAATAGTATCTGGTTGAATAATTTCAATTTTATTTGGTTGAATTTATTTTGTTATTTGTTTTAAGAATTTTGAATATTTCTTTATGATTTAAACATTAGAGTGTATTTTTTATTAAATGGGATGCATGTAGCCTAACCTTGGTTGTAAGCCTATATAAGGCCTAGTATTATTTCATTATGGAGGAAGTTGAATGAAAATTGAAAACCTAATTTCCCCCCAAGAATTCTCTCCCTTCTCCTCTCTAAATTTAGGCCAAGCATAACCCTTTCCCTCCTCCTTCTAGCCGCCAACACCACCTCCCCTCTCATCTCTCTCTATCGTCCTAAACCCTCCCTCCTCTCCAATCCGCCGCCAATCCACGACCCTCCTTTTTCACTCTCACGGCCAACACCTCTACACCAACCAAATCCGCCACCCTAAGCCTCCCCCCATAGTCCTAACCGCCTCCTCCAAGCCACCACCTTTCCTCTCTCCAATATTATTAGCCTCACAATTTTCCTCCACCTCACGAATCCCCACAAAACTGACGACCCATCCAACTCCAACCCGCCCCCTTTCCTCAAGCCCATACTCGACCGCCACTCTCCATCATTTCCCAGATTTTCCGACCAAGGCGTGAAGCGAAAAAGGCAGACGAGCTTTCTCTCCATCCGGCGTAACTCCGGCGGAGCCGTTGAGGGGCAATCCAAGTTAGATAATCGGAATCATCCACTCCAATTTGGGTAACGAAAATCTCTACTCACTTGTGTTTCCTTCCTAGATATTCTTGTGGCGGAAAATTTTAGCATTGAATTTGAATCGTTAAATAATTGTGGTTTTTATCCAATTTGGCTTGTGCTTATCTTGGTTGATTTATTTTCGAAAGGTTTGGCGAACCTTGTAACTTTTTGTTGGGAGAGATCTACCATTTTTCGGATCGTAATTTTTGGTAGATCTCTTTTGGTACAACCTTCGCTCGATCAAACCGGGTGGGTCCTTTTAGCCGGAAAGAATATTGTCATATAGCCTATATTCGATCCCAAATGGGTTGGCTTACCGTGTGTTAGCATAATCGTGATATAATTGCTTGGAGTGTGCGCTGCGTGAGATTTTGAGCGAGTATCGAATTAGAATCGTTTATAGGCAATCATAGTTAATTCGTAGATCTTCCGGTGTCAACGCGTAGGCCTACATTAATTCCACACGATTAACCACAGAACGACATGACGGAGGAAAGATATAGGAAAACCGTGCGTTTTCTTCGCGCACGGTTTCGAGAAATCGCACTGGCTGGTCAATCCTCCAGAATAACCTGTAGAAAATGCAAAACTGGAATAAACCGTGCGCTAAGAAAACGCACGACCGTGCGTTTTCCACAAATCAGAATTCCTACAAGGGAAAAACTGACCACTTGCACACAAGAACTACATCACAAAGGGGACCTTCTAGCAATCAAATAAATGCAACCAAACAACTGGAAAGAGCCTTGGGGAGCACCATGTGCTTACCCCCAACTACAGAATGCGCAATTGCACACCCATGGGCCAGAACGGTTCACAAAACGGTCATAGACCAGACGATGCAAATATAACCGAATATCATTTGAAATGCGGTGCGTGAGTGTGAAAACAAGCCCCAAATGATTCTGAAAAACCCTATATAAATCGGACTCATCACACCACCAGACTTGAACATTTGCTCGTCCTGAGCAAATCATCTCTCCGTGGACTCGAAAATAGCTAGCTGGCTTAGAAACTTCAAATAAGGTAAAACGAGAAATCAAATACTACATGGGCGTAGAAAATATAATAGATACACTTCCTAATTGTGCTACGGAGCTTATAAATTTCGACAGGTGTAAATAGATATTGTAGCTACTCAAAATAGGAATGCTAGAGAATCGTTCGGTCATAAGTAGGAAGAAACTTGGCAGGCCACTCAGTTGAGCATTGCCAAAGACTGGAGATCGGGACCACCTCCAAAGTAATCCATCAATGTCGGAGACCATACGCTTGCCCATTCAAACTCTCCCCACGGCGCGAGTTAGACTCAATCGTGAATAAGTAGGACTTGTCGGATATAATAAGGCATAGGCTAAGGTTTGGTAGTCAATGATAAACATGGAGGCTACACGTAACCAAAGCGAGCGAACAATAAGCTAAACCAATACAACCACTCAGAATTGCATGTGTGACACACCCCAAGACTTAGCTTGAAAACTGGGTTTGTACACGGCCTAACCCGACCAATATCAAAAAACATGATGGGGATACAATTTCTCATTATAATGCTTTTTAGATTTTCTTTTTCACCTTTTTTCTTTTTCTTTTATTCTTTTGCAATCCACAAATTTAGCAAGTATAAATTTCATGAATTAATCACCATATCACAAGAATTCCACATATCACAACACATCAAAATATTAAATTCAATAAAGCTCATGGATTTGGTTGCGATAGGAGGTTTAGCTTTAGGTGTGGTGAAGGAAGGTGGTGTTGAATCAATGGAGGGGTAGGCACAAATTTGGCTTGCAATGTTTAGCAGCTAGGACTAGGTAAACAAAGTTAAAACTAGCCAAAATAAAGGCCTACATCACGCTCACACTTGACTAACCGGGCACCAATGCTTCGAGAGTAGCTTGGGGCAAGTTCTTAGCCACTGAGAAAGATGATCCTTCCTCCCGACTCGAGCAATACGAGGCTAGTGACGGCTAAACACATTGCTACACTACCGTTCGATTACTCCAGATTCAACCATATTGAGTAGCACAAACAATATTTACAAAAGCAGAAAAGTATAAACTACGAGCATAAAAAAAAATTGAATCTACATTATTTCTACACACCATGAGTACTCGATTAGGACCACTGCAGGAGTTTCGAGCTACTCTATCTTAAAATCCTAAGCCAGTACCATATTTTAAAGTTGACACAAAAGAAACGTGTTTGACTCGACCCGAGCGCGTGCTTAAGATCGCGCTCATGCAGTGTAGGTGCACAATGCGTACATGATAATATAAAAACATAAAAAAAAATGTATGGCATGCGAGCAAAAGTAGTACATGTGCAAAGGTAATGCACATAACTCTCCCCCACCAGACTTACTCTAAACAACCAATCAAAGATTTGCAATAAAATTAAAGAAATGAAAGTTAGGGGAGAGATTACCCATGCTCAGCAAATGAGCATACCAGAAGATTAGCGTTAATTTCAGTAAACAACCCACAACCCAAACGAACTCCACCTGCAAAATATAATTTCTCCAGCCACGCAAAATTTATACACAAATAAACACAAAAACTAAATTGCACAAATTTAAAGCAAGCAGCAGTATTGGGTTGTCTCCCATAAGCCCTTTTCTTTAGCGTCCTTAAGGTGGACCAAATACTTGTATTAATAGTTTTATGAAACTATTTTTACATCACGAGCAAGAAAATAATCTAAGAAACAAACATAAGCACAACAATTGAACGAGGCAAACAACCATCAGGATCTTGCAGCCGAAGGCAGTGCATGTCCCTATCATCGACACCTCCCTCAAAATGCTTCAAGCGGTGCCCATTTACTTTGAAAGTGTTTTCCTTATTGTCTCGAATCTCAATTGCGCCTTAGGGAGAGACACTTACAACACTGTAAGGACTGATCCATCTTGATTTCAACTTCCTAGGAAATAACCACTGGCGTGAGTTGTACAAAAGAACCTGGTCATCTGGCTTGAATTCCTTGGGCGAGATACGTCTATCATGCTAGCGCTTGGTTCTTTCCTTATATATGCTCATGCTTTCATATGCGCATAAGAGGAATTCATTGAGCTCACAAAGCTGACTACTTCGCTTGTTAGACGCCTCCTTTAAGTCCATGTTGTGTAATTTGGTGGCCCACAATGCCTTGTGCTCCAATTCGACGGGAAGGTGGCGAGATTTCCCATAAACCAGTTGGAATGGTGACATCCCGATTGGCGTCTTGAATGCAGTTAAGTAAGCCCAAAGAGCATCATCCACCTTTTTTGCCTACTCCTTTCGATTGGAATGGATAGACTTCTCTAGAATCCGCTTCAGCTCTCTATTCGAAACCTCCACTTGACCACACGTCTGGGGATGGTAAACCAATGCGACCTTGTGGTGAACACCGAACCGTTTAAGCAGTTGTGTGAATTACTGGTTGCAAAAATGAGTACCCATGTCTCTAATTATAGTTCTCGGTGCGCCAAAATGGTCGAAGATGTTTCTATGAAGAAAGTGGAGATCGGTACGAGCATCATTTGATGCGACTGCCTCTGCCTCCACCCATTTAGACACATAATCCACAACAACCAAGATGTACTGCTTCCCATGTGACATGGGGGAGGGACCCATAAAGTTAATACCCCAAACATCAAATAACTCGCAAACCAGCATATTGTTCAGGGGCATTTCATCATGTCGAGCAATGTTCCCCGTGCACTGACATTCATTGCACTCTTTGATGTAGGTAAAATAGTCATGGAATAACGTAGGCCAAAACAATCTGCATTGTAGAACCTTGCGAGCAGTTCGTGCGGCACCAAAATGCCCGCCAGCCTTACGATCATGGCAATGCTTCAGAATCTCTTTAACTTCGAGCTAGAGGACACAACGACAGACAACCCCGACGGCGCATGTGTGGAACAATAGAGAATCCCCCCAAAGATAATATTTGATGTATGAGAAGAACTTTTTTCGTTGATATGTTAAATGGGGCGGTAGAGCATTGCTCGCCAAGAAATTAGCAAAATCAGCATACCAAGGAGTGGAAGCAGTAGAAGAAATGGCGAACAGGCCCACATCCGGAAAAATGAATGAAATTGGAGTTCCCTGCAAACCCTCGCCTTCTCCCCCATCAATTCTCGAAAGATGGTCGGCAATCACATTATCAACTCCACGACGATCCCGAATTTTAATATCATATCCTTGTAGCAATAGAATCCAACGTATGAGCCGCGGCTTAGAATCTTTCTTGTGTATGAGGAAGAGAATAGCTGCATGATCAGAATGCACCACCACCTTGGAAAGAATCAAATAGGAGTGGAACTTCTCGAAGGCAAAAACGATACCCAAAAACTCCTTCTCAGTCATTGTATAGTTCAGCTGCGCATCGTTCAACATCCGACTTGCATAGGCAATGGTATGAAAGATCTTTTTTTTATGTTGCCCCAACAATGCCCCCACCACTACATCACTAGCATCACACATCAACTCGAAAGGCACTGTCCACTCCGGGGATGAGAGAATCGGAACAGAAACCAATCGATCTTTCAAGAAATTAAACGCCCGATGGCAATCATTGTCAAACACAAACTTAACATTATTTGCTAAAAGATTGGATAAGGGCTTAGCTATAGATGAGAAGTCCTGAATAAAGCACCGGTAGAACCCAGCATGCCCCAAAAAACTACGATTGTCGTGAAGTGTCGACGGAGGAGGCAAGTTTTTAATAACCTCAACCTTTGCCGGATCAACCTCTAGCCCCAGCTGAAAAACCTTATGCCCCAGAACAATGCCCTCTCATACCATGAAATGGCACTTCTCCCAGTTGAGCACTAAATTAGTATCCTCGCAATGTTGCAAGACAAAACTGAGGTTGTGCAGTGCTTCATCAAAGTTATCACGAAACAAGGAGAAGTCATCCATGAACACCTCCAAGAAATTCCCAACCATCTCATGAAAAATCGCGGTCCTGCATCGCTGAAAGGTGGCTACACCATTACACAGCCCAAAAGGTAGTCACCGGAAAGCAAAAGTTCCAGATGGGCAAGTAAATATCGTCTTATCTTGATCCTCTAGGGCAATCTCCAGCTGATAGTAACCCGAGTAGCCGTCCAGGAGGCAATAATAACCATGCACGGCAAGCCTTTCCAACGTCTGGTCCATGAACAATAGTGGGAAGTGGTCCTTTCTGGCTTCCGCATTAAGCTTTCTATAGCCAATACAAACTCTCCATCCAATGACAGGCCTCGTTGTAAGCATCTTGTCGTTCTCATTATGGACAACTGTGACTCCTCCCTTTTTGGGCACCAGCTGCACCGGACTCACCCATTCGCTGTCGCTCTTGGGATAAATAATGCCTGCATCCAAAAGCTTGATAACCTCCACTTTTACCACCTCCTGTAACATAGGGTTCAATATGCGCTGCGGTTGAACTGATGGCTTGAAGTTATCCTCTAGTAAAATCTTGTGTATGCACACTGTGGGGCTAATAACTTTGACATATAAAATTTTCCACCCAAAGACTTTTCTATGTAATTTCATCACTTTAACAAGACGGGCCTCCTGATCAGCTGTAAGATGAGCGGAAATAATGGCAAGAAGAGTCTCTTTCTATCTTAGAAAGATATACTTCAGCGTGCTAGGGTGCTTCTTGAGCTTGCGAGATCCTTTTGCATCAAACGTGGATACCGCCACAAGCTTCAGGTCTTTATCTTGTGCCTCATATGACCCTTCCTGATTATCTATCTCGGTGCCCCATAACTCACCTTCATCCTTCTCAAACTCCAATGCACCCAGCTCTGCTCGACTATCTCCTCTTGATGCCTTATACATATCAAAAACAGTCTCTTCTGACCCTAGACGCAGCGTCAGCAGACCCTTTTCCGCATCAATAATGGCTCTAGCAGTGACAAGGAACTGACACCCCAGAATAATTGGGATTCCACCCGTATCCTCAATATCGAGGATAACAAAGTCGGCCGGAAACACCAACCCGTTAACAAACACCATCAGATCTTCAACCACTCCGACAGGTTTCTTCCTCGAACGATCTGCCAGCTTAGAGTAACATTAGTGCCTGAGAACACCAGAGTCCAGCTCATGGAAGATGGATAACGGCATGAGTTTTATGGATGCCCCAGATCACACAATGCCTGACTAAGCGTGGATCGCCCAATGGTACATACAATCGTGAAGCACCCTTGATCTTTTTGTTTTAGGGGCCAATGTCGCACCGCCATAGTAGGGCAATCCTCTCAGGCTGAAACGATGCCGCATAACTCGAAAGCCCGATTTTTTGCCAAAGGATCCTTCAAGTTCTTCATATAATGAGGCACCTGTGTCAGCAGGTCGACCATGGGAATGCTCACCTGAACCCCCTTCAAAATATCCTAAAACTTTTGTTTCTGCCTCTCTTTTATGATATTCTTTAGCCTATGCAGAAATGGACGCCTAGCTTGCTGAAGTTAGACTTCAGACGTGATAGTCACTGATGGTTCCTTGGGAGTCTCTTCAGCACTTGGCTCATCCATGTGTTCAGAAGGCTGGTCCTCCCGATGTGCACAATTCTCCACCACAATACTACTTCTGAGCTTTATAGTATTAACTATTTTAGCTGGATAACAGACCCATGAATCCATCATTTTACTGACGGTGGAAATGATGTATTGTAGCTGTTGCAATATTAATGATTGAAATTGCCACCACTTTCCACCCCATTCAAGAAAACAATAGACAAGATGTTTGCTCCGCCCCCCCCCCCAGTATTGTTAACTCTGAACTGAGAGTCCCCCTCTGCTTCGAGCACAGGAGGCATCTTCTACAAACTACTGAAACGCGCCACGTCATCCACGACCCGCCAAGCATTAGCCATAGTCCTATTAAAGAGGGCTCCTCCAACGGTGGTGTCGAATAGGTATCGAAACCGCTCATGAATACTGAAATAAAACATTTGCAAAAATGGAGCTCCAAAAGCGTACAGACCAGAACATCTGGATTGCAACAAACGAAATCTTTCCCAAGCCTCACAAAGAGATTCGCCAGGGAACTGCGCGAACGAGACCAAATCTAAATTCACATGCGTCGACATCACACGTGAGCAGATCTTTCTAAGAATTGGACTTCAAAACACTTCCACGAAGTCAGCTCGCTCGGGTTGATATCCCTATACCATAGTCTAGCTTTTCCAGCATGAGTAAACGTGAAAATCCGAATCAGAGCCTCATCTTGCACGTTCCCAGCATATCAAAATGTGCCACAAAGCTCCAAGAAGGTATCAATATGAGCCTTGGCATTCTCTCCTTAGAGCCCGTGAAATAAACAATGCTGCGAAATAAACTGTATTAACTCCTCGGATAGCTCGAAGTTGTCCTCAATGTGGTTAGAGGCTAGCGGAGGTCCCAACATTATTAATTAGCCACGGACAAAATTGAATGCAATAGCCCGGGTAAAGAAGTAGACAAAATGGTCAAACAACGATCTTTCTTCCAAGGAAGAAAAAGCGCACCAAAAACTTACAACCCTTTTCAAAAGAAAAATGCACACAACGGTTGCACTCCCCGGCAATGGCGCCAAAAACTTGAAGCGCTCTCGGCAAGTGTACCGATTATTGTCAAGTAATAAAGATCGGGATTAGAATCCCCAGATATCGATCTCTCGAGGAGTGCAAGTAGGGAGCGTGATTTTGTTAATGGAAGAACGAGTGTAAGTGTCGACTAATAAAGGGGGGTTTTTGTTTTGGTTTCCTAAGATTAGCAAAAATAAACTAATGAAGGTCGTCGTCACCGCGTCGCTGGGGTGAATCACTCAAGAGAGAAATAGGAGAGCGGGATTATTTAATGAGGGTCGCAATCACCTCTTCGCAACGCATGCTTCAAGCAATCGCTAGAACGACTCAGTCACAACAAGTACAAGAAAAATTGAAGCTCAACAACACAAGCAATGATTAAAACATAACAACACAAAGACATGTTAAAACCTTAAGCAAAACATTATTCTCAAGCAACAATCCAACTATCACAAGTTCATAATGAAGTAACCACAAGAAGAGGTGGAGAAATAAAACCGAGCGCACGAAGGCTTCCTGAGATTCACGGCCGGATTCAAGGGTTGTCGGTCCTTGTCCGAGCTCGGTCTTCAGATGACGTCCGGGATCCAAAAGGGTTGTAACCTCCTTCCTATAACCCGTCTTCTTCGTGTTGAATCACTTGGTTGGTTATGAGCGAAAAACATCGCAAGTGCAGCAACGATGTGCTCGGATGGTATCTTGGAGGTCGGAAAAGGCAATGGCTGTCGGAGCTGAAGCTTTTGTAAGCACTTGGCGGAATAATAGTGGTCGGATGAGCTTTCTACTGAAGAGAGAGAGAATGATGGTTGGAGGTGATTTTTCCACCCTAGAGGAGTGGAAATGGCGGGGGGAGCGGAGCTGGATCCTCAGAACGACGAAATCTGTAACTTAAATAGAAAAGTCAGAAAAAATGGACACGCACGATTTGTCCTACGACCATGTGCAAATCATGCGATATTAACTTTCTGAATAAGCTTGAGGAAGGAGATGCGTTGACCCATGCGTTTTACTCACGCACGGGTGATTCCGCCCGTGCGTGAAGGAAATCGCACGGGTAACGACAGAATACATAAATAACAAGCAAGCAGGTGGAGCTGTGCATTTAACTCGCGCATGGGCGCTCCCGCCCGTACATGAAGGAAAATGCACGATTAACCACAGAACTCCATGACACAGGAAAGCTACAGAAAAATCGTGTGTTTCCCTCACGCACGGTTTCGAAGAAACCGTGCGTAAAGAAATCGCACGGGCTAGTCAATCCTCCAGAATAACCTGTAGAAAACGCACGACTGGAATAAACTGTGCGCTAAGAAAACGCACGACCGTGCGTTTTCCACAAATTAGAATTCTGACAAGGGAAAACTGACCACCAGCCCAAAAGACCTGCAACACAAAGGGGACCTTCCAGCAATCAAATAAATGAAACAAAACAACTGGAAAGAGCCCTGGGGGGCACCATGTGCTTACCTCTAACTACAGAATGCACAATTGCACACCCATGGGCCGGAACGGTGCACAAAATGGTCATAGACAAGACAATGCAAATATAACCGAATATCGGTTGAAATACAGTGGACGAGTGAGAAAATAAGCCCTAGATGAGTCCGAAAATCCCTATATAAATCGGACTCATCACTCACCTCTTGACGAGGGTGGTCATCTATCCTTCTCCCATCAGCAAAGAGGCCCATCCACTGATCATTCCTGCCTCCCCGACACTGATCCTCAACTGGCCTTTTCCGACCACGCGTCGTGTTCCAATCAGCCTCAATCCTCTTTACCATCTCCAACATCTGAGGTATAGGCCCGTCAGATACAAACAAAAGAGCCTCTCTCAGATCCTCTTGCGGGCTCTTATAGAACCTCTTGATATATCTTGCCTCATCCAGCTGATAGGAGTCCGCAAACCGGGCTAAGTGATTGAACTCCCGGTGGTACTCCACCACCGTCTTGTTGCCCTGCCTCAGCTGCAGGAACCTATCTTCCAGCTCATCTCTTGCCAACTATGGAACGAAGTGCTCTTACAATGCGGCCCTGAACTCCTCCCAAGTAATGTTATCAACCTCCCTATCTACAAATGTCGTATCCAGGAGTGTATTCCACCATCTCTTGGCATGAGACTCCAAGCAGGAGACCACCAAATCCACCCTCTCCTCTCATGGGCACCATATCCCGGTCAGCATCTCGAACATGATGTCAAGACACTCCTCCATCCGCACAGCCGACTCTGTCCCCAAGTAAGATGGGGGAGTGAGTCCTCGAAAGATGTCAACCAATTGGCCCCCAGGTTTGGCTGCGGAGCCGGAACCTGCTGGGCCCTAAAAACCTCCAGAATGGCCGTTAGAGTCTGCCCCATCTCCGACTGTAGAAACTGAGTTAGAGCCGGGGGAGGTGGTGCAACATTTTTAGTTTGCTGGACTATGCCCTGCGGTGTAGGATGTGATGGGGGCAGCACAACAAATACCATTTGTAAGAAGTTTGACCCTAACCTAGTTCAAAGTGGACAATTACATATGATTCCCAATATGGGCACACCACATCTTCCACTGCTTAGTTTTTCCCCAAACTAAACTCAAGCGGGGGTGACCCAGGGTTAGTGGACTGCTAATTTTTCAATTGAGGTTTCACTTTGATACCACTTGTAAGACCCCCTTTTTTCCTTTTAAACCAACGGGGTCTTATGCCAAGAACCGCCGCTTTGCGGTGAGACTAACACGCCTGGGAAGGTCATCACAACAAAATGCCGATCCTGCTGGCCAATTTGATCACAGAATAGTAGCATATGTATAAGAGTAATGGTAAAGACACTCAAATACTAGTCCAACAAAACCACTGTAATATAATATAAATTTCCATGAAGGGAGAGTCCACAGCAATAATAAAATAAGTACTAGAAATAGGGCTCATGCCCGATACATCATGATCCTCACTACAAATCACTCATCATAGAAGAAAATCTATTTTAACTACTAGCGATCGGGACTCACTGTCCTAGCTGTCTGAACTCCGGAGCTAGAATGTCCCGTCTCTAAGCGCGCCAACCTCTGGGACTGCATTTCCGGGTTCGGTTCCATGATCCCCTAAAATTATTTGGTCAACGACCTTTAGTCAAAAAGACTAAGTCCTATCATCCCCCACCCCTCCCCCATGGCTCCTAGGTACCGAGCGGGGAGGAGGAAAGAGAAGGTAAGGAAGGTGGAGAGTACAAAAGGCAAGTGACGGTGGAGGTAATTTAGCAGTTTTATATAAACATGTAGAGTAAAGCAGTAAGTATAAGAATGGTAAACATATGAAACGCGTAACCTTAACTTATATGGTTGCTCATACAAACTTATAAGTTAAGGGGTCTTTTGCAAGGATCCCATCGTATAAAAAGTCTCATACCAATTTATACGATGGGGTGTCGGTTTATAAGCAAGTAATAAGTACCCATAAGAAAATAACCATAACTTATAAGCATGATCACGCAAGCTTATAAACTAAGGGGTCGTTCTGCAGGGTATATTGTATAAAGAGTTACATACCAATTTATACAATAGGTGTCAAGGGTTATATGTAATGGTTATGCTATGTCTTGCAAGTATTCTATGGTATAAACACACAAGTGCAACACACACACCCGACTCTGTGCACACAGACCTTTAGTTCCCCCTTTCTAGAGCCTAACCTCCCAGGATACCTCCGTAGTGGAAAACGGAAGCGGTGGGTTGGGCCTCTCCCACCTCTAAACTAGTAATTGCACTTCCAGTCAGACCTATCATATGCCTCAATGCTGATGCACTAAGCGGAGCTCCGCATACTCTTGCTGGCTAGCACACCGGACTTTATTTGGCGAATTGCTAAACCACACTTACCGAGTCAATGTATCAGCATCGGTGCATCGACCCTCCAATACCGAAGACCCACCACCTTATATTTTATGCACATGCAATATTAATGTGTTTCCCACTGAGCCAAAGCTCCCCGGACTATCCCTTCCGTCACAATTATCTACCGAGCCTCGTCTCGCTAGGCTAACCTGCTCATTTCCACAACCACCGAACCTACCGCTCGTGAGACCCATCCTAACTCCCACAACACCGGGAGTGTGTGTGTAAGTTTAATCCTAAAGTATTTCTAATTACTCTTGTATTCCATTTAGTCTTACTGTTTACATTAGCCTAGGACTGCCCCTGGTATACCCGGTGAAGGGTTCTCAAAGGGCACTAAGAACTATGATGGTAGCTGAAGTCAATCATTTTCTTTCGCAAGGCACTTAATATTATTGGTTATTACCCAATTCCCTATCCCTTTTAATATTATACTGGAACTATCCCTAGTGTTTTTGACTCTTCCTCTCCACAGGAAAGAGGATCTTTCGTCGATCCCGAACACCAATTAACACTAGCCAACCTAATATTCTCCTCATCATAACTCCCAATGATGAACTCAATTTCATTTTACCAAATCAGTATATCATTAACTCAACCCCCTTATGACCATATCCCAAGTTATTGCCATTTTCGCAGTTTACTCTATGCAGACCAGCCTAAGCTATACGATGTACATGATAAGAGATACTTCGAATTTTCATCCAAAAGTCTTAAGATATTTAATGGGGTCTATCATGACATGTTTAGCCTAAATCTAGAAACTTATAATTTTCCTAATTAATTTGGTAATTAATTAATTTTCCCAAAAGTTAGGTCATGGGTAATTTTGAACTTGAAATAGTATATTTTATCAAGTTATGTCCACCCAAAAATTCTGAACACTAGATAACAAAGAAATATTAGTAAATACCCAATTTCATAGATATTTATGAATGTACCAACGTCTAAATATTTTATTAAAGATAATCCAAGTAAATGAAGTTAATGAAGGAAGTATCATAAATCATAGTCCAAAAATTATGTAAAATTTACCAGAGTTTTATAATGATGATAAAACACTACTGACTAAGTTTCATCTAATTCCAAGGTCAGTAGGCTATATAAAAAAATACTTTTAAAAATTTTCTAAAGGTGCACTTGTGAAGCAACATTCTTAAAACCTCATCTAAACAACATGAAATAAATTTTCCAAGCTTCTATATGCCCTAGTATGCTCTATGGCTATGTGTCATAATTTTCCAGCAAGATATGGTATTTAATATCCATTTATCAAAATAAAGTTCACTAGATTACTTAACACATGAAGTATTAATAGTAAATGCCCAAATAATCCAAATAGATTACTAGTGTATCAAAATGATATTTAATTAGCCTAGCCAGAGTTTCATACCATCCTAAAATATTTTATCCATGTTTACTTCAAAATTATCAAAAGGGGAAGAATAAGGGTTATATCTACAAGTATGAGCTACTGTCTTTTAAAAACCCTATAATAAATTCTAGAGACTCATTTTGTTATAAATACTCTTCTGCCAAAATTTCATAAGGATCCAAGGTCACATGACCCTTCAATACTTTCCTAAAAGGGTATAGGCCTAAACGATCCCTAAGTGGTTTAAGTTGTGAGTCTAATTCTAAATGTCACCAAATTCCTTCCTAGGGCATTTCACCACCCTAGAATCACATGGACTAAACACCAAGTCCATCAAAGGACATATCCCCTATGTCCACAAACCCCCAAAGTTAAACCTTAGGGTTTGAAATAGGGTCCTAAGGCAAATCCACCCTAATCCACCCCATATTCCATGGGAGGGTGTTTACTGACATAACACATAAGTGGGCCAAGTTTCAACCTCTATTTAGGTGATTTGGTCACCCAATAACCTCATGGGACCTTTTGACCTAAATACCCCTTTTTGGTCAAGACTAGGGTCTACCCATTTCTATACCAAATCATCACCAAATGAGATGAAATTTTATACAGAGACCTATTATGACCCCAAGAAACTTTCACCAAAATTTGGGAGACTTTGGAGGTTATTAGGTCCCCTAATTAAATTATTCTAGGATTATTAAATAATTACAAAAACAATAAAAAGAGTATCTCCAAAAATTATCATTTTTGGATATGTTTTAGGTATAGGTACGAGTGACCACCATCCAAAATTTCAAGTCATTTGGATGGCTGGATTGATGGGGCAACTCAAAACAATGTCTGATCTAGCCTAGGTATAGACCTCACCAAATTGAGTGTTGAGGTCTAACTTGAACTCCAAATTGACTCAAGTTTATTGTAAAACAAAGTATTCTTATAAAGCTACAAATTTCATCTTGATCATTGTTTTAGTATAAGCCTCTAAGTATTTTAAAATGAATTTCTAAGGAGCTGATATTAGGGACATAATAATACATTTAATATATTAAATAAAATTGATTTTGCACAAATCTTACGTAGATCGGGCGGCGGCTGGCTTTCTTCCTCCTCCAGCCAATGGCCACGATCCTCCCATCCTAGAAAATCTTCCAGCCACCACAGCCAGTAACCCGGTTGTTGGGTACATTGGAAACTATGTACTAAATTTTGAGAATCCTCACCTACCTCAATGATTTACATCATTGTGTATTTGATGGGATGTTGAGTTTAAATGTGCAGGTTAAAGAAATGCAGAAAAAGTATTCTATGTACAAGTGTCGACACTGGTGATGGAAATGTGTCGACACCAGAAGCCAGTTTGTGTCGACACACAGGACTTGTGTCGACACACAGATGTTCAGTCTACAGTAATTGTGTCAACACACAAGACTTGTGTCGACACACACTTGAGATTTCTATCGACACCTGTTGGGTATTGTATCCACAATGCACTTGATTTGAAGAAGCCCCTGAACAAGCTAAGGTGAATTCACTTTGTATTTGATGAATTTCTTCTAGTTGTGCTTGCAGCTATTCATTACTAAGTGCACACCAATGTCAGGGTGCAGTAGGTCAATATACACGGGTCTGTGCAACGTAATCCCTCGTTGAGCAGATCAGTGTGTTGGCTTACGTGTACTCTCTCTATTGGGGTGTACTTAATTTCAATTACAGGGCTATGATAAAGCAAGAGCAGACAAGGAGCAAGGATGGGCCAAAGAGCAGCTCACGGGTTGAAAGACAAGAATCGTTTAAGTGTAAATCGTCGAGAATCACTAGTGATTCTCGACGAGTCGTCGAGAATCACTAGATGATTCTCGCCGGGTTGGGCCGGCTGTCTCGACCCAGTCAGAAAATTCTCTAAGGCAGAATCGTCGAGAATCACTAAGTGATTCTCGCCGATTCGTCGAGAATGACTTTGCATTCTCGACGATTCGGCGAGAATCAAATGTGATTCCCGCCGATTCTCCCCGGCCTCTATAACCTGTGCAGCCAGAATTCGCCAAGTAGAATTCGGCGAGAATCGTAAGTGATTCTCGCTGATTCGTCGAGAATCACCTACGATTCTCGCCGATTTTGCCTTGGGCGATTTTTCCGAATTCCTGGACCGGTCCATGTTACCTGCAGCTATTTGAACCGGACTTTTGTCTTTGCTTTGGTGGGGCCCACAATGGTCATCTCCATGACCTATTGTATAAATACACAGGTATTTGTGTACAGTAAAAGATAGAGATGCAGAATACGAAAGCCGAGCCGCCGACTAACCCTAAAATCGCGAACCTGCTCCGCCTCCGTCGCCGCCGCTCGTGCAGTGGTCACCGTAGCTGATCTCAATCTCCTCCAGATCCACGGTGATAGAAGCCAAGTCTTGCACAGCATCTCACGCGTCTAACCAGAGATCTTTTGTCTCTTGATTTGAGATAGGGAAATCCATCCCCGTCCGAATTGATCGAGACGATCGATCCTAGTGTGACCGTTGGAAGACCTTGCCGACTTCGCTAAGAAGATTGAATCTCCAGAGCATCGCTGCTGTTTTCAGTTGCCGCCGCCAACACCGAGAGCCTTACCGCCGCCCTTTGCCACCGCCGGTCTCGGGGAGATTTTCTCCAAGAAAGATCAAGGGTTGTGGACTTTTCGTTGCCTACAAGAACAAGTAGTCTAACGAAAAGGGACACCTAGATCTCCAAGTTGTTTGTATTTCTTATACATTCCAATTTCTTTTTCATTGTAAAGGAACATTTGGTTCCTAGTTGTTGGGTTGGGTGCAACCCGTGTGGTGGGAGTGTTGACTCCTACGTGTAGAAGGGTTCCTTCCGATAGTGCAAGGATTAGATTTCAATCCTGTTGGTGAAGTGACCGAGTCGTCCCTGGTTGGGAGATAGGTCGAAGGGGGAAAGTGTACGTACCCAAATCGGGGAACCACTATAAATTGCTTGTGTCCTTTCTATGCTGTGTTGTTTTGTTTTCTTGTGCACGTACAATTTTAATTCCGCAAATACGCTGCGAGACACCTATCCCCCCCCATAGGTGAAGGTAGTTGACACTAGGTGGACTTTCAAGTGGTATCAGAGGGAGGTTACTCATCAAAAAGGTTCACACATTGAGTAGAATCCTGCCACCAGTGTCAAGGAGAAGACCGATATCTTCCATGGACGAACTCAAGCACTCCGGCAAAATCCCAGTGTGCACCAGACTGAACTTTCCTATCTGGAAGGAAAGAATCAGATTCTACATGGAAGCAGTCGACCCCCGGCTTTTCATGATAGTGGAGGAGGGACCTTACATTCCCACTAAGACCTCCACCATTGATCCTACCAAGAAAGTGCCCAAGAAACTTTCGGAAATGGACAAGGACGAAATGGTGTTGTTCGGACTCAACAAGAAAGCTCAGAACATCCTGGTAAGCGCAGTTGATGACTCTATGATGCAGAACTTCTGCAATTGCAGGACAGCCAAGGACCTCTGGAGCTGCCTGATTGTATTAATGGAGGGCACGGATGATGTGAGGGACGATCGGAGATCCCTCCTCAACCAGAAATATGAGGCCTTCAGGCAAGGGCCCAAGGAGGAGATCAGAGTAACCTTCGAAAACTTCCTCAAGATCGTCAATGCACTCAAAGGATACGGAAGAGTGTTCACTGACGGTGAGCTCAATGATAAGTTCCTTAGGTCCCTTACTAAGGAATGGGACACAAAGATCTGCGCCATCCGAGAGTTTGGTAGACTTGTAGAAACCGACCCTCAGATTCTGTTCGGGAAGCTCATGTCCTATGAGCTTCAATTGAACACAAGGAAGGCCGAAGAGGAAGCAGAGAAAACGGCAGTCAAAGAAAAGACCGTGGCCCTAAAAGCCATTCATTCCAGAAAAGGCAAGGGTGCTGCTTCTTCCCGTACGTGGAAGAAGGATGAAGAGGAAGACTCTGAGCCAAGCTCCTCCGGCTCAGAATTGTCTGAGGAAGACTTATCCCTTATCACACGGGAATTCAAGAAGTTCCTCAAGCTGAGGAATCAGAGAAAGAGAAACGGCTCCTCCTCAAGGGATCAGAAGAAGAACTATTCTTCTGACAGGTATGTTTCCAAACCGAACAAACACCGCTCATCTGACATTATATGCTTTGGTTGCAACAAGCCAGGACACGTCGTGGCCGACTGCCATCAAGGCAAGAGGGAAAAGGGAAAGGGAGAGGAGCACAGGTCCTCAAAAGAAAAGAAGAAGGAGAGGAGTTACATCGCAAAGAAGCCAAAGACACTGAGTGAATCTGACATGTCAGACACCAGCGATGATGAGGAAGCCTACTATGGGCTAATGGGTCGCTCTGACTCAGAAGGAGAATGCCCCCCATTTACTGGGAAGGTAAAAGCTCACAGCCCTCTCTCCGACTCTGACTCTGATCCTGAGTCTCAGGATGATGACCCTAAGGATAGCCCCTCGGCCCGTGAAGCTGAGCTCCTCGATAAGTATGAGCTTCTGCTCAATACTTTTGTGAAATGTCGAAAGAGACTGAAGGCTGAGAAAAAGGAAGTTAAATTCCTTAAAGGTGAGTGTGTATCCCTGAGGGAAGAGATCACCAGTTTGATCTCCCTCCGATAGGAGCACTTGGACCTGACTTCAAAGCATTCAAAGTCCCTTAAGCTCCTCGATCTTAAGCAAGAGGAAATCGACAAGTTGGAAGAACAACTTGCGCCAGAAAAGAAGATCATTAAGAGCTTCTCTATGCCTAAGACAGTTCTTCCACTGGTTGATACCTTCACTGCTCAGGCCAAAGGAGCTGGCTTGGGGCATGTAGGGGTATCTGGTTCCTCATCCAGGAGAAACAGTAACCAGAGAAAGAATAAGGCCGCCAAGAAGGCCTCTGCTGCTGAAAAGGGAAAGGCCCCACACAGTCCTGTTGAGTTCAGAAAGCCTAGCTTTCCCTACAACCAACATGACTTTGAGTCAACCTTTGGTCATCATTTCCGGCCCTTGGTTGCAAAGCCGAAAAGCCGATATGATGGTTGGACTTTTCCCCGCAACTTCGGTGAGAGTGTCTTCAAGGCACCTTATGAGGAAATCCACTTGGGAAATTATGGTCAATTCTCTAGCGGCCATAATAGAAAGCAGGCACCAAAAGCCAAGCCTGTTATACTGAAGGAACAGAAGATGAAGAAATCATGTGACTGCAATCACTATGATGCCTCCACCTCTGGATCCAAGGCCCCAGCTATGCCCAACATTCCCAGGGTGAAGCAAGAGCCTAGGAAGAGGTACAACAGATTTGACTGTTGGTGTTGTGGCAAAGTTGGTCACTTTGCCGTGGATTGTTGGTTTATTCCAAGGTATAACGAGACTCCTTATGTTAGCAATGCGAGGCCGACCACTCGTAGAGTTAACCAATCAAGGGGGAGTATGCTAACAAGGAATCTAGGACCCAAGTTCGATTGGGTTCCTAAGGCAAATTAATTATTGTTTTGCAGGAATGTCCAAAGTCCAACAAAACTCCCATTTGGTATTTGGACAGTGGATGCTCCCGTCATATGACTGGGACAAGAAGCCTGCTGCGGGAGTACTCTCCAGTCGAGAATAGACACAAAGTCATATTTGGGGGATCTGATCGGGGAGTCACCAGAGGTTACGGTACGATTTCCAACGGTATACTCTCTATCACTAACGTAGCTTATGTTGAAGGGTTAAATCATAACCTGATCAGCGTAAGCCAGTTATGTGATAAAGGGTATGACGTTAAGTTCTGCAAGGATAAATGCCTGATAATTTCATGTGATTCTTCGAAGACTGTATTAACTGGCATTAGGAGCAGAAATATTTTCTGTTTAGATTCTTCTACCCCAGTATGCCTCTTTGCAAAAGGCAGTGCATCTTTTTGTGAACAATGGCATAAGAGATTGGCACACATTAATTACAAGACAATTAATATGCTGTTTTCCAAAGACTTAGTAAGGGATGCTCCCATTATTAAGTGCATTAAAGATAGTCCATGTCCTGCATGTCAGATGGGCAAGCAGACTCGGGCTACCTTTAAGGGCATCCCAGACAAAGATTCCTCCAGATGTCTTTATCTTCTGCACATGGACTTGTTTGGTCCTATGCAAGTTCATAGCTTAGGAGGGAAGTCGTATACGCTAGTGATTGTAGATGATCACTCTTGGTTTACGTGGGTGTTCTTTTTAAAGCGCAAGTCTGATACGTTTGACATCTTCACCAGTTTTGTCAAGCAGATACAGAACGAACTTAACTGTACAGTGGTCAAAATCCGAAGTGACCACGGAACAGAGTTTGAGTCTGGGGCTATGACAGAGTTCTGTGAAAAACTTGGTATCTTTCATGAGTTCTCCTCCCCTCGCACTCCTTAACAGAATGGTGTGGCGGAGAGGAGGAATAGAACACTCATTGAGGCGTGCACGACAATGTTGAATGACGCTTCTCTCCCAGAATACTTCTAGGCCGAGGCTGTCAATACGGCTTGTCATGTACAAAACCGGGCGTTGATCAACAAGAGCCATCGTAAGACTCCTTATGAGCTACTGAAAGGCAAGAAACCAACCATGTCCTATCTGAGGATCTTTGGCTGCAAATGTTATGTACTGAATAATGGGAAGTACCCGCGTACTAAGTTTGGTGAAAAATGCTTCGAAGGCATATTAATGGGCTATAGTAGCCATAGTCGGGCTTATAGAGTTTTCAACAGGAAAACCCTAGTGGTAGAGGAATCAATAAATGTTGTATTTGATGAATGAAGTTTGCTTAATTGCAAGACTTCTAGTTATCTTCCTGAAGATGCAGTTGCCAGACTCGAAAGGTTACAACTGGATGAGCCCGAGAAAGATGCAACTCCAAAATACGTCAAGGTCTCCACATCAACGCCGATCGGAGAAGTTGAAGATCAAAATGGAGCAAATCCTTTAGAAGAAGGAGATGCCCAAGAAGTAGTCGAAGCTCCTGACGCCAGACTTCTAGAGCTCAGACACGTGAGGGATCATCCTAGAGATCAGATCATCGGAGATCCTCGTGACGGGGTCAGAACTCGAAGAGGTACTATTAACGAGATTTTGCAACTTAGCTTCCTGTCACAGGTTGAGCCAAAGAAGTTCGACGAGGCGAACAAAGATGCTGCATGGATTTTGGCCATGCAAGATGAATTGCATCAATTCGAACGATGCAATATTTGGACGCTGGTGCCTATACCACAAAAGCAGAATGTGATTGGCACCAAGTGGATCTTCAGAAACAAACTGGATGAACATGGTGTCATCATAAAGAACAAGGCCAGGCAAGTGGCTCAAGGTTACCGACAGGAGGAGGGGATTGACTTCGACCAGACCTTTGCACCAGTGGCAAGGCTCGAGGCCATCAAATTGTTTCCGGCGTATGCTTCGCACAAAGGATTCACTGTCTATCAAATGGACGTGAAATCGGCTTTCTTGAATGGAGACTTGAAAGAGGAAGTATACGTCGCTCAACCTCCAGGTTTTGTCAATCCTACTTATCCTAATCATGTATATTTTCTTAATAAAGCGCTATATGGCTTAAAACAAGCTCCTCGAGCTTGGTATGAGACATTGTCTAGTTTTCTTCTTGAGAACAAGTTCTCTAAAGGAAAAATAGACAAGACATTGTTTCTCAGGGAAGTCAAAGGCAAGATTTTGCTGGTACAAATCTATGTTGATGACATTATATTCGGCTCAACGGACAACAATCTTTGCAAAAAGTTTTCCAAACTTATGCAAGGAAAGTTTGAAATGAGCAGTATGGGAGAGCAGAAGTATTTCTTGGGACTTCAAGTGAAAAGTCTGAGGAAGGAATCTTCATTTCTCAGACGAAGTTCACAAATGAACTCCTCAAGAAATTCAGAATGGAGAATGCAACCTCTATGAGGACTCCAATGGGATCCACCATGTCTCTGGATAAGGATGAGAAAGGGAAACCTTTTGATGAAACCAAATACAGAAGCATCATTGGATCTCTGCTCTATCTTACTACGAGTCGACCGGATATCATGTTCTCCACATGTGTTTGTGCCAGATATCAGGTGAACACTAAGGAATCTCATTATGTCGCTGCAAAGCGAATTCTTAGATACCTTAAAGGTACCCCTAATCTTGGCTTATGGTACCCGAGAAGCAATGATGTCGAGCTAATAGGTTTTTCAGATGCTGATTTTGCAGGAAGTAGGGATGACAGGAAAAGCACCTCCGGGACGTGTCAATTCCTCGGAAGAAGACTCATCTCTTGGAATAGAAAGAAGCAGAATTGTGTTGCAACCTCCACAGCGGAATCAGAATACATTTCGGCTGGGAGCTGTTGTGCACAACTTTTATGGATCAGAAATCAGTTAGCAGACTATGATCTCCAGTTCAAGGAAGTACCTATGTACTGCAACTCCTCCAGTGCAATTGCTATTGCCAACAATCCGGTATCGCACAGCAGAACGAAGCATATTGAAATGTGTTACCATTTCATTCGAGAGCACGTGGAGAACAAGGACATCTCTCTCTGCTATGTTCCCACTGACAAGCAGATTGCATACATTTTCACAAAGCCCCTTGACGAGGCCAAGTTCAGTATGTTCAAAACTGAATTGGGGATGCTAAACTACGAGGAATGAAGACTACAGAAGCTCAAGGCTCATGCGTCTAGGAGGAGCCTCTGCCAGGAATTTAGTGAAAGCAAAGGTACAAGAACTGAGGGGGAGCATGGTGTCTCATGCTTCAGTCCCCGATTTGTAGAAGCCGAAAAGGGGGAGATTACCATTACCCTCTCGGCTAAGGTGCTAAGGTGATAGCTCCACAAACTCTAAAGATTACGGTATGGAATTTCAACTTTTTATTTTAAGTTCTGTTCTTCCAAGCCGTTGTATTCACCTTAGCTTGTAGGGTTTAGGCTTCTTCAAATAGGGGGAGATTGTTGGGTATTGTATCCACAATGTACCTGATTAGAAGAAGCCCCTGAACAAGCTAAGGTGAATTCACTTTATATTTGATGAATTTCTTCTAGTTGTGCTTGCAGCTATTCATTGCTAAGTACACACCAATGTCAGGGTGCAGTAGGTCAATATACACGGGTCTGTGTAACGTAATCCCTCGTTGAGCAGATCAGTGTGTTGGCTTACGTGTAGTCTCTCTATTGGGGTGTACTTAATTTCAAGTACAGGGTTATGATAAAGCAAGAGCAGACAAGGAGAAAGGATGGGCCAAAGACCAGCTCACTGGTTGAAAGATGAGAATCGTCTAAGTGTAAATCGTCGAGAATCACTAGTGATTCTCGACGAGTCGTCGAGAATCACTAGATGATTCTCGCCGGGTTGGGTCGACTGTCTCGACGCAGTCAGAAAATTCTCTAAGGCAGAATCGTTGATAATCACTAAGTGATTCTCGCCGATTCGTCGAGAATGACTTTGCATTCTCGACGATTCGGCGAGAATCAAATGTGATTCCCGCCGATTCTCCCCGGCCTCTATAACTTGTGCAGCCAGAATTCGCCAAGTAGAATTCGGCGAGAATCGTAAGTGATTCTCGCCGATTCGTCGAGAATCACCTACGATTCTCGCCGATTTTGCCTTAGGCGATTTTTCCGAATTCCTAGACCGGTCCATATTACCTGCAGCTATTTGAACCGGACTTTGGTCTTTGCTTTGGTGGGGCCCACAACGGTCATCTCCATGACCTATTGTATAAATACACAGGTATTTGTGTACAGTAAAAGAGAGAGATACAGAATACGAAAGCCGAGCCGCCGACTAACCCTAAAATCGCGAACCTGCTCCGCCTCCGTCGCCGCCGATCGTGCAGTGGTCACCGTAGCTGATCTCGATCTCCTCCAGATCCACGGTGATAGAAGCCAAGTCTTGCACAGCGTCTCACGCGTCTAACCAGAGATCTTTTGTCTCTTGATTTGAGATAGGGAAATCCATCCCCGTCCGAATCGATCGAGACGATCGATCCTAGTGTGACCGTTGGAAGACCTTGCCGACTTCGCTAAGAAGATTGAATCTCCAGAGCATCGCTGCTGTTTTCAGTTGCCGCCGCCAACACCGAGAGCCTTACCGCCGCCCTTTGCCGCCGCCGGTCTCGGGGAGATTTTCTCCAAGAAAGATCAAGGGTTGTGGACTTTTCGTTGCCTACAAGAACAAGTAGTCTAACGAAAAGGGACACCTAGATCTTTAAGTTGTTTGTATTTCTTATACACTCCAATTTCTTTTTCATTATAAAGGAACATTTGGTTCCTAGTTGTTGGGTTGGGTGCAACCCGTGTTGTGGGAGTGTTGACTCCTACGTGTGGAAGGGTTCCTTCCGATAGTGCAAGGATTGGATTTCAATCCTGTTGGTGAAGTGACCGGGTCGTCCCTGGTTGGGAGATAGGTCGAAGGGGGAAAGTGGACGTACCCAATTCGGGGAACCACTATAAATTGCTTGTGTCCTTTCTGTGCTGTGTTGTTTTGTTTTCTTGTGCAGGTACAATTTTAATTCCGCAAATACGCTGCAAGACACCTATCCCCCCCCATAGGTGAAGGTAGTTGACACTAGGTAGACTTTCAACACCAACTATGTCAAGACTTGAAGCAATTGTGTCGACACACAGGACTTGTGTCAGCACAGTCAACAGAAGCTGTGTCGAGAAGATAAAGAATGGCTGTGTTGACATTGTGGGAGCTGTATCGACATCATCAAGACTTGTGTCGACACATGGTCTATTTGTGTTGACACATTTGGAGTATTGTCTCGACGCTTTTTTGAGATATAGTACAATGGAGTATCAGGTATCAAGACTGAAGACTTGACAGCTATCATAACTAACAAAGCTATCACGTCTGTCAGAGCTGTCAGAAGGCGGTTATAAACCGGATCAACCTGTAACCTCAGATGAGACCTATATAAATACTTGTGCTATCACAAAGAAAAAAGAGATAATAATGAGGAGAAGAAGAAAAGACTCAACACTTCCTATCAGTTGAAATCAAGAAGAATGCAGATTGTGGAAAAGTCTGCAAGAAGAATTCAGATCCAATTCTGGATTAAAAGAAGGAAGCTGGATTGAAGATCATCTCCAACTTCATTAGAAGATCAACCTTACTTTATTAAGTTTAAAGAAGCTTTGAAGAAGCTAAGACAGGTTGGATCTTAAGAAGTAAGTTCAATCAAGAACTGATCAAGAAAGTCTTCATCTCACTCTCTTTCTATTTGGGTGAAGAATTTATTATTTTAAATAATCATTTTTTCTATAAGATCTCTTATAGATCTGAGTGTAGGAGAGTTGTCTCTCTGAGTTGTAAGCCTAAATATAAATGCTGAGGTAGGGCTGAGTGCCTGAGGTAGGATCTTTGTGATCTGAGTTATAGGCCTTGTTTTAAGGGTTGAGGTAGGGCTGAGTGTAACATCCCTCAGGCAACTAGACCCCCTAGGAGTGGTTTTGTAATGACTAGGTCATGACAAAACCCTAGAGAACTTAGGAGGATCAAGTGGACTTGAGAATATAGTTGAGGTCATTTTTGGTCTGCAAATAGCAGGTTCCTAAACCCTAGGCTAGGATGACCAAGTGGTCTCACCATGACTTCAAGACCTCACCAACCCTTGGGAAGGCCCAACAAAGCCCTAAGGGATCATTGGAGTCAACTCTAGATGACCAAATTGACTTAGGACCACCCTAGGACTACATTGGGCAAGGGGGCCTAAATAAGGACAGGGTGCCCTAGTAAGCTCATCCAACCCTACAAAGGTCTCTTTAGACCTAAAGTGGGGCCAATGAGTCACCAAGGGGCTCATTGGGGTCAACCCCAAGCTTGAGTTGACCCAAGTCAACTTAAGCCCTAAAATGGTCAAAGTGCCCTTACTATGGGTCATGTGATCTCCAAAATGCCAAGTCAACTCTACCCAACCCTACCTAAGCTATAGGGGAGATTAATAGGTCATCAAAGATCCATTGGGAGCAACCCAAAAGGTCAAAAAGACCAATGTCAACCCAAGCCCATTTTAGGTCAACCTAGCCAAAATGGGCTAGCATAAGCTCAAGCCTCCTCAAGTGGCTTCATTATGATATAATGTGTATGTGTGGGCTGCCAATAGATCACAAGGTTGACCAAGTCAACTTCGTGACTTGGAGAGAGAAGGTGAGCTCCATCTCATGTTGATGGAGGAGAGAGAAATGAAGAAAGAGGAAGGGGGTGAAGGGTCTCGTCCAAAGGGAGGCCAAAGGCCACCCTTAATGGCTGAATTCAACTCCCTTGGGGAAGGGGAGGAATTTCCAGCCATTTTCCGGCCACCAAGGGGCTGGTTTAGCCCCCCTCCTCCTAACCCGAGCCTAGCCATTAATGGCTTTAATGGCCATTGATAATCCAGCCTCTCCTCTCCCCAACTGAAGCTTTAAACACCATCAGTGGGCCGAGAGAAGGCTTTCCCAACCCTTACCTGAAGGAATCGAGCCTCCCCACTGTGTAGTTGAAGAAACCGAGCGGCGCCGCCTTCAAAGATGGTTTCCCGCCGATCTTCTCGACTTCAGGCCGCCAGCAAGGTCCTCCTCCTCTCCTTGCCTCATGGTTAGATCATAGGATCGTTTAGGTTCAAGGTTCGGGCTCAATTGAGCCCGAACAAATTTCTAGTTTTCATGGTTTTGGCCGAGAAATCTTCTTGGTAGAACCGCCGGAATCCGCCACTCTCGCGGCTGTGCCGCCGCCAATCGATAGCCACCACCTCAATAGAGGTGTTGGTGGCGGTGGCCAGCTGGGGAAGGGCCGGGATGGGCGGTAGAGGCGGCTGGAGGTGGCTCCAGGCTTGGGATATTTCAGTCGTTGGCTGGAGGTAGATTATGAGCCCGGGCCTGTGGATCTGCGTCAAGATTCGTGCGCTGGATTGATAGGATCATTTTATTTTAATTTCATTTCATTTCTATCACATTATTTGCAGTAGATGGTTTTAATTTTTAAAACTACTTAGTCCCCTCTAGTGAAAAATTCATCAACATAAACTTTGTAGCCCTATGGGTCAACTTTAATCCAAAATTAATTTGAACCAATTTGGACCTCTGGTTGGACCAGGGCACCCATTTTGATGGGACCTATACCTAGGGCTATCCTGAGATTCAAATGGGTGCCCAGTCTTTATCCCTTGTCCAAATGATTTGAAATTTGGGCAAGGGGTCACCCATAGCTATACCTAAGGCCTGTCGAAAATTGGGAATTTTGGGGGTACTTTGCCTATGGTTTTTTTATTTAATAATAATAGGGTATTTTAATTCAGTAGTCAAATGACCTCCAAACCCTCCCAAATTTTGGTGAGTGGTCTCTGGCATCATGATAAGGCTTTGTACAAAATTTCACCTCATTTGGAGGTGTTTTGAATAGGGAATGACCTAACCCCAATTCTACCTTAATGAAGGGTTCTTAAGTAAAAAGTGTACTTTGGGTTTGGGTGGTCAAATCACCTCAACGGGGGCTGAGATTTTTACCCCTGACTTGGCAAGACCATTATCACCCTCATAGGGATTATGGGGTGGTCTAGGGTAGATTTTCCCTTGGATCCAAACTCAAACCCTAAGGAGGGGCTTTTGAGGGTTGTGAAGGGCATGGGGGCAAATGCCCTTGTGTGATCTTGTAACTTGGTGGAAATGATGATTGAGTCGCCTAAGTCCTTTGGTATGAACCTTAGAGGATTTGGAGAAAGATAGACAGCTCAAAACCTTAACCCTAGCTGAGGGCATAATCCCTATTTGTGTAGAATAAGCCACCAAAACTTACTAAAAAGGTGTGAAACTTAGGTAAAATGGATTTTAGGTTAGATATAACCTTTAGTGAATTTATTGGAATATTATGAGCAATAGTTTTAGCACTTCACTTTTTATACATGATATAGCCCTAAATGATATTTTATTTATTAGGATCATTCTCTTCATTAAAATCCTATGAAACTTAGGCAAGAGATATTTTAGGTTAAGATAATTACCCCTGAATTTTATTATAAATTTTAGTTGGTTATTTTCAGTACTTTCTTCACAAGATTCAAAAAGGGCATTTATGGTCAATAAATTTTTTTGAGCTATTTACATATTACAAAAATTATTAAATTAGGTCACTGTAGCTTTTACGTCAAAATATACTTGGAGAAATTAATTCTTGATTTTTAGAAGACTATTTGCAGTACTTACTTTACAAACCCATCATTTTTGTAATTTGATGTTTAATTTATCCAGAGCTTATTTCCTACTGAAAAATAATGAAACCTAATCAATAATATTGGTAGGACAGTAGTTGCATAAGAAAATTAATTCACAATTTTTTGGACGATTATTTGCTGTAATTACTTCATTGTTGAAGGGAAATGGGATATATTACCAAAATGGTTTTAGGGTCCTTTAGATACTGGAAAAAATAGTTATATTTTGGATTTACAGTATTGAGTTATCCTAATATTTTTCATAATTTTGTTAAGAATAATGCATGACTATATAGGATACATCATGTTCAAACTGATAGCACCTGGATCTTTTAGGAAAATTAAATAAATGTTGGATTAATTAGGAAAAATATAAATTACTGGATTTAGCCTAGTTAAGTCATGATAGACCCCTGTTAATTATCTTGAGGCATTTGGATAATTATTTGTAGTGCTACCCAATATGTGTATCGTATCGCTATGTATGGTCTACAATTAGTAAAAGAACAAAAAAATATGTGATGTGGGTGAGTAGGCCTAAGGTTTGGGATTCTAGTAGTCTGTTAGTTTTGGATAAGTAATTGGGGTCACATTTGGAAGTTAGGTTGATTAAGGTGTGGTGTTGGCTAATGTTAGGTGGTGCTCGGGATCGACGAAAGATTGCCTTTCCCGAAGAGACGAAGAGTCAAAATCACACAAGGTTTAGTCCAGCATAATGCAAAGAGAGAATGGGTAAGAGGATCAACCAACAATAATAAGTGCCTTGCGAAAGGGAATGATGGGCTTCATCTACCATCAAACTTCCTAGTGCTCTTTGAGAACCCTTCAATGGGTATGTCGGGGGCAGTCCTGGGCTAATGTAAACCATAGGAGTAACAAATCTTAAGAGAACCTAGTATAACTAGGGTTTAACTTTCTCATACCCCAGTGTCTTGGGAAGTTAGTTTGACTAGGTTGTTTGGGCGGTAGGCTTGGCGGTTGTGGAAATGGGCAGGTTGGCCCGCCGAGCTTTGGCTCGGTTGTTGGTTGAGATGGACGAGATAGCCCGGGGAGCTTTGGCTCGGTTGATGACTGTGACGGACGGGATGGTCCGAGGAGCTTTAGCACAGTAGATGGTTGGATTTATAACTATTGCACTTGTATAAAGGTATAAAGGTGGTGGGTCTTCGGTATTGGATGGTCGATGCACCGACGCCAATACAACGACTCGGCAAGTGTGGTTTAGCACTCTCCATAAAAGTCCGGTGCGTCAGCCGATAAGAGTACACAGGAGTCCTCTTTGTGCACCAGCATTTAGGCGTACGATAGGTCTGACTGGTAGTGCACTTATCGGTTTAGAGGTGGGCAAGGCTCAACCCAACGCTTCTGTTTTCCACTACGGAGGTATCCTGGGAGGTTCGGCTCCAGAAAGGGGGAACTAAGGGTCTGTGTACACAGAGTTGAGTGGGTGAGTTGCACTTGCATGTTCACATCATGGCATAATTGCATGTTATAGCATAACCATTGCATATAACTCTGACACCTATTGTATAAGGTGGTACGGGACGCTTTATACAATAGGCTCTGCAAAACGACCCCCCTGGTTTCTAAGTTCGCGCGAGCGTGCTTATAAGTTAAGGTTTTTATTCAATAAATTTATATATTATGCCTGCTAGAAAACCGACACCCTAACGTATAAATTGGTATGGGACTTTTATATGCTAGGATCCCTGCAAAAGATCCCTTGGCTTATGTGCTTTCGTATAAGTTAAGGTTACATATTTCTTAGTTTACCTTTTATATACTTCCTGCCTTTCCATACCTATTTATATAGAACTGCTAGTCTAGTTCCCCCGTCACTTGCATTTTATATTCTCCACTATCATGTCCTCTCCTTTCTTCCTCCCCTCTCGGTTCCTAGGAGCCAAGGGGGAAGGGGTGGGGGATGATAGGGCTTAGTCTTATAGACTAACGATTTTCGTACCACATCATTTGAGGGATCGTATAGCCTAGCGTGGACGAGCAGCCCCGGAGGTCGACACGCTTGGAGATGGGGCAGTCTAGCACCGGAGTTCAGACATCTGGGACGGTGAGTCCCGATCTTTAGTAGTGTTTTGTTTTGCTTCTGCGATGAGTGACTCTGTAGTGAGGATTTTGATGTACCGGGCATAAGCCCTTGTTTCAGTACTTTTCTTACTTTTATTATTGTGGACTCTCCCTTCGTGGAGATATTTATTATGATATGTGATTCTCTTTGTGGACATGTGGTTGAGTTTTACTTCGTAAATTCTGTACTCTACTTTGCTACTTTTCTATGATCGAATTGGCTGGACGGATCGGCGCTTTGTGGTGATGACCCTTCAGGGCGTGAAGGTGTCACCGCAAAGTGGCGGTTCTGGGACTAAGACCTCAGAGTTTTAAAAGAAAAAAATAGGGTCTTACACTGAGTGCCTGAGGTAAGATCTTTGTGATCTGATTCGTAGGCCTGGTGTTAAAGGCTGAGGTAGGGCAGTTGGCCTGAGGTAGGATTCTTGGGAAGAATCTGAGTTGTAGGACTTGAAGAAGTCTGAGCTGTAGGAACCAGTTGGGTTCAGAGTTATAAGATCTGTGGATCTGAGATAGTGGAAAGAAGTTTGGCTGAATCCAGCACTCTATTGGATAGGTGATGGGGGAGAGTGGACGTACCTATGAATTGGGGAACTACTATAAACCATTGTATGTTGTGCTGTGATTTTTTCAGTGATTGTTATTCTCTGTGATGTGATAGTTGTGCTGTGATTAATTTTTTTTTATTGCCTAAGTTGTTAAAAACGATTTGAACCTATTCACCCCCCTCTAGGTGTTTAGGCTCTATAATCCAAAACTTTCACAAGCCAACTCCCTGGCCGGCCAGCCGGCCAACTCCCTGGCCGGCCACCGCCAAGACCACCTTCGTCGAGGTGGGGGCTATCGTCGGGCGGCGGCACGGCCACCGGAGGGGCCAATTCCGGAAAACTCGACAAGCATCATTTTCATGGAAAAACCAGGAAAAGCTTCACCCTATGGGCCTCAATTGAGCCTGATTCTTATCCTAAAATAATCCTAAGATCTACCCATAGACGGAGGAGTAAGGGAGGACCTGAGTTGCGGCCTGAGAACGGGTTGTTTGCCTCCTTGCCATTTTCGTCCGCCGGCTTGATCTCCTCTGCAACCTCCACTGCAACCTTCATGAAATCAAGGTTGGAATGGGGGAAACTCCTGCTCTTATCCTGGTGAAGGTTCTTAAAGGAGGAAGTGGGAAAAGGAGGCTTGTAACTCCCTAATTTTTGAAATCCCCATTAATGGCCATGAAGGCCATTTTCTGTTTCTTCTCAATTGAGGGGGCTGAGCCACCCCAAGGGTCAGCAAACACCAGGAAACTCCTCCCCTGCCTCCAAGGAGTAAAAGCCCCATCAAAGTGGGGGGTTATGGAACCTCCATGGCCATGATGGTCATTAAGCCCCCAATTTCTCTCTCTTCCAAATTGGGGTAACTTCCTCCCTCTCTCTCGTAGTCACTAATATTTTAATTTAGTGGGCCCAAAATGTTTCTCTCCACCCCCTAGACTAATGGACCACACCAATTGGGCTTAGCCCACTTGTATTGGGCTAGGTTAACCCAAATTGACAACTTTGACTCATGAGTTGACTTTGGTCAACATGACCATTTGGGTTGACCCAAATGGGTCCTTGGTGACCCATTGGCTTCTCCTACGGTCTAATATGGGTTGAGTAGGGTTGGTTGGGCATCTTGGAGGTCACTTGACCCTTAGTTAGGGCACTTTGACCTTTTAAGGGCTAGGGTTGACTTGGGTCAGCGTAGCCTCTTTGGTTGACCCCAATGGGTCCTTATGGATCTAATGGACCCTATAATAGGTTAGTGATGTTGTAGTTGGGTCATGGAGTCATGGTGAAGCCCTATGATCATCCTAAACTAGTGTTTAGAATTCTACTATTTGCAGACCATGGTGATCTCACCTTCATTCCTAGGTTCACTTGGTCTTCTTGGGCTTCTTAGGGTTTTGTCATGGCCTAGTCATGACAAAACCACTCCTAGGGGTCTAGTTGTTTGAGGGATGTTACAGACAGGTCCTGATATGACTTTACCATCGCTGCCATCAGTTACGGATGTGATTTTTTGGAGAGACTCATGTTGTAGCCCTTTGGGCAGATTTCGTGTACTCTGATATTATAGAAGTTGTTGTTGCTTCTTATTATTGATGTACTAGTTGGAATATTTATACTTGTGTGGATTTTGACTTCTATTTATTATTTATGTTGGGTTGGCATGGATGATATTGGTTTTAGCCGGCAGGATAGGCATATTGTAGTATCGGTCAACCTGTGGGTCAGCGTTACCGCAAGGCGGCTGTTTTGCGCATAAGACTCCCCTCAGTCGTGTCTTGTATTCCTGGAGGGGGGTGTCTTACAAATGGTATCAAAGAGACAATCCTGAACTAAAGAAGTCATTGAATAATGGTGCCACCCTAGCTCGATAGGTCAGTTTGCGGAAAAACTGACATCAAGGAAGCAGTGGTGTGCCCATGTGTAATTCATACTAAGTATGTCCAGTTGCTACCCTACGATTAGCCAACCTGAAATTCGGTTTGTTACTTTTTACGTAGATCTTCTAAAAGTTTGGACGATCATGGGTACGTAAAGTGGTTTTACAAAGGCTTGCAAGATTCCCTAGTGCAAGAACTTAAGTTTATAGCAAACTCGAAACTGGCGGAGTTAATAGATATGAAAGAATCCCTAGGGCAAGCACTTTTGTTTATAGCGGACTCGAGCCTGGAGGAGATAATAGATATGGTAAAGAGATTGGAGGCGGACCATTTGGGAGTCCAGGCCAGTGGTAAGAGATTCGCAGTAGCCGTGATGGTTAGTGGGAAACCAGCATATACTCTATTTGATACCGGTGCCACTGAATCATTCGTTTCAGCAAACTTTGTTAAAGACATAAAGGGAGTGCAATACTTCACCGGTATTACTCGAAGAATAAGACTCCCGGATGGCTCCGAGATGACTTTGTCCGCCAAGTGTGAGTTGGAAGTATGTATTGGAGGAAAGATCTTTGAAACTCCTGCAACGGTATTGAGAAAACCAGAGTTCGATATTATTTTAGGAATGTCATGGTTGGATTGGCACCATGCCAGGATTGATTGTGCAGAGAAGCAAATCACTTTGAGACACAAAGACTCTGGGGTCGTCTTCCAAGGTATAAGATTCTCACCTTGTATGTTATTGTATTCAATTTAGGCCTTAAAAGCCCATATGAAATGGGATGAGGTATATATGATATGCTTCGAACAAAAAGAAATGACAAATGTTATGAAAGATGTACGAGTAGTGCGAGATTTCCCTGAGGTATTTCTAGAGAAATTGCAAGGTTTACGCCCCGCATAGCGAGGTGGACTTTCAGATTAAGTTAGTACCGGGTGTGTGCCCATCTCTCAGGCCTCTTACGGAATTGCCCCAAAGGAACTCGCTGAGTTTAGATTCCATTTGCAATAATTAGTAGAGTCAGGGTTTGTTCGCCCTAGTTCATCACTTTGGGGAGACCATGTTCTATTTGTTAAGAAGAAGGATGAAACAATAAGATTTTGCATATACTATTGGGAGCTCAACCGACTGGCAATACGGAACACCTATCCCTTAACCCAGATCGATGAGTTATTTGATCAGTTGGATTGAGCGCATTGGTATTCCAAATTGGATCTGCTCTCGGGGTATTACCAGTTGAGGATACAAGTGGGAGATATTTAGATGACAACATTTAGCTCAAGGTATGGTTTATCCGAGTTCACCGTGATGCCGTTTTGTCTCACGAATGCCCCTTCGGCATTCCTAAGTCTGATGAATAAGGTGTTTGAGCAATACTTAGATGTCTTCATCATCATCTTTATCATTGACATTTTGGTCTATTCTAAGATAGAGGAAGAAAATGCAGAGCACTTGGCCTTGTTTGTGAAGAAGTTAAAAGAGCATATCCTGTTTGCTAAGTTCAGCAAGTGTGAATTCTTGCTCCGAAAAGTTGCCTTCTTCGGCCATGTGATTAGTGGAGTTGTACTAGCTGTTGGGTCTATTGATCTCAATATCCCAGATTTGTAAGAAGTTCAATTGGTCAATGACATACACACATATTGTATTTGATATATGATTGAGCTCATGAATGCAAGTGTTCCTCTAGTGGACAGATAAGAAGACAGTCTCAGCTGTAAAGTGAAGTTATTAGTTGTTTACCTAAATCACCTAGAGGGGGACAATAGGTGAGGTCTGCGTCTTTTTGTGGAATAAAAATTTAACGAGCGATTCACAGAAAATAAGCACACAAATACAGAGAACACCAGATATATGGTGGTTCCCTAATATTGCGTACGTCCACTCTCCACCTCACCGTTCTAGCAACACGCTAGACACGGATACATCACTATTACCTCGGATTAAAAATAAATCCTACAACTCGGAGCAATGTCCCTACAACTCGATCCACAAAAACGAATCTACACTCGGAAGAAAAACTTCCTACAATATCGGAGACAAAATCTCCTACAAGAATAAAGGTTTTGTAAATGAAAATTATACAAACAGAATATCTATGATTTGGAATCTTCAGACTTTCTTCTTCCTTGAATGTTGAAGTTTTTTCACAGATTGATCTAAGAAGACAAGCTGAAAACAATTCTGGATCTGACAACCAAGATCAGCATGATCAAGATGTGGATCTGTGAGAATAAGAATGCCTCGATCGGTTGATCTAATATTGCTCTGAATCACGACAATCGGAGAAGTGTGGCCGCGAAATCGTCGATGAAGAGCGGTGGCGGCGGCTTCCCAATTTTGAACAATAGACGATTCAGAAAACTTATTATCTCTCAGATTTTTCTTATGGTTACTCTTCTTAGGGTTAGTCAAGATGATTAGACCTTGTATAGGAATCGTTTAATTGTCATAATCATAAAGACGTAACACGTGGACCAATATCCATGGAGATTAATTTGGAATCTAGTCCCGTCAAACTTAACGAAATTTCAAAGAAAATTTTCTGCATTACTGGAGTGGAAGATGACTACTCGAGTACTCACTTTGACTTCTCGAGAATAGGAAGTAAAGTTCTCGAGAACAGTCATTAGAGAAAAATCTAGAAATAACTTCTGGCCAAGAGAGGTGACTTCTGGAGAAGTAGTTGGACTTTTTGAGTACAAGGACTTCACATCTCGAGAACCAGATGTTCTTCTCGAGTGCTTGGCAACTATCACTCGAGACAAATTCTAGTACTACTCGAGTATAGTACTTAGAAAATTTTTGGACTAGAAATTTCTGATAACTCGAGAATAAGAAGAGGTATTCTCGAGTACTCCTTGACTTCTCGAAAATGCACATGATGTCTTCTCGAGAACTGCTTCAGTTACTCGAGTGCTGGACTTTAGCTCACTTGAGAACTGTCTATACTTTCACTCGAGTACCAAGTAATTACTTGCGAGAAACACTTAGAAAATATTTTGCATTCTGAGAATTTTCTTCCTTCAAGGACTTCAGCGACTATTCTTTCTTCTATTCCTTTTGTGTTTTACAATGAAGTGTATCTCAATAGAGAGGCTATACATGAGTCAACACCATGGATCACACAATGAGGGATTATATTGTATGGTCCTCTATTTGGTGACTCATTGTAGACTTACATTGGTCTACACTTGACAATTATATCCTGCAAACACATAGCTTGAACAAAACATCAAATACAACTTAATTCATCTTAGTTTAAGGGTGACTTTATACAAATCTGAGCTATTGTGGATGCAATACCCAACAATCTCCCCCTATTTGTAGAGGACAGAACCCTCTACACTAAGGTGAATTACATTAAGAGAAAAAACAATTTAAAGAAACTAATAGCCATGAAAGTAGAATCAAAGCTATTATGGAGAAAAATTAGATCAACAAAATTAAAAGTTCATATAAATAGAAATTTGTCCATGAAATTCATTTCTACACAATCTCATCTTCAAGGTTGTTCTTCCGTGAACAGCCATTCCCTTTTTCTTCTTTGTCTTTCCAAGTAACTATAGGGGTCGGGTAAGTACTTTCTTGGTCGAATTGGGGCCTCGGGATCGTTCCATCCATGCAGGCGATCATGAAGTCTAATTTTTGTCATGGAAGTCTCATAAGCTTTCCATTTAGAATAACTGTAGAATCCATCTCTGTTCCCATTTAGATTAGTAACTAGCCTCAGGGTGTCAAAGATAAGAGATCTTGAAGTAGGGCTCCAGACCTCAGCATGATCAACTTCTTGTCTTTCGTCAGGCACAGGAGCTTGTCTAGGTTTGGAATGGCGTGCAGAGGCGCCGTCACCATATTTTCTTTTCTTTGCTGGAGGAGGTATCTGAGGAGGGGCTTGAGAATTTCCAGGCAGATAAGAGGTCCAAACCTCTTAGTAGTGGACTTGAAGTTCTTAAGAGATTTCAGGCCTTGGTGAGAATGTGGGTTGAGATAGAGTTGGTTTAGGAATAGTTGGATTCAGATGTGGAGGAGGAGCTTCTTTAGGTTGATGGTTCAGACAGGGAATATCTGGTTGTACATCCAGATAGCAGTATCATAAGTATGAAACTTGATATCATGGATCTGAGTCTGAACATCAGTGCTAATCTCTTTCAGCTTGCCTTCCCATTCTGTCTTCTTTGCTTCGTTTTATTTTTCAAGATATTGTTTTACTAGATTCTCCCCCTTTCTGACTTCTATGGATAGGGTGGAGATGGCATCTTCTTGGAAAGTGCCTACCTCAATGCAGATCTTGAATTTATGCTCTTGTGTATTCTTTTCTAATTGAATTTGATTGTTTCCTAGGGTAATAGACTGTTCCATTACCTGACTAATGCTTGTGATGGTGTGGTCCAGTGCTTTCCCACCTATTTGGAAAAGGTGTTTCAGCTCATCAGTATTATGGTGGATTTCTACAAATCCTCTGCTCATTTCTTTTTACAATTCAGACTTGTTCAGTTATAACTTTAAGAGAGGAACCAAAGTATGTTCTGTGGGCAGTTAGCATAGGTTCAATTTTGCACAAAAAAATTCCTTCAGGTAAGACCTCTGCAGGCTTTGTAGATGGTCGAGGTAGAATAAGGTCTGTCTATGGAGGAATATCTTCAATGACAACTGTGGAAGAAGAGTTCAGTTGTGTAACATCCCATTTCCGGCTAGACCCCTAGGAGTCGGTTGGTTGTGGTAGAACCCTAGGGAGCCCAAAACTTGAAATAAATCGACTAAGAAATCGGGTCACGGGTTGGTCACGCCCGTGACCCGCCATGTCACGCCCGTGACAAAGGGCGTGACACGCTCGACGATCGTCGATCCCAATTCGACGATCGTTGAACCAAAATCGGCCACACGGGCCTGTCACGCCCGTGACCCGCCATGTCACGCCCGTGACAAAGGGCGTGACACGCTCGACGATCGTCGATCCCAATTCGACGATCGTCGAACCAAATTTGACCACACGGGCCTGTCACGCCCGTGACCCGCCATGTCACGCCCGTGACATAGGGCGTGACACGCTCGACGATCGTCGATCCCAATTCGACGATCGTCGAACCAGAATTGGTCTCCAGACCTGTCACGCCCGTGACCCAAGTGACACGCCCGTGACCACCCTTCGACGATCGTCGATCTTAGTTCGACGATCGTCGAACCCAGACTGCTAACCGGGCCTGTCACGCCCGTGACCTATGTGTCACGCCCGTGACCAAGGCCGAAACGTCAGCCAGACTGGAAGTTTCGGTAACCGACGCCTTAATAAATTCTGGCTGTGGGGATGAAAAAATCAAGAGTATTTATGGGTCGTTCCCTACTTTAATTATGTTAATAATTAAGGAAAAGTGGGTCCAATAGGAAATTGCCACCTGGCAAGCATCTCTTCATTCCCAACTTTTCAACTGCCATTCGTCATAACCGAAACGTCATAAGAGGGTTATTAATGGCCGCCAACGTTTCATCTCCAACGTTTCACCCTTTCCCCTCCCCATTTGCTCATCTATAAAAGATTCCTGAGAGCAAGAGGAAAAGGTTACACTCCCTCAATTGTTCAGACTTCCTCCTTGCTGTTGAAGAATTTCCGGCGACGCCACCACCGCGCAAATGGCTTCCCGACGCTCTGCACGCCTTCAACCCGCGAACAAGGTCCTCCCCTCCCTCTTCTTCTGCGGATAGATCTTAGGAATCGTTAGGAGAGATATCGGGCTCAAAAGAGCCAGATCGGGTGAGCGTATTGGTGGTTTTCCGAAAATTTCATGGTGGCGGGTTTGCCGGAAACCGCCTCTCCGGCGGCTGTGCCGCCGCCCGACGATAGCCCTCGCCTCAACGGAGGTGGTGGTGGTGGTGGTCGGCCAGGGAGATGGCTGGGTGGCCGGGAAATAGCTTGGAAAAGCTACAGGATATTAGGTTTTAGACCTCCGTTTCGGGCTGTTGAAGGAGATGAACAGTGGCATGAGAAATAAATTCTAGTTTTTAAATCAATTTCTGAGTGAGATATCTGTCATGTTAAATAATTTGGGAAAAATACCTAGATCCTCTTACGGGAAAAATGATCAACATAGGAAATGTAGCCCTTGAAGTCTACTTTATTGCAAAATTAATTTCACTCGATTTGGGATCCAGGTTAGACCACAACACCCTTTTTGGTGAGGTCTATCCAGAGGGCTGCCTTGACCTTAGAAAAATTCCCCACTCCAATCTAGTCATCCAAATGACTTGAAATTTGGGGTGTGGTCTAATCTTACATATATATAGGTTCTATCCAAAAATGAGAATTTTTGGAGAATATTTTTCTATAGTTTTTAGAAAAATTCAATAATCCTAGCCGATTTTAATTAGATTGTTAAATAATTTCCAAACCCTCCCAAATTTTGGTGAGTGGTCCCTGGGTTCACCATAAGGTTTTGTATAATTTTTCATCTCATTTGGAGATGGTTTGGATCAGAAATGATTAACCCAAAGTTTTGCCCTAATAAGAGGTCTTAGGTTAAAAGTGCACTTTTGAAGTTTGAGTGGTGAGATCACCTCAACAGAGGCTGAGATTTTTACCACTGGCTAGTAATATTCTCTAGCACCCCCTCATGGAGTTTGAGGTGGATCGGGGTAAGTTTGCCCTAAGGCCCAAGGCCCAACCCTAAGGATGGATCTTGGGGGTTTGTGAGGGTCATGTGGTCAAATGACCTCGGATTGACCCGAGATTGGGTGATGAGAACCATAGGGCTAATATTGTTCTCTGGATGAAATCTTAGTAGTTTTGGAGATCGTTGGAATATCTAAAAATCTAACCCTAGTTTAGGGCGCAAAACTTGTAGAGATAGGAAATGACACCAAATCACATTAAAAAGTGATGAGAAATGGGTAGAGTTGCTTATAGGGGGTAGGACAAGCTCTGGACATTTTTCTATGAATTTTATGATCACTATTTTGGGTACTTCCTTAATGATTTAGTAGTTGTATGATTTGCTTAGAAAATTTATTATGGAGTACAAACTTCCTGGAAATTGATGAAATTTAGGCAGAGAACCTTTATTATGATTTTTAAAACTCTGTGAATTTTTATGGGATTTTTAGAAGCTTAATTCTAAGGCTTGCTTCATTAAGTATTATTTATCATGGATATTGGATTAAATCTATTTTAGTGCTTAGCAAGCTGGTAAAATTATGATTCTTTGCACAATGATCTTTTCTGTATCATACTATTAGTCAGTAATTTTTCTATAATTTTATGATGAGTAATTTCAGTACTTCCTTCTTTAAAAGGGAATAATGAGATTATAATGGATAAATTAATTAGAGGCTATATACCTTTTGTAAAATCCTGCAAATTGGTATTTGATGATACCTTACAGTTATTTAGTGATCACAATTTTTGGGTGGCCATAACTTAAGAATATCATGTAGTTCATGTTAAAAATTACCCATGGCCAATCTTTGAGAAAAATAAATAAATATCAGATTAATTAGGAAAATTATAAATTTCTGGATTTAAGCTAATTAAGTCATGCTAGACCTCCAGTAAATTTTATAGGAGATTTGGAAGATAATTTTGAGTACCTCCCCTTGTGTACCTCATATAGTTTAGGATGGTCTGCATTTAGTAAAACCACGGAATTCTGATAATCGATGGTTGGTAGGGCAAGTTAAGGTTGAGTTCATTATTAGAAGTCAGGATAAGTAGAATGTGGGATTGGTTAGGGTAAGGGAGTACGGGGACGACGAAAGATCGTCCGTCCGGGAAGAAGAGGAAGAGTCTTAATACTCTAGGGTTAGAACTAAAGCAACTAAAAGGGGATTGGGTAAAGGGTAGACAACCAATAATAATAAGTGCCTTGCGAAAGGGAACTTCGGGGCATAATGCACCGTCTTGGTTCCTAGTGCCCCTTGAGAGCCCTTCACGGGGTATACCGGGGGCAGTCCTGGGCTAACGTAAACCATAAGAGTAATAAAATTAAAAGAACAACTAGTATAACTAGGATTGCCCACACTCACTCCCCGGTAGCTAGGAAAGTAGAACTATAGGATTATTTGCCATCAGACAGTAGCTCTGAAGGTAGATGCACGGACAGTACTGTCCGGGGGGCCGCGGGCTCGAGGGTTGGAGTACGGAGAAAAGTGGTGGGTCATCGGTACTAGGCGATCGATCACACCGACAGCGGTACGATGACTCGGCGGAAAGTCTGGAGGGTACATCCAGCAGCAGTACGCGGATACTCTAGGTTGTGTTCTTCTAGGGGCGTACGGAAGGGCTAGGCCTGGTAGTGTGGTTACCCGCCTAGGAGTGGGGGGCCCGACCCACTGTCTCCGTTTGCCACTACGGAGGTTCCTGGGGGTGAAGCTAGCCTCCCGAACAGGGGGAACTAAAGGTCTGTGCGCATAGAGTCGTGTGCGTGGGTTGCACTTGCATGATTCATGGCATAGCATATCACTACACTCATATTTGCATACAACTGACACCCCAACGTATAAATCGGTATGGGACTTTTTATACGATGGGAGCCTTGCAGAAGATCCCTTAACTTATAAGTTTGTATGGGCATTCATATAAGTTAAGGTTACTTACATACTTACTTACTTGTTGCTTTCTTACTATTCTCTAGCAGTCTTTAATACAATTTGCTATTTATTAATTGTTCTACCTATTACAACATTCATGCTGTTCACCTGATATAACTTGCTAGTTAGGTCCACCGTCACTTGCTTGACTACTCTCCACTTTTGTAGCTTCCCTTTCCTCCTCTCCGCCCGGTGCTTAGGAGCCGTGGTGGGAGGGGTAGGGGATGATAGGGCTTAGTCTATATGACTAATGGTTTTCGAACCAAACATTACAGGAGCTCCGGATGGGAGACAGGGACCAGCACCAGCGGAGTACGGTGCGCATAGAGGTGGGACAGTCTAGCACCGGTGCACCTGCGACCAGCTCCGTGAGTGATTAGCATTTTCTTAGCTTCCGCGATGAGAGACTTGTAGTGAGGACTCTGATGTACTGGGCTCGAGCCCATTATCTATTTTCTTGATGTTATGTATTGATGGACTGGATATGATTCTCTTTTATTTACATGTTTTCTGTGGACTTGTTTACACTTTTGTATAAATGCTTCTCTCTCTTGTGATTGAGAAGGGCCGGCAGAATTGGCGTTTTGTAGTGGTTGCCTTCCCGAGATGTCGGTGCCACCGCAAAGCGGCAATTCTGGGCTAAGACCCCGATGGTTGAAAAAGAAAAAAAAGGGGGTCTTACAAGTGGTATCAGAGGGGACCTCGATCGAAGGAGAAGTAGTCCACAAAAACCTTGGGCCACCCCCGTGCGAGCTTAGTTTGCGGACAAACTAGCAGCGGAAGCAGTGGTGTGCCCATAAGGGAAATCACATGTGAAAGTCCATCATAACTCTTCTTAAATTCCATTCATTCGCTCTCTAACAAATGGAATTTTTGCCTGTAGCCTGCGACGAACCCTACATCGCAGCAGGGGACACCTCAGGCTCCGAATGTGGTCCCGACTCCGCCAGCACCCGTTCCGTTCCAGCAGACGGAGATGGGGCAAACATTGACGGCCATCCTGGAGGCCTTCAGAGCTCAGCAAGCCCCGGCCCCACAGCCGAACCCCGGGGCCAATTGGATGACTGTCTTCCGGGGACTATCCCCTCCATCCTACCAGGGGACGGAGTCCGCAGTACATACGGAGGAGTGGTTGGACACCATTTACGAGATGCTGGCAGGGATTCGATGCCCCACGGAGGAGGCAGTTGCTTTGGCAGTCTCCTGCTTAGAGTCACACGGGAAGAGATGGTGGAAATCTCAGCTGGACACCACCTTTGCAGGGATGGATTGTGCTGATATTACTTGGGAGGAGTTCAGAGCAGCGCTCTTGGGACATTTTGTACCTCAGTCGGCGAGAGATGACCTGGAGGATAGGTTCCTGCGGTTGAGGCAGGGGAGCAGGACTGTGGTGGAGTACTATCAGGAGTTCACTCACCTGGCCCGTTATGCGGACGCTTACCAGTTAGACGATGCTGGCTATGCCCGGAGGTTTTATAAGGGGCTGCAGGATGACATGAGGCAGGCCCTCCTTTTCGTTTCAGAGGGGAGTCTGGCCAGGATTCTGGAGATGGCTAAGAAGAGAGAGGCGGATCAGCTTACAGTGAGGAGCCGGAAAAGACCGGCTGATGATACAGTGATTGGAGGACGTAGAGACCGCCCTCGAGGCCAGGTTATTGGAGAGAGAAGGAATGGGGATCAGCCCCGTCAGGAGTTTGGGCAGGAGCAGAGGACTCAGGGGATATTGGCTCCCCAGCCTATACAGATGCTGGAAATGCCAAGGACGGCAGGGCAGCCACCGGTATGTTATCAGTGCAACCAACCGGGGCATATCAAGCGAAACTGCCCTGTGGGGCGAGCACCCCCACCAGCACATCAGGGCGCTCCACCCCCCAGACAGTTTGGCGGACGAGGACAGGACCGAAGACGAGGATTTCAGGATCGAGGTCGCAGGCGAGAGAGAGAGCAGGTGTATGCTCTAGACCTGACACAGCCTCGGAACCCGGAGCAGGTTATCACAGGTATGGCAGCACTTTTTAAATTTTCTAAATATAAACTACTATTTTAGACGTAACCTGCTTAGAAATTTAAGAGAAGATGAACTGCAACAAAAATACTAAGACATTTAATTACCCCAGGCATAGTTTTCGTTAGCGGCAAGCCCGCTCACACCCTCTTTGACACCGGTGCGTCGCAATCATTCGTGTCAGAGGATTTCGTGAAAGGACTGGCAGGAGTGGAGCTATGCACCGGGAAGATGCTGAGGGTGCGCCTACCCGATGGATCAGAGATTTTGACCTCTACTCATTGTAATATGGAAGCGAGGATCGGCGGAAAGGCATTTGAGGCACCAGCGATGGTTTTGAGGATGCCAGATTACGATCTGATCCTGGGCATGACCTGGCTGTACTGGAACCATGCCCAGATCGATTGCGTGGCGAAGAGGATCACCGTGAGGCACGACGACTCCTTCATCATCATCGAAGGTATTATACCAGCACCCCGTACCTTACTATCATCTATACAGGCCGTTAAGGCCCACCTGCAGGGGGAAGAGGTTTATCAGATCCTCTTTGAGGCGGTCGTAGCCAAGGACTCCATTGCAGATATTCCAGTGGTGCGGGACTTCGCCGACGTGTTTCCAGAGAAGCTACCAGGGTTACCCCCGCACCGAGAGAGGGACTTTCAGATTCAGCTCGTACCGGGGGCTAAGCCGGTATCCAGAGCTCCCTATCGAATGGCCCCAAAGGAGTTGGTGGAATTCCGGAGTCAGCTTCAGGAGTTAGTGGAGGCCGAGTTCGTTCGGCCTAGCTCTTCACCATGGGGAGCTCCGGTGCTGTTCGTTAAGAAGAAAGACGGGACCCTCCGACTATGCATAGATTACCGGGCTCTGAACAGGTTGACGGTCCGGAACACTTATTCCTTACCACGGATAGATGAGCTTTTTGACCAGCTGGAGGGAGCCCATTGGTTCTCAAAGCTGGATCTGAGGTCAGGATACTACCAGCTTCGCATTCGGGAGGAGGACATCCCGAAGACGGCGTTCAGCAGCAGATACGGCTTGTACGAGTTTACCGTGATGCCGTTCGGGCTCACGAATGCACCCTCCGCATTCATGACTTTGATGAATCGGGTGTTCGAGGAGTATCTGGACGTCTTTGTCATAGTATTCATCGACGACATTCTCTTCTATTCAAGGACGGAGGAGGAGCACGCGAGACATCTAGCCTTGACCTTGGAGAAGCTGCGGGAGCACGAGATGTATGCCAAGTACAGCAAGTGCCAGTTCTGGCTAAAGAAGGTGGCATTTCTGGGTCATGTCATCAGTGGAGCAGGTTTGGCAGTGGATCCGGCAAAGATCCAGGCAGTACGGGATTGGCCACCACTAAAGTCGGCCACGGAGGTTCGAAGTTTCTTGGGACTTGCCGGTTATTACCGGAAGTTCGTAAAGGGGTTCTCTCAGATTGCCCTTCCTCTTACGTCCCTGACGAAGAAGGAGTCCCCTTTTACCTGGACGCCGCGATGCGAATCTGCCTTCCAGGAGCTGAAGGATCGTCTCACCTCGGCCCCCATCCTTGCTCTCCCATCAGGGAGGGAGGGATTCCAGGTATATGTAGATGCTTCCTATCAGGGGATGGGTGCCGTCCTTATGCAGAATGGGCACGTAATAGCCTATGCCTCCCGTCAGTTGAAGCAGCACGAGCAGAACTACCCCGTGCACGATTTGGAGATGGGGGCAGTCATTTTTGCCCTTAAGATCTGGCGGCACTATCTCTACGGAGTACATTGTGATATCTTCTCCGACCACAAGAATCTGAAGTACGTCGACACCCAGAAGGAGTTAAACATCAGGCAGAGACGCTGGGTGGAGTTTCTTTCGGACTACCAGTATACCATGCACTACCATCCGGGGAAGGCGAACGTGGTTGCGGATGCTCTGAGCCGGAGAGCGAATACGACTGGAGTAGGCCCGCAGCTGATGGCCTTGGAGTTGATTAGATCATTCGAGGAGATGCAGATTTCGCTAGTATCTGAGGATGACCCGGAGCTGTACATGGAGTACCTGGGGTCGATGGCTACTACAGATGACATCCGAGACCGCATCAGAGATGGGCAGAGGCTGGACGAGAGAACTGAGCCGATATTCCGAGCCTTGGAGGAAGGCACGACAGGAGATTACACATTGAGGGATGGGCTTCTGTGTTTCCGGGGCAGAGTCTACATACCAGCAGGAGGACGGATCCGGGAGGACATTTTGACGGAAGCTCACTGCAGCCGGTATTCGGTACACCCGGGGATCACCAAGATGGTAAAGGATTTAAAGAGGACGATGTACTGGCCGGGTATGAAGAAAGATATTACATATTTTGTAACGCATTGTGAGGCCTGCCAGCTCGTGAAGGCGGAGTGTAGGAACCCGGCAGGATTGCTGCAGCCGCTTCCAGTGCCGGAGTGGAAGTTTGAGGATATAGCCATGGACTTTATACATGGGCTACCTAGATCCCGTGCGGGGAACGACTCGATCTGGGTGATAGTGGACAGGCTGACAAAGGTGGCCAGATTCATCCCAGTGGCGAAGGACACACCGGTCAGTGTATTGGTGCGGAGGTTCATCGAGCAGTTTGTGCGTTATCATGGGGTGCCCAAGACTATTGTTTCGGATCGGGATGGGCGGTTTACATCTAGGGAATGGAGGTCAGTCCAGGCCCATCTGGGTTCTCGGTTGACTTTTAGCACAGCTTTTCACCCTCAGACCGACGGACAGACAGAGCGCACAAACCGTACACTGGAGGATCTGTTACGACTGTGTATTTTGGACCATGGCGAGCCTTGGGAGAGATTGCTGCCACTGGTCGAGTTTTCGTACAACAACGCTCATCAGTCCAGCATAGGCATGGCTCCATACGAAGCGTTGTACGGAAGGAGATGCAGGACCCCACTATCATGGGTTCAGGATGAGGATCCGCAGGCACTGGGCTCGGAGTTTGTGGGAGATACAGATGCTCAGATTAGACTGATCCGAGACAGGATGTTGGAAGCCCAGAGCAGACAGGCGAAATACTACGATGCGAGGCATCGTCAAGTGGAGTTCCAGGTGGGGGACCGAGTTTTCTTGAAGATACGGCCGATGCACGGAGTCTCGCGGGTTCGCGGGCGGAGGAAGCTCAGTCCAAGATATATGGGGCCCTACAGGATCCTGGAGCGGATCGGCCCCTTAGCCTATAGACTGGAACTACCGCCGGAGTTAGCGGGATTGCATGACGTCTTCCACGTCTCCTCACTTCGGAGGGCTCTACTACGCCCTAAGCAGCTGATTCCCTCGGCAGATGGCCCGGTGGCCTCGGATCGGTCTGTCAACGTGGAGCCTATCAGGATTGACGATACGGCAGTGCGGGTCTTGTGGAGAAAGAAGGTCCCGTTAGTCAAGGTTCTGTGGAACAATCATGGGCAGGAGGAGCATACATGGGAACCACAGGACTTGATGCGGCAAAAATATCCGGAAATTTTCCGTCAGGTATACCTCAAACCCCTCTGAACGATCAATTTGCCTTCCTGTTTTAAACCAATGGAATTGAAATTTCAAGAATAGGGGCTAATCTTTTGTTTATTGGGGTGTATATACCTAGTTAGGTGGGCGAATTAACCTTAGATTCGAAACCGCACAAGCAAACGTAACGTAGGGAGGTAATCATTCGGTTCTCATGGGATGTTACAAGTTTATTTTTCCCGATTTGAGTCCCGTAGGCTTAACCTTGATTTCGGGGACGAAATCTTTGTTTTGTTTATTGGGATTTGTAACATCCCATTTCCGGCTAGACCCCTAGGAGTCGGTTGGTTGTGGTAGAACCCTAGGGAGCCCAAAACTTGAAATAAATCGACTAAGAAATCGGGTCACGGGTTGGTCACGCCCGTGACCCGCCATGTCACGCCCGTGACAAAGGGCGTGACACGCTCGACGATCGTCGATCCCAATTCGACGATTGTCGAACCAAAATCGGCCACACGGGCCTGTCACGCCCGTGACCCGCCATGTCATGCCCGTGACAAAGGGCGTGACACGCTCGACGATCGTCGATCCCAATTCGATGATCGTCGAACCAAATTTGACCACACGGGCCTGTCACGCCCGTGACCCACCATGTCACGCCCGTGACATAGGGCGTGACACGCTCGACGATCGTCGATCCCAATTCGACGATCGTCGAACCAGAATTGGTCTCCAGACCTGTCACGCCCGTGACCCAAGTGACACGCCCGTGACCACCCTTCGATGATCGTCGATCTTAGTTCGACGATCGTCGAACCCAGACTGCTAACCGGGCTTGTCACGCCCGTGACCTATGTGTCACGCCCGTGACCAAGGCCGAAACGTCAGCCAGACTGGAAGTTTCGGTAACCGACGCCTTAATAAATTCTGGTTGTGGGGATGAAAAAATCAAGAGTATTTATGGGTCGTTCCCTACTTTAATTATGTTAATAATTAAGGAAAAGTGGGTCCAATAGGAAATTGCCACCTGGCAAGCATCTCTTCATTCCCAACTTTTCAACTGCCATTCGTCATAACCGAAACGTCATAAGAGGGTTATTAATGGCCGCCAACGTTTCATCTCCAACGTTTCACCCTTTCCCCTCCCCATTTGCTCATCTATAAAAGATTCCTGAGAGCAAGAGGAAAAGGTTACACTCCCTCAACTGTTCAGACTTCCTCCTTGCTGTTGAAGAATTTCCAGCGACGCCACCACCGCGCAAATGGCTTCCCGACGCTCTACACGCCTTCAACCCGCGAACAAGGTCCTCCCCTCCCTCTTCTTCTGCGGATAGATCTTAGGAATCGTTAGGAGAGATATCGGGCTCAAAAGAGCCAGATCGGGTGAGCGTATTGGTGGTTTCCCGAAAATTTCATGGTGGCGGGTTTGCCGGAAACCGCCTCTCCGGCGGCTGTGCCGCCGCCCGACGATAGCCCTCGCCTCAACGGAGGTGGTGGTGGTGGCCGGCCAGGGAGATGGCTGGGTGGCCGGGAAATAGTTTGGAAAAGCTACAGGATATTAGGTTTTAGACCTCTGTTTCGGGCTGTTGAAGGAGATGAACAGTGGCATGAGAAATAAATTCTAGTTTTTAAATCAATTTCTGAGTGAGATATCTGTCATGTTAAATAATTTGGGAAAAATACCTAGAGGCTCCTACGGGAAAAATGATCAACATAGGAAATGTAGCCCTTGAAGTCTACTTTATTTCAAAATTAATGTAACTCGATTTGGGATCCTGGTTAGACCACAGCACCCTTTTTGGTGAGGTCTATCCAGAGGGCTGCCTTGACCTTAGAAAAATTCCCCACTCCAATCTAGTCATCCAAATGACTTGAAATTTGGGGTGTGGTCTAATCTTACATATATCTAGGTGCTATCCAAAAATGAGAATTTTTGGAGAATATTTTTCTATAGTTTTTAGAAAAATTCAATAATCCTAGCCGATTTTAATTAGATTGTTAAATAATTTCCAAACCCTCCCAAATTTTGGTGAGTGGTCCCTGGGTTCACCATAAGGTTCTGTATAATTTTTCATCTCATTTGGAGATGGTTTGGATCAGAAATGATTAACCCAAAGTTTTGCCCTAATAAGAGGTCTTAGGTTAAAAGTGCACTTTTGAAGTTTGAGTGGTGAGATCACCTCAACAGAGGCTGAGATTTTTACCACTGGCTAGTAATATTCTCTAGCACCCCCTCATGGAGTTTGAGGTGGATCGGGGTAAGTTTGCCCTAAGGCCCAAGGCCCAACCCTAAGGATGGATCTTGGGGGTTTGTGAGGGTCATGTGGTCAAATGACCTCGGATTGACCCGAGATTGGGTGATGAGAACCATAGGGCTAATATTGTTCTCTGGATGAAATCTTAGTAGTTTTGGAGATCGTTGGAATATCTAAAAATCTAACCCTAGTTTAGGGCGCAAAACTTGTAGAGATAGGAAATGACACCAAATCACATTAAAAAGTGATGAGAAATGGGTAGAGTTGCTTATAGGGGGTAGGACAAGCTCTGGATATTTTTCTATGAATTTTATGATCACTATTTTGGGTACTTCCTTAATGATTTAGTAGTTGTATGATTTGCTTAGAAAATTTATTATGGAGTACAAACTTCCTGGAAATTGATGAAATTTAGGCAGAGAACCTTTATTATGATTTTTAAACTCTGTGAATTTTTATGGGATTTTTAGAAGCTTAATTCTAAGGCTTGCTTCATTAAGTATTATTTATCATGGATATTGGATTAAATCTATTTTAGTGCTTAGCAAGCTGGTAAAATTATGATTCTTTGCACAATGATCTTTTCTGTATCGTACTATTAGTCAGTAATTTTTCTATAATTTTATGATGAGTAATTTCAGTACTTCCTTCTTTAAAAGGGAATAATGAGATTATAATGGATAAATTAATTAGAGGCTATATACCTTTTGTAAAATCCTGCAAATTGGTATTTGATGATACCTTACAGTTATTTAGTGATCACAATTTTTGGGTGGCCATAACTTAAGAATATCATGTATTTCATGTTAAAAATTACCCATGGCCAATCTTTGAGAAAAATAAAATAAATATCAGATTAATTAGGAAAATTATAAATTTCTGGATTTAAGCTAATTAAGTCATGCTAGACCTCCAGTAAATTTTATAGGAGATTTGGAAGATAATTTGGAGTACCTCCCCTTGTGTACCTCATATAGTTTAGGATGGTCTGCATTTAGTAAAACCACGGAATTCTGATAATCGATGGTTGGTAGGGCAAGTTAAGGTTGAGTTCATTATTAGAAGTCAGGATAAGTAGAATGTGGGACTGGTTAGGGTAAGGGAGTACGGGGACGACGAAAGATCGTCCATCCCGGGAAGAAGAGGAAGAGTCTTAATACTCTAGGGTTAGAACTAAAGCAACTAAAAGGGGATTGGGTGAAGGGTAGACAACCAATAATAATAAGTGCCTTGCGAAAGGGAACTTCGGGCCGTAATGCACCGTCTTGGTTCCTAGTGCCCCTTGAGAGCCCTTCACGGGGTATATCGGGGGCAGTCCTGGGCTAACGTAAACCATGAGAGTAATAAAATTAAAAGAACAACTAATATAACTAGGATTGCCCACACTCACTCCCCGGTAGCTAGGAAAGTAGAACTATAGGATTACTTGCCATCAGACAGTAGCTCTGAAGGTAGATGCACGGACAGTACTGTCCGGGGGGCCGCGGGCTCGAGGGTTGGAGTACGGAGAAAAGTGGTGGGTCATCGGTACTAGGCGATCGATCACACCGACAGCGGTACGATGACTCGGCGGAAAAGTCTGGAGGGTACATCCAGCAGCAGTACGCGGATACTCTAGGTTGTGTTCTTCTAGGGGCGTACGGAAGGGCTAGGCCTGGTAGTGTGGTTACCCGCCTAGGAGTGGGGGGCCCGACCCACTATCTCCGTTTGCCACTACGGAGGTTCCTGGGGGTGAAGCTAGCCTCCCGAACAGGGGGAACTAAAGGTCTGTGCGCATAGAGTCGTGTGTGTGGGTTGCACTTGCATGATTCATGGCATAGCATATCACTACACTCATATTTGCATACAACTGACACCCCAACGTATAAATCGGTATGGGACTTTTTATACGGTGGGAGCCTTGCAGAAGATCCCTTAACTTATAAGTTTGTATGGGCATTCATATAAGTTAAGGTTACTTACATACTTACTTACTTGTTGCTTTCTTACTATTCTCTAGCAGTCTTTAATACAATTTGCTATTTATTAATTGTTCTACCTATTACAACATTCATGCTGTTCACCTGATATAACTTGCTAGTTAGGTCCACCGTCACTTGCTTGACTACTCTCCACTTTTGTAGCTTCCCTTTCCTCCTCTCCGCCCGATGCTTAGGAGCCGTGGTGGGAGGGGTAGGGGATGATAGGGCTTAGTCTCTATGACTAATGGTTTTCGAACCAAACATTACAGGAGCTCCGGATGGGAGACAGGGACCAGCACCAGCGGAGTACGGTGCGCATGGAGGTGGGACAGTCTAGCACCGGTGCACCTGCGACCAGCTCCGTGAGTGATTAGCATTTTCTTAGCTTCCGCGATGAGAGACTTGTAGTGAGGACTCTGATGTACTGGGCTCGAGCCCATTTATCTATTTTCTTGATGTTATGTATTGATGGACTGGATATGATTCTCTTTTATTTACATGTTTTCTGTGGACTTGTTTACACTTTTGTATAAATGCTTCTCTCTCTTGTGATCGAGAAGGGCCGACAGAATTGGCGTTTTGTAGTGGTTGCCTTCCCGAGATGTCGGTGCCACCGCAAAGCGGCAATTCTGGGCTAAGACCCCGATGGTTGAAAAAGAAAAAAAAAGGGGGGGTCTTACAAGTGGTATCAGAGGGGACCTCGATCGAAGGAGAAGTAGTCCACAAAAACCTTGGGCCACCCCCGTGCGAGCTTAGTTTGCGGACAAACTAGCAGCGGAAGCAGTGGTGTGCCCATAAGGGAAATCACATGTGAAAGTCCATCATAACTCTTCTTAAATTCCATTCATTCGCTCTCTAACAAATGAAATTTTTGCCTGTAGCCTGCGACGAACCCTACATCGCAGTAGGGGACACCTCAGGCTCCGAATGTGGTCCCGACTCCGCCAGCACCCGTTCCGTTCCAGCAGACAGAGATGGGGCAAACATTGATGGCCATCCTGGAGGCCTTCAGAGCTCAGCAAGCCCCGGCCCCACAGCCGAACCCCGGGGCCAATTGGATGACTGTCTTCCGGGGACTATCCCCTCCATCCTACCAGGGGACGGAGTCCGCAGTACATACGGAGGAGTGGTTGGACACCATTTACGAGATGCTAGCAGGGATTCGATGCCCCACGGAGGAGGCAGTTGCTTTGGCAGTCTCCTGCTTAGAGTCACACGGGAAGAGATGGTGGAAATCTCAGCTGGACACCACCTTTGTAGGGATGGATTGTGCTGATATTACTTGGGAGGAGTTCAGAGCAGCGCTCTTGGGACATTTTGTACCTCAGTCGGCGAGAGATGACCTGGAGGATAGGTTCCTGCGGTTGAGGCAGGGGAGCAGGACTGTGGTGGAGTACTATCAGGAGTTCACTCACCTGGCCCGTTATGCGGACGCTTACCAGTTAGACGATGCTGGCTATGCCCGGAGGTTTTATAAGGGGCTGCAGGATGACATGAGGCAGGCCCTCCTTTTCGTTTCAGAGGGGAGTCTGGCCAGGATTCTGGAGATGGCTAAGAAGAGAGAGGCGGATCAGCTTACAGTGAGGAGCCGGAAAAGACCGGCTGATGATACAGTGATTGGAGGACGTATAGACCGCCCTCGAGGCCAGGTTATTGGAGAGAGAAGGAATGGGGATCAGCCCCGTCAGGAGTTTGGGCAGGAGCAGAGGACTCAGGGGATATTGGCTCCCCAGCCTATACAGATGCTGGAAATGCCAAGGACGGCAGGGCAGCCACCGGTATGTTATCAGTGCAACCAACCGGGGCATATCAAGCGAAACTGCCCTGTGGGGCGAGCACCCCCACCAGCACATCAGGGCGCTCCACCCCCCAGACAGTTTGGCGGACGAGGACAGGACCGAAGACGAGGATTTCAGGATCGAGGACGCAGGCGAGAGAGAGAGCAGGTGTATGCTCTAGACCTGACACAGCCTCGGAACCCGGAGCAGGTTATCACAGGTATGGCAGCACTTTTTAAATTTTCTAAATATAAACTACTATTTTAGACGTAACCTGCTTAGAAATTTAAGAGAAGATGAACTGCAACAAAAATACTAAGACATTTAATTACCCCAGGCATAGTTTTCGTTAGCGGCAAGCCCGCTCACACCCTCTTTGACACCGGTGCGTCGCAATCATTCGTGTCAGAGGATTTCGTGAAAGGACTGGCAGGAGTGGAGCTATGCACCGGGAAGATGCTGAGGGTGCGCCTACCCGATGGATCAGAGATTTTGACCTCTACTCATTGTAATATGGAAGCGAGGATTGGCGGAAAGGCATTTGAGGCACCAGCGATGGTTTTGAGGATGCCAGATTACGATCTGATCCTGGGCATGACCTGGCTGTACTGGAACCATGCCCAGATCGATTGCGTGGCGAAGAGGATCACCGTGAGGCACGGCGACTCCTTCATCATCATCGAAGGTATTATACCAGCACCCCGTACCTTACTATCATCTATACAGGCCGTTAAGGCCCACCTGCAGGGGGAAGAGGTTTATCAGATCCTCTTTGAGGCGGTCGTAGCCAAGGACTCCATTGCAGATATTCTAGTGGTGCGGGACTTCGCCGATGTGTTTCCAGAGAAGCTACCAGGGTTACCCCCGCACCGAGAGAGGGACTTTCAGATTCAGCTCGTACCGGGGGCTAAGCCGGTATCCAGAGCTCCCTATCGAATGGCCCCAAAGGAGTTGGTGGAATTCCGGAGTCAGCTTCAGGAGTTAGTGGAGGCCGAGTTCGTTCGGCCTAGCTCTTCACCATGGGGAGCTCCGGTGCTGTTCGTTAAGAAGAAAGACGGGACCCTCCGACTATGCATAGATTACCGGGCTCTGAACAGGTTGACGGTCCGGAACACTTATCCCTTACCACGGATAGATGAGCTTTTTGACCAGCTGGAGGGAGCCCATTGGTTCTCAAAGCTGGATCTGAGGTCAGGATACTACCAGCTTCGCATTCGGGAGGAGGACATCCCGAAGACGGCGTTCAGCAGCAGATACGGCTTGTACGAGTTTACCGTGATGCCGTTCGGGCTCACGAATGCACCCTCCACATTCATGACTTTGATGAATCGGGTGTTCGAGGAGTATCTGGACGTCTTTGTCATAGTATTCATCGATGGCATTCTCATCTATTCAAGGACGGAGGAGGAGCACGCGAGACATCTAGCCTTGACCTTGGAGAAGCTGCGGGAGCACGAGATGTATGCCAAGTACAGCAAGTGCCAGTTCTGGCTAAAGGAGGTGGCATTTCTGGGTCATGTCATCAGTGGAGCAGGTCTGGCAGTGGATCCGGCAAAGATCCAGGCAGTACGGGATTGGCCACCACTAAAGTCGGCCACGGAGGTTCGAAGTTTCTTGGGACTTGCCGGTTATTACCGGAAGTTCGTAAAGGGGTTCTCTCAGATTGCCCTTCCTCTTACGTCCCTGACGAAGAAGGAGTCCCCTTTTACCTGGACGTCGCGATGTGAATCTGCCTTCCAGGAGCTGAAGGATCGTCTCACCTCGGCCCCCATCCTTGCTCTCCCATCAGGGAGGGAGGGATTCCAGGTATATGCAGATGCTTCCTATCAGGGGATGGGTGCCGTCCTTATGCAGAATGGGCACGTAATAGCCTATGCCTCCCGTCAGTTGAAGCAGCACGAGCAGAACTACCCCGTGCACGATTTGGAGATGGGGGCAGTCATTTTTGCCCTTAAGATCTGGCGGCACTATCTCTACGGAGTACATTGTGATATCTTCTCCGACCACAAGAATCTGAAGTACGTCGACACCCAGAAGGAGTTAAACATCAGGCAGAGACGCTGGGTGGAGTTTCTTTCGGACTACCAGTATACCATGCACTACCATCCGGGGAAGGCGAACGTGGTTGCGGATGCTCTGAGCCGGAGAGCGAATACGACTGGAGTAGGCCCGCAGCTGATGGCCTTGGAGTTGATTAGATCATTCGAGGAGATGCAGATTTCGCTAGTATCTGAGGATGACTCGGAGCTGTACATGGAGTACCTGGGGTCGATGGCTACTACAGATGACATCCGAGACCGCATCAGAGATGGGCAGAGGCTGGACGAGAGAACTGAGCCGATATTCCGAGCCTTGGAGGAAGGCACGACAGGAGATTACACTTTGAGGGATGGGCTTCTGTGTTTCCGGGGCAGAGTCTACATACCAGCAGGAGGACGGATCCGGGAGGACATTTTGACGGAAGCTCACTGCAGCCGGTATTCGGTACACCCGGGGATCACCAAGATGGTAAAGGATTTAAAGAGGACGATGTACTGGCTGGGTATGAAGAAAGATATTACATATTTTGTAACGCATTGTGAGGCCTGCCAGCTCGTGAAGGCGGAGTGTAGGAACTCGGCAGGATTGCTGCAGCCGCTTCCAGTGCCGGAGTGGAAGTTTGAGGATATAGCCATGGACTTTATACATGGGCTACCTAGATCCCGTGCGGGGAACGACTCGATCTGGGTGATAGTGGACAGGCTGACAAAGGTGGCCAGATTCATCCCATTGGCGAAGGACACACCGGTCAGTGTATTGGTGCGGAGGTTCATCGAGCAGTTTGTGCATTATCATGGGGTGCCCAAGACTATCGTTTCGGATCGGGATGGGCGGTTTACATCTAGGGAATGGAGGTCAGTCCAGGCCCATCTGGGTTCTCGGTTGACTTTCAGCACAGCTTTCCACCCTCAGACCGACGGACAGACAGAGCGCACAAACCGTACACTGGAGGATCTGTTACGACTGTGTATTTTGGACCGTGGCGAGCCTTGGGAGAGATTGCTGCCACTGGTCGAGTTTTCGTACAACAACGCTCATCAGTCCAGCATAGGCATGGCTCCATACGAAGCGTTGTACGGAAGGAGATGCAGGACCCCACTATCATGGGTTCAGGATGAGGATCCGCAGGCACTGGGCTCGGAGTTTGTGGGAGATACAGATGCTCAGATTAGACTGATCCGAGACAGGATGTTGGAAGCCCAGAGCAGACAGGCGAAATACTACGATGCGAGGCATCGTCAAGTGGAGTTCCAGGTGGGGGACCGAGTTTTCTTGAAGATACGGCCGATGCACGGAGTCTCGCGGGTTCGCGGGCGGAGGAAGCTCAGTCCAAGATATATGGGGCCCTACAGGATCCTGGAGCGTATCGGCCCCTTAGCCTATAGACTGGAACTACCGCCGGAGTTAGCGGGATTGCATGACGTCTTCCACGTCTCCTCACTTCGGAGGGCTCTGCTACGCCCTGAGCAGCTGATTCCCTCGGCAGATGGCCCGGTGGCCTCGGATCGGTCTGTCAACGTGGAGCCTATCAGGATTGACGATACGGCAGTGCGGGTCTTGCGGAGAAAGAAGGTCCCGTTAGTCAAGGTTCTGTGGAACAATCATGGGCAGGAGGAGCATACATGGGAACCACAGGACTTGATGCGGCAAAAATATCCGGAACTTTTCCGTCAGGTATACCTCAAACCCCTCTGAACGATCAATTTGCCTTCCTGTTTTAAACCAATGGAATTGAAATTTCAAGAATAGGGGCTAATCTTTTGTTTATTGGGGTGTATATACCTAGTTAGGTGGGCGAATTAACCTTAGATTCGAAACCGCATAAGCAAACGTAACGTAGGGAGGTAATCATTCGGTTCTCATGGGATGTTATAAGTTTATTTTTCCCGATTTGAGTCCCGTACGCTTAACCTTGATTTCGGGGACGAAATCTTTGTTTTGTTTATTGGGATTTGTAACAACCCATTTCCGGCTAGACCCCTAGGAGTCGGTTGGTTGTGGTAGAACCCTAGGGAGCCCAAAACTTGAAATAAATCGACTAAGAAATCGGGTCACAGGTTGGTCACGCCCGTGACCCGCCATGTCACGCCTGTGACAAAGTGCGTGACACGCTCGATGATCGTCGATCCCAATTCGACGATCGTCGAACCAAAATCGGCCACACGGGCCTGTCACGCCCGTGACCCGCCATGTCACGCCCGTGACAAAGGGCGTGACACGCTCGACGATCGTCGATCCCAATTCGACGATCGTCGAACCAAATTTGACCACACGGGCCTGTCACGCCCGTGACCCGCCATGTCACGCCCGTGACATAGGGCGTGACACGCTCGACGATCGTCGATCCCAATTCGACGATCGTCGAACCAGAATTGGTCTCCAGACCTGTCACGCCCGTGACCCAAGTGACACGCCCGTGACCACCCTTCGACGATCGTCGATCTTAGTTCGACGATCGTCGAACCCAGACTGCTAACCGGGCCTGTCACGCCCGTGACCTATGTGTCACGCCCGTGACCAAGGCCGAAACGTCAGCCAGACTGGAAGTTTCGGTAACCGACGCCTTAATAAATTCTGGCTGTGGGGATGAAAAAATCAAGAGTATTTATGGGTCGTTCCCTACTTTAATTATGTTAATAATTAAGGAAAAGTGGGTCCAATAGGAAATTGCCACCTGGCAAGCATCTCTTCATTCCCAACTTTTCAACTGTCATTCGTCATAACTGAAACGTCATAAGAGGGTTATTAATGGCCGCCAACGTTTCACCCTTTCCCCTCCCCATTTGCTCATCTATAAAAGATTCCTGAGAGCAAGAGGAAAAGGTTACACTCCCTCAACTGTTCAGACTTCCTCCTTGCTGTTGAAGAATTTCCGGCGACGCCACCACCGCGCAAATGGCTTCCCGACGCTCTGCACGCCTTCAACCCGCGAACAAGGTCCTCCCCTCCCTCTTCTTCTGTGGATAGATCTTAGGAATCGTTAGGAGAGATATCGGGCTCAAAAGAGCCAGATCGGGTGAGCGTATTGGTGGTTTTTCGAAAATTTCATGGTGGCGGGTTTGCCGGAAACCGCCTCTCCGGCGACTGTGCCGCCGCCCGACGATAGCCCTCGCCTCAACGGAGGTGGTGGTGGTGGTGGCCGGCCAGGGAGATGGCTGGGTGGCCGGGAAATAGCTTGGAAAAGCTACAGGATATTAGGTTTTAGACCTCTGTTTCGGGCTGTTGAAGGAGATGAACAGTGGCATGAGAAATAAATTCTAGTTTTTAAATCAATTTCTGAGTGAGATATCTGTCATGTTAAATAATTTGGGAAAAATACCTAGAGGCTCCTACGGGAAAAATGATCAACATAGGAAATGTAGCCCTTGAAGTCTACTTTATTTCAAAATTAATTTCACTCGATTTGGGATCCTGGTTAGACCACAACACCCTTTTTTGTGAGGTCTATCCAGAGGGCTGCCTTGACCTTAGAAAAATTCCCCACTCCAATCTAGTCATCCAAATGACTTGAAATTTGGGGTGTGGTCTAATCTTACATGTATCTAGGTGCTATCCAAAAATGAGAATTTTTGGAGAATATTTTTCTATAGTTTTTAGAAAAATTCAATAATCCTAGCCGATTTTAATTAGATTGTTAAATAATTTCCAAACCCTCCCAAATTTTGGTGAGTGGTCCCTGGGTTCACCATAAGGTTCTGTATAATTTTTCATCTCATTTGGAGATGGTTTGGATCAGAAATGATTAACCCAAAGTTTTGCCCTAATCAGAGGTCTTAGGTTAAAAGTGCACTTTTGAAGTTTGAGTGGTGAGATCACCTCAACAGAGGCTGAGATTTTTACCACTGGCTAGTAATATTCTCTAGCACCCCCTCATGGAGTTTGAGGTGGATCGGGGTAAGTTTGCCCTAAGGCCCAAGGCCCAACCCTAAGGATGGATCTTGGGGGTTTGTGAGGGTCATGTGGTCAAATGACCTCGGATTGACCCGAGATTGGGTGATGAGAACCATAGGGCTAATATTGTTCTCTGGATGAAATCTTAGTAGTTTTGGAGATCGTTGGAATATCTAAAAATCTAACCCTAGTTTAGGGCGCAAAACTTGTAGAGATAGGAAATGACACCAAATCACATTAAAAAGTGATGAGAAATGGGTAGAGTTGCTTATAGGGGGTAGGACAAGCTCTGGACATTTTTCTATGAATTTTATGATCACTATTTTGGGTACTTCCTTAATGATTTAGTAGTTGTATGATTTGCTTAGAAAATTTATTATGGAGTACAAACTTCCTGGAAATTGATGAAATTTAGGCAGAGAACCTTTATTATGATTTTTAAAACTCTATGAATTTTTATGGGATATTTAGAAGCTTAATTCTAAGGCTTGCTTCATTAAGTATTATTTATCATGGATATTGGATTAAATCTATTTTAGTGCTTAGCAAGCTGGTAAAATTATGATTCTTTGCACAATGATCTTTTCTGTATCATACTATTAGTCAGTAATTTTTCTATAATTTTATGATGAGTAATTAAGGGAATAATGAGATTATAATGGATAAATTAATTAGAGGCTATATACCTTTTGTAAAATCCTGCAAATTGGTATTTGATGATACCTTACAGTTATTTAGTGATCACAATTTTTGGGTGGCCATAACTTAAGAATATCATGTAGTTCATGTTAAAAATTACCCATGGCCAATCTTTGAGAAAAATAAAATAAATATCAGATTAATTAGGAAAATTATAAATTTCTGGATTTAAGCTAATTAAGTCATGCTAGACCTCCAGTAAATTTTATAGGAGATTTGGAAGATAATTTGGAGTACCTCCCCTTGTGTACCTCATATAGTTTAGGATGGTCTGCATTTAGTAAAACCACGGAATTCTGATAATCGATGGTTGGTAGGGCAAGTTAAGGTTGAGTTCATTATTAGAAGTCAGGATAAGTAGAATGTGGGACTGGTTAGGGTAAGGGAGTACGGGGACGACGAAAGATCGTCCGTCCCGGGAAGAAGAGGAAGAGTCTTAATACTCTAGGGTTAGAACTAAAGCAACTAAAAGGGAATTGGGTAAAGGGTAGACAACCAATAATAATAAGTGCCTTGCGAAAGGGAACTTCGGGCCGTAATGCACCGTCTTGGTTCCTAGTGCCCCTTGAGAGCCCTTCACGGGGTATACCGGGGGCAGTCCTGGGCTAACGTAAACCATGAGAGTAATAAAATTAAAAGAACAACTAGTATAACTAGGATTGCCCACACTCACTCCCCGGTAGCTAGGAAAGTAGAACTATAGGATTACTTGCCATCAGACAGTAGCTCTGAAGGTAGATGCACGGACAGTACTGTCCGGGGGGCCGCGGGCTCGAGGGTTGGAGTACGGAGAAAAGTGGTGGGTCATCGGTACTAGGCGATCGATCACACCGACAGCGGTACGATGACTCGGCGGAAAGTCTGGAGGGTACATCCAGCAGCAGTACGCGGATACTCTAGGTTGTGTTCTTCTAGGGGCGTACGGAAGGGCTAGGCCTGGTAGTGTGGTTACCCGCCTAGGAGTGGGGGGCCCGACCCACTGTCTCCGTTTGCCACTACGGAGGTTCCTGGGGGTGAAGCTAGCCTCCCAAACAGGGGGAACTAAAGGTCTGTGCGCATAGAGTCGTGTGCGTGGGTTGCACTTGCATGATTCATGGCATAGCATATCACTACACTCATATTTGCATACAACTGACACCCCAACGTATAAATCGGTATGGGACTTTTTATACGGTGGGAGCCTTGCAGAAGATCCCTTAACTTATAAGTTTGTATGGGCATTCATATAAGTTAAGGTTACTTACATACTTACTTACTTGTTGCTTTCTTACTATTCTCTAGCAGTCTTTAATACAATTTGCTATTTATTAATTGTTCTACCTATTACAACATTCATGCTGTTCACCTGATATAACTTGCTAGTTAGGTCCACCGTCACTTGCTTGACTACTCTCCACTTTTGTAGCTTCCCTTTCCTCCTCTCCGCCCGGTGCTTAGGAGCCATGGTGGGAGGGGTAGGGGATGATAGGGCTTAGTCTCTATGACTAATGGTTTTCGAACCAAACATTACAGGAGCTCCGGATGGGAGACAGGGACCAGCACCAGCGGAGTACGGTGCGCATGGAGGTGGGACAGTCTAGCACCGGTGCACCTGCGACCAGCTCCGTGAGTGATTAGCATTTTCTTAGCTTCCGCGATGAGAGACTTGTAGTGAGGACTCTGATGTACTGGGCTCGAGCCCATTTATCTATTTTCTTGATGTTATGTATTGATGGACTGGATATGATTCTCTTTTATTTACATGTTTTCTGTGGACTTGTTTACACTTTTGTATAAATGCTTCTCTCTCTTGTGATCGAGAAGGGCCGGCAGAATTGGCATTTTGTAGTGGTTGCCTTCCCGAGATGTCGGTGCCACCGCAAAGCGGCAATTCTGGGCTAAGACCCCGATGGTTGAAAAAAAAAGGGGGGTCTTACAAGTTGTTTATTTACAGTGTTGTCCACATCTTTAGCATCTACTGGTTGTAAGGAGGGAATATTGAAGTGAAGATTTGGAAGTCTTTGTTCAGCAACTTCTTTAGGAATGTCATCTTCTGAATCATGAATTGAAACCACTTCATCATCTTGTAAATTTTCAGGAGATTTCACTGGTTTATTTACAGGAGGATTTTCTGTTGGAGGAGAAGGTAGTGGTGACTTTGCTTCTTGCTCAGGAGACTTTGGAGAAGTTGCTGGAGAAGAGGGATGATCTTCAGTAAGAGGGAGTAGAGGCTCTTTGGAAGTGAGCTCTTCTATCAGCTTGTTGATGTCATTAGCAGAATCTAGAAGTTGTTCCTGAACCTGAGCATCTGTTAAGATTTCTTAGTCTAGAATATCTTCATCAACAGGAAAATCTGTATCTTCTGTATGCAGCATAGAGTAAGTAGCAGCAGATGTAGATGGAATAACTTCTTGGACTGGAAGACTATCTGTAGCATCTGGAGTTTGCTGAGCTGAAAAAGATGGAGCAGGCTCCCCCTCACTAACTGAGTCAGTTATCTGATGTAAAGGAGGAGATGGAATCCTGTCCTCAATTTCTGGAGGGTCGTATGCTTTGGCAACATGGTTAGGATTCTTCAGTTTAAGGTCCCATTTTTGTATGGAAGTTAATGAGACTTTCATCATGTGGTGAAGGGTTATACCTTTTGATAAGTTGAAGATCTCTGGGTTGAACTCATGCAAGAGCAGAGAGATAATCCTGGCATAGTTTGGTTCTTGATGGTTTCTTTTAACTTATCAAAGATCATCATTCCATAATGGAATTTCTTTCGACATATAATTGCAGTCATTATATCAAAGAAATCATTAGTGATGTAGCTTATAGAGGTTGTCTTACATATAAGTACTTTGCCAAGTATATCCACCAAAAACTTGCTCTCTGCATTCAGGTCAGGTCGACGAATGGGGACAGCATCAGCAAATAGAGCACAGAAACTATAAGCCCTGTCATAGTCCTCAGTAATTAGGTCATCTTCTTCACCTACTAAAGGAATTCGAAGAAGCTTAGAGATGGTCGTCTTAGTGAGTTTGATTTTAATACTTCGAAATCTTGTCTTGAGAATACTTCCATTTCTCTTCACTTTTGCATTTTGAAAGAATTCTTCGACCTCTGGAAAGATAATTTTGCAAGATTTCTCTAAAATAAAGGACAAACCGGCGGATTCAAGAAGTAGAAGAAGATTCTTAAAATCGAAGGAGATATCTGCAATTACTGTTATAACAAGTTCACTTCCAATTTCTATCTTTGAAGCTGGAGCCATTGAGTTGGAAGATACAAGAAGATCAACTGTAAGAGAAATGGCGACAGGCTTTGTGTCAGCGTCAAGCTCTGCGAAGGAGCGGAAGACGAAGAGTTTTCTCGAGAAGTGGGTCTCGAGATAGTGTATTTGGAAGATTTTCGGACCTTTCTATTTATATAAATCTTAATTTGTGATTATTAAGGAGTTAAACAAGGTGACATACCTGAAAATATGGCGGTGTAAGGTGTGAGTGCGAATATCAGAAATTCGAACTTGAATACAAAAATATGCTTCCGACTTCTCTCGAGTGGATCGTCATTACTCGAGTGACGACATTAGAGTTCTCGAGTAGTAGACTGGAAGTACTCGAGAGGCAGACTTTTTCTTGAGAAGTTCTATCAAGTACTGGAGTGGTATTATTCTTACTCGAGAAGTGAAGTCCAGACTTAGGAATTTCTGAATTTTTTTAACTGTTGCCTGGTCCTTTAGCTTTCTATTGAGCCCTTCTTCTTCATTCTTCTTTCTTGAGCATGCCAAGTTCTGTTTTGAAGAACGAGAACTTGGCCTCGTCCAGCGGCTTCGTGAAGATGTCTTCAACCTACTTGTTAGTTGGGACATACTGGAGGTTGATTTATTCATGTTCCATATGCTCCCTGATGAAGTGATACCTCATCTCTATGTGCTTTATCCGGCTATAAGAGAATGGGTTGTTGGCGATTGTAATAGCACTGGATGAGTCGCAAAACATTGGAATGTTCTGAAACTTCATGTTGTAATCTTCACACTGGTTCTTTATCCATAGCAGCTATGCAAAGCAACTACCTATAGAGATATACTATGACTCGGCTGTTGAAATTACGACATAGTTCTTCTTCTTACTGCTCTAGGAAATGAGCTTTCTTCCAAGAAATTGGCAAGTCTCAGAAGTGCTCTTTCTGTCATCTTTGCTACCTACAAAGTCTGCATCTGAGAAACCAATTAGTTCGCTATCATTACTTCTTGGGTACCATAATCCAAGATTTGGTGTACCATTAAGGTATCTCAAAATTTGCTTTGCAACAGCGTAGTGAGATTCCTTAGAGTTCACTTGAAATCTAGCACATACACATGTTGAGAACATTATGTCTGGTCAACTAGCAGTAAGATAGACCAAGGATCTAATTATGCTATTGTACTTGGTTACATCAATAGGTTTCCCTTTCTCATCCTTGTCCTGAGACGAACTGAACCCATTGGATTCCTCATAGAGGTTTCGCTCTCCATTCCGAATTTCTTGATTAATTCTTTGGTGAACTTCGTTTGAGAGAGGAAAATTCCATCTTCAAATTGTTTCACTTAAAGTCCTAAGAAATACTTCAGCTCACTCATACTGCTCATTTCAAACTTCCCTTGCATAAGTTTTGAAAAATTCTTGCAGAGGTTGTCGTCAGTAGAGCCAAAAAAAATATCATCGACATAGATTTGCACTAGCAAAATCTTGGCTTTTATTTTCTTACGAAATAATGTTTTATCTATCTTTCCTCTTGTGAATTTGTTCTCAAGAATAAAGCTAGACAGCATCTCGTACCAAGCTCGAGGAGCTTGTTTCAAACCATATAATGCTTTAAATAAAAAATAGACATGTTCAGGAAAGTTAGAATCAACGAAACATGGGGGTTGTTCCACATACACCTCTTCCTTTATGTCACCATTAAGGAAGGCAAACTTCACATCCATCTGATAGATGGTGGAGCCCTTAAGTGCAACATATACTAGGAATAACCTGATTGCCTTCAGTCTTGCCACTAGTGCATATGTTTGGTCAAAGTCGATTCCTTCTTCTTGTCAGTATCCTTTGGCGATGAGTCTGGCCTTATTCTTTATGTTTTTTCAATTCTCATCCATCTTGTTCCTGTAGACCCACTTTGTTCTGATAATATTCTTTCCTTTGGGTCTTGGAACAAGCTTCCAAACTTTGCATCGCTTGAATTGGTTCAATTCTTCTTCCATAGCCATTATCCATGATGCGTCTGAGTTTGCTTCCTCAAACTTCTTTGGTTCAACTTGTGAGAGAAAACTCAAATATAAATTTTCATTAGTTGTACCTCTACGAGTTCTGACACCGCCCCGGGGATCTCCAATGGTTTGATCAATTGGGTGATCCTTCAGATGTCTGAACTCTAGGTTCCCAGCATCTAGAGCTTCTTCTATCACAGGAGTGACTTCATCAATTTGAATGATATCTTCATCATGATGATCATCTTCTCCAATAGGGGTTAGAGTGGTGATCGTGATGAACTCTTGATCTTTTTCCTTAACCTGCTCATCCAAGCTTAATTCCTTCAATTGTGAACCTGCATCTTCAATGAAGACACTAGAAGAACTGCCTTGCAGCAAGCTCATCTCATCAAATACAACATGAATAGATTCTTCTACCACCAGGGTTTTCTTATTGAAATTCCTATATGCCTTACTATGGCTACTATAACCTACAAAAATACCTTCAAAACTCTTTTCACTGAATTTAGTAGTGTGATAATTACCATTGTTAAGGACAAAGCATTTACTACCAAAGATTTTAAAGTATGAGATGGTCGGTTTCCTTCCTTTCAGTAGTTCATAAGGTGTCTTATTATGGTTCTTGTTAATGAGTGCTCTATTTTGTACGTGACATGTAGTATTGACGGCTTCAGCCCAGAAGTATTCTGGTAGTGAGGCATCACTCAACATGGTCCTGCAAGCATCTATGTGTGTTCTATTCTTTCTCTCAGTAACTCCATTTTGTTGAGGAGTTCGAGGAGAGGAAAACTCATGAAAGATACCTAGGCTTTCATAAAAAATCTTGTCATGGCCCCAGATTTGAATTCTGTTCCATTGTCACTTCTGATTTTGACAACGGAACAGATGTATTCATTCTGGACTTGCTTGACAAAATTAGTAAATATATCAAAGGTATCTTACTTGTGTTTTAGAAATAACACCCATGCAAAGCGAGAGTAATCATCAACAATCACCAATGTATAATCCTTAACCCCCAAACTTCTAATTTGCAGTGGATCGAACAAGTCCATATGAAGAAGGTGTAAACACCTATTAGAATCTTTGCCGATAATGCTTTTAAAGGTAGTCCTTGTTTTCTTGCCTTTTATACATACATGACAAAGTCTATCTTTAATGCACTTAACCTTGGGTGCATCACAAACTAAGATTAGAGAAAACAATTTATTAATAGTTTAATAATTTATATGTGCTAATCTCTTGTGTCATTTGTCAGCAAGAGATGCACTATCTTTTGCCAAAAAGCACACTAGCGTAGAAGAGTCTATGCAAATAAAATTTAAACAAAATATATTTCTGCTATGAGTGCCTGATAACATCCTTTTTAAGTTATCAACGGACTTTATCAAACACTTGTCAGCATGAAACTCTATAATATATCCTTTATCACATAGTTGGCTTATGCTTATGAGATTGTGTTCCAATCCTTCAACATAAGCCATATCTGAGAAGGATATACTACCATTAAAGATCATACCGTAGCCTCTTATAATTCCTCTATGGGAACCACCAAAGATGACCTTTCGTCCGTTAATGACTGGAGAATAACTCTGGAGTAGGCTTCTAGTACCGATCATATGTCGAGAGCATCCACTGTCCAAGTAGCAAATTGGAGTTTTGGTGGACTTTAGACATTCCTGCAAAAGTATAATCACGTTGCCTTAGGAACCCAAACCAGGTTGGGTCCTTGGTCTCTGGTTAGCATACTCCTCCTACGAGTGTTAACATGGTGAGTGGTCTTTATCACATTATTAACTTGAGGAGTTTGATGATACCTGGTATTGAACCAGCAATTTATAGAAAAGTGACCAACTTTTCCACAACACCAGCAGTGAAACCTATTATATCTTTACCTGAAGTTCTCCTGCTTGACCTTTTGAAGGTGTGGTCTAGCAGGGGCAGCAGATTTGGAAGTAGAAGCTTCATGGTGATGACAATCACATGACTTATTCTCCTTAAGTGGATTTTCCACAATTGGTTTGAATCTTAGAGCTCTCTTGATGTTGTGACCATGACTATAAGGGTCGTAGTTCTGAAGAGTTATCTCCTCATAAGGTGCCTTGAAAACACTCTTACCAAAGTTTTGGGGACGAGTCCATCCTTCGTATCGAAACTTGATCTCTGTATAAGTAGGCCTAGCAAGGTGTCCATAGGATGAATCGAGATCAAATTTGTTCATTGGGAAGATAACCTTCTTTAATGAAATGAGATCTATAGGATCCTTCCCTTTCTCCTTGGCTAGAGCTTTCTTGGCGGCCAAATTTCTTATATGGGCTTTGTTTCTCCTAGAAGATTTACTAGAAGCAGCCACGTGTTCTAGGCCAGCACCTTTACCTTGAGCAGAGAACTCAGCAATAAGTGGAAGAACAGTCTTGGGCATGGAGAAACTTTCAATAAGCTTCTTTTCAGCGGCAAGTTGTTTTTCCAACTCCTTGATGATTTGCTCTTTCAATTTTAAGTGCTCGAGAGCCTTTTTGTATATGTTGATTGTTAAAAGATCTTCCTCTTTGAGGGAGTCCATCTTTGCAACTTCCTCCCTCAAAGTACTCTCCTCAGCCTTAAGAGTTTTAATCTCCTTGACTTGAGTTTTAACAACATTTTTGCACCAGTCATAGACCTCGATCAACTCTTTGTGTTGATCCATGAGTTATGATTCCTCGTCAGAGAAACAGTCTGAATGGTCATCGTCAGGAACATCAGATTCATAAAGAGGAGTGTGAGTATTTACCTCCCCATTAAATTGGGGGAGTTGTCCTTCTTCATCAGAATGAGACATGAGCCCGAAGTAGGCTTCTTCATCATCACTTGACTCAGATGAGTCAGTGTCACTGAGAGTCTTAGCCTTCTTGGCAACTAATCTTCTTTCAGACTTCTTTCTGCCGTAGGAGGACTTCTTTTTTTTCTCTTCTTCCATCCTTTTTCTTCTTGTGCGGGCAATCAGCGATCACGTCCCCTGGCTTGTTGTAGCAATAACAAACTATGTTAAATGAAATGTATTTGTTCTGTTTAGAATAATACCTATCGTGTCTACTTGAGCCTTTCTTGTAGCGATCACCATCGTGATGTGATATTCTGAATGAGGCATCCTTGCCTTTCCATTACTTCTTCTTGTCCAAGAATTTCTTGAACTGCCTAGAAAGGAGAGAAAATTCTCCTTCACATAATTCTGAGCCTGGGGTACTTGGCTCCAAGGTTTCTTCTTCACTTTCTTCTTCTGTTGGGGCAAGAGAGCCAGCATTATACTTCCTTGAGGGGTCTTCCTTGAGAGCGACAAACTTCTCCTTGGATGAAGACCTGTTCTTCTCGTCTCTAACTTTCCTTGAATTGATTTGCAGTTCATATGACATAAGCTTTCCGAAGAGATTTTGCGGGTCAGTCTATGTTAGCTTTCCAAATTGCCGGATAGCACAAACCTTGTTATCTCATTCCTTAGTCAAAGATCTTAAGAACTTATCATTGAGTTCCCCATTTGGGAAGACCCGGCCGTAGAGTCTTAGGTCGTTGACAATCTTAAAGAAATTCTCAAAGGTATCTGCAATGGTGTCCTTGGAACTTTGTCGGAACGCTTCATATTTCTGATTTAGAAGGGATCTTCTGTCATACCTAACTTCTTCAGTTCCTTCCATCAAGATGATAAGAGACTGCCACATTTCCTTAGCAGATTATAAGTGTATAAGTTTCTACAGTATAGAATCATCGACTACACTTGTGATGATATTTTTGGCATTCTTTTCTAAAGAGAAAGTGCAATCTCATCCTTATCAAGATCCATCAGTTTCTTAGGAACTAGCTTAGTTGGATCAATGGTAGATGCTATCATCGAGACATGAGGACTTTCTTCCACAATCATGAAGAACCTTGGATCTACAGCTTCCATGAAGAACTTTATCCTTTCTTTCCACATAGCAAAATTGTTCTTTGTGGACAAAGGAAGCTTGGCAAAATCCTTGACTCTGTCCATGCTAAAATCCTTTAAATACCACTAGGAGGAGATATGTTCAAGGTGTTAACCTTTTGATGAACAACCTCCCTCTGATACCAATTGAAGTTATTAGTTTTCTACCTAAATCACCTAGAGGGGGGTGAATATGTGAGGTTTGCGTCTTTTTGTGGAATTAAAATTTCACGAGCGAGGCGCAGAAAATAAGCACACAAACACAGAGAACACTAGATCTATAGTGGTTCCCCAATCTTGGGTACGTCCACTCTCCACCTCACCGTTCTAGCAACGCGCTAAACATGGCTACTTCACCATTACCTTGGATTGAAAACCAATCCTACAACTCGGAGCAATGCCCCTGCAACTCGATCCACAAAAACGGATCTACATTCAGAAGAAAAAATTCCTACAATCTCGGAGACAAAATCTCCTACAAGAATAAAGGTTTTGTAAATGAAAATTATACAAATAGAATATCTCAGATCCGGAATCTTCAGACTTTCTTCTTCCTTGAACGTTGAAGCTTTCTCAGAGATAGATCGAAGAAGACAAGCCGAAAACAATTCTGGATCTGACAACCAAGATCAGCACGATTAAGAAGAGGATCTGTGAGAATAAGAATGCCTCGATCGGTTGATATAATATTGCTCTGAATCACGACAATCGGAGAAGTGCGGCGGTGAAATCGTCGATGAAGAGTGGCAGCGGTGACTTCCCGATTTTGAACAATAGACGATTCAGAAAACTTATTATCTCTCGGATTTTTCTTCTAGTTACCCTTCATAGGGTTAGTCAAGATGATTAGACCTTTTATAGGAATCAATTAACGGTCATAATCATAAAGATGTAACACAAGGACCAATAGCCATGGAGATTAATTTGGAATCTGGTCCCGTCTGACTTAACGAAATTTCAAAGAAAATTTAATTCCTTACTTGAGTGGAAGATGACTACTTGAGTACTCACAGTGACTTCTCGAGACCAGGAAGTAAAGTTCTCGAGAACAGTGCTTAGAGAAAAATCTTGAAATAACTTCTGACCAAGAGAGGTGACTTCTCGAGAAGTAGTTGGACTTCTCAAGTACAAGGACTTCACAACTCAAGAACCAGATGTACTTATCGAGTGCTTAGCAACTTCAATCGAGACAAAGTCTAGTACTACTCGAGTACAGTACTTAGAAAATTTCTGGACTAGAAATTTCTGATAACTCGAGAATAAGAAAAGGTATTCTCGAGTACTCCTTGACTTCTCGAAAATGCACATGATGTCTTCTCGAGAACTGCTTCACTTACTCGATTACTGGACTTTAGCTCACTCGAAAACTGTCTATACTTATCACTCGAGTACCAAGTAATTACTCGAGAGAAACACTTAGAAAATATTCTGCATTCTGAGAATTTTCTTCCTTCAAGGACTTCAATGACTTGTCTTTCTCCTATTCCTTTAGTGTTTGACAATGAAGTGTATCCCAATAGAGAGTCTACACATGAGTCAACACCGTGGATCACACAATGAGGGATTATATTTTATTGTCATGTGTTTGGTGACTCATTATAGACTGACATTGGTCTACACTTGGCAATTATATCCTGCAAACACATAGCTTGAACAAAACATCAAATACAACTTAATTCATCTTAGTTTAAGGGTGACTTCATATAAATCTGAGCTATTGTGGATCCGATACCATACTTATAGGAAGAAACCGGTGAGATAGCTGTGAAGAAACAGCTGAGACATAAGACAATCTTAGCTGTAAAGAGGGAACCACTGAGACAGCTGAGAAGAAAGAGCTGAGACAGAAGATTGTCTCAGCGGTAAAGAAGACACCACTGAGACAATGGAGAAGCAAGCGCTGGGACAAAGCCAGCAGAATTTCTTCGAGCTCAGATCAAAGTTCGTCGAGCTCAAATAGACGGTCGTCAAACTCAGAACAAAGCTTAAAGGCCCTGAGTTAGTCGAACCCAGGACATATTTTGGCGAGCTCAGAACAATGATTGTCGAACTCAGACTAAAGCTTAAAGGCTCTGAGTTAGTCAAGCTCAAGACAAATTTTGTCGAACTCAGACTAAAGCTCAAAGAATCTGAGTTAGCTAAACTCAGAACAAATCTCGTCGAGCTCAAGTCAAAGTTGATCGAACGCAGTCTGATTTCTTGATGTCATTGCGGGAAAGCTACAGGAGCGCCGGAAAGCACTGTTTATCTTCTTCTGAGGTTGGTGGAGCCTGCATACTTGGGTGGGTCCACATTCTAATTGTGTCGTTGATTCAAATCAACACATATAAAAGGAGAAGAAGACAAGCGAATTAGGGTTAAGGAATAGGAAGAACAAAAAGTACGAGAAGGAAAATGTAATCAGGCGGCTAGATTTCATCATCTCTAACAAGCTTCAAAGACAAGTACAGTAGAGGAAGCCTTTGGGCAGAGAGATAGCTGAAGCTTCTTCTAGTTCAGCAAGTTAGTTCTTTTGAGAACAAGATAGCTGATTCTACCAATCGGCAAAAGGAGTTAGCTGTGTGAAGGGATTTCAGGCTTCAACAGCAGGTTGTTGTTCCCCATTGCAGTATAGGGAAAACTAGTTATAGAAGAAGACTAATTCCTTCTATAACAAGTGGGCTAGACTAATATCTGCTCAGTCCAGCAAGGTATACTCAGAGAAATTTCTCTGAGTCAGTTATTTCATTTAATTGATTTAAACTTCTGTATGATTCAGGTTTCCTGAATCTGAGCTGTATGTCACTTTGTGACTGAGGTAGGTGACTAATTAGTCACTCAAGTTGGTACCCTGCTGGGGTACTTGGGTAGGATCCAAGTGTTGATCTGAGAGTTGGGTTTTCCTCCCATCCTGAATAAAAGGCCTTAGTGAAGGCTGAGATAGGTGACTGTTGAGTCATAGAGCTGTAGGTGACAAGTGTGTCACTGAGTGTAGGCCTTGGATGAGGCTGAGTGTAGGCCCTTTGGGCTGAGGTAGGTGACAAGTGTGTCACTGAGGTAGGTTCCTGAAAGGGCACTGAGGTAGGTACCTGGAGGGGTACTCAGCTATAGGAGTGATGCAGCACTCTGAGAGTAGGGCCATGTTCTTGAAGTTGTAGGGCTGAGAAGCCTGAGCTGTAGGCCTTAGAGATAAGGCTGAGGTAGGTGGCCTGAGGGTGACTGAGTGTAGGAGAACTGCAGAGCTTTAAGGTAGGAACCCTTGTGGTTCAGTGGTAGGGTTCTGGAGAGAACCTGAGTGTAAGGCTGTGAGCCTGAGGTGTAAGCTCTGAGAAGCATTTTGGTGGAGTTTGAGCCTTGTATAATATAAGTTAGAAAGGTGGGAGGGAAAGTAGATGTACCCAATTGGGGAACCACTATAAATCTTTGTGTGTTGTGATGTGTTGTTTTGTTTCTTCTTTTTATTGTAGGCACTAAGTACAAGCTTTAGATCACCTTTGTAAAGTAAATAGCAAAAAGGATTAAGAAATTTTGAAGACCTTTTCACCCCCCCCCCCCCTCTCTAGGTGATTAGCTAACCTTCAAGTAGTAACTTTCAAGTGATATCAGAGGGAGGGTTCTCAAAGAGGATCTAACAATCTGAGTATACCTCCAAGGCTAACTATAAGATAAGTATGGGGTCTGGTGTAAACTACAAGGATCTGGGAGCTATGAAACTTTATATCTATGGAAGGAAGGGTTTGGTCTCTGGAAGGAAAATATTAGTCTATTCATGGAGGTTGTTGACCCTACGATATAAATAACTGTTAAAGAGGGACCCTTCATCCCTATGAAGGTCTCTGTTCTGGATGCCAATGTACAGACTCCTAAATCATATGAGGAGATGAACAAGGATGAGCTCCTACTTGCCTCCATGGACAAAAAAGCTCAAAACATCATTGCCAGTGCAATAGATTATTCTACCTTCCAAAATCTGGTGCATTGCAAGTCATCTAAGGAAATGTGGGACACCCTAGTTGTGTTCATGGAAGGTTCAGAGGAGGTGAGAGATGACAGAAAATCCATGCTCAAATAGGAGTATGAGGCCTTCAAACAAGGAAAGTTTGATGGCATTGCTAAGAGCTTTGAGAGGTTCTTCAGAATAGTGAATGAACTGAGAACATATGAAAGGGTCTTCAGCACCTATGATCTGAAAGAAAAGTTTCTCAGGTCCTTCACAAAGGATTGGTACACAAAGATCTGTATCATTAGGGAAAAGGCTAGGTTAACTGATACTCCTCCTCCAACCCTGTTTGGAAAGCTGCTATCATATGAGATACAGCTTGCTGCAAGAAAGGAAGAAGAGAAGAGCAGCAAGTCAGAGGCCAAGGAGAAGTCTGTGGCTTTCAGGTCTGATGCCCCAACCAGGAATGGAAGGAAGAACTCTCCACCCAAGAGAGTTGAGGAGTCAGACTCTAAAAGCTTAAAGACCAGCACCTCAGACAACCACATGTCTGATGAGGACTTTAATGCCTTCTCCAAGAAGTTTCAGAGATTCATTGTAGAAGGAGCATAGGAAAAATAGCAGGCCCTCCTCTTACTCATAGCACATAAGGAAATCCTTTAAGGAGGATTGGTATACACCTAACTCTAACAAACATACTTTCTCAAAAGTTAACTATTTCTGCTGCAGCAAGCCTGGGCATGTAGTTGTTGACTGCCCAGTAAAGGAAAAAGAAGAAGAAGTGAAAAAGCATCATAAGGGGAAGAAGAAAGAAAAGTCCCTTGCGTCTAAGAAGGAAAAGTCCTGGTCTGACTCCTCCTCAGGGTAAAACAGTGAAGAAGAAGAAGCCTACATTGGGTTAAAGGTTGTTGCTGAAGATGAATCTGAAGAATATCCTATTTCCAGGATAGGGATCAGGGCCCCTCTATCACATCCAGAAAGTGACTCAGAGGTGGATGAAGATGAAGAAGAAAATGCTCAATGCCTTGGATTGATGGAATTAACAAATGAAGAGAGCAGTCAGGAACAGCCTAGAAAATCACAAGTAAATTCTAAATCTAGTTCTTCTATTTCTAGTCATGAGGCTAGGTCAGACTCTGAAGCTCAATCATCAAGAGATAGAGGAGATTCAGAATCTGAGGAGGATGTCAATTATATGATTGATAAGTATGGGGTACTTCTTGAAGCATTCAAGAAGTGCATGCTCCTCGCCAAGAGACAGGGAAAAGAGCTTCTAAATCTCAGAAGCAAGTGTGAGGGCCAAGAAAAGGCTCTAAATGAAATGGCTGCAAAATCATCCAAGCTCAAGGTAATCATTGATATGGAGTCTGTGGTAAGAGTCTCAAATGAGAAACATATCCATAAACTTAAGGATGATCTCCTGAATGAGAAATTACTGGTGGCCAAGTTCTCTAAGCCAAGCACTGTGCTTCCCTTAATTGACTCCCACATAACCCAAAAGGGTAAAAGGGGGTTAGGATTTAAGGGACCTGCTAGGCCTCCTAATCGAAAAATAAAGGGAAAGGGGAAGGCTCCAGTTGTGCATTTTGCCTCACTGCCTCATATTTCTTTCCAGAAAGTTTTGTTGCCTTCCAACAGGTATGACCATGAAAGTTGTTATGGTCACTAGGAGAATGGCAGATCCACTGGTATGGACAAATATGCCCATAGATAAGGTGGTAGATACAGCCATGTGATGGCCCTTAAGGCTGCCCATGAGGAAATTCAAATGGCCCTCCCTGGACCATTTGTTTTTGGTGTCACAACCCCAAAACTCAAGTATATTATTGCTGAAGGGAATCTGAGTCGCCCAGTAAAAGTACTGACTCAAGGTGAGTCTTCTGGCAAGGCTGGAATGGCAGTTTCTGATGCAATCAGATGCATGTTAGCTGAAAAAAGACATGCAGCTGGGAGCTCTCAGAAAAGTCCAAACCAGACACCTGAAAGACATACCACCAGTCAAATGGATGTTGGAAGAAATCAGAAAAATAATGCAGTACATCTTCCCACTATTCAGGGAGAAGTCCAGGAAAATGTTGCTCCTAAACAAAAAAGGAGATATAATATCTATGAGTGATGGTACTATGTCAAGGTGGTCCATTATGCTGTAGATTGCTGGTGATTATGCATATTTTAGCTTAATTTATTAGGGTAAAAATATGTTATTTTCGTTTTAAATCTCTTTATTTATGTAATTTTATGCTCCTTTTTATGTAAATATTATATTTAATATTTATTTTCTGTTTTTGCAGGTTTCAGCAAATTTCCAAGAAAAAATCCCATGACACGCCCCCCTGTCACGCCCTCCCCAGGCGTGACCTGGGGCGTGTCACCTGCTCCCGATGTTGAAAGCCTCCAAAGGAATTTCCCGCCGAAAATCACCTGTCACGCCCCCCTAACACGCTATCCCCGGGCGTGTCCCCGGGCGTGTCCCCGGGCGTGACACGGGGCGTGTCGCCCTCTGCCCGAAGCTTGCCGCCGCATTCAATGCATTCTCCACTATTGCACGCAACAGTACTGTCACGCCCCGTATCACGGGCGTGACCTGGGGCATGACTGCCCCCTTTTCCGACGTTTGATTAACCTGCAACCACTGATTTTTACTTGACACGCCTGTCACGCCCCCTATCACGGGCGTTACCTAGGGCGTGACCGCCATCGTATCGAAGCAATCATCATTCCCGCCAGATTACAGCTCCCAAAGTTAACTTCGTACCTATCACGCCCCCTGACACGCCCTCCCCGGGCATTTCGCCGGGCGTGACCAACCCGAGAATTGTGCCTATAAATTCAGACCCCCACTTCCATTTCAGCAACTTTTGGTGGAGAGGGGGAGGTGCTGCCCAATGTTTCCTTGCTCTTTTCTATTCTCTCTCCCTCTCTCTCTCTCTCTCTTATTTTGTAATTTTTCCTTAACCTAGCTTTGTGTTTTGTTTTTGTATTAGCTCTTGTATTTCATTTAGTAGCTTAATGTAGAGCAAGAATAGGTTTTTATTTCATGCACCTGTAATTTTCATTTCATAGTTGTAGCTCTCTTTTTCATTAATAAAAGTACTATTTTTATCCTTGTGTTCTTATGCTTTACTACTCATCCCTCCTCCTCCATTTCACCATGATTAACTAATCCTCCTTGTACTCGATCTTGATGATCAGAGGTTCGAGCGATTAAGTTATGATACTCTAATTTATCTTTTCTTTTTAGGTTCTGGGCCTTGGATTACTCTTGATTTTTCATGGGTTGGAGGTATATTATCGATATATACTCTCCACCTTTGCTTTCATTTTGGGCTAGCCGAGAGGCCGATAGAATGAAGTGAGCATTCAAGAGTAAAGGGAGTTGTACGCAGCCCTCGAGAGAGGCAGATGTCCAAATCTCCCGGATTGGAGTAAAATCCAATAGAGGGTTTCACCGCGTAAAGCGAGTTTTAGGCCTCCAATTTAGACGAGAGTCGGTCGGACCTTCCTAAACTCAGTTGGGCACGAATTAAAGAGAAGCGTGCTCAAGCTTTAGGAACCTCCACGGTCAAGGACATTTACCCTATTAAGCTTAGGTTTATTTATTGTCTTTTTAATCGACTCTTGCTGAGGTGATTTAAGATCGAGTACGCCTCTTTATTATTCGTTCTAACTCTTTTTATTTCTGTAAATAGTTTAGTTCACTTTTTATTTCAGTATTTTAGTTCTTGTGTTTAGTTAATTAATTAATAGAAAATAATTTGATAAAATAATAGCGAACTCCTCTGAGTAGAAGAAATCATTACACCCTAGGGAAATACGACCTTGATATTAATCTTTAGTTTCCTATACTATAATCGATAAGGTACGCTTACCTTTATCGGATATAGAATCGGAGAATATTCTCAACCACCACATCCACTTTCTCTTCTCTAACCCTCTCTCCGCAGTTTGCGAATTTCTGTATCAAGTTTTTGGCGCCGTTGCCGGGGAATGTTTTGATATTTTGTAAAAAGGATAGCTATTAATTTTATCATTTCGTTTTGTTTTTATCTCTCTCTCTCTCTCACCCCTCCTTCGCGATTGATTTACTTTTTTTGAAATGGTTTTGCTTTGTCTTAATTGTGGAGAGTTCGGTCACTCTCGCGAGGAGTGTTGGGTAAGATATCCTTCACCCGCCCATGATTTTATCCCTTCCGGATCGAATCAATTTGGCCAAATTGATCCGTCCGCGAATTTTTTTTCATGGGATTACGATGGTTTTCAAACGCCTTCCTACCATTCTCCTCCGAATTTTTTTGATTATAATTCTTTCTGAAATTTCTTGAATGGATATTTTGATCTTAGCCCTACTCTGAACTACTCAGGGTGGCAACACCCTGATCATTCTTAGGGCCAAGGTGATCATCAACCCATTCCATCTTAAGATTTCTCCGCTTTTTCTCTACAAGTTTGCGTGCCCCCCGTTTTTGATTCTAGCGAAGATGAAGTCATTTTTGATGGTGTAGCATTTGATGCACGCATCAATGCTCACTTCAAAGTGATTTTTGACGCTTTGGCTGCTGAGGCCGCATCTTTTTCTTCCCCTCTTCCTCCAATTTATCTTTTGAATGATTAATCTTCGGATATTCCGCAGTGCCTTCAATCACTTACGGAAGATGATTATTTAGAAATTCCATTGTGCCTTCAATCTCTCGAGGAGGAAATTTCCCCCGATATTCCGATTTTTTTCAAGTTTCCGAGGAAGACGAACTTTCTTGTGTTCGATATTCCGAGGAGATTGATTTTTCGAATATCCCGGTTTGCTCCCAATCTACCGAAATGATTGATATTCAGGTGGAGCAACCGGATCTTTCTTTCCAACCATTTCCTTGTGATCAACCGTCATCGCCTTCTTCTTTTTCTTCTCTTCCCCCTCCTTGCGAAAACTCTGTTTTCTTTTCTTCTTTTATTTTTCCTTCTAGTTTAGTTTCTACTTCTTCTTCCCCCTTCTAATAGTTTAGTTTCTTTTTCAAGTTTTTTTTCTTTTTCTAAACCTTTTTCTTTTTTGTTTTATTTAAAAAAAATTACAAAAAAAAAAAATTTCTTAAAAAATGTTTTGTCACTCGCGCCGAAACGCATATTGCGCGAGCTGCCATTACATTTCTCTTTTTATTTTCCTTTTAGCGAACAAAAAAATGTCGAGCTCAATGACGTTATAAACAAAGAGCTCTCTTGGGAGGCACCCCTTGCTTATCTTTTTATTTTTTGTATTTCTTTTCTTTTATTTTGTTTTGTGCTGGAATAAGCTCCCGCGTGTTTGTGCCGCTTCTCGCCTCTCAGCTTGGACTCAAGCCGGTCTTTAGCTCAAGTTTGGGGGACGTATTTTCCAACGTCTGTGCATCAAACGCTAGGGAAGCATCTTCTCCCTCTCTTTTCCTTTCCTTTTCTTCTTTTCTCCCTCTTTTCTCTCTCTTTATACTTAACTTTAAACATTGGGGACAATGTTTAACTTTAAGTTTGGGGGGGGGGGGGGGGGGTCCCTTAATATTTTACTTTAGAAAAATAAAAAATTAATTTTATAAATTTTAGAAAAATCAAAAAAGTTTGTATATATTATATTTTTGAAAAATCAAAAAATATATATATTAAAATTTTTGAAAAAAAAAATCCCAAATTAAATTGAGTTAATTTTTGCCAAATCAAGTAGTACCCTGCTACTTTGCTTTTTATTAATTTTTTAAGCTCATGTCTACTTGCTTAGTTAGAATAAATTAGATTGACTTTCTGTTTAAATATGTTTAGCGAGTAGTATGTTGACTCATGCAGTGTTCCTATTTAGGGTAGTATGCTACTATTGAAAAAATTCTTGAATTTTTCTTCACTTTTTCTTAGCCTTTCTTTTATTTCTTTTTCTTTTATAAAACCCATCATCCCTTATTTTTCATTATTAAAATCTTTTTAAACGTTAATTAGTATTAAGTGTAGTAGACACAAATCGGTCTAGACGCTTATTATCATTGATTTCACGAAAGCATATTCTCTATTTTTTATTTTTTGTTCTTATCCTCTTTTGAAATTTCAAAGCTTTACTTTGAGTGGATTTAGGAAGCATGAAAATGATTTAGACATTTCTTTTGTAACGTTTGAGCCTTTGCACCCCGCCAAACAATAACCATTGCTAGCCATTTTTGTGTCTTTTCCTTTCCCTTTGGTAGCCCCACTTTTTATTTCACCACGGCACAATAGCTTACCTATATTCACACTTTAAAATTATTTTTGAGCTTTAATTTCTAATGTGCATCTTTTTGAAAAATTAGTGGAAAATCTTTGTATTATCTTTTGCTATAAAAGTGGAAAGTTTTAAGTATATGAAAAAAAGAATCAAAAAAATGAAAAATGAGAAAAATATTTGATGAAAAAAATAAAAGAAAAAAAAGTATTTATTTTGGCTAGTTTTATTTTGGCAAAGCTCATTTAATTTTTGTTTTAAGTGTGCAAATACCCCTCATGTTTATCTTTTTAAATATCGCACCCTTAAAACCTAAGCCTAATTGTACGCCTAATTGATGACTAGTTCTAGTCATCCTTTTTGGGGGTAATTTAATAGTCAAAATTCCTGAGTTTTATATTATTTTTGTTATTTGTATGCTTGTTATGATTACTATAAGAACATATAGTTTTATTATATGTATTGTTGTTATTTTGTGTTATTAGTGTTATATGTTATAATATAGTTTATATGTAATGTTATTTTATAATGTTTAATATTATGTGTTTAGTTTATATGTTTATGTTCAATATTATAGTTTATATGTTTATATTATTGTCATGTTATTTTGTGTTTAGTTTTATTTTCTTATATAACTAATTATTGTATTAGTTATTAGTTTTATGTTAGTCTTAATTAAATAGGATATCATGATTATGAGCTAATGTTTATTTTATTTTGTAGGTTTATTGTCCAATTGATGAAGCCCACAAGGCATGGACAGCCCTTGGAGCAGCCCTTGTTCAAGCTTGGCCCTACCCGAGCCCCTCCCTCAAGTACAGCCCAAATCATCAAGCATGCAGCCCTCTTCCACTTTGGTGCAGCCCGGCCCCTACATGTAGCAGCACAAGCAGCCCATTGAAGCCACTCTTTCATGCTACCCGAGCCCACCAAAGGAGCAGCTCACCATGCAAGTGGCCGGCCCTCTCCACACTCCAAGCAGCCCTTACTTTCTTACCCGACCCCCCCCCCTTCCTCTCTCTCTTTTAATATGGCCGGCCACATCTTTCCCCTCTCCTCTATCATTTTATTTTATTTATTTGCCACCTTTTCTCTCATGCATGCATCTTCCTCTCTCCTCCTTAAATCCTAATGCATGAACCAACTTTCCCCTTGCAAGTGGCCGGCCACCCTCCATTTTCATCCCCCCTTGGTTGTTTTATTTTTTTTATATTTTTCATTCCCATTAATACAATACATGCATGAAGCCATTCTCTCTCTCCATCATTTAATGAAGTGCATGAATCATCCCTCCAACAAGTGGTCGGCCACCCCTTGAAATTCCTCTTCTAGATGCTTCCCTCCATGCCTATAAAAGGAACCCACATCCCATGCTTTGGAAGAGTTGATTTTTGGCTTGAAGCAAGAGAGTGCTTTGTGAGAGAGTTTCTATTATTGTAATTCTCATTTCTTAGTCTTTTCTTCTAGTTGTAATTTTTAATTGTTGTCTTAAAATTTCGTTCAAGTGTGTTTTGTTTTAGCATTGTACACCTTCCTTTTTAATAATAATGCAATTGTTCTTCTCTTTTCATTTTGTTATTTCTCTTTCAATTATGCATAACTAATTCCTTATAGCATTGGATCGTGAGGATCCATGAAGTGAGATGAGAGATTATTATCTTTCTTAGTTTTATTTTTGTCATTTCATGCTCGATCCTTCTTTGATTTATTTTTGCGTCGACTCCGTATTTCCGGTATACGGTAGTAGGCCTTGTTCTCATTTCATAGTAGCCGAGAGGCTCATGATTTGAAAGATCACTCAAAGAAGGAAGGAGTTGAACGCAATCCTAGAGATAGGACGACGTAAATCCTCCGGATTGGAGTCAAATCCAATAGTGCGGATCACCCCGATAATGCAACTTTAGGCTTCTTCGGTTTGTAAAGAGATTTCGATCGAAGAGTCTATAAGTTAGGAGACCTAATACTCTAGCGAGATTTTGTCTTATTTTCGGATCCGTCACGGTCGAGTATGGTTTGCAAAAATTAAAACTATCTTTTATCTCTCTCATCTAATTTCATGGTGAATCATTGATCGAATGCTAGTTTTTTTATATAAGTTTTTCGTCCCGCAATTTGTCTTCGTTTTAATTTAAAAAAATTCTAAAAATCCGACTATTTTCCGGTAGGATAATATTTCAAGCGTGAGTAAGAGTACTTGACAGCCCCGAGTTTAAATACGACCTTGGTACTATAATTCGACAGGTACGCTTGCCTGTTCGGGTTTTGGCCCACCAGGTTTTTGGCGCCGTTGCCGGGGACTTTTTCTTCGTCAATATTTCGAAAACGCTTGCGCTATTAATTCTACAAAAATCAAAAAAAAAAATTATATTTTATTATATTTAAATATTAATAATCAACCCACTTCACTTTATTTCTACTCCACCTAAACTCTCTCGAAAAGGGTAAGGGGCTTTAAGCGCCACCATTTTACCTAGTACCGGGCGAACCCTTCACCGGGTAGTCCTCGGGAAGTTCGAGAGCCAAGCCGTAAAAAAAATCTATTCAAAAAAAAAAAATCCTTTCTTTTCCTCTTGTTCTTTCTTTTCCAAGCTTTCATTTTCATCTTCCCTCGCTTTCTTTGCTAGTGCATGACCCGAGCGAATCTGTCGCTACTTGTTGATTTGGACCCAGAAATCGAACGCTCCTTTCAGAGACAACTACGATTCGGGGCTTCCACTTCTCAAACAGCGGTTGAGGATTCCTTTGGGGATTGTAATTTTAATTCTGAAATGGGAGACCCTAATCCAGGAGTGGCTCAGCAAAGGACTATGTCCGATTATGCTCGACCCAACTTGGAAGGGACAGAGACAAGTATTGTTCGACCTGCAATTGCGAACAATAACTTCGAGCTCAAGCCTAGAATCATTCAAATGGTGCAGCAATATGTACAGTTCGACGGATTACAAGATGAAGATCCGAACTTGCATATTGCTAATTTTCTCGAAATCTGTGACACCTTCAAGATCAATGGTATTAAGGCAAGTGTACCTATCGAAATATAGCATAGGATATGAAAAATATCAAGGTCGTATTTAAACTCGGGGCAGGCAAGTACTATTACTCACAACGACTCTATTATCCTACCGAACGATTAATGAGTTTGAAAATTAAAATAAACTTAAACTTAAAAAGAAATAAACTATTACGAGAAAAGAGTGCTCGATCAACGATTCACTTTGAAATAAAATAACGAAATAATTTAGTTTAACAATTGTAAATCTATTAAGACCGTGACGGATCCAATATTAGGAAATAATCTCGCTAGAGCATTAAATCCCCTAACTTATAGACGTTTCGACCAAAATCTCTTTCAAGTCAAAATGGCCTAAAGTCGCATTATCGAAGTGACCCGCACTATTGGATTTGACTCCAATCCGGAGGATTTACGTCATCCTATCTCTAGGGGTGCGTTCAACTCCTTCCTTCCTTGAGTGATCTTTCATATTCACGAGCCTCTCGGCCACTCGAATATGAGATCGGATGCCTACTACCGTATACCGGAATACGGAGTCGACACAAAATAATTCAAGGAAGGATCAAAATAGAAAAATACAAAATGCAAACATAAAAAGAAAGATACGTTATTTCATTGCAAAGATCCTCGTGACCGGGCACAAAAATTATTTAGCTACGCATGATAAGAAAGAAAACCAAAATAAAAGAAGAAGAAAGTGTTTTCATTGCATAAAAAGAGAGAGAATACAAAATAAAGACAAGATAATATTGCACTAGTAAGAGAACTATTACAACAATGAAGAAAGAAATCTACTTAGCAATAAGGAAGAAGAGAAGAGAACTACTAACACTCTCTACCAAAAACTACTTAACATAAACAAAGGGGGAGGGGTTCCTTTTATAGGAGAGGGAGAACATTCTAGATGGAAATGAAGAGGGGGAAACCAAGGGGGGTGGCCGGCCATGCATGTTGGGGGAAGTTCATGCATGATATTAAATGAAGGTGGAGAGAGGAGGTATGGATGCATGTATGATATTTAATGGAAGTGAAATGGAAAATATAAAATAAAGAGAGGGGGGATGAATGGAAGTGTGTAGAAGGAAATAATAAAGGGGAGAGAGATGAATGAGGTGGAGAAAGGTGCATGCATGAAAGTGGGAAAGAGGGGGTGAATGTGAAATAAAAGAAGAGATAAAGAGAGGGGGGTTCGGCCATTTCAAGGGGATGAATGTATGCATGTAATAATGAGGAGAAAAAATAATTATAGTGGGGAGAGAGAGTGATGAATTTGGCCGGCCAAGCATGGGCTGGAATATGGAGGGAAAATTATGCAAAGGTGGCGGGCTTGAATGGGCTTTGATGTAGGGGCTCGGGTTGGTCTTCATGGAGGGCTCGGGTAGCATGTGGGCTGCACTTAATGTGGCCGAGCTGCATGTATGTGGGCTGAACTTGCATGAGGGCTGCACCATGTTCAGGTTTGCACTTGCTTGGGCTTCATCATTCAAGTGTACCTACACAAATAAACAAAACATTAGCTTAATATTAAACATGTAACTATCATGATATTAAATTAAACTAAACATAATAAGTCATACTATTAATTAGTTATAAAAACTAAACAAAAATAAACATAACATTAAACATAACAATAACAAACATAATAATAACATAACATAAACATAACATTAATTATTTAAACTTAACAAACATAACACAAAAAACATTTATAACTTAAAATTAGACAAACATGAAACATAATACATAGCAAGTATAATAATATAATAAAACTATATATTTTTATATAATAACATAAAATAAAATTGCGACAAAACAATAAAACTATAATTAAACTAGTAATTATAATATATTATAAAAAGATATTAAAACAAGAAATAACAAGCATAAATTATAATTAAACTTAGTCATTTAGGCTACTAAATTACTCCAAAAATGATGACTAAAACTACTCATCACTAATCAAAGTCCTAATTATTTATGCTTTCTACGTTTACTTTTTAGTATAATAGCGAGAAACTAGATTGAGTAAGTATTTTTGATAGAAATATTGAATTTTGTCTTGATTGACTATGATTTTAATTTGTCTCTTAGACTTTAGTAGTGACTCAATGTGCTTTTTTACTCGTTACTTTATTAAGTTTTAATTCTGTAAAAATTTGGGATGATTTGTTTTTATATTTAGTAAAATTTCTAATATTCTGTGCTAAGTTAAAGTAGGACTTTTTGGTTCTTTTTCAAAAATTTCTCTACCTCTAAATTCCCGTCTTACTCGTTTATAGCATTTTTAAACTTTTCAATTAATCCTCTTTATTTTCTCTAACTCGTAGTCTTTACTTGAGGACAAGCAAAATAATAAGTATGGGGGAATTTGATGATGCATATTTTAGCTTAATTTATTAGGGTAAAAGGATGTTAATTTCTTTTTAAATCTCTTTATTTATGTAATTTTATGCTTCTTTTTATGTAAATATTATATTTAATATTTATTTTCTGTTTTTGCAGGTTTCAGCAAATTTCACGAAAAAATCCCATGACACGCCCCCCTGTCACGCCCTCCCCGGGCGTGACCAAGGGCGTGTCACCTGTTCCTAATGTTAAAAGCTGCCAGAGGAATTTCCTGCCAAAAATCCCCTAACACGCCCTACCCGAGCATGTCCCCGGGCGTGACACGGGGCGTGTCACCCTCTGCCCAAAGCCTATCGCCGCATTCAATGCATTCTCCACCGCCTCACGCAACAGTACTGTCATGCCCCGTATCACGGGCGTGACCTGGGGTGTCACTGCCCCCTTTCCGACGTTTGATGGACCTGCGACTGCTGATTTTGACTTGACATGCCTGTCACGCCCCCTATCACGGGCGTGACCGCCATCGTACCGAAGCAATCATCATTCCCGCCAGATTCAAGCTCCCAAAGTCAACTACGTACCTATCACGGCCCCTTACACGCCCTCCCCGGGCGTGTCGCCGGGCATGACCAACCAAAGAATTTTGCCTATAAATTCAGACCCCCCCTTCCATTTCAGCAACTTTTGGTGGAGAGGGGGAGGTGTTGCCCAATGTTTCCTTGCTCTTTTCTTTTCTCTCTCCCTCTCTCTCTCTCTTATTTTGTAATTTTTCCTTAACATAGCTTAGTGTTTTGTTTTTGTATTAGCTCTTGTATTTCGTTTAGTAGCTTAATGTAGGGCTAGAATAGGTTTTAATTTCATGCACCTGTAATTTCCATTTCATAGTTATAGCTCTCTTTTTCATTAATAAAAGTACTCTTTTCTTATCCTTGTGGTCTTATGCTTTACTACTCATCTCTCCTCCTCAATTTCACCATGATTAACTAATCCTCCTTGTACTCGATCTTGATGATCCGAGGTTCGAGCGATTAAGTTATGATGCTCTAATTTGTCTTTTATTTTTAGGTTCTAGGCCTTGGATTACTCTTGATTTTTCATGGGTTGGAGGTATATTATCGATATACTCTCGAGGTATATTATCGATATATACTCTCCACCTTTGCTTTCATTCTGGGCTAGACGAGAGGTCGATAGAATGAAGTGAGCATTCAATAGTAAAGGGAGTTGTACGCACCCCTTGGGAGAGGCAGACGTCCAAATCTCCCGGATTGGAGTAAAATCCAATAGAGGGGTTCACCGCGTAACGCTAGTTTTAGGCCTTCGATTTAGACGAGAGTCGGTCGGAACTTCCTAAACTCAGTTGGGCACGAATTCGAGAGAAGCGTGCTCAAGCTTTAGGAACCTCAACGGTCAAGGACATTTACCCTATTAAGCTTAGGTTTATTTATCGTCTTTTTAATCGACTCTTGCTGAGGTGATTTAAGATCGAGTGCGCCTCTTTATTATTAGCTCTAACTCTTTTTATTTCTGCAAATAGTTTAGTTCTCTTTTTATTTCAGTATTTTAATTCCTGTGTTTAGTTAATTAATTAATAGAAAATCATTTGATAAAATAATAGCGAACTCCTCTAAGTAGAAGTAATCATTACGCCCCAGGGAAATACGACCTTGATACTAATCTTTAGTATCCTATACTATAATCGATAAGGTACGCTTGCCTTTATTGGATATAGAATCGGAGAATATTCTCAACCACCACATCTACTTTCTCTTCTCTAACCCTCTCTCCGCAGTTTGTGAATTTTTGTATCAGCTGGCACAATCCCTCAGTGTCTAGAGGTAGCCAACCTGTCAGGAATGTTGCAGGAAGGCGGGCTTATTTTCAAGCTAATGTGAACCTAGGACCCAATAGAAATTGGGGTCCTAAGGTGAGATAAACCTTGTTCCTTTTTTAGGTTACTTCAAGTACCAAATCCCCTAAATGGTACTTGGATAGTGGATGTTCCAGGTGTACAACCTCGGGCTCACAGGAGCATTTTAGGCTCGAGTACACGGGGAAGGGAAGGACCGATGGGCTCTTTTAAGAGTCTTCACACTAGGTGAGTGGGTCCTAGGGAAAGGGCCACTCGTTGATTTAGGTGAGAGCTACGCTAGGAGAGAGGGGCCCAGCGGCTCAGGCGATATCAATCCTAGGCGAGATGGTCCCAAAGGGGAGACCATTCGCAAGGCGAGAGCCAACCCGCTGGGCGAGACGAGCCCATATGAGGGATCTCTCACCCGCGAGACGGTGCTCTCGCCGAGCGCCGGTTTGGCAAGGGGCAAGGCCTCGGTTCAGTGGTGGGTTAGGATCGGTTCAGTTGGAAGATGGATCACCTTTTTTTCCCCAGGTGATTTTACGCTTTTGCCCTTGGTGGTCTGCATGTAGCCCTTCAGAACAGCGGGGTTTGGCTATTGGCCGACCCAACTAAGGGTATCTTGGTAATTTCAGGTCGGTTCATTTTGGTTATTGGCAGATCAAACTCAGAGGCCTATAAATAGACCCATAGGGGTTCTTAAGAAAGCAAGCTTTCCCATAATTTCAAGAGAGATTTTCATGTGCTTTCTGAGGAGCTCCAAGCCCAGCTTTTGGCTTTGGAGGGGAAGCTCTCAGAGATCTTTTGGGTAAGTGGTAGGACCTCTCTGCTGAGGCTTTGGGTCGGTTCTTGGTCTTTTTCAACCAATCAGAGGTTTGAGCTTGGGAGAAGTAGGTATTGGCTACGCCCCTATTTTCGAACTCTCATTGAGGTCAGGTTTTGTCTTCAATAGTTCTGGTGCGGTGAGCGTTTAAGGTAGCCAATACAAGAAAGCCTTGAGTTTGGTCCCATTACTAGAGGTGAAGGTGAAGGATCTGGCTCAGGAGGTTTGTCCACCCGGGGAGAGGAGGTAATGAGGAAGATGCTGGAAGACTTCAGGCGAGAGGTCTTGTAGACCATCAGCTTGGCCTTCTCAGCAAGGAGCGAGTGGGTGACACCTCACGTTCCGGTGGAGGCTGTCCCACTCTTGGGCGATAACGCCCCTAGGCAATGCCCCTGGAAGGAGGTTCCGGCAGAGTTTGGCGAGAGAGACGTAGCCGCGCGAGAGATTTTCCCAGGCTAGCATCCCGGGAAGGAGGTTCCGGTAGAGGTTGGCGAGAGGGAGGCGGCTGTGCGAGAGCTCTTCACTGTGCATGGTCTCGCGGATCGGGCTAGCCAGCCAAGACTGCGATACATGCCCTCTCGGTAGGCAGGTGGCGAGAGCCCATTCAGAGAACTCATCATCTCGGCTCCGATGCTGGAGGGGTTTCGGGAGCCCGACAAGTCCTACTACACGGGAAAAGATGACCCTATACAGTACGTGCAGTGGTTTGAGGATGTTATTTCGATAAGGCAAATGGCATATGCCTTCATGTGTCGGCTGTTCGCCATCACGTTGAAGGAGAAGGCATGGGACTTGTTCCACCAGTTGCCGACGAGCTCGATTTACAGTTTGTAGGACCTACATCAAGGATTCCTATTGAGGTTCTCAACATCGAAGAAGCGGAAGAAGGAGGCGGAGTGCCTGTTTGCGGTGAGGCAGAAGTAGGACGAGACGCTGGGTCATTATGTTGACAAATTTCAGGAGGAGATCCTCCTGGTCTAGGAGGTCTCGGTGTACGCACTGATGCTCGCCTTTACCCTAGGACTGAAACCGGGATTCTTTTACATGGAGCTGAAGAGAGTGCCCCCCTCTCTTTTGAGGAGCTCATGGAGAGGGCGGTAAAGGAGATAGATTTCGAAAGGGCCAATCTGGCTTTTGCTAGGAAGCTGGCCAGGTTGGCGGAGGATGATGTGAAGGAATCGGGAGCAGGAAGATAGAGGGAGCAGAGGGAGCAGAGGGAACAGAGAGAGGAGAGAAGGAGGGAGGAGCCCTAAGGGCAGGGGAATCAGGGGCAGCATCAAGGATGGGGGCCCGGGAGCCAAACTACCGGTTGGGTTGGAGGCCTCAGGAGGTTCACCCCCAGGGACAAGGAGGAGGCTTTCAGGGAAGAGATAATTTCCGTGAGCCAAGGAGGTTCGAGAAACCGACGTGGAGGCAGGGTCCGATGGGTCACCTCCCGCCGCAGCAGGATGCAATGGAGATCGGCTGAGGTAGAGGAGGAAGGAGAGGTGTTCGAGGGGGATCCGGAAGAAGAGGAGGTGGAGAAGGAAGAGGGGGCAGGGTAGCGTTGCCTTTCTGTGACTTCCACTAGGAGGAGGGTCATGCGACGGCCACCTGCCAAGAGTTCTTGGAGATGAGAGAAGCTAGGGGCTGGGGAGGCAGGATCCACCGATAAGGATCATGGAGGTGCAGCTGGGATAGGGGAAAGACAAGTGCGAGGACCGAGCAGATGTGGGGACCCGAGGAGGAATCGGGGTGATCAATGGAGGAGTTTGGATTGGGGCAACTCGGAAGGGGAGCCTTCAGACCATGTACCGAAGGGGGGTCGCCTCGACCTCCCTGGCTCCCCCACCAGAATAAAAAAATCACCTTTTCATCAGTAGATATGCTAGACTACGACGATCCATTCTGTGACACCCTAGTGATCCAGACGGCGGTAGAGAACTTCACGGTCTCTAGGATACTGGTGGACAATGTGAGCTCCGTGAATGTAATCTTCAAGAAGGCCTTCGGCGAGATGAAGGTCTAGGCCAAGAGGGTTTTAGTTTCGGATGGACCGCTGTTTGGGTTTTCAGGAGAGAGGAAGGAGGTATATGGAGGAGTAGGGATGCACGTGAAGTTGGGGGCATATCACGTAACTGTAGGTTCATGATCGTGGACGCCCCGAGCATTTATAACGCCATCTTTGGGTGCCCCCTCTTCAGCGCCTTTCGCTGCGTCCCCTCCTCATTTCATCAATTCCTCAAGTTCAATAACGGAGGGGTGCAGGTTAGGATTAGGGGGCTCCCGAAAGTGGCGAGGCACTGCTACGTGACGGCAGTAAACACTGTATCTTGGATGGTAGAGGCGGAAGAGCTGGAGAGGGAGATGGCGGAGCAGTAAGAGGTTGCCAGAGAGGAGGAGGAGAGCCTGAAGGAGGCAGGGGAGGAGATTGCAGAGGAGTAAAGAGAAGGAGGTGTGCACGAGGTCCAGAGGGACGGAGAGTCGGAGCCGCAAGAGGGTTGGCAGGTGGAAGGAATAGCAGAAGGAGTCGAGAGGGAGGCCCTGAGGGGCGTGGAGGTCGAGCAGCAGCAGCATGAGAGCCTGGAGGAGGAGATGGAAGTATAGGAAGAGCGAGGAGGAGAAGGAGTCGAGAGGGAGGCCCTAAGGGGCGTGAAGGTCGAAAAGCAGCTGCGTAAGAGCCTGGAAGAGGCAATTGAGGTTGAGGAAGCAGGAGGAGAGGAAGAGTTTGGGCAGGAGGAAGAGGCGAGGGCCAGCTGGGAGCAGTCGCGGCTAGAGCCGGCCGAGGAAGTGGTGGAGATGGAGGTCTTCACCAGCATAGGGGAGGTGCAGAGGGTGTTAATCAGCAGGGGCTTAAGTCCCGAGGACTAGGAGCGAGTGGGGGCATGCATCTAGAGCAACGTCGACATCTTTACTTGGAGCGCGGCTGACATGTCGAGCATCGATGCATATATGGCCTGCCATCACCTGAACCTGGACCCCCGGATGTGCCCCATTTTCCAGAAGATGAGGACTATCGCCACCAAGCTGGAGGACCAATCCGCGAGGAGGTCAAAAAGCTTCTGGAGGCTGGCTTCATCTCTGTGATCCAGTATCCAGGGTAGTTCTCCAATGTGGTAATGGTAAAAAAAAAGTGGGAGGGAAGTGACGCATGTGTATTGACTTTTCCTTATTAAATAAATCATGCCCCAAGGATTGCTACCCCTTGCCTCGAATCGATGTATTGGTTGATTCAGCCATTGGTTTTTCTATTATGAGTTTCTTAGATGCTTTATCAGGTTATCACGAGATCCAAATGCACCCTCCCGATGTCAAGGATGTCTCCTTCATCATGAGGGAGGGATGCTTCAGCAATAAGATGATGCCCTTTGGGTTTAAAAATGCAGCGGCTACATATCAGCGCATGATGGATCGGGTCTTCCAGAGTCAAAGGGGGAGGAACCTGGAGGTCTATGTTGACGATCTAATAGTCAAGAGCAAGTGTGTGGATTTGGACCTACGGGACCTGGAGGAGATGTTCGCCACCCTACGAAAGTTCAAGATGAGGCTAAACCCCTTGAAGTGTGTCTTTGGAGCAAGCCGCGTGAAGTTCCTTGGGCATCTTCTGACCCCGGTAGGGGTAGAGCCTAACCCGGATAAGATGAAGGCCATCTTTGAGCTGGAGTCACCACGTAACACCAAGGATGTCCAGTGCTTGACGGGCAAGCTAGCCAGGCTGAGCACATTCCTCTCCAAGTCCGTAGAAAGGTGCTCATCATTCTTCAAAGTGATGCATGGTAATCAAAGGTTCGAGTTGACCGCCGGATATGAAGAGGCTTTTCGAGCATTGAAGAGGCAGCTCTCCCAGGCTCCGCTGCTTCAAAGCCCAGAGGAGGGGGATGACCTAGCCTCTTACCTCTGAGTAGGAGCAGAGGTTGTGAGCTCTGTCCTGGTCAGGTAAGGGGGGAAGAAGAGGTTGCCCATCTACTACGTTAGCAGGATATTGAAGAAGGCGGAGCTCCATTACCCCATCTTAGAAAAGCTGGTGTATACTTTGATCATCACGGTAAGGAAGCTCCGGCCGTACTTCCAAGCGCATTCGATCATGGTGGTGAAGGACCACCCCCTTCGTAAGATTTTTGAAGGGGTGGAGCACTCGGGAAGATTGGCAAAGTGGTCCATCGAATTGAGCGAGTTTTATATCTAAATCGTGCCAAGACTCTCCATTAAGGCACAAGTGGTGGCTGACTTCTTGGCAGACTACGTTGTTGAGGTCGGGGCCGAGGAGCCATAGTCGTAGGGGGCATGGAAGATTATAGTTGATGGGGACTTGGGAAGGCATTCCCTCTAAGGAGGGGTGGTGTTGATAAGCCCTCAAGGGTTCACTATAGAACATGCGATGGTCTTGCACTTTCATGTGACTAACAACTAAGCGAAGTACGAGGCCGTGATAACATGCCTTCGTTTGGCAAAAGATCTTGAGATACAGGATGTGGAGGCTTTTACGGACTCGTTGGTGGTAGCATCACAGATTCGAGGGGAGTTTGAAGCTCGGGAGCCCACCCTTGTAAAGTACCTATCGAAGGTAAGGGTGATCATCGGAGGGTTTCTGACACTCTCAATCCAGCATGTCCCCAAGGAGGAGAGTGTAGCTGCTGATCGGTTGGCAAAGTTTGGACCTCGGGAAGGAGGGACCCTGACTGAGTTATTTCAGTCGGCGATCGAAGAAGGAGAATTGATGGTGGTGGATCGGTGACCCTCATGGGTGGACCCATGGGTGACTTTTCTGACCAGTGGCAAGCTTCCGGAATAGGATAAGGATGCCAAAAAAATTCAGGTACAAGGCAGCTCATTACCTAATGCTGGAAGGGTAATTGCATCGGAAGATGTTGTCAGGGCTCCTGGCAAGGTGCGTGACCGATGAGTAGATCCCGAGGATCTTGTAGGAATTATATTGAGGTGAATGCGGCAGTCACTCAAGAGGAAGGACGTTGGAAGCAAGGGTGGTAAGGCAAGGGTACTTCTGGCAGACCCTGGGGAAGGATGCGGCCTTGTTTGCGAGAAGGTGCAAAAAATGTCAGTTGTACGCCCCCTCCAGCTCTTGCCCTCTCAAAGGCTCCGGAGCATCACGACACCATGGCCTTTTACAATCTGGGGGATGGATCTAGTCGGGCCTTTCCCTCCAGCTAGTGGGTAGAGGAGGTTTCTCCTATTCATTATTGATTACTTTTCAAAATTGCTGGAGGTCAAGGTGTTAGCCAAGGTCACCTCACAAGTCATCAGGAATTTTGTCTAGGGGGAGATCATATACAGGCACGGACTCCCCCAGGCGATAGTAACATACAATGGGCCTCAGTTTGTCAGCGAAGAGTTCATCAGCTTCTGCACTCAGCTGGGGATATACCTTGGGTTCGCCTCCATGCATTATCCCAGGAGCAACGGTTAGGTGGAGGCGGCCAAAAAGATCATCATGAACCTACTCAAGAAAAAGGTGGATAACTTGAGGGGAAGTTGGGTGGAACAGCTCCCCTCGGTATTATAGGCCTTAAGGATGACCCCGAACACGGCCATCGGCTTGACCCCCTTCAAGCTATCCCATGGGTGCGAGGCGGTCTTGCCTGTGGAATTTGAGGTCCGATCCCCACAGTTCGCGGCCGCTGGATAAGGAGATGAGGCTTGGAGGTTGGAGAATAAAGGAGGGTTACGCCTCTCATTGGACATGGTGGAAGAGCTGCGTGATGTCGTAGCTATCAGGCAGGAAGAGATCAAATGGCGGATGGCAAAATATTTTGACAAGCATATCAGGATCAAGCAAATCGCAGAAGGAGATCTAGTGCTAAAGAAGGTCGATGTTGTGGGTAGGTCAGCCCCCGTGGGAAAGCTCAACTCAAATTAGGAAGGGCCTTATATTGTCGAGAGGGCCTGAAAGTGTTAAGTTGTCTACCTAAATCACCTAGAGGGGGGTGAATAGGTGAATTTGCGTCTATTTGCGGAATAAAAATATTTTAACGGACTTGCACAAAAGTAATCAAGCAATCACAAACGACAAGAAGATTTATAGTGGTTCCCCAACCTTGGGTACATCCACTTTCCCTCACCGATCTAGTAAATCACTAGACTTGGCTACTCCACTATCTCGGATTGAAAACCAATCTTACGTCTCGGAACCAAGTTCCTACAATCTCGATCAAAAAGGGATCTACACTCGGAAGATGAAAACTTCCTATAACTCAGAGATTAATCTCCTAGAAAATTTATAAAGAGATTTGAAATACAAACAAAGATTTGTCTCAGATCTGGAAAAATTCAACCCTAGGTCTTCTTCTTGAACTTGCGGCTTTTTCAGAAAATGTTGAAAAAGAGTTGAGAGATCTGATCTGAGAAATCTTAGACTTACTCGATCAAGTAGAGGATGAAATATCCTTGAACAGCAAGACTTACTTTATCGAAAATAGAAGTGGCGATCTTCACGTTAAGCGGTGGCGGCGGCTAAAAGTTCTATTCTTCTTGGAGAGAGACGGTCGATCAAGATGATAGAAAAATGTACGATTTTCCGCTTAGGGTTAGTCTTAATGAAAAGACTTATAGGAATTCCCCTAACGGTTAGAAAAGACATAAATGATGACACGTGGACCAATTACGTCGAGTAATTTTAAAATCCCGTCGATCTGGACTTAGAGAAATTTTCAGAAATATTGTCTGCTATTCTCGAGAAGTAGGAATGAGTTCTCGAGAACAAGAATGATTTCTCGAGAGCAAGTCTGTCTGGACGACAAGTTTGTACTCGAGAACTGTGGGCTGAACATTCTCGATAAATAACTAACTAGACTTCTCGAGAGAGGGACTTAGAATAATTTTTGCGACTGTCCTTGACTACTCGAGAAATAAAGGCTTGAACTTCTCGATAACCTTCGGCTGAGTTCTCGAGAACTATAAAAAGGTTTCTCGAGAACTAATCTCGGCTTCTCCAAAACTAGAGGAACTTCTCGAGTTCTGTTAAGTCTACTTCTCGAGAACTATTATAGACTTCTCGAGAAGTGGACTTAGAGAAATTTTTGACTTTTACAATTTTCTCTTCTCTTCAAGAATCCTATCCTCATTCCTTGATCCAAGTGCTTGAATATGAAGTGTAGCCCAATTGAGAGGCTACACATGAGTCAACACCTTTGATCATGCAGTGAGGGATTACACTGTATGGTCCTGTGTTCATGACCCACTGTAGAATGACATTGGTCTACACTTAGCAATGATAATCTGCAAACACACAACTTAAACCAAGATATCAAATACAACTTAATTTTTCTTAGTTCAAGGGTGACTTCATGCAAATCTGGGTTATTGTAGATGCAATACCCAACAATCTCCCCCCTATTTGTAGAAGTCAGAACCCTCTACACTAAAGTGAATTATACTAATAAAGAAAGAACTGTCAATGAAGAAATAGAATTAAAATGCAAGATAGAAAAATTAAACACACAATTAGCAAAACTAGAAATTGAATATACATAATGTTTTAGATTTCCAATTCAACATTCATTTCATCCATAGTCTCAAAAACAAATACCCATAGAAAATCATTCCTAGCTCTGATGTTGTCTGTCATGCTTATATTGTTGTCTCTTCTGATAGATGAAAGGCTTTAGGTAGTATCTTAGAGGTTTTGAAGGAGCCTTGGGATTATTCTTGTCATACTCTCTATCACATATCCTTTTTTTAGTCATGGACTTCTCATAAAGATCTCACTCAATGTAGCTGTAGTGGAGACTCTTGCTCTCATTGTAGTCCATCACTAATTTGAGAGTATCCAACATTAAAGCTTTGGAGGTAGGACTCCAGACTTCAGCAAATTCTTGTGCTTTTCTTTTCTCAGAAACTGGCTTGGGAACACTTTTGCTGGCTGAGGGGCCTTCCCCAAATTTCCTTTTCTTAGAGGTGATGATCTCAGGTAAACCTTGAGGAATAATATCATCCAATACTTGGTCATAAGAAGAAGGAGGAGGATTCTAATCTTCTGGCCTTGGAGAAAAGCAGGGCATCTGAGGTTGTTGCATCTGATCTGGCATCTGACTGGACTGTCCTTCAGCAAGTGGGTTCAGGTTATGAGGAATGGTATTAGGATCAACCTGAAATTCAGAGAATATTTGGTTGTGCATCCAGACTGAGGTGTCATAGGTATGAAATTTCATAGATTGAATTTGCTCTAAAACATTCTTATTAATTTCAAAAATTTTGTCAGCCCAGAACGTGTTTGCATCTTTAGTAAACTTATCCACAAGTTTTACTACAAATTCTTTCACTAGCGTCTCCCCCTTTCTGAATTCTACAGATAGTTTCTCAATAGCATCTTCTTTGAAGGTACCAACCTCTTCAAAGATTTTCATAACATGCTCTTGAGCCTTCTTTTCAAGTTCAATCTGATTGTTGGCTTCTGACAGGACTTCTGATGGGTGAACTTGTTGGTGGTCTGGCTAGAGGAGAAGGAGAAGGAAGTCTGATATCTTGAACTAAGGCTGCAGGCACCCCCTCAGTTACTACACCAAATAGTTCAGCAACATAATGAGAGGAGGGAGATGGGGTCCTGACCTCTTTTGTAGGGGCTGCAAGCTCTTTAGCCAGCTGCTTTGGATTCTTCAGCTTTAAATCCCATCAATGAATGGAGGCTAGGGAGATCTTCTTTAGGTGATGGATTGGAGTGCCTTTAGAAGTCTTAAAGATAGTTGGATCAATCTCATGCAACATCAGGGAGATTATCCTAGCATATTTTGGTTCTCTTATGCTGTCTCTAATTTAGTCAAAAATCATCAAACCATAAGGAAATCTTTTCCTACAGACTATGTCAGTCATGATATTGAAGAAGTCATTTGTAATAAACCCTATTGACCCTGTTCTGCTCCACAAAATTTTGCCAATAATTTCTACTAAAAGTTTGCTAACATCATTTAAAGAAGTCCTCCTAAGAGAAGTAATGTCATCTGGAACTCCACAGAACTGACAGGTTCTGTCATTGTCATCTTCTGTTATGTCATCTACATCATCTACATGAGGTAATATGAGAAGTCTGGACACTATGGTTGGGCTCAACTTAATTATAATGCCCTTGACTTTGGACTTCAGGACAGTGCCATTTCTCCTTATCTTAACATTTCTGAAGAACTCTTCTGCCTCAGGAAATAAAATCTTGCAAGATTCTGATAGAACGAATGTCAAACCTGCTGTGTCCAGGACAAGAAGAAGATTTCTGAAATCCTCTGAGAGCTCTGATATACCTGCTACTACTAGCTCACTGCCGATGCTGATTTTGAATTGCTGGGCCATTGAGATGAACGACGGCGATGGACGGAGATCAAGAAGGCAGCGGCGAGTCGAAGCACTGGTCGGCGGAAGACGAAGAGTTTTTGAGAGAGTCGAGTTTGAAATGTCGGTTGAATTTGGAATTCTAACATTTTATATATATATATATAACCCTAGTAATGCCGATTAGATGTCTAATGAATCTAAAATAACCCTAGGATTAAGGCAGAAATCGAGCGGTGTTCAAAACAGTAGAAATTGATAGAAATCGAAAACTGACAAGGCATTTCTCGAGAGGTAGGGTTAGTTCTCGAGAAGTGTAAGCCTTGTTTTCGAGAACTTTCAACACTTCTCAAGAGACTTGAAGTTTTCGAGAACTAGTTCTATACTTTTCGAGAAGTAATAATAGTTCTTGAGAACTGCCTTCCACTTAAGAAATTACTGACCTTTTTGAAGTTTCCTCGATTCTTGAGCTTTGAACTGATTCCTTTTGATCTATCCTTCTTTGTTCAGCATTCCAAGTTCAGTTTAGAAGAAATTGAACTTGTCCTCATCCAATGGCTTTGTGAAAATGTCTGCAACTTGTCGATCTGTTTGCACGTACTGCAGATCCAAATCCCCTTGCTCCACATGCTCCCGGATGAAGTGATATCTGAGCTTGATGTGATTTGTCTGGCTGTGCGAGACTGGGTTGTTGGCAATTGCTATTGCGCTGGAGGAGTCGCAAAACAATGGAATGTCTTTGACCTTCATGTTGTAATCTTCTAGCGGGTTCTTTAGCCAAAGCAATTGTGCACAACAACTACCAGTAGAAATATATTCTGACTCGGCCATTGAGATTGTGAAACAGTTCTGCTTTTTGCTGCTCCATGAGATAAGTCTTCTTCCAAGGAACTGGCACGTACCGAAAGTGCTTTTTCTGTCATCTTTGCTACCTGCAAAGTCTGCATCTAAAAAACAAATTAGTTCGATGTCATTACTTCTTGGGTACCATAAGCCAAGATTCGGTGTACCTTTAAGGTATCTCAAGATCCGCTTTGCAACAGCATAGTGAGATTCGTTATAGTTCACTTGGAATCTAGCACAAACAAATGTGGAGAACATTATGTCTGGTCTACTGGCAGTAAGGTAGAGCAAGGATCCAACTATGCTTCTGTACTTGGTTTCATCAAAAGGTTTCCCTTTCTCATCCTTGTCCAGAGACATAGCTGAGGCCATTAGAGTCCTCATAGAGGTTACACTCTCCATTCCGAAATTCTTAATCAACTACTTGGTGAACTTCGTTTGTGAGATGAAAATTCCATCTTAAAATTGTTTCACCTGAAGTCCAAAGAAATACTTCAGCTCTCTCATACTACTCATTTCAAACTTCCCATGCATAAGTTTAGAGAACTTTTTGTAGAGGTTGTCGTCTGTAGAACCAAAAATAATGTCGTCGACATAAATTTGCACTAGAAAAATCTTGCCTTTAATTTCCCTAAGAAATAATGTCTTATCTATCTTTTCCCTTGTGAACTTGTTCTCGAGGAGAAAGGTAGATAGTGTTTCGTACCAAGCTCGAGGAGCTTATTTCAAACTGTACAACGCTTTTGATAATAAATAAACATACTCAGGAAAGTTAGGATCAACGAAACCTGGGGGCTGTTTCACATACACTTCTTCCTTTATGTCACCATTAAGGAAGGCGGACTTCACATCCATTTGATAGACAGTGAACCCCTTCAGTGCAGCATAAGCTAGGAACAGTCTGATGGCCTCCAGCCTTGCCACTGGAGCGTATGTTTGGTCGAAGTCGATTCCTTCTTCTTGACGATATCCTTTGGCGATGAGTCTGGCCTTGTTCTTTATAATTGTTCCATCCTCTTCCAACTTGTTCTAGTAGACCCACTTCGTTCTGATGACATTCTTACCTGTGGGTCTAGGAACTAGTTTCCAAACTTTGCATCACTTGAACTTGTTCAGTTCTTCTTCCATGGCCAAGATCTATGATGTTTCTGAGTTGGCTTCCTCAAATTTCTTTGGTAGAACCTGTGAGAGAAAACTCAAATATAGATTTTCGTTAGTTGTACCTCGATGAGTTCTGACACCATCCCGGGGATCTCCTATGATCTAGTCCAATGGATGATCCTTCAGATGTCTGAGCTCTAGGTTTCTAGCATCGGGAGCTTCTTCAGCCACTGGAGTGACTTCAACAACTTGGATATTTTCTTCATCTTGATCATCTGCCTCTCCAATGGGGGTTGGAGTAGTGATCTTGATGAACTTTTCTCTTTCACCTTCAGTCGGTTCATCCAAGCTGATCTCTTTAATCCTTGTACATGTATCTTCAACAAGCACACTAGACGATTTGCTTTGCAGCAAGCTCGTCTCATCAAATACAACATGTATATATTCCTCTACAACCAGAGTTTTTCTATTAAAAATCATGTATACCTTATTATGGCTACTATAACCTACAAAAATACCTTCAAAACTTTTCTCGCTAAACATGGTAGTATGATACTTACCATTGTTAAGCACGAAGCATTTACAGCCAAAAAATCTAAAATATGAAACAGTTGGTTTCCTGCCTTTTAGAAGTTCGTAAGGTGTCTTATCGTGATTCTTATTGATGAGTGCTCGATTTTGCACGTGGCATGCAGTATTGACGGCTTCAGCCCAGAAGTATTCTGGTAGTGAAGCATCACTTAACATAGTTCTGCATGCCTCGATGAGTATTCTGTTCCTTATCTCAGCTACTCCATTTTGCTGTGGAGTGTGAGGAGAGGAAAACTCATGAAAGATACCAAGGCTTTCACATAATTCTGCCATGGACCCAGATTTGAACTCTGTTCCATTGTCACTTCTGATTTTGACTACGGAACAGTTGTATTCATTCTGGATCTGCCTGACAAAATTTGTAATGATGTCGAAGGTATCTGACTTGTGTTTCAGAAAGAACACCCACGCAAAGCGCGAGTAGTCATCAACAATTACCAACGTATAATCCTAACCTCCCAAACTTCTAACTTGCAGTGGACCGAACAAGTCCATATGCAGTAGATGAAGACATCTATTTGAATTTTTGTCAATAATGCTTTTAAAGGTAGCCCTGGTTTTCTTGCCTTTTATGCATGAATAACAAGGTCTATCTTTGACGTACTTGACATTCCGGGCATCACGTACTATGTTTTGGGAGAATATTTATAAATAGTTTTAAAATTAATATGTGCTAACCTCTTGTGTCATTGGTCACCAAGAGATGCACTATCTTTTGCCAAAAGACACACTGGTGTAGAAGAGTCTATACAAATGATATTTAAACAAAATATATTCCTGCTTCGAATGCCAGATAGAATCATTTCCATGTTGTCAACAGACTTTATCAGGCACTTGTCAGCGTGAAATTCAACTATGTATCCTTTATCGCATAGTTGGCTTATGCTTATAAGATTGTGTTCCAATCACTAAACATAAGCTACATCTGAAAGGGATACACTAATGTTAGTGATCATACCGTAGCCTTTAGTGATTCCTCGGTCTGAACCTCCAAAGATAACTTTTGGTCCGTTCAAGACTGGAGAATGGTTCTGAAGTAGGCTTATAGTCCTGGTCATGTGCCGAGAACATCCACTATCCAAATACCAGATAGGCGTTTTAGTGGTCTTTGGACATCCCTGTAATCATAATAAGTTTTCCTTAGGAACCCAAACACGTTTGGGTCCTCGGTCTTGTGTTAGAACACTCCCCCTATGAGGATTAGCATCATGAGTGGTCATTCTCATGTTGCCAACTTGAGTAGTTGCAACATTTCTTGGATTAAACCAACAATCGATGGCAAAATGACCAATCCTGCCACAGCACCAACAGTCAAACCTGTTGTATCTTTGCCTTAGGTACTCCTGCTTGACCTTCTGGGATATTGATCCAGCAGGGGTTGCATTCTTGGAGGAGGAAGCTTCATGATGATGGCAATCACATGACTTCTTCTCCTTCATGGGCTTTTCCACAATGGGTTTTACCTTTGGTGCTTTCTTGAAGTTATGACCATGATCATAAGGACCATAGTCCTGAAGAATGAATTCTTCATAATGTGCCTTGAAGACACTCTCACCAAAGTTTCTGGGACGAGTCCATCCTTGGTAACGATACTTTGGCTCAACATAAGTAGGCCTAGTCAAGTGGCCGTAGGATGAGTCAAGATCAAACTCATTAGTTGGAAATATGACTTTCTTAAAGATAGTTTGATCTTGAGGAGCCTTCCCCTTTGCTTTGGCTAAGTCTTTCTTGGCAGCCCTATTCCTTCTCTGAGCCTTATTCCTCCTAAAAGATTTACTAGGATCTTTTACATGGCCTAGCCCAGCACCCTTGGCCTGAGCAGAGAACTCAGCAACGAGAGGAAGAACTACCTTGGGCTTGGAGAAACCTTCAACAAGTTTCTTTTCGGCTTCTAGTAATTCTTCCAACTCCTTGATGATTTCATCCTTCAGATCAAGGTGCTTGGTAGCCTTGTTGAACTCATCAACTGAGTTTTTAAGTCTTCTCTGAGTGAGTCCATCTTAACGACTTCCTCTCTTAGAGAGCTTTCTATGGCCTTTAGAGACTTAATCTCTTTTGACTGAGTTTTCACGACCTTTCAACATTTCTCGTAAGCCATGACCGGTCACTCCTTATACAGGGCCATGAGTTCAGACTCATCTTCATAGGAGATGTCCTCATGATCATGCTCAGAAACTTAAGGTTCTGAAAGAGGGGTATGAGATTTTACCTCCCCAGTGAACTAGGGCTCTTGTTCATCACCTGATTGAGCCATGAGTCCAAAGTAGGCCTCCTCTTCTTCACTTGACTCAGATGAGTCAGAGTCACTGAGAGTCTTTCCCTTCATGGGACACTCTATACGATGGGAGCCTTGCAAAAGATCCCTTGGCTTATGCGCTTTTGCACATAAGTTAAGGTTACCTTTCTTACTTTCTGTTTCTGTCATATTATTATAGAATTGCTAGATTAGTTCTGCTGCCATTTGTTTCTTGATTAAATCTCCACCTTCATGTCCTTCCCTTTCTTCCTCTCCGCTCGGTACCTAGGAGCCATGGGGGAAGCGGTAGGGGATGATAGGGCTTAGTCTTTATCACTAACGGTTTTTGAACCGCATCATTTGGAGGATCGCGGAGCCCAGCATGGAGGAGCAGCCCCAGAGACCGGTGTGCTTGGAGATGGGGCAGTCTAGCTCTGGAGTTCATACAGCCGGGACCGTGAGTCTCGACCCTGAGTAGTTTCTATTTTTGCTTCCGCATGAGAGATTGTAGTGAGGACATGATGTATCGGGCATAAGCCCGCATTTATAGTACTCTGATTATTGTTATTTTGAGGACACTCCCTTCGTGGAGATTTTATTCTATATATGTGATTTACTTTCAGTGGACTTGCTCTTACTTCAATTGTTGTGCTACCTTTTGGAGATCGAATTTGGCCGGCAGAATCAGCGCCTTGTGGTGATGACCCTTCAGGATGTGAAGTTGTCACCGCAAAGCGGCGATTCTGGGCCTAAGACCCCAGGTTTTAAAAATAAAAAAAGGGGGTCTTACAAGTGGTATCAGAGCGGAACAACGATCTGAAAAGGTAGCAGTCCACTAACCCTGGGTCACCCCCGCTCGAGTTTAATTTGGGGACAAACTAAGCAGCGGAAGCAGTGGTGTGCCCATAAGGAAAATCACATGTAGAAGTCCACTTCTCCATTAATTGGAAGTCTTCTTTGTAGCCTACGACAAACCCTACCCCCAGTAGGAAGCGCCTCCGGCTGCAAAGAACATTTCACATAATTCTCTAGTCTACGAGTTAGACCCAGCCCACTAGGACTCACTACTAACCATGACGACTTTTTGTATGTCCTAGTCCGAAATAGATCATGGGTATGGACTTGGTTAAGGTGCGGAGATACCCAATGAGAATAAAGGAGGAGTTTAGCAAGAGAATGACTACCGAAGACATAAACTCAGGTGCCCCTACTATCCCAATCAAGGATTACTCAAACTGTCAGGACGGCCATATATAAGGAGAATTGAGGCCAATAATACATTAGTAGAATGGTAAAGACAAGTGGTCTTAACGCTCCTACCGGTAATAAGATCACTCGGAGACAACCACCAAGACAAACACCGAGGGTCGGACGGGAATTCAAGATGAGAAGATACCCATTTGGATTTGAGAATATTTTGACCCGGATAAGGTTGTCGTAAATGTGACTCAGAGAGTTTAAAATATGGAGTATACTAACGAGTTTCAGGTTGTAACCCCAAGTCGGTGATTGATGCCCTAGGGATTGTGCACCCAGATACGCCGGATATAACATTATAATAACAAAGATACTTAGCCCAAGAGACGTAGGGGCTTATCCTTTGTTTATTGGGGCTAAAATTTTGTTTATTGGGCAAATTAGTATTGGCTTGGGTTCCCTTGGACCTAGTTTAGGTAAAATGGCATAACAAACATAGTGAGATTGAAGTTGATATAATTCGACGTTATTCGGGCGAAGATAAGATTTTGTAAAAACATGTTTGGAATGATGACCTGTAGCATTACCAAGACAATGACATGGGAATAAGATGGAGTATTTGGCTGCGAGGAGTGTTACAGATGATATCTGAGACCGAGTCAGGGAGGGGCAGAGACAGGATGCCCAGTTAGAACCTATCTTTCAGACTTTGGAGGCAGGCGCTGCAGGAGATTACACACTGAGAGACGGCCTGGTATGCTTTAGAAGACGGATGTACATACCGGAGGGAGGCCAGATCTGAGAGGATATTATGACGGAGGTGCATTACAGCCGGTACTCTTTACACCCGGGGATCACCAAGATGACGACAGATTTGAAGAAGACGATGTTTTGGCCGGGCATGAAAAAGGACATTACGTACTTCGTGACCTATTGAGAGGCGTGTCAGTTGGTGAAGGCGGAGTGCAGGAACCCCGCAGGACTGTTGCAGCCACTCCCGGTGCCGGAGTGGAAGTTTGATGATATAGCTATGGATTTTATACATGGTCTTCCCCGGTCTCGGACAGGGAATGACTCGATCTGGGTGATTGTTGATCGGTTGACGAAGGTGGCCCGCTTTATACCGATCAGGAAGAATGACTCGGTGGGAGTACTGGTACGGAAGTTCGTGGAGTAGTATATCCGATATCATGGCGTGCCCCGGACGATAGTGTCGGACCGCGATGGACGGTTTACATCCAGGGAGTGGCGGTTAGTGCAGGCATACCTGGGCACCCGATTGACTTTTAGCACGACCTTCCACCCTCAGACGGACGGGCAGACAGAGCGCACCAACAGGACATTGGAGGATCTACTACAACTGTGTATACTGGACCGATGGGAGATGTGGGAGAAGATGTTACCGTTGGTCGAGTTCTCCTATAACAATAGCTACCAGTCCGGCATTAGGATGGCGCCTCATGAAGCATTGTATGGAAGAAAATGTAGGACCCCGCTTTCTTGGGTTCAAGATGAGGATCCGAAGGTGTTGGGATCGGATTTTGTTGAAGACACCGAGGCTCAGGTGAGACTGATCAGAGATAGGATGTTGGAGGTGCAGAGCAGACAGGCTAAATACTATGACGCCCAGCATCGTCAGGTGGAGTTTCGGGTAGGGGATTGAGTGTTCTTGAAGATCCGGCCCATGCACGGAGTCTCACGAGTGCGCGGTCGGAGGAAGAAGCTCAGCCCTAGGTATATGGGCCCTTACCGGATCCTGGAGCGGATCGGGCCCCTAGCCTACAGGCTAGAGTTGCCACCATAGCTGACATCTCTACACGACGTCTTCCACATTTCTTCGCTGAGAAGGGCTCTACTACGCCTGGAGCAGCGGATTTTGACCACCGAAGGGCCGGTAGCTTCAGACCGATCTGTTCACTTAGAGCCGGTTCGGATCGACGACAAAGGAGTACGGATCTTGCGCCGCAAGAAGATCCCCTTAGTCAAGGTTCTGTGGAGAAACCACGGTCAGGAGGAGCACACCTGGGAACCACAGGACCTGATGAGGCAAAAATACCTGGAGTTGTTCAGTCAGGTATACCTCACCACCTCTTGGTATACTATAATTTACCTTCTTGTACTAAACCAGTAAGATTAGATAAGGAAAATTGAGAACCTAAGCATGCGCAGAAAAGTAGGGGCCAATCTTTTGTTTATTGGGGAGATTGTCTTCGTTTATCAAACAAGTAGTCGCTTGAACCCAATAGAAAAATCGTATGGGATGTTACAAGTTTAGTTTATTTCGGTAGAAATCCCCGTATGCTCAGCATCAATTTCGAGGACGAAATTTTGGTTTTGTTTATTGGGATTTGTAACATCCCATTTCCGGCTAGACCCTTAGGAGTCGGTCTGTCGTGAGAGAACCCCAGAAGCCCAAGAATTGAAGTACAACGACTGAGACTTCAGGTCACGGGTTGGTCACGCCCGTGACCTATGTGTCACGCCCGTGACATGGGGCGTGACTCCTTCGACGATCGTCGATCTCCGTGAGACGATCGTCGAATTTGAAACCCGGGCATGTCACGTCCGTGACCTATGTATCACGCCCGTGACCTAGGGCGTGACTCCTTCGACGATCGTCGATCTCCGTGAGACGATCGTCGAATTTGCAACCCGGGCCTCACACGCCCGTGACCTATGCGCCACGCCCGTGACCTAGGGCGTGACTCCTTCGACGATCGTGGATCTCCGTGAGACAATCGTCGAACTTGCAGCCCGGGCATATCACGCCCGTGACCAAGGTTTCACGCCCGTGACCTAGGGCGTGACCCCCTTCGGCGATCGTTGATCTCAGCGAGACGATCGCCGAGCGCGGAATTTGCCTCTTGACTCTATCACGCCCGTGACCCATGTGTCTCGCCCGTGACCGAGGGCGTGACCACCCTTCGACGACCGTCGATCTCAATTCGACGATCGTCGACCCCAGAATTGGCCACCCGGGCCTGTCACGCTTGTGACCTATGTGTCATGCCCGTGACATTGACCGAAACGACGGTTCAGGCCCGAAATTATTCTAACACGCGTGGTAATAAATGCTGGTGTGGGAAGTTACACCAGGAGTAATTATGGGCCGTTTTCCTTCTGTAACTAAATAATAAAAGGAGGAAGTGTTGGTCTAATAGGAAATCACCACCTGGCAAACACCTCTTCGTTTTCCAGCGTTTCAACTGCCCCTACCATAACTGAAACACCATTAAGGGGAGAACATTCATGGCCATTAAGGCTTTACCCTTTACCCTCCCCACTTGATGATCTATAAAAGCCCCATTAGAGCAGGATGAGAGGTTTACTCTCTTGACCAACGGATTGAAGCCTTGTACCTTGCTGTAGGAGAAGTTCAGCAACGCCACCACCGCACCATGGCACCCCGTCGTTCTTCTCGCCTCCAAACCGCGAACAAGGTCCTCCTCTACTTCTTCTCTTATGGGTAGATCTTAGGATCTTAGAAATGAAGATCGTGCTCAAAGGAGCCGGACCTACCTAGTGTTTTCATGGAAAACAATGGAAAAGTATTGTTTCGAGTTTGCCGGAAACCGCCACCTCCGACAGTCAAACCACCGCCGACCGCTAGCCATCGCCTCGACGGAGGTGGTGGTGGTGGTGGCTGGCCAGGGAAGTGTCCGGACGGCCGGTGACGGATCACGGAAAGGTTACAGGAAAATATGGTTTCTTATGTTCTGCTTTCGGGTTCATGTAGAAGATGAACAGTAAAACCAGTTTATAATATATAAATAATGTATATAATAAATAGTGATAATATATATTAATTGAGTATATTTAGAGGCTGCAAAATGAGGCCCTTAGAGGCCGATTTTGGAAATATGACCTGTCACAAAAGTTGTAGCCCATCGAGTCTAGATTAATTTAAAATTGGTTTCAACTCGTTTAGGTAAGCGGTTTGACCGCAGCACCCGTTTTAGTGGGGGATGTACCTAGAGTTGGGCAGAAATTAAAATGGGTGCCCACTCTTCGTCCCTTGTCCAAATGACCTGAAATTTGGGCAGGGGGTTAACCTTAGCTATACCTAAAGGCAGACCAAAAATGAGAATTTTTGGAGATACTTTGCCTAAAGTTTTTGTTTTAATTTAATAAACTTAGAGAAATTTATTTAAGTAGTCAAATGACCTCCAAACCCTCCCAAATTTTGGTGAGTGGTCCCTGGCTATAAAACTTTACTTTGTACAAATTGTCAAATCATTTTGATGAGTTTTGGATAGGGAGTCACCTATTCTTAACTAGGCAAAGTGAGGCAAGTTTGAGTAAAAAGTGCACGAGAGGTTAGAACGGTCATATAACCTCAACTGAGGCTGATATCTTGACCACTGACTTGGAAGGGTTATTATAACCCACTTGGATAAAATGGTGTGGTTTACGGTTGGTTTACCCTAGGATCCAAACTCAATCCCTAGGTGGATGGTTTTGAGGGTTGTGAAGGATATGGGGGCAATTGCTCTTGTATTGCCTTGAAACTCTGTAGAGTTGATATTAGCATGATAATATTCTTCTGGATGGAACCTTGGAGAATTTGGAGACAAGTAGATGCCTCAAAACCTTAATCTTAGCTTTAGGTTAAAATACTAATTAAGCACAATCCATCACTAATAATTATCTAAAGGCTGTGAAACTCAGGTAGAGTTAGTTTTGAAGTGGGTAGAGCTTATAGAAATTTTACTTGAATTTTATGATGTTTATTTCCATCACTTCGTTTGTAAAGTTGATTTTAACCCCTATTGATGTTTTGATTATTTGTACCTTTCTGTTCAAGGGAATCTCATGAAATATTGGAAATATATACTTTAGGACAGAATGATTAGCCCTGAATTTTTGTATAATTTTTAGTTGAGTAAATCCAGTACTTCTTTCACAAAAGTTAAAAAGGGATTCTATGCTTTGAAAATTATTTAGGGATGATTTTTTTACTGAAAAATTATGAAACTGGTCCAGTGCTAATTTTAGGCCTTTATATGTATATTATAAATTATTTATAATTTTTGGAAGAATATTCTCTGTACTTGGTTCATAAATAATGGGAGATAGTAAATATTGCTAAAATAGTTTTAGTGCCCTTTTGATGATAGAAAAATTATGATACTTTGGATTTACCCTATTGAGATAACCTACTATTTATTATAAATTTGCTGGACATCTTGCATGAGAACTTAGGGTAGTTCATGTTCAAACTGGTAGCCCTTGAGATTTTTGGGGAAATTAATTAAATGCCAGATAAATTAGAAAAATTACCACATTCTGGATTTAGGCCATTTATATCATGATAAGTCTCCAGTAAATAATTTAGGGCATTTGGATTAGTTTTGGGATCGTTGCATAACCGGTTCGACATATAGTCTAGGTCAGTCTGCATATAGCAAATTTGTGAATTGCAATAGAACATGATCTGAGGAAGTCATTGGAGTTAATCATTTTGTCTGGGTGGGCAATTGTGGATGATATCACAATAGGATGATATGAAGAGTAGAGAGAAGTAGTGATAGCTAGAGTTAAGAGGTGCTCGGGTTCGACGAAAGATCGCCTTTCCCGAAGGGAGGAATGTTAAAAATCACCCTAGGATAGTCTATCGTAATATGAGAAGGGAATGGGTAAAGGGGATCAAACAATAACAATAAGTGCCTTGCGAAAGGGAATGATGGGCTTCAGCTACCATCATAGTTCCTAGTGCCCTTTGAGAGCCCTTCACGGGGAATACCGGGGGCAGTCCTGGGTTAACGTAAACTGTAATAACAAACTGACAAGAGTAACTTAGTAACTAGGGCTGCACCTTTCACAAACATTGTTGGCATAGGAAGATTGATGAGAGCTTCGGCTCGGTTGGTTTGGAGACGGACGTTTTGGTCCGGGGAGCTTCTGCTCGGTTTTTGTGTGTTTACGAGTAAACTTGCATGTGCATAAAAAGGAATGAAAATTAAGGTGGTGGGTCTTCGGTATTGGAGGGTCGATGCACCGATGCCAATACGCTGACTCGGCAAGTGTGGTTAGCACTTCGCCAACAGAAGTCCGGTGCGCCAGCCGACAAGAGTACGCAGCCATCCGCTTAGTGCACCAAGCGTTGAGGCGTACGATAGGGCTGACCGGTAGTGCTTTACTGGTTTAGAGGTGGGCGAGGCCCAACCCACCGCTTCCGTCTGCCACTACGGAGGTATCCTGGGAGGTAACGGCTCCGAAAGGGGGAACTAAAGGTCTGTGTGCACAGAGTCGGGTGTGTGAGTTGCACTTGCATGTTTCATCGTACCCACTTGCATGTCATAGCATAATCGATTCATTTAACCCTGACACCTAAAGTATAAGTGGTATGGGACGCTTATACATTAGGACCTGCAAAACGACCCCTTGGTCTATAAGCTTGTGTGGGCAAGTTTATAAATTAAGGTTAATTTCAATATAAACATATGTTGTTGTTTGATAACCGACACCCCAACGTATAAGTGGTATGAGACACTCTATACGATGGGAGCCTTGCAGAAGATCCCTTGGCTTATGCGCTTTCGCACATAAGTTAAGGTTACCTTTCTTACTTTCTATTTCTGTCATATTATTATAGAATTGCTAGATTAGTTCCGCTGCCATTTGTTTCTTGAATAAATCTCCACCTTCTTGCCCTTCCCTTTCTTCCTCTCCGCTCGGTACCTAGGAGCCATGGGGGAAGCGGTAGGGGATGATAGGGCTTAGTCTTTATGACTAACGGTTTTCGAACCGCATCATTTAGGGGATCGCGGAGCCCAGCATGGAGGAGCAGCCCCAGAGACCGGTGCGCTTGGAGATGGGGCAGTCTAGCTCTGGAGTTCATACAGCCAGGACCGTGAGTCTCGACCCTGAGTAGTTTCTGTTTTTGCTTCCGCATGAGAGATTGTAGTGAGGACATGATGTATCGGGCATAAGTCCGCATTTATAGTACTCTGATTATTGTTATTCTATGGACACTCCCTTCGTGGAGATTTTATTCTATATATGTGATTTACTTTCAGTGGACTTGCTCTTACTTCAATTGTTGTGCTATCTTTTGGAGATCGAATTTGGCCGGTAGAATCGGCGCCTTGTGGTGATGACCCTTCAGGACGTGAAGGTGTCACCGCAAAGAGGCGATTCTGGGCCTAAGACCCCGGGTTTTAAAAAGAAAAAAAGGGGGTCTTACAATGTTAATGCAAGACTCACTAGCAAGCTGGGCTTGGGTGCGTCATCAAGCCAACCCCCACTGGTTCAGAAAAATATACTAAGAAATCCAGTAAATTTCATCTCTGAAAAGGGTAAAGAACTAATCTATGAAAAACCCCCAACTGCAAATAGAAACAAACCTAACAAACAGAAAAATAGAAACAGACAAAATAAAAAAAAACAATGTTCAGTAGTTATCGTCGAATTCAGATCGACGAAATGTGAACAGATCGTCGAACCCAGATCAACGATCTATGAACGAAAATATTTACTATAGTCAATCGTCTTACTGCGATCGACGATTTATGTATGGATCATCGAGCAGAGATTGACGAACATGGGGCACAGAGAATGAATACTATCCCTCTCTGAGCAGAGATCGATGATCTCAACCCATGTCGTCAAACTCAGATCGACGATCTCACTATCAATTGTCGAACCCAGTAAGAAGTAATAAAACTCCTTATCCTGACAGAAATTCTTACTTTAAGAAAAACTCTAATCAGAAAAGGGAAACAGTTAATCCTTTCACACATTGGGAAATTCCACCTAGGAGATATCATCCACTAGGATATCAATCTCAGCCAGCTAGTTCTGTTATTTCAAGTTTTTTTAATCAATAAAATAAAGTACCCAAGGTGACCTGGGTTAAGAATAACTAACCTTTTAATTTCTATAGATAAAGAGATGTCCATCATATAACCAACAATGGTATCTGGACAGTGGGTGCTCAAAGCACATGACAGGATGGAAGGACAACTTATCCAGCTACAAGTAAAAGCTAGGACCTAATGTTATTTTTGGTGACTCCAACTATGGCGAGACTGAAGGCTATGGAGAAATCAAAATAGGTGTTTTCACATTCAGGAAGTTAGCATATGTAAGTGGATGAAACATACCTTGATCTCCATCAATCAACTTTGTGATGAAGGATTTCAGGTATCATTCAATCAGTCCTCTTGCATTACTTCTTCAGCTGATAGCATAGTTGTTTTAACTGGTTCTAGAGTAGGTAACATTTATATTGTTAACTTTAACTCAGCCATAAATGAAATTTGTTTATTTAACCAATCTAGTAATCAGAATGATCTATGTCATAGGAGGTTAGGACATGTAAATTTAAAATACATTGCTAGGCTATCAAAGGACAACCTTGTAAGAGGATTGCCTTCTTACCCCTATAAGAAGGAAAGCCTGTGTAGGGCTTGTGAACTAGGCAAGAAAACTAAAACTAGTTTCAAATCCATTAATAAGAGTGACTCACCTATTTGCTTCACATGGATCTCTTTGGACCCATTGCTCTACAAAGCCTAGGAGGGAATTCTTACACCTTGGTTATTGTAGATGACTTCTCCATGTTCACTTGGGTGTTCTTCTTAAAAAATAAGTTAGATAACTTTAAGGCTCTTACAGATTTTCTCAAGTGCATACAGATTGAGTTCTCTACTCAAGTTGTATTGATCAAAAGTGATCATGGTATTGATTTTGAGTCTCTTCTTATGCAAGAGTTCTGTGAGAAGGAAGGTGTCAGGCAATGTTCCCCTCAACAAAATGGGGTAGTTGAAAGGAAAAACAAAACCCTGATTGAAGCTGTAGGTACATTACTTGCTGATGCATACTTGCCCCTTTCCTTTTGGGCAGAGGTAGTGAGCACAGCTAACTATGTCCTGAATAGAAGCTTAATACACAAGCTTAAGGCTAAGACCCCCTATGATCTACTCAAAGGGAAGAAACTTAGAGTAGACTATTTTAGAGTATTTGGTTATGTCTGTTACATACATATTAACAACAAAAAATACACTAGAAAGTTTGAAGCCAAGTCTGAAATGGGAATTTTTCAAGTATATTCCCAAGTAAGCAAGGCTTATAGGGTTTATAATAAATTATCTTTGAAAATTGAAGAGTCTATACATGTATCTTTTGATGAAACTAACATGTTTTATAAGGAGAAGAATGCTTCTACAAGTCAGACTTTGCAGGTACCCTCATTATGTGAGAAGTTGGAAAATGTGACCCTTACCCCTGAGGCTGTCACACATCCTTCTCCATAGTTTGTTGATAGCAGTGATGAAGAGGGCAATGTTCAAACAGAAGAAGTTCCAAAAACAGTCTAGATTCCACCAGAGGAATCAGTCCCTGAAGCTGTTGAACATCCAACTCCTCCTGCTAATTTAGTCACACTTAGAGATCATCTTATATCTCAAGTGATTGGAGACATATAAGCAGGTGTGCAGACTAGGCATCAAATCCACCAGGACCTGATGCATTCCTGCTTCATTTCTCAAGTTGAACCTCATTCCATTCAAGATGCTGAGCAAAATCCCCGCTGGATCCTTGCAATGCAAGAGGAGCTTAACCAATTTAAGAGATGTAGAGTTTTGGAATTGGTCCCAAGACCAAAGAATTACCCAGTCATTGGAACAAAATGGGTGTTCAAAGACATGTTAGATGCACAGGGAGCAATTATAAGGAACAAGGTTAGGCTTGTTGCTCAAGGTTATAGGCAGTAAGAAGGCATTGATTATGATCAAACCTTTGCACCAGTGGCAAGGTTAGAGGCAATCAGAATTTTCTTGGGCTATGCTGCATCTCAAAAATTCAAAGTATTTCAGATGGATGTTAAAAGTTCCTTTCTAAATGGAGAACTCAAAGAAGAGGTGTATGTTGAACAACCACCAGGTTTTATTTCTCCAACTCAACCCTCTTTTTTTATAGATTGCATAAAGATCTCAATAGCCTCAAGCAAGCTCCAAGAGCTTGGTATTAGAACGTAGCTAGCTTCTTATTAGAGCATAAGTTTTTTAGAGGCATGGTAGATAGGACTTTGTTTTTCAAGCATCATCATGATAAAATACTGTTAGTACAAATATATGTAGATGACATAATATTTGGCTCTACAGATCCCAAACTATGCAAGAAGTTTTCCAACCTTATGCATTCTAAGTTTGAGATGAGTAGTATGGGTGAGCTCTCCTACTTCCTTGGTCTCCAAGTGAAGAAGGCACCTAATGGCATTTTCCTATCCCAATCTAAGTATGCTAAAGAGCTGATCAAAAGGTTTGGGATGACTGATTCCTCAGCTAAGAAAACACCCATGGCTATAAATGTTGTGATTGATTTTGATGAGCATGGGAAACCAGTTGATCAGAAACTGTAAAGGTCCATTGTTGGGTCCCTTATATATCTCACAACAAATAGGACTGATATAATTTTTGCTACATGTCCTTGTGCTAGGTTCCAGGTGAACCCTAAAGACTCTCACCTAGTTTTATTAAAAAGAATTTTGAGATATATTAAGAGTTGCCGAAATCTAGGACTCTGGCATCCAACTGAATCAGAATTTGAGTTAACTGGATACTCAGATGCTGATTTTGCTGGATGAAGAGTGGACTGGAAAAGCACATCAAGAACATGCCAGTTCCTTGGTGCTAAACTCGTCTCCTTGTTTTGTAAAAAATAGACATTTTTGTCTACATCAACAGCAGAAGCTGAATATATAGCAGCTGGCAGTTGTTGTTCCCAGATGCTATGGATACAAAATAAACTCCTGGATTAGGGATACAACTTAAATAATTCAATTATATTTTATGATAGTCCTGGTGCTATTTCTATAGCACAGAATCCAGTCCATCATTCTAGGACAAAGCATATAGATGTAAGTCATCATTTCATTAGGGAGTGTGTGGACAAAAAGAAAATTAATCTCACCTTCATCCCTTCTTATTTGCAAAGAGCAGATATTTTCACCAAATCCTTGGATGAAAAGAAACATCTATTCTTTATGAATCAGCCAGGTATGATTAATGGAGCTAAGATTATTTGACTTTCTATCTGAGATTGACGATTTGTTGACAGATCGTCGAACGAAGATCGACGATCTGCTAGCGTCTCATGAAGTTGATCGTTGAACTGAGATCGATGATCACTTCTTTGTGAAACAATTATCGTCGAACGGAGATCGACGATTTTTGGTTCAGAGAATTCATCATCGATCTGAGATCGATGATTTAATCTTTCTCTTCAATCTGCGGTTATCGAACTCATTTTATATTAAAAAATTTCGCAAACCAAGGATTTGAAGTCGTTTTTTATTAGTTTATTCTCCCGACTAATTCTGTCTCTTCATTTTCTTAAACCTTATAATCTAGGGTTTAGACGAAAATAGTCCCGCGCTTTCTATTTCCCTTCTGCACTTGATCTTTGTTTTCCTTGCAGGAACTCTCAAATGCCAATCACAACGGCAATTCTGTCAAACATGAAGTTCGATTCTGTCTTCGACATTAATTTTGAATAATTCAAGCACTATGACCAGATTTTTCAGAATGTGTTGAAATTATTTGATGAGCCAAGGTTATAGAAGTTTATGATGACAAGGATGAAGTTGCTAGTGACTGAAATTAAGGAATGGGCTTATACATTATCATCCCCAGATGGACATTCGTTTGTTGGAACCATTTCTGAACAAGCGGTAAGTCTAACCCCTGTTGTTCTTACTGAGATCTTTGGTTTCATTAATTGTGAAGATGATATTCAAGTGGATAAGGAAGAGTTTGTCGTCATACTTGTCAGAATGGGTCATGCTGATGCAAACCCTAGCAAGCTTCTGAAGAAGAACTTGTCGCCTCAATACAAGTTCTTGGCAGATATTGTGGGAAAAGTGTTGCTTGGGAAGTACACTACCCATAATAATATTACCAGGCATCAGTTTCTTTTGATGAGTGCCTTGGTAAATCAGAAGGCAGTGAATTGGGCTGCAATTTTGCTTGAGTTGATAAAGAAGAAAACAAATTAGAGAGAGGTCTCTTGGCACACTTCTAGGGATTTTTCTCACTGAAAAATGCCCTGAATTGTTAACATCCCCAAAAGTCTTTATTAATGCTTCCAAGAGGTTGACCCCAGTTCTCTTTGGAAAGTCGGAGAGGACCATCTCTAGGCCCTCCAAGGCTCCCTCCTCCCACCGGGCTTCTGAGGACACAAGGACTGTTTCAGTCGCTCCTCACCCTAGGGAAGATGAACCAGAGATTCCTCCTCCACCACCGTAATCTCCAGCTAGACCCCTTTCTCCATTGAAACTTCAACTAAATCCACCTTTAAGCCCTCCTCCATCTCCTCCTCCATTATCTCGACCACCAACTTATCTAGAGGAGATCATTTCCACAACCATCTCTATCCAAACCTCACCCACCTTTGATCTTAACATTCCTTCACCAACTCCATCTCATTTTCCTTCTCCACCTCTTTCATCATCTCATGCACTTTCCCCCGATTCAGAACCAATGGATATCCCTGAATCAGCCATTCCTCCTACCACTTCCACCATCTGTACAGCATGTGGACAATCCACTTCTTCTCTACCATCCACATCTTATGACCGATCTGTTATCATTGCTCTTCTGACCCCTACCATCAAAACTATTGTAGAGGATACCATTGCACCTCTCCTAGCTTCCATCAATTCCATTGTTGCCCCTATCTCTATCCCTTCTTCATCTAGGGGCCTGGCTGCATACACTATTGCTACCAGGTAGGGGGATAGGTCTAGTGAAAAAGTTCCCCCTCCTCTAATAGTGGCAGCAACAGAGGTAGTTACAGTTTTGTTAGTTGCAGATACAGTTTTGTTATTTTTGATAGATGATCCTTTTGACTCTTTGGAAGTAGAGGTTCTTTCTGTTGAACATACTATCCATCCTTTAGGGTAATTATCTGGTATCCTAGATCTTTTTGATCCTCTTTATAGCTCAATTCTTTCATTTGTTACACCTCAGTATTGTACAGATATTGTGTGTTGAACTGCTTTAGAAAGCACAAAGAGTTTGCAATAGTTTCTCCAGAGTTTTTCAGATCCAGTGCCTTAGCTTTCTGCAGCTCTAGAGGCTGAGCCTATCAGCTTGGCTGAGGTTGAGATTTCAGAGCCTAAGGCTTTCTCTCCTCCAACCTATGTCTATTCTACTTCTCCAGTCCCAGACTTGGATGACATTATAGCTGCTGATATAGCTGAAGAACTTTTAGGTTCAGTTTCAAAAGAAGTAATTGCAGAGATTAATGTTATGTATGATAATCTCCAAGCATCTTGTGATGATGATCAAACTGAGGATTCATATTTAGATTCAGATGACAGTAAAAAGAAGAAAAATTCCAAGAAGAGGAAAGCTCCAGTGAAGGCAGTGCCAAAGTCTAATCCTCAAGATGACATCCCTTACTTTATCAGGCATAACATTACTCTCACTCCAACAACTCCTCACTGGATGAAATTTTCTAAGAATGAGTTGAAGGCTCAAAAGAAAAGGAGAATGAATGGTTCCTCTCCTGTCAAAGTTTTCAGAAAGGATCCACCTCCTCCTCCTCCTCTTTCAGCAGGTGCTTTTGGCAGTGTTGCTTCTAGAACTGCTACCTCCTCTGAACAGCAGATATCTTATATCCCACAGTCTCACAGTATACCATCCAGGTCTTACTCTAGGGGTTATTCAATAGGGAGAGGTAGACAGCATGATCAGGATGATAAAGAAGACAGTTCATATTTCAGTAGGAAATTCAGAATTCCTAGAAAGTTTAGTGAAGTCAGACCTCCTCCTAACTTTCATGACAGTCAGTCCAAGAAATTAGCAACAAAAACAAAGTTTCAAGAACAATCAATTAAGCCCAGGAAGCATCAGAAGATTTCTCTTGATTCAGAAGGAGATTCATCACAGTATAAACCTGAGCTAGATCAAAATTTTAGGATGGCTAGGTTTCATGAACTGATTGCTCTCTCCCAGATGAATAAAGCTAGAGAAGAAGGAGCTGACCCTTCTCAATTTTTAACAATGTCTAAATACAAGGAGAAAGAGCTTGGAAGATTTGTTGTAGATAAGAATATTTTTGATGTTAATGCTTACATGCAGGTTCACCCTGAGGCAGTTGTTCCCAGAGCAGCATCTCTAAAGGTTCTTGGTGAAGCTGACTTAAAGATGTCAAGACAGCAAACAACAAATCCTAATAGAAAAATTGAATTTTCTAAGGCAGCTCCTGACAAGTCATAGAACTCTTTCATTTTGTGTTTATATCTCTTTCTGTAAATATCTGTTGAATTCTTTTTATATTCAAGACAGATATGTTTGCTTAGATTTGCTGTTGTATTCTTTTTTTCTTTTTAGTGACCTCACCCAAATAGGGGGAGATTGTTTGACCCCTAGTTTGGATTTGGGCTAGGTTCACTAATATAGGATGTATTAGACCCACATTGTATAGCCAGGGTCTAGTATAGTGTCTTAGGTGTTTGTTAGGTCAACAACTCAGTGAGAAAAGATCAAGACATCAGAGACTTAGAAGACAACAAAGACTGAACAAGGCAGAAATTGACTAAGTGGAAAGAGCTCAACTATCTTCATTCTGCGTTCGACGATCTCAGAGTTAATCTCTTAATGTTGAGATCGATGATTGTTGAACTTAGTTCGACGATCTCTGATCTACTTTTAGGATTTAGATCAACGATCAACCATCTCAGTTCGATGATCTTGAAGCCCAGTTTGGAAAGTAGAATTTCAGTTCAAAGATCACAGGGCTCAACTCAACGATAGAGGTTGTTTGAGTTCGACTATCACAGAACCAGATCGACGATAACTGCCAGTTCAACCATTATTCTTTGCAGTTATTGTTTTCCTTTATTGACTGAATATTTTATTGCTTATATGACTCTGAGCAATTGATGTATATATTCTCTGAATATAGCCGTTCCTTGTCAAGGATAAATTATTGGTATTCACAGAGTTATTATACAGCTATTCATGGGACAGTTAGGGAAATGAATTTAATTCCCTTATAGTCGTTGCACAAGTTCCCATAATTTCGGCAGTCAATCAAGGTGTGCCAGTTCACATTCAAATTGGATTATTCAAAGGGATGATATACAGTGAATCAAAAGAAGAATAAACATGTGATACACAGTGAAAAAAATATACATACATTCACACAAGTGTTTTTCTAGGAAGCAAGAAGAGACATTCTTCACATTCAGTTTAAGCTTTTTGGAAATCAAGGCCTATACCCTGAGCAAGGCTTTGGATTCCTGAACCATTCAAGATCACAGGACAAGACTTGACATCATCAGGATCACTCTCAAGTCTTCTCTTATTTGTTTGAGAACAGAGAAGACAACACAACATTCACTTTCCCCCCACTGTATACAGGGTTCTTACTCCCTTCAAAAGTAATTCTTAGTTGTGAGGTCTCCTGATCAAAAGACTTCAGTGGTTTTCCGGCACCTGATCAAAATCCAGAAGGGTTGCAATATCTCCCTAGAAATAGATATTAGTTGGTGGCAGTCACCTGATCAAAAACCCGAGAGTGATTCCTACAAGGGTATTAGAAGAGTGGATGTACCCAGATTTGGAGAACCACTATAAATTTCTTGTGTCGTCTGGTTGCTCATTTTCTTCTTGCTCTTGCTGATTGCTGTGATAATTAGAAAAGCTTGCCTATTTTGTTTTATTTATTTATTATTGGTATCACTTATATTTTAACTCTGATATAAAGATTAAAATAGAAAAAAAGTTTTAATACTCTATTCACCCCCCCCCCCCCCTCTAGAGTAGATCTGAATAACCTACTTCTTTCAATTGATATCAAAGGATTATCAATTGCATTAAGTCATTTCTTTTAAGCCACTCACACTGGAAGTACTTTGAGGCGAGACTAGAGGGTTATATCAGCTGGTCTCATGCATAAATGAGATGGGGGATGTTACGACTCGCGCTCTCCAATAAAGCAGCGAGACGAGACATAGCCACATCTCGCGGCATGAGTGCATCAAAGGGTCGTCTCACAGTAGACAAAACAAAGCAAAGAGAGAGGAGGAAGAGCGAGGCGGCGAAATGAAAGGGTAACACCATCTCAAAAATAGACGCAAGCCAAAAAATCATTTCGCAAAGTGTAAAATAAAGTAACAGGGCAAGAGTTAGTGCATTTGATCAATCTGCTCATCACAGTGTTATGAATACATTCTCAAACTGATCACAAAATTAAACTCAAAAAAGAAGAGAGGGTTTTGGATCTCGCAGGCAATAGGTCATTCCTCCTCGCTGGAAGAAGAATCTTCACTCTCCACGCCATAGAGTTGGGGGACCAGATCACGGGCGGTCACCATCTCGGAGTCTTCCTTCATGACCCCCAGCTCCTTCATCATCTTTAGAATCAGCTTCGCCATCTTTATACTGGCATCTCGGCACTGCTCCTCAACTTCATCAAGAGAATAGTAGGGCGGAGGGGCCTGGAGGGGTTCGTAGCAAGACAATGACGGGGCGCCGTCCCGGAGATGAGCGACCTAAGCTTTTAAATCCTTGTTTACCTCTTCCATGGCTGCCATGCGTGAGTGAATCCGCTCCACCATCTGAGGATCCAGCGAGATGATCCTTAGTTAATAGGGATGTGATGAAAAGAAGCTAATCAAGGGTAAAAGATTGAACTTACCACACCGCCCTGACTTTTGGCGAGAAGGGCCTCGGACACGGTCATCCTCTTTTCAAGGTCCCCCGCCCTCTCGCGCTCTGCCTCCAGCTCCACTTTAATGTCTTTCCACCTTTTGTTACTAAAACTAGGCGGTGTGAAAGGCATTGCGATAGCTTAAAGGCACGCAACTGGGCATTGGAGGTCCTAAACACCAAGTCTAGCGAAGACTCCTTCTTTACAGAGTCAGTCTCTGGGCCCCCGTACAAGCCATATCTGAGAGAAAAGGCATGGCTAGTAGGGTCGTCCTGCTCCTTTAATGAGGGGAGGAGGGTGGAGATAGACACCCTATTCGCATCCTTTAGCCAGGCAAGAACTGGGTCACCGACGACATCCTAAACCGTAGGGCCCATATTGTATTTTTAGTTTGAATAAGGGTCTTGGCGGCTGGATGAAGCGGCTTCACGGGACGACGAGGGGGCCGACCGGTCAAAGGTACCAGCAAGCTGGGCAGATAGGGCCGTCCCGCGAGTAGGCGAGATGGCATGCCAAGGAGGCGAGCATGGTGATGGGGATTCCCCTTCGGAGATGGGGCTCGGTGACCTAGACATCTCCTTCCTCCCCTTTGAGGCCTTCTCCCTTGTTCCCTTAGGGAAGGTCACGACTTTCTTCAACCTCTTTTTAGGAGGGCTGGAGCAGACTCTTCTGTATGTCTCTTCTTGAGGGTACGAGCCAGGGACTCCTTTGCCGCCTCTGCCGCCATACTGGCGAGTGTGAGGCCCATGTACGGCATTATATTACTCCTGTAAAGGGGGAGCACGAGGATGTTTCGCTCTCCTAAGGCAAGCAATAAGGTGATGAGATGGCGAGATGAAAATAATAAAACGCGAGACAAGAGAGAACAAGAGTACCATCGTTGGGGAGCACGGGTAGTAGCGAGTCGAGGCCCTGCCGCAGGAAGTGGACCTCAAAGTTTTTCTCGAAGAAGAAGTCGTACAACAACTTGTCAGTGCCGCCCACATGTGGAGACACATAAAAAATCTCGGGGGGGGGGGGGAGGGGACGACACAGGCGCGAACGGGATGCCCCCAAAGTTTCCACGGATGAACACGAACCTCATGAGCCAATGATGGTTTTTATTGGGAGTCTCGCACACCTTGATCCCTTGCCCAGTAAAGTACGAGTCGCCGTCGGCATTGGCATGGTAGATGAAGAGCTTGTAGAAAACCGTCAAGCTAAACTCGATGCACTCCCAGCGCATGTAGCTGGCGAAAGAGATTAACACCGAAATGGCATTCGGGTTAAGCTGTGCAGGGATGACACTGAAGTACTTTAGGACTTGTTTTACCTCTGGCTAGAGGGAAAGCCTCAGCCCCACCTCGAAGTGCGTGACGGGGAAGGCGAGCTCTTCCGGGTGGTAGGTGTTGATTGCCTCGCTGACCTTGGGGGGCCGCGATTCGAACACCTCCCACATGAACAAAGTTTCGGTAGTCTTCGGCAGGAAGCTTGCCGGGAGGGCAGTCGTGGTCAGTAAACCATTTACCACAGCGGCTGCGCCCCTCGCCTTCGTCAACTTTCTTCTTCTCCATTCTAGGCGAAATGGATGGAGGCTAGATGATTGAAAAAGGGAAGAAGTGAGAGGGGGAATCAGTGAGACAGCAGAGAGAGAAAGGAGCAAGAGGATTAAAGGCGAGAGCGCTTGGCGAGATGGAAGAAACAGAGGGGCAAGAGCTGGGATGCAACAGGGGAGAGAGAACAGATAACCCTCGGATCTGGGGGTAGGGGTATTTATAGCGGATGAAGTCAATGAAAAAAATGGGCGGGAAAACATATATAAGAAGGGTGAAAGTCGGAAAACGGTCCACTCTCTCTCTCCTAAACCTCGATCTGGGTGGTACATTGTGGGCTTCCTCAGCAAGGCGGATTAGAAAAAATAAATACATAAATGATAAAGAGTAAAAGAAATTAATGAGCTTGCATTAAAATAAGCAATAAATATTTAAATGTTCCATCCCGCACAAGGCGGGCACCATGTTTCCCAGACCCTAGGCTACCGGCGAGATGGTAGCATAATATATTACATAATTACTACATCGTTAAGAAGTACAAGAGCGAGACGGACTCTAATACGGGTTCCATTTCCTGTGGCCACCACGAACTTTCATGCAGGGGGCCTGCCAGGCATGTGGAAGGCGCGAACGGCATTGAGCCCAAGTTGCGCGAGATGAAGCTACATGTCGACCTCGCTGATGATGGCATGAGGGTCAGTCCCACCAACCTCTTTCCCGACATCATCCTCGGATGATAGGAGAGCTCATTCGGTCTACAGCCATTCTATCCGCCTATCTGCCGTCTGGTTGCCCTGCTCCAGCTCGCGGATGATGCGCGTGTACTTCCGGAACATCTAAGCTGTCTTGCGTTTCATCTCTAGCGGATTCATAGGGTTGCCAAGGTAGTCTTCAATCTCATCTATAGGAGGAGACGGCGAGATGACAAGCTGCCTAGAGAACTCCTCAGCAGGCGAGTCGTCCTGGGGGCTTACGTAGGGAGTCAAGGGGCAGAGTAAGGGATTCTCTCGCAGGAGGGTGTTTGAGTAGCGAGCGGGACTGAAAAGCGAGAGGGAAGGTTTTATACCAGGATGAAGAGAGGTCGTGGAGGCCTGCGAAGGGTCAACATTCCTCGTGTTTGGAGGAGTGGATGGAGGAGTGGAAGGCTATGGTGAGTCAGAGTCTTCGCCTTGGATGACGGTGTCATCACACGGACTTTCTGGTCGGTGTTGAGGTACTAGCTCTCCCTGAAGAAGTAAATAGTAAATAAGAAGATGAGGATGAAAGGGTAATGGGGACAAGAGCGAGAACTCGCCTCTTTCTCCTTCTCTCCAGGAGGCACGACAGGAGGGGGAGAGTTGGCTTCCGAGGTAGTGCGAGATGGCTCCTTGGCCGAGATGGAGGGGCCACCTGTTCTCACCTTCTTTGGGCGAGACGATGATGGCGGTATGGATGGAGGGGCGCAAACCATAGGCATGGTCAAAGCGGCCACGGTGGCTCTATTCTGCTTATACACCATTGCTAGGCGCTCACGAAAGCTCTGGTCGTGAGACATGGTAGAAGTAGGGTCGAGGAAGAAGGAAATGTGAAAGGGGATGTCCTCTATGTGGAGTAGGAATCATATATTTATAGGCTCTGGTGGATGGTCCAACCAAAGATTCCCTCATAAATACGCCCATAAATACGATCCTCGGTTGGACTTTCTTTCCGAGCTTGAAACAACCTCGAAAAGAGCGGGGATTGTGTACAACCTCAGGCTCGCAGGAGCATTTTAGGCTCGAGTATAAGAGGAAGGGAAGGCTGGATGGGCTCTTTGATAGAGCCTGCTCGTTGGGCGAGTGGGTCCCAGGGAAAGGGCCACTCGTCGATTCAGGCGAGAGCTATGCTAGGCGAGAGGGGTCCAGCAGCTCAGGCAAGATCCATCTTAGGCGAGATGGTCCCAGAGGGGAGAACATTTGCAAGGCGAGACCCAACCCGCTGGGCGAGACGAGCCCATGGAATGGATCTCTTACCTGCAAGACGGTGCTCTCGCTGAGCGCCGGTTCGGCATGGGGCCTGGCCCCGGTTCAGTGGTGGGTCAAGACCAGTTCAGTTGGAAGATGGTTCACCTTTTTGGCCCCAGGTGATTTTATGCTTTTGCCCTTGGTGGTCTGCATGTAGCCCTTCAGAACAACGGGGATTGGCCGTTGGTCGGCCCGAGTAAGGGTATCTTGGTAATTTTAGGTCGGTTAATTTTGGTTATTGGCAGTTCAAACTCAAAGGCCTACAAATAGACCCATAGGGGTTCTTTAGAAAGCAAGCTTTCCAATACTTTCAAGAAAGATTTTCTGTGCTTTCTGAGGAGCTCCAAGCCCAGCTTTTGGCTTTGGAGGGGAAGCTCTCAGAGATCTTCCGGGTAAGAGGTGTGACCTCCCTGCGGAGGCTTTGGGTCGGTTCTTGGTCATTTTCAACCAGTAAGAGGTTCGAGCTTGAGAGAAGTAGGTGTTGGCTTAGCCCCTATTTTCGAACTCTCGTTGAGGTCAGGTTTTGGCTTCAACAACAGGCATATGACTGGAACCAAGGAATTGTTGAAGGAGTTTACTATAGTAAAGAATGGATCTAAGGACATCTTTGGAGGCTCTTGCAGGGGAATAACTAGAGGTTATGGTAATATTTCAAATGGCATAATCACCATCATAAGAGTAGCTTATGTGGAAGGGTTGCAACACAACCTCATAAGCATAAGCCAACTATGTGACCTTAGTTATGACATTTCCTTCCACAAGGATAAGTGCCACATCAAGAGGTTAAGTGACCAAAGTGTCATCTTAACAGTCACTAGGAGTGGCAATGTTTATTGTTTAAATTTTTATTGCTTAGATAGTAGTTCCTCTATATACCTAGTTGCAGATGAGAAAGTCTCATATTGTGTCCAACGGCACAAGAGACTACCTCATTTGAATTATAATATAATTGGTTAGCTTTTTAATGATGATCTAGTAAGGAATGGCCCCAAAATAAAATGCTCCAAGGAGGAAATCTGTGCTGCCTGCCAAAAGGGCAAGCAGACTAAGACCTCCTTCAAAGGAATTGGGGCCATAGACTCTATTAGATGCATGTATCTCCTGCATATAGACCTATTTGATCCTATGCCTGTTCATAGTCTAGGTAGGAAATTCTACACCCTTGTGGTAGTAATGACTACTCAAAGTTTTCTTGGGTGTTCTTCCTTAGAAGAAAGGATGAAACCCTTGATGTCTTCATAAACTTTGTCAAGCAGATTCAGAATAAACTTGCAAGTTCAGTGGTCAAAATAAGAAGTGACCATGGAACTGAATTTCAGTCTACTGCAATGACCACTTTCTGTGAAGAGAAAGAGATTCATCAAGAATTCTCCTCTCCAAGAACACCCTTTCAAAATGGGATAGCTGAGAGGAAAAAATAGAATTCTCATAGAAGCTGGGAGAACATTGTTGAGTGATACTTCTCTCTCTCAATATTTCTGGGCTAAGGCAGTTAACAGTGCATGTCATGTACTCAATAAGGCTTCTATCACCGAAGGCCACAATAAGACTCCCTATGAGATCTTGAAGGGCAGAAAACCAAACATATCCTACTTTAGGATCTTTGGTTGCAAGTGCTTCATCTTAAACAATGGCAAGTCAAAAGTGACTAAGTTTGCATCCAAATCCCACGAGGGGATCATTATTGGGTAAAATAATAGTATTAAGGCATATAGAGTCTATAACTTGACAGATCAAGTTGTAGAAGAATCTGTCCATGTAGTGTTTGATGAGTCAAGCATGATTGATAGTGAGCTGTCAAGCTCTTTGCCTAATTCTGCGTGTATAGAAGTTATGATGGAAAAGCTGTACATCAAATATAAAGACCCAGATGTGCAAGAAGAATGTGTTGAGGGATGTTGTCTAGTGGAAGCACAGGATAATCCAGCTAGTAATGAAGACCAGCCAGGTGAAGAAAGTGGTGCTCAGCAAGGAGCAGTCAGACTGCCCCCTGCAGTCAGATATTTGAGAGATCATCCTCCATATCAGATAATTGGTGAGGCTAGCCAAGGTGTACAGACCAGAAGCAGGAGTTTCAACATAGCTCGTTACTCCAGCTTTGATAAGTTATAAATATACCTATTTTATGTATATTAATTAAGTCATTTTTGTTTATTTTCCTTGTTTTCAGTCAATTTCCTTCAATAAATTGTTCATATTTTGTAAAATTTGATTCTAACTTAGGTGGCGTTTGGTTGTGCTAATAGCCTCCGGTGCGTTTGCGCCAAAACACAGTTTGTTCTATAAGCAGCATTTGTTTCCACTAATCTAATAAACTGCGTTTATTATCCTCCGCTGTTTCCTTCTATTCCTCATCCGTAATTTTTTGCTCTGGTCTGCCGCAACCGTTATTTCTCGCGACACCTACGCTCGTCCTCCTTCCTTGCAGTAGCTTCCTATCCTCCATACAAGCAGGCAGCAGTGAGTGATCAAAGAAAAGCCGGCGATACTAGAAAAGAGGAACATGATCTATGATATCTGAAGCAGCGATGCACTGCACTTATGTCGGTTCTGCTCGTCCTCCTTCCTTGCAGTAACTTCTTGTTTTTGTTTTGATTTGGGGGCTGGGGTTTGGGGCTTTACGGACAAAGCCGGAGAAGGGTGGAGTTCTAGGGTTTTGATGTTGTTCAAGTTTTCGGTGCTCATAGAGGCTCTGTGTTGAAACTTTAAACCCTTTTCTGATTTGATTTATGCTCTATATAGATTTTGTGTGTTTTTTTCTGTTCTGGCAGTCGGCGGAGATTTAGAAGTTATTTCTTTAGGGTTGCATCCAGGTTCAGGAAATCTTTGACTGCTATTTTTTATTTTGATTCATGGAACTTCAATCTCCAGTATATAATATTAGCATCTGCTGTGAATTATAGAAAAATTTATGGCTGTATATATGATCTTGATCTTGTTTGACTTTATTTAAAATTTTAAGCTAAATCACTTTGAACTGTTATAAGGGGGTGAAAGTGAAGGGATAGATACTACTCTAGAGGGGGGGTGAATAGAGTTATCAAATTTTGCACTAGACAAAACTTAATGGTCTACCCAACTCCCTTGGAGTGAAATGCGGAATGAAAAGATTATAGATAAGGAGATAACCCTAAAGCCTAACACAAGTGATGTGCACAAACACAAGCTAACTGTAATTACAGTTAAGGCTTGGAAAACCTAACCAGCAACTAGCAAACCTAGTTATATCTAATCACAGCCACAATGCATGAATTAAATTAAGCAAGCCAGACGACACAAGGAATTTATAGTGGTTCCCCAAACAACTTGGGTACGTCCACTCTTCTACCAACAAGGTAGGAATCCACTACAGGTTTTTGATCAGGTGCCCTGCCACCACAAGATCTGCTTCAGGTAGATCTAGAAACCCTTTAGACTTTTGATCAGGTGTCTAAAAACCGAACACAGGTTTTTGATCAGGTGCCCTGCCACCAAGGGATACTTTTGAAGGGAGTAATAACCCTGTACAGGAGGGGGAAAGAAGGTTAAGATATCTTCTCTATTTTACAATAGATTAGAGAAGCACAAAGACTTGCACTGAGCTAGAAAGCTCAAAGGAATCAAGGATCCCCCTGGCTCAAAGAATGTCCAGGTGAAGTCTTGCTTCAGTACAGAAACTCTTCAGTAAGAACTGAAGGAAAAACTACAAGAAGATATAAAATAATAAAATATCAAATCTTCTAGCAGCTATCTTCTTCTTCCTCTTCTTCAAAAGAACTCTGAGTTAGAACTTCCTGGAACAGGAGATCTCAGGTTGAAGAAGAGCAGAAGAGCTTAACACTTCTCAGTTGAATGAATATTGCTGAGAGCAATGAACTTGGACTTGATGAGAGCTTGAATGTTGATTGAATAACTCTTAGAATAACTGGTTAGCTCACTGAAATCCTTCTCCAAAGGATTCCTTTTATAGCAGCAACAAGCAACGGTTCTTTTCAATTTGAACTGTTTGTCTTCTTCTGAAACTTGAAACCTAGGCTGCAAATATCACAAAGACAAACAAACTCTGCAGCAAAATATTCTATAAAAGGGATAAACCTTTTTCAAAGAAGCTGTAGGAAGCAATCTGATAATAAAGATACTAAATAAAATCACATCAGAGACAAACTTTTTATAGCAAAAGGAAGACTTTTCAGTCTAATGGCTATAAAGGACTGACAGCAGATAAAGTAAAATATAATGACAGCTAATAAGACAAACGACTTTATCTGAAAAGATTTTACTCAGGCAAAAGGAATGGAGCAAATATTGCCTGGAAATATTATCATAAAACAACTGAAATAAAATGCCAGATAATGTATTAATTTATTAAATAGAATAAATAAATACAAACTAAAAAGGCAGACAAAAAACGTCGAACGACCCTCAGAGATCGTCGACCGACGCACGGAGATCATCGACCTATCGGGCAGATAGTCGAACGATCCAGATAGTCGAACTATCAAAGAAGATAGTCGAAATACCCCGGCAGATAGTCGACCTATCAGAACAGATAGTCGATCTATCAGATAGTCGATCTATCCGGACAGATAGTCGAACTATCAAACACAAACAGATAGTCGACCTATCAAGCAGATAGTCGACCTATCCCAGAAAGCAGATAGTCGACCTATCAACAGATAGTCGACCTATCAAAACAAAACAGATAGTCGATCTATCAACAGATAGTCGAGCTATCAGATAGTTGAACTATCAGGACAGATAGTCGAACTATCAAAGACGATAGATAGTCGACCTATCAACAGATAGTCGACCTATCAAGGCGGAAACGATAGTCGACCTATCAACAGATAGTCGACCTATCAAGGTGGAAACGATAGTCGACCTATCAACAGATAGTCGAGCTATCAGATAGTTGAACTATCAGGACAGATAGTCGAACTACCAAACCAAGCAGATAGTCGACCTATCAACAGATAGTCGAGCTATCAACGCAGACAGAGCGTCGACCAACTGATAGACGATAGTCGATCAGCCGATAGACGATAGTCGAGCGACGTTCGACTATAGTCGAACGAAAAACTACTTAACCAAATTCTTCATCTGGAAAAGCGGGGACTCTACAGCTAGACCACTAACCATTGACCATAGATATTTCTTGGGTCAAGGGACTAAAAAGACAAGACTAAACTCAAATCAAACTAGGGTACCAATAGGGGGTTTCTAATTAAATGGACCTAGAAGGGCTTAAGGGGATTTAAGGGTTTAGCTTTCAATTGTAATGTTTATGTGTGTGTGTATATGGGCGGTGTATATGTGTGTTAAGTGTGTATGTGTTTGTTTGTGTGTATATAAGCTGTGTATGTGTGTGTATGTGTGTGTGTGTGTGTGTGTGTGTGTGTGTGTGTGTGTGTGTGTGTGTGTGTGTGTGTGTGTATGTGTGTGTGTGTGTGTGTGTGTGTATGTGTGTGTTTATATGTGTGTGTTTGTATATGTGTTTGTGTGCGTATATGTGTAAGTGTGTGATTTATGTGTGAGTGTGTATATGTGTGTTTGTGTATATGTGTGTGTGTATATGTTTGTGTGTATATATGTCTGTGATTGTGTGTGTGAGAGTTGTATGTGTGTGTGTTTGTGTGTGTGTGAGAGAGAGTTTTATGTTTGTGTGTATATGTGTGTGTGATTGTGTGTGTGTGAGTTGAATGTGTGTGTGCTTATATATATATATATGTGTGTGTGTGTGAGAGAGAGAGAGAGTTATATGTTTGTGTTTAACTTGTTTATATGTTATGATTGAAAAAAATGTATGAATGAAATTTTATTTTGTGTTATATTTGAAAAAAAAATTATTCAAAACTCCATTTTGTATCAAACAACTTTTTGAAAACTCCGTTTCACCAAAACAGTTTTTTTAGCAAAACTCTGTTTTCCAGAATCAGCACTTTTTTCTATCAGCAAAAGTTCATCAGCAGCTTTCCATCAGCAACAGTCCAACCAAACAGAGCCTTAGTCTATTTTGTTTTCCTGCAATTTTCCAGAAAACTGCCCAAAATTACCTGACACGCCCGTATAACTCAACCCGATACGCCCGTGTCACACCCTCGACGATCGTTGTCCTCAACCCACCAGTTGACGTTCGGCCTTCATTTACCAGAGCAGGACACGCCCGTGTCCGAAAACTCGACACGCCTGTGTCACTAAGCCGCGGGGCGTGGCAAGTTTTAACCATCAAGTTTTTGGCGCCGTTGTCGGGGACATTTTCGTTTTGCTATTTTGAATTCCTGAAAACTATTACTTTTACCTTTTATTTCTATATATAAAAAAAATGGCCAAACAAAAAAATATATATAAACATAATAATAATAGTAATGATAATAATAATAACTATTTAAAAATCTAAAAAAGTAGAAAATCTAAAAAAAATCTAAAAAAATCAAAAACTGAAAAAACTTAAAAACTAAAACACTAAAAAAAAACTTAAAACTTAAAAAAAACTATTAAAACAAAATCAAAAAAAAAAGTTCCCCCCCCCCTTTATTTTATTTTTATTTTCATATTTTTTTATTTCAAAAATTAAAAAAAAAGAAACAATTTTTTTTTTTAAATGAGTAATATATATAATATATATATAGCATATATATTTTAAAAACATAAGGGCCAGCCGCCTTGACTCTTATCTTTTCCTTTTCTCCCCTTTTATTTTATTTTTGAAAATCTAAAATCAAAATATATATATATATATGAAAAAAATTTATTATCTCAAAAAACCAAATATATATATATATATAAGTTAATTATATAGCCGCAAGTTAAAAATTATCTCGCATCCCTAATTACCACCCCATCTAATTATAACTCCCCCTAAATAAAGTTAGTTACATGACTATAAAAATAGCGCTCTTGGGAGGTACCCCAGGTTTATCTTTTTTGTTTTTTTTGCAGGGTCATTACTAACGGGCCTCCCCGAACGCGTTTTCAGGGAAGCTTTTCTTAACTCATGTTTTTATTTTTGTACATAACTGCTTAGTCTCTATTTCTTATTCCTTATACTTAGTGAACCATTGGGGACAATGTTGGACTTAAGTATGGGGGCATTTTCCTGCTTTTTGTTCTTTTATTTACTGCTATTTTATTTTCTACACACAATCAAAAATACCAAAAAAATTGCAAAAACTAAAAACTCCAAAAAAATCCATATTTTTATAATTAAAAATCTCAACAACAAAAATATCGCTCCGCGACGTTAGACTCATCGAACCAATCACCTAAATAAGAGTATGTTCGCGGGCAATCAAGTCTTTTACTTTGTAATTATCTTTTGTAAATATTCTCTTTCCTCTTCTTTTCCCCTTTTTTCTTTATAAATAACACCTCTTTCTTTCTCCTTTCTTGTAAATAAATTTAAAAACTTAAAAAATCAAAAAATATTTGAAAATCTAAAAATCCAAAACAAAAAAAGAGAATAACTCTAAAAATCCAAAAAAATACAATAATCAAAACACAAAAAAAAAGATAAAAACCCTAAAATGCCAAAAAATCATTTATTATGAAACAAATAAAATCAAATATACCATGTCTTAACCCTTTTCGCTCTCCAAAAATCTAGTTGCAAGTTTATTTATTATGCAAGTTTTACTTATTCTTTGCTTACTATTCATTTATTAATTAGAGATTTATAGATTTAGATATCTGGGGTTAAGTTTTAAAAAAATTTCTTATGCTTATCTTTTTTATTTAGATAAGGTACTTGTTTTCACCACCACTTTTACTAATCTAAATAGTTGCATATTTATTTTGTTAAAAAAAATATAACAATCTAAGATTTCAAATTATGTTTACTCCGAGTTTTTTTTAAAATATTGGAACGTTTAATTTATAAAGGTTGCTCTCAAAAACTTTTTATTAAACCTAGTTTTCTTTCTGAAAACCGACCTCCATTTTTTGTCATGCCTTACTTGGCATGATTACCCCTATTTTATCCCTTAAAAAGATTTTATGTCAATGGGAATAAGATTTTGTTCCGTAAACATAGGCACTCAATATTTAAAAATATTATATGTTACGGAGTAAGAGGATAAAATTTATTACTCCTATACATATACATTGGGTTAATTATTCTTTTGGAGTAGTAAAAAAAATTATTATATATGTTATGGAAATTAAGATTTCATTTTCCTATCCTCAACCAAAAAAAATTCTATTTAGAGGTTCGAGCGAAAAAAAAATATACCCTCGCCTCTAAAATCTAAGCCTTCTTCATAAACCACAATATCCCCCTCCGCCATTTTTCAAAAGATTCTAGATTTAAGTTTAAGATCTTTTTGAGAGCATAATTTGTAAATTGTATTATTTCCTATAAATCTTATAAGCTAAAGTTTCATAATCCAATCTATTTTTGTTGACCTAACAAAATATATTTTTTGTTTTCAATTTGATTATATAAGAAGTTTTTTGCTCAAACTCTTCCTTTATTTAAATTTTTGCCATAATTTAGGATTTAACTCTTATACCCCGGATAATTATTTAGATCTTTCTTTCGATTAATTCAAGCGGTAGGTAAACTAAGGATTTCTTTAATTACTTATAAGTTCATCTCCAACTTTTGCTCTGAAATAGCAAAAGCTTAAGTATGGGGGTATTTGATAAGTTGTAAATATACCTATTTTTATGTATATTAATTAAGTCCTTTTTTGTTTATTTTCTTTGTTTTCAGCCAATTTCCTTCAATAAATTGTTCATATTTTGTACAATTTGATTCTAACTTGGTCTATTTTGTTTTCCTGTAATTTTCAAGAAAACTGCCCAAAATGTCCTGACACGCACGTATCACTCAACCCGACACGCCCGTGTCACCCCCTTGACGATCTATGACCTCAACCCGTCGGTCGACGTACGGCCTTCATCAACCAGAGCAGGACACGCCTGTGTCCGAAGACTTGGCATGCCCGTGTCATGCCACTCAACGCCACTCAACGCTTTCATTGTTCACCTCTCAAAGCCACTCAACGCCATCAACCAAAGCAGGACATGCTCGTGTCCGAATACCCGACACGGACGTGTCACTAACTCAATGCTTTCGACTCGACACTAGACGTTCAACCTTCATCGACCCGAGAAGAACACGCTCATGTCCCAAATGCCAATACGCTCGTGTTCAATCCAGCCGTGGCCGACATCAAATTGCAACGTGTCCTGACACGCCCGTGTGACTCAACCCGACATGCCTGTATCCAACACGTGTCCCGTCCCGAAGCTTCAAGAAAATCTTTAGTTGTGCGAATGTTGACTTCTCTAATACACCAGACCCGACACGCTCATGTCACGCCACCCGACACACCCGTGTCAACCACTTTTTTTCCTTATAAATAAAACTTTTTTGTATGCACTCTCGTTTTTTTTGGACCACTTTGCTTAGGGGAGGTGCTGCTCTTGGGGGCTATTTATGCAATGTAAGGGAATTTTCTCCCCCCTCCCCTTTTTTATGTGTTTGTTTTAGCTTTATTGTAACCTTTTTTTACTTACAAAAATGTGAATTTTTTCTCTTCTTAGATTGTATGGAAAACCGCCAAAGCGCCCTACCTTAAGTGATTTTTCATTCTCCTTTTTGTGCTTTCTATGTTTTCTTTAGCTTTATAACTTGTTTAGTTTTAGGAATTTAGCCAAATTTCTAGCAGTTATGCTGCGCGTTTTATTTTCGTACATCATACTTTAATAGATTTAGTTTTCTCTTTTTAGGTTTGTTTTTGTTCTTATAATTATATAAAAGCATTTTAAAATGTGTTGTTTTTATTTACTTTAACTTAGAATTTTTAGGTTTGTAAAACTTTTTTCGTTCTTTTTAGTTTATTTTCATTTTTTAGGAGTTTTTATAAAACTCTAAGATTGAATTAGTGGTCATTTAAATTTTTCGCCAACTTTGTTTTAATTTTAAATTCCAAAACTTTCTGCTCGATTTTATTTTATTTTGTCTTTTTTATTGTTTTTATCAAATTCTAGGAGTGGATTTATAATCATATTAATTTTCTGAGCACTTAGGTTTTTCTCTATTTAATGTAGAGTGTGTGATTTTTTTCTTTTCAGTAGAGTGTGTGCGTGTGCGCATTTATTTTCGCCTACTCGTTAAGAGTTAAATGGCGTGTTTTGAGTGCGTGGGTGTGTGCATCTATTTTGTCCTACTCGTTTGAGTAGGACTCGCTTTCAATTTTCCTCCTACTCATTTGAGTAGGAATTTGTGTGTGTGCGTTTTAATTCATGTAGAATGCGTGAGTGTGTTTAATTTCTATAGAGTGCGTGTGTGTATGAGATAGCCTTTATTGCTTTCATTTCACGCCTACTCGTATGAGTAGGACTCGCAATTTACTGCTTTATTTACTGCTTTATTTACTGCTTTCATTTTCTGCTTTCATTTAATCACTTTCTAGGTTTATTCGTCCCCATTCAGATGAGTTGCTAACCGCTCTTAGCCCTCAATATCGAAGAGCATTAGGACAAAAAAAATCGCTTTAAATAATTTAAGGTCATTGTTTTCTCATTAATTAAAAGTAATTTAGGTTTGCCCCGGGTTAACAACGGGTAGGAACACATATCAATGTGTGGGCGCTATTGTCGTTGTCTATACGCTAGCTTACCGAGAGGTCGTACGTATGGACCGATCACCCTTGGGTAAAGAGAGTTTCGCATTTACCCTCTAGAGAGGAGGCGCGTAACTCTACCGGATTGGGTTCCCCACCAAATAGCGGGGTTATTAGAGTAATGCGGGCATTAAGAGGAATCCTTCGTCGGACTAACGTTCGGTCGAATAGTCTTAATGTTCAAGTGAGCGATAGTCCTAAAGATAAGTGAGCTCATTCTTTTGGAATCTCCACGGCCAAGTCTCCGCCTTAATTAATTTTAAATTTAGGATCTCTTTTTATTAAAAGTTTATTTTAGTTCGAATTCAATTTGATATCGTCGCGCTATTTATTCATCGGCTTTCCTGCATTTTTATGCTTTCATTTTCTGCACTTTATATATAAGCCATTTAATAAAACAACTAACAAAAATATTATCGGTAAAATAATAGGTCTTTCAGGGAAAGAGCAGAAATAGGCAAACTGACCTCGAGAATAGTATGACCCCGATATTCCTCCCCGGAATATCATGTACTACACGTAATAGGTGCACTTGCCTCCCTTTCGTTAAAACTCGGTTTCAACCCATTTTTATAAATAAAATAAATCCGTGTGGCCCGCCTTTCTAAATAAAACAACCGTCTTATAATTTTTTTAACCTAATAACCACCCGCATCAAATAACCGCGGGGTGCCACGAGTTTTTACCATCAAGCTTTTTGTCATAAGAAGAGCCCAATAAATTTTAAGAGGCAAATCAAGTCCAATTCTGGATTAGTGCAATGCAAGAATAACTAAGCTAGTTCAAAAGGTGTAATGTCTAGAAGCTGGTTACCAGGCCAAGTGGACATAATGTCATTGGAGTTAAGTGGATTTTCAGAAACAAACTTGATGAAAATGACATTATAATAAAGAACAAAGCTAGATTGGTGGCAAAGGGGTACAGACAGGAAGAGGGCATTGACTATGATCAGACCTTTGCCCCAGTTGCATGGTTGGAAGCCATCAGATTGTTCCTTGCATTTACAGCCTTCTAGAGATTCAAAGTCTTCCAGATGGATGTGAAGTCAGCCTTCCTAAATGGAGATTTGAAAGAAGAGGTCTATGTAGAGCAGCCTCCAGGTTTTGTAGATTCTAACTCTCATGCTGCTGTGTATAGACTTAGGAAAGCTCTATATGGGCTCAAGCAAGCCCCTAGAGCATGGTATGAGACATTGTCTGCCCTCCTCAATGAGAACAAATTCTCAAGGGGGGAGATAAACAAGACCTTATTCCTAAGGGAATCTAAGGGTAAGATCATCCTAGTCCAGATTAATGTTGATGGCATAATATTTGGCTCTACTGATGACAACCTCTACAGGAAGTTTGCAAAACTTATGCAGGGGAAGTTTGAGATGAGTAGCATGGGTGAACTTAAGTTCTTCTTGGGACTCCAAGTTAGACAAACTGATGATGGTTTATCTATATCCTAGTCAAAGTTCAGCAGGGAGTTAGTCAAGAAATATGGTATGGAGAATCCTTCCACCATGAGGACTCCCATGAGCTCAAGTATTCCCATAAGCAAAGATGATTTAGGGAAACCTGTTGATCCAACTTTGTATAGGGGTATAGTTGGCTCCCTTCTCTACCTCACTACAAGTAGGCCTGACATTATATAAGCAACATGTGTCTGTGCTAGGTATTAGGCATGTCCTAAAAATCTCACTACAATACTGTGAAAAGAATCTTTAGATATCTTAAGGGCGCACCCTAGATCTTGGCCTATGGTACCCTAAAAATGGGGAGTTTGAACTAACAGGCTATTCCAATATAGATTTTGCAGGCTGCATGGAGGAAAGGAAGAGCACTTATGGCTCATGTCAATTTCTAGGTGGAAGGCTTGTCTCTTGGAGCAGTAAGAAGCAAACAAGTGGTGCAATTTCAACTGCATAGTAAGAGTACATTTCAGCAGGGAGATGCTGTGCTCAATTGATGTGGATCCAACATAAACTTCAGGACTACAATATTTAGATAAGTAGAACTCCACTCTTTTGTGATTCTACTAGTGCATATTCTATAGCTAGGAATCTTGTCTCCCATAGCAGGAATAAGCATATAGAAATTAGGTATCATTTCATTAGAGAACATATGAAAAGGCAAGACATCAGCCTTGAGTTTGTCCCCATAGACAAGCAAGTGGCATATATCTTCACTAAGCCACTAGATGAAGTCAAGTTCAACACCTTCAAATTTGATATGGGTATGTTGAATCTTGAGTAGCTTTAATTCTCTCCCCCACCATATGCTGCACTATTTATTTTGCAGGTAATACAAGTCCTTCCTGAAGGTAATGAAGCAAGTGTGCAACTATTAAGGCGAAGCAAGCCCAACAGCTGAAAGGGGACTGAGTAAAAGTGGGGGATCAACCCCAAATTAATAGGGGGAGATAAACTCCAAAAATGTCTCCCTATTGTAGAAGTAAAAAATGGGGAGAGGAGTTAGGAGGATAGACTTGATCAAGAAATCTGACCAAGACAAGGTGCATGAAGCTCAAAGCAGGTGGTGCTGAAATGACTTCAGCACAAGTGGCTCACCCAGGAGAGTAGCATGCCAGGAGGAGTAAGTAAAATTCTCCACAGGCTAGATAATTTGGGTACACTTTTAAACCCTATTGAAGTGTCATAAGTTTCAGTTTTAACTTTGAATTAAATTCTCTGTGTACGTCAATGTCCTATATTATTGATCAAGAAAGGTTTTGACTTCCTCCAATAGGGGGAGAACTTTGGGTCTATTGATCCCAATGTCCTTGATTTGTAAGAAGTCAAATTGGTCAATGACATACACACAAATTGTATTTGATATATGCTTGAGCTCATGAATGCAGGTGGTCCTTGAGTGGACAGAAAAGAAGACAGTCCCAGCTGTAAAGGAAGAAATCGTTGAGATATCTGGGAAGCAATCACTGAGACAGAAGATAGTCTCAGCTGTATTGTAGGAACCGCTGAGACAACTTAAGAGAAAGAGCTGAGACAGAAGATAGTCTCAGCGGTAAAGAAAAACCAATGAGACAATGGAGAAGGGAGCGCTGGGACAAAGCCAACGGAATTTCGTCGAGTTCAGATCAAAGTTTGTTGAGCTCAGATAGACGATCGTCAAACTCAGACTAAATCTTAAAGGCTCTGAGTTAGTCGAACTCAGGACATATTTCGTCGAGCTCAGAACAACGATCGTTGAACTCAGACTAAAGCTTAAAGGCTTTGAGTTAGTCGAACTTAAGACAAATTTTGTCAAACTCAGACTAAATATCAAAGAATCTGAGTCAGTCGAACTAAGAACAAATCTCGTCGAGCTTAGGTCAAAGTTCGTCGAACGCAGTCTGATTTCTTGATGTCGTTGCGGGAAAGCTATATGAGCACTGGAAAGCACTGTTTGTCTTCTTCTGAGGTAGGTGGCTCATGCCATACTTGGGTGGGTCCACATTCAAATTGTGTCATTGATTCAAATCAACTCATATAAAAGGAGAAGAAGACAAGGGAATTAGGGTTAACGAACAGGAAGAACAAAAAGTACGAGAAGGAAAAAGGAATCAGGTGGCTGAACTTCATCGTCTCTGATAGCTTCAAAGCCAAGTCCAGCAGAGAAAGCCTTCGGGCGGAGAGATATCTGAAGCTTCTTCAGGTTTAGCAAGTTAGTTCTCTTGAGAACAAGATAGCTGATTCTACCAATAGGCAAAAGGAGTTAGCTGTGTGAAGGGCTTTCAGCCTTCAACATTAGGTTATTGTTCCTCATTGCAGCAGAGGAAAAGCTAGCTGTAGAAGAAGACTATTTCCTTCTATAGCAAGTGGGCTGGACAAAAATCTGCTCAGTCTAGCAAGGCATACTCAGAGAAATTTCTCTGAGTTAGTTATTTCATTTAATTGATTTAAAATTCTGTAGGATTCAGGTTTCCTGAATCTGAGTTATAGGAACTTTGTGCCTGAGGTAGATGACTAATTAGTCACTGAGGTAGGTGCCCTACTAGGTACTAAGGTAGGATCCAAGTGTGGATCTGAGAGTAGGGCTGTCCTCCCAGCCTGAATAGTTGGCCTTAGTGAATGCTGAGGTAGGTGACTGTTGAGTCATTGAGTTGTGGGTGACAAGTGTGTCTCTGAGTGTAGGCCTTTGAGGAGGTTGAGTGTAGGCCCTTTGGGCTGAGGTAGGTGATAAGTATATCACTGAGGTAGGTGCCTAGAAGGGCACTGAGGTAGGTACCTGTAGGGGTACTGAGCTATAGGAGTGTTGCAGCACTCTGAGAGTAGGGCCTTGTGATTGAATTTGTAGGGCTGAGAAGCCTGAGTTGTAGTCCTTAGAGATAAGGCTGAGGTAGGTGGCCTGCGGGTACCGAGTGTAGGATCACTGTAGAGCTCTGAGGTAGGAACCCTTGTGGTTCGAGGTAGGGTTCTGGAGAGAACCCGAGTGTAAGGCTGTGGGCCTGAGGTGTAAGCTTTGAGGAGTATTTTGGTGGAGTTTGAGCCTTGTGTAACATAAGTTAGAAAGGTGGGAGGGAAAGTGGATGTACCCAATTAGGGAACCACTATAAATCTTTGTGTGTTGTGCTGTGTTATTTTGTTTCTTCTTTTTATTGTAGGCACTAAGGACAAGCTCTAGATGACCTTGGTAAAGTAAACAACAAAAAGGATTAAGGAATTTTAAAGACCTATTCCCCCCCCCCCCCCTCTATGTGATTAGGTAACCTTCAAGTAGTAACTTTCACTAGCCGTCGACCCGACCAAGGTGCATTCCGTGAAGGAATGGTCTCCTATAAAGTCAACAGATGATGTATGAAGCTTCCTTGGACTTGCTGGATATTATCGTAAGTTTGTGAAAGGATTTTCAAAGATATCCTTTCCTCTCACTGCCCTGACAAAGAAAGGTGTTCCATATGAGTGGACACCCAAGTGTGAGATTGCATTTCAAGAGCTGAAGGATTGACTTACCACCACTGCAATCCTAACTCTTCCATCATGGAAAGAAGGATTTCAAGTCTACACCGATGCGTCCTATCAAGGGATTGGAGCAGTGTTGATGCAGCACGGGCATGTGATCGCTTATGCTTCAAGGCAGTCGAAGAAGCATGAAATTAAATATTCAGTACATGATTTGGAGTTGAGAGCAGTGGTGTTCATCTTAAAGGTTTGGAGGCACTATTTATATGGCGTCCATTATGAACTCTTTTTGGACCATAAGAATTTGAAGTGTGTTCATATTCAAAAGGAGTTAAATTTGAGGCAGCGGCGGTGGTTAGAATTTTTGTGTGATTATGAGTTTACATTGAACTACCACCCCAAAAAAGAAAACTCGGTAGCAGATGCTTTGAGCAGAAGAGTACCGGAGTCGAGCCCTGAGTCTCTGATGATTAGTATGGTGTTGGCTCGAGTGATCGAAAAGATGGAAACAACGTTAGTGTGTAAGATCATTCTGAGAAGTATACTGAGTACTTAACTGTTATGAGTATAATTGTGACATTCGAGATCAAATTTGGACAGAGCAAGGGAAGGATGCTGCTCTGGCCCTTGTGATTAAGACAATTGAGGATGGATCTACCAAAGAGTATACTTTAAAGGACAGCCTAGTTCATTTCCGTAGCAGGCTCTACATTACCAAGGGAAGTGAAATCCGGGAAGATATCTTGAGAGAGGCACAATGTTCCAAGTATTTAGTGCATCCTGGGATTGCCAAGATGTACACAGACTTATAAGGATCATGTTTTGGCCATGGATGAAGAAGGATGTCACAAACTATGGCACACATTGTGAGGCTTGTTAGAAGGTGAAGGTGGAGTGCAAGAGCCCTAGAGTATTGTTACAACTGTTACCCATTCCAGAGTGGAAGTTTGAAGATATCTCCATGGATTTTTTTCACGGCCTACCCGATCACGATCAGGGAATTACTCAGTTTGGGTGATTGTAGATTGCTTGACTATGGTCACCAGATTTATCCCAATGAATATAGAGACACATGTGGATGTATTGGTTCGTCTCTTTGTGGAATAATTTGTACGGTACCATGGGGTTCCTAAGACAATAGTCTCCAACCATGATGGTCGCTTTAACTTCAAGGAATAGAAAGCAGTTCAAGCATACTTGGGTTCTTGCCTTACCTTTAGCATGACCTTTCATCCTCAAAAGGATGATCAGTCTGAGAGGACCATCAGAACTTTTGAAGATTTGTTTAGGTAATGCGTATTGGATTGGAGTGAGCTGTGGAAAAGGCTCTTACCATTGGTGGAGTTTTCGTACAACAGTTACCAAGCTAGCATCGGGATGGCGCACCACAAAGAACTTTACTGGAGGAGATGTAGAACTCCATTGTCGTGCGTACAAGATGAAGATCCAAATATTTTGGGAATGGAGTATGTTGATGACACTGATTTTATGGTTAGATTTATACGGGATCGCATGCTTGAGGCTTAGAGTTGACAGGCAAAGTATTATAATGTGAAACACCGAATGGTGGAGTTCCAAGTGTGTGACAAGGTGTTCTTGAAGATCAGGCTGATGCATTGAGTGTCATGTGTGCATGGTAGATAGAAGCTCAGCCCGAGATATGTAGGTCCCTATGTTATATTAGAGAGAATTATCCCTTTGGCATATCGGCTGGAGCTACCATCAGAATTGCAAAATTTGCCCAACTTCTTCCATGTGTCATCGCTTCGGAAGGCACTACTACGACCCGATCAATATGTCCCCACCACAGATGGAGCAGTGGCTACTGATAAGTCTGTTCAACTAGAGTCGGTGTGGATAATGGACACCGAGACGAGGAACTTGCGTCGGAAGAATGCTCCTTTGATGAAGGTCTTGTGGTCTAATCATGGGAAAGAGGAATATACTTGGGAACTAGTGGACTTAATGCGGAAGCACTACCCGGAGCTGTTTCCCCAAGGTAAACTTAAGAGCATATTTTGTGTTCTTCATGCTTTACTTTCCCCATAGCCTTAGCCTGATTTTGGGGATAAAATCTTTTATTTTGTATATAGGATTTGTAACGTCCCCTTTCGCACTAGACCCCTCATATGCGTTTTGAGTCAGGAGACTTGACTCAGGCGCGGGGAGCACTGATATAGGCCTTAAGTGGTCTCCATGATAGGCGTCGAGTGCGTTAAGTGATACTAAACGCAAAAGGAAAAAATGGACTTAGAATATTTCTGGACTCGGGATGCGTCGAGTGTGTTGATTGGTCCCAACGCCACTCGATGAAGCATTGAGTGATACTCGACGAACGATAATTTATCTTAGAATGATTTAGGATCCTATAAGTAATGAGTGGTCTCAACGCCAGACATCGAGTGCATTGAGTGATACTCAACGCACAAGGAGAAAATGGACTTGGAATATTTCTAGACTCGGGAAGCATCGACTGCGTTGAGTGGTCCCAACGCCACTCTATGAAGCGTCAAGTGATACTTGATGAACTCAATGCATTGACTTAGAAATTACGGGACTCAACGAGGTGTTGAGTGATCACGATGAATTTCGACGATTCATCGAGTGTGTATAGGTATACTCGATGAAATCAATGCTTTGACTTAGAAATTATGGGAGTCAATGAGGCATTGAGTGATCACTACGAATTTCAACGATTCGTCAAGTGTGTATAGGTATACTCGACGATTTTTACTTAGAGTATTTTTCGGCCCAGAGTGTGTTTACTGGTTCATATATACGGGCTGAACTGAATTTCGGGAAGTGCACCAAATGACTCATGAGGGCCTGTCTCTTCGACAAGACTTGGTTTAAGTAATAATGAGTGGTCCAATGTTAGGGTGACACGTGGCAAAACAATCTAACCCTAATTCTTCTTATAAAAGGAGACTTGCGAGAAAACCCTAGACGCCATTTCATTTCTTGCCGAAATCGTTACTTGTGTCAAAACCGTCGGAAAAGAAGCAGTTGCCGGAGCCGATCTACCTTTCCAGAAAGAACAATACCTACGAGGAAGAGAATGCCACCGAGGAGGATAACAAGATCCATGGTTGGAAATGAGGTGAGCTTCCTACCCTCTCACTTGTTGCTAGATATTTAGTTATGATATAGGAGAGATGTCAACTTAAAAGAGTTAGACTTGTGCGACATGAAAATCTCATAGGAAGAGACCATGCTAGGACCTTGTCCTAAAGATTTGATGTCTTCAACCTCTCCTCTCTTCATGTGAAGATGATGGACTTGGTTTCGTGAAGAGGAATGGTCTATTGAGGGTGAATAAGGGAGGAGGAAGTGTTGTACATTTTTTTGATCAGATAGCTAGAGTACGAAGACAAACCGATGTCGTTCATTTTGCTTTAAGATGCGTGCAGAAATCTTTTTTTTGTGCGCAGCAAACTTCGAGGTTGTTTTCGAGTGTTATACGGTCGGATCTAAGTCTTGGGCTAAATACGAAAGTTGTAGTCCTCGGAAAGACCTTTCAACAAATGGTTACAATTTTTCATGTGAGTCCTGTAGCCTCGAAAATGTCAAGTCAAAGTTGCTCTACGGTAACTTATTAGGTGCATGTTGTTCTCGGGTTAGTTTATAACCAGATTGGACTAAGTAGAAGAAATGTAGCAAGATGATGTTGAGGTTGGATGAGCCTAGTTATACGTAGACATTATAACCGATGGTTTGGAGGAGTTTAATATACAAATGGTTTGGGAAATTAGTGAACGAATGATTTGATAATATTTGGTTGTACAAGTGATGCACTTGTGAGATCTGGTAAGGATGTGCATGATTATAATCCAGTGAATAAAATAGGTTTTGAAAGAGGGTGTGATGCCTGATAATTGAATTTTTAATATATACCTATGATATCATGCTTGATGAATACGTGATGAGTTAATATAATGTTGTAATAAATATATGAAAGCATAATTTTTTGTGAATGCTTGATTGTAAGGAAGGAATCAGATTAGGTAAATCTCATGGCCATGGAATATGTGGAATGGTAATCTCAAGTGTTTGAAGGGATAGTTAGTATAGTCCACTGCTTCGAGTTGTGTCTCCCTATGGGTAGCATTGTGGGATTGTGATGTTGTATAAGGTGGCTTGATACCTGTGTTGATGGTGAGCCCTTAAGTGCTTGGGAGCACAAGAATGTGAAAGGGTGTAAGTGCGTGTAGTTGACCGCACTGGATAGATAATGATGAAAAGAGACTTTGGATCGTTGGCCCTTAGTCCTCGATTCTTTTTTCCGTAGCACCCTCCATGCCAGCAGACGGTTGGCCTTGGTCCTTTGGTGATAGGCTCCCAGAGGCCCTTCCATGCCACGATGATGTGAAACTGCATGCAGTGTGATTTGACAAGAGGTGTCATAATCCTGGGTTAAGGATAGTATGGTAGGTCTACAGTCTCATCATTCGTCACACCGATGGGAGTTGACAAATAGACTAGGATGATGGGTCCTTAGTCCTCGGAGCTTTTTCCCATAGCACCCTCCGTACCAGTGGACGGTTGGCCTTGGTCCTTTGGTGATACACTCTAAGAGGCACCTTTCGTGCCCCAATGATAGGCCAGTTTGGGATGAGTTCTTGGTACACATCTACCCGAGTCCCTTCTGAGCCATAGTACGCATGTGCTCCACTATTGTGTTCTTAGTGTTGAGGCATACGGAGTCCTAGGCTTGGTAGTGAGGATTCCTGCCTAGTAGTGGAAAGCTCATTTCACTATCACCGTCTGGCCACGATGGATGCCACCTAAGAGGTTAGCTACCTACTCGAAAAGTGGGAACAAAAAGTTTGTGTTGACATAGCAGCATGCATGTGTATGAGCATGTGTGTGAGCATGAGTGAGTCATCATATTTCATTCATAACATTTTATTGTACCGCATATGATCCTTATCATATAAGTTTTTATGAGCACTCTTATATGGTGAGTTACCTTACTGTTAAGATGATCCTTAACTTATATTTATGTATGGGCATTCATATAAGTTAAGTTACTTTCCTGTTGTAGAAATTATATATCATGATATTAATTGTAGAAATTTTTGCATAAATTGATATTATTGCTTATTGTACATTGTTGGATACTTTGATATTGGTTATTATTATACCACCTGCCTATACTATTGCTTATGTATATATTGTACCTTCTTCTTTCCACCGCTCGGTGCCAAAGAGCCATTGGGGTGAGAGGATGTGATAGCCACTTAGTCTTTATGACTAACAGTTACTACGTATTCCATTTTAGGAAGAAACACAACAGGTAGAGCAACAATAGACTATGTTAGAGGGAAGCCGGCCAGGGTGACAATGTCTGATACGACGTTACCATCGCTGCCATCAGTTACGAATATGAGTTTTTGGAGACTCTCGTGTTGTAGCCCTTTGGGAAGATTTCGTGTACTCTGATATTACAGAAGCTATTGTTGCTTCTTATTATTGTTGTACTAGTTGGACTATTTATACTTGTGTGTATTTTGACTTCTATTTATTATTTATGTTGGGTTATCATGGATGATATTGGTTTTAGCCAGCAGGATAGGCCTCTTGTAGTATCAATCGATCTGTGTGTCGGCATTACAGCTAGGCGGCTTTTCTAGGCATAAGAATTCCCTCAGCTGTGTCTTGTGTTCCGGGAGGGTGGTCTTAAAATTCAAAAGTTTAAGAACACTGTCCGCTAATCCACAAATTGCCTAACCGCAGGGTTTCCTAGCCTCAAGATCATCGCGAATAGTTGCTGCCAAACTGAACAAGCTGCAAGAAGTGAACAGCTTATTGAACTAGGAAAGAGTTGTAGATGAGAAGACCGTTTGGTAGTAAGCCGTGACCTGCTGCTAACCGCCGATTTCTAACCGTAGATTTCGCACTAATCTCTAACCGAAGTCAGAACCAAGTCCCTGGCATCTTAGCTCTACCCGCACAATCTGTACAGCAAAAGACCGATCAACTCTTCAAACCGCGTGAGCACAAAAACATGTCCGCAGCAACCACCCGAGCTCACTTACTATTCATTCAGTTGTACTTTTTATGTGATAGGGGGTCCAATTTATAGGCGTGGAGAGGAGTGTGATCATCGCCCTAGACAATAGGATGACCGCCCTATCTCGTGGCGAGCACTAAGTGTATTCACACAACTGCGGACACAAAGCCAGTCCGCCGCGACTAGGACGGACAACCAGTTAGCCAAGATCGCACCACCAAAGCCGTATAGAGAGCATATCTGCCTTGTCTCCATAAGGCCAGGACAGGACTTGTCCTCCACTTGCAGACACTGCAGATACTCCACCAGTCCGCACACCAACGGATACAGCTCCAGTCCGCACACCACGCGCTCGCAACCAAAGCACAAAGCTGATAACTGTGAAGCTCGGCGGATAGAGAAATTTGTCCGCACCAACCATGTGACCTCCCAGACTGAGCTAACCTGGACTTGGTATAGATCCAGACCAAGTCCACACCACCAGCAATCCCTAGTGCGAACACAGCACCAACTGTTGTATAGGCCAATCTGCATAAACTGGCAGATTCCGAAACCAATTTACGCTAACCGGCAAATTGTGTGGTTATACCAAACTGCGCCACCAAAGCAAGACTAAGGAACCAACCATGCTAATCTCCCAAGCTCCAAACCAGTCTGTATCCTGGACTCAATGAACTGCAGATGAGTACACAACCTGCCAGACTCGACGAACACCATGGATAAACATCCTATCCGCCCAGTTACTTTCAGAGAACAAGCTTCCTGCTAAACACAAGCTGAACTAGCTAGTCGCCACCCCCTGTCCGCACAGTCCACGCGCACAGTCTGCCTAGGCCGCCACTTTCACTTCAAAAAATTCAACACTCCCCCTAAAGTGAGAAGTGGAAATCAGACCCAACAGTCCACGTACCCGTGTAAAATGCCCCTTTGACAGCGGCTTCGTGAAGATGTCCGTTACAATACCCCCATCCATCATATAGAATATAACAGAAGGTCTGGCCGGGGCCCCACGCAAAATTCTACGGACAGTCAATAGAGTTATGTATTGAGACGACAATCCATAAACGCGCATCCTAACTTAGAGTGCATTCTAGCGGAAGTAAATTAATAATTCAATTAGAACCTAACCATATGAATGTCCACTACCACAAAATAGGAAAGATAAACCAAATACTCAAATGTTATGGCCTTAAGGCCTTACATAGTTTCCTCAAATAAAAGTGTTGTACATACTTCGACACCTAGACCGACCACAAATAAAACAGTGAAAGTAAACACACTTCGCTTTGGCCTTTGAGGGATGACTTAACAACCATGGATTGTAGCCCGCTATTTCCCTCTCGGCTCGGCTGCACCTGCACGAAGACATTCCACCCAAAAGGTGGCAAACAAGGAAACGTTCAACATTAGCTGGCCAAATTTTAATGACCCCACCCCTCACTCGGGGTGGAGGTGCTCTTTCCCTGCAAGCATTTAGCATTAATATATAACAGCAACCAGAACATGCACCTCAAGCACAAATTTCCACAGATGTCAGCACGACCGACCATACGCCCTGTACACTCAGGGCTCATTAATGGTGTGCCGAGAATTCTAGCCTCACCTCCATCCTCAAGACGATACCTTTGAGCATTACAAATCTTTCTAGGACGAATCCAAAGACTCTCTCCCTATGCTACGACAAAGTCAAGGCGCTCTCTAGCATTGGATCCATGCCACTGACTCACTCCAAGTCGATCGCCATAGGGTGGGTACAGGTCATCCACAGCCCATTGCTCAATCCATCAGGCTCGTAAGCCACGACGCGGGTAAGCCTCCTCTTTCCCATTCACATATTTACATAACTCTGTTATGTTCCAAGCTAGCACTCATGACCGCCTAAGTTTGGCCCATCAGGCTCTCAGCTCAATATAATGGCCCCCAGGTCTTCAAGAGACAGACCTCACAAACAATGGCCCCCATGTATCCACGAGATAGGCCTCACAAACCCCTTACTCACTGGTAGCTACCACAGGCGGTAGTGCTACCGCCGCGGGGTAGGGGATATACTATCGTTTCTTCCCCTAAATTGGTGTTTTCTTGTAAACCTACTCCAGTACTCTCACTACAGCAATCTACAAACCCCTTAACTCTGAAATCTATATGATTACTACAGAGTCTTCTTCGGTAAACAAACAATCATAACCAATCCAGACCAACCTGTTCAGATGGGCTTCAAATAGCATGCATATTCCGTAGTTTTATTATGGATTTCTAAATGCAAAGATAACGGGAATACAACTGATCGACCCATTAGGAGAACTTATTCCACGTGTTCGTGGAGCGTCTACCTTCTCATGCTAAAACAAAGGATTCATATGTCTAAGAATAAGGATCGCTACCCTTGAAGTTCATTTTGGTGAAATGTAGAGAATATAGCCAGATGAAAATGACCGCAACGGCTTTTCCTCCATAGATCTGAACTTGTCTCGCGAATTAGAGCTCCGAAACTCCAATGATAGAGGGATCTCCTTCGTCCTATTGTCCTCCTCTATCCTTCAGCCGCTCAAAATAACCCAGCCTCAAAAGAAAATGAATGGAAAACCCAGCTTTACCGGCTTTAAACCGAGCTACCGCCGCATGGTAACTAGCTACCTCTACGCGGTACCTGGATTGAAAGCTCGTTTTGCACGCCTACCTCCTATGACTTCCAATCATAGACCGATACGTGCTCATGACTTTACAGCCCTGCTACCACTGCGCAGTAAAATACATCCGCCACGCAGTATAACAACATTAGTTATGCTACCGGGCTTTATCTCAACATGATAACTATTATCTCCGCACGGTAACCTCCCGAGAGCTATGTCAAGTGAATTTGTCATGCTACCGCCAGCGGTATTACTACTGCTGGGCGATAGCTTACCGAAAGCTCTGTCACTACCACTACTAAGTTACAGCCATGCAGTAACCCTCTATCGCCGCTTGGTAGCTTACAAAATTGCACTATGGCTACAAGAAATTTGGTGCGTTACAAATCTCCTCCACTTAAAGAATTTTGCCGCAAAATTATGTTGTGTAGGGAATTATAAAAAGTAACAATATTATGATGTTAAACTCAAATAAATAGCTCAGGGAACTCCATTTTCATGGTTTGCTCATGCTCCCATGATTGTTCCTCACGGCCACAGTTGTCCCCACGGATCTTGACCATCTTGATAGACTTATTCCGAAGTTGCTTGACTTTTGTGTCCTCAATGTGAATGGGCTTGACGTTCGTTGTCAACCCACCATCAATCGGCACCTTATCTACATCAACCACCTACGTAGGCTCTTACACCGCCTTCTTTAAAACTGATAAGTGGAATATGTTGTTGGGTTCATTGCCCATAATATTCCCTAGATTTTATGTTGTTTAAGCTCATCATGTGCAGGATGTTCCATGGAACAAGTTTAGACAAATTTTATAAGTGATGCGACAGGTGATCACAAAGTGAAGATGCTAGATAGGCTGAAAATTGCCTAAGTCCATAGGCGTTGAGTGTAGTCTACTCACTCAACGCCAGGTGAGTAAAATCGTTGAGTATAGCTTGGACAGTCAAATCCAAACAATTGGCAGGATGCAAAATTGGCTAAGTCCACAGGCATTGAGTCTAGCTTACTCACTCAACATCATACATCTAAAAGTTGTGAGAGGTTGAGACAGCCAAAGACTGGGAGAAAATAGATAGAGAAGTGACAAAGTCCACAAGCATTGAGTGAATGTTACTCACTCAACGCAATAGTCTATATTCGTTGAGTATAGCTCAGTCAGTCAAAGCCACACAAAATCCGTGAAGATTTTTGACTAAGTCCATAGCGTTGAGTGACGCAAGCTCACTCAATGCCATGTGATAATAGTGTTAACGGATACTCATCCAGTCATATCCTGTGTTTTGAAACACAAGATATTTGTCTAAGTCCAAAGGCGTTAAGTGTAGCTTACACACTCAACACCAGATAACAGAAGAAATCTGTTGAGAAGAAAAGGCCTTGAGTGGAGCTTACTCACTCAATGTCAAGGAGCAGGAAAATCTGGTTAAATCAGAAGGCTTTGAGTGAGGCATGCTCACTCAATGCTCTCAACGCCAAGCATACAGAAGAGGCTAAGTTATGTGCGAAGGAAAAAAGCATTGAGTGAGGTCTGCTCACTCAACGCTGTCAACGCCTAAAGGAAGAAATGTTTTGGCGTTGAGTAAGGCTTACTCACTCAATGCCAATGGTGCTGATGTGTGATTTTTTGCTAACTCCACAGAAGGTGACATCAGCAAGTCAACAAGTCAACCATATTCAAACCTTTAGCGGGAAAGCTACAGTACATGACAAAAGGCATCGCAGAGCAACTGTACGACAGTTGCCGTTAAAGAAAGATTGCAGCTGGCCATCAATGATGTGGGGCCCACTACTAAGATAGTCATTGGGTTGCAATCAATAAAAGGGAGAAGCTTTTGGAAAATACAGAAGGCCATCATCATCTTCCTCGCCATTATTGCAGAGGCTGAAGAACCAAGTTCAAATTAGCGGGTCTAAAAGCTCTAGAAAAGTTAGATGTTGTCTTCATCATCGAAATCAGCAAGATCATAGATTGTCTCTGAAGAAAAGGAGGCAGCCAAGGTCTAACCCAAGTTGCCAGATCTGGGATCTATAGCAAGTTAACTGGTGCCATTTTCATCTACACTAGCAAATTCATAAAGTTCTCTTTCTGAGGAAGCAGAAGGAGGAGCAGGTCCTACCTAGTTGCAGGTGATCCAAAGCTGATCCAACATAGCTGGTACCTTTTCCATCTACACCAAAAAAGTCTGATATTTCTCAGAAGAAGTTAGAGGTGAGCTTAACCTAGCTCAGGTTTCAGCAAAGGGAAAACCCTAGTTATAGTTCTTTGCAGTTCCAGCTGTAAAGATCTGAAGATGATTGTTTGGAGGCTATAAAGAAGAAGTTAGGGCTGACATTCTCTCAGCTCAGGAAGCAATAATACAAGCTGCAGTCACTTCCAAGAAGACAGGACTGAAGTTATCTCAATTCAGGGAGTAGAACATAGTTTTGCAAGGCAATCCCAGCTCAAGTAGATATTTACTTTCTGTGTGGAGTAGTTAGTACTAAGTGTTACTTAGTCCAGAAAAGTAGACTCAGGGAATATATTCCTTGAATCAAAGTTAGGCTGAGTTTATTTCCACCTTGTGGGATCCCTTGTGAACTTGAGTTGTAGGAGCAAATTTGCTCTGAGGTAGGATTCTGTGGAGAATCTAAGTGTAGGGCCTCGGCCTGAGAAGTAGGATTCAAGTTTGAATCTGAGCTGTAGGATCCAGCTTGGATTTGAAATAGGTGATCTTTTGATCACTAAGCTATAGGTCTTTTGAGCCTGAGGTAGGTGAGTCATTCTCACTAAGTGGTAGGGTACTTGTGCTTGAGGTAGGATCTTGATGTAGATCTGAGGTAGGGCCTTTGTGCCTGAGCTACATGTGAGTCATTCTCTCTGAGGTAAGATCCCTTGTGGATCTGAGGTAGGTCTATCCTCCAAAGCCTGAGTTGTAGGGCTTAACAACCTGAGGTAGGTGATCTTTGTATCATTGAGTTATAGGGAACTTGTGCCTGAGCTGTAGGTCTTGGAGGAGACTGAGTGGTCCTACGGGATCATGTTGTAAGCTCTTCGGAGGCGAGATTGGAGAAGTGCCTTGTCTTACTATAAGTTAGAAAGGTGGGAGGGAAAGTGGATGTACCCATAATCTGGGGAACCACAATAAATACTATGTGTGCTCTTTGTGTTTGTTTTGTTGCAGGTTGTATATCTTGAAAGCAGAAAACAACTAACAACTAAATCACTTAAAGAAGATAAATAAAAGCTAGTCACAAGTGACTAAGAAACCTATTCACCCCCCACCCCTAGGTGATTTAGCTATCCTTGAAAATAAAGACTTTCAAGTTCTATAAGAGGGAGGTTACTCAAAAATGACTTAACAGTCTGAGTATACCTCAAAGGATAGCTAAAAGGATTGTACTTGTGGGTTCAAAAGAGAACCTCAAGGAATGGAGTTTCAAGTCTGCAGCAACGAGAACTTTTGGAGCTGGAAAGAGAGGATCCGAATGGTAATGGAAGCCAGTGATCCTAGATTATTAGCATCAATTCAAGAAGGACCCTTCATTCCCATGAAGGTATCTACATCAAATGCAATTATCCAGACCCAAAAAAGCTATGGTGAAATGACTGAGGATGAAGTCATCTTGGTTGCTATGGACAAGAGAGCACAATACATCGTGGTAAGTGTCATGGATGACTCCACCTTCTAGATCTTGGTCCACTGCAAGACAGCCAAAGAGATGTGGGATTTTCTTACTATCTATATGGAAGGGATAGAGAAAGTAAGTCTTTCTGACAGTGATTCAGAGTCTGATGAAGAAGAAGAAGTCATTATTGGGCTATTTGCTGTCATTACAGATGAAGCAGAAGACAATCAGATGTTAGTCTAAAGATCAGGGGACCTCTATCACATCCAAAAAGTGATTCATATGTGGATGATGAAGAGGAAGATGACTGCAGATGTTATGGACTAATTGTCATGACAGAATAAGAAGAATCCTTCCTGGATCAGCCTGGTCCAAATCAGATTCAATCTCTATCTAGTTCTTCTTATTGCTCAGGTCATGAGACCAGTCCAGATTCTAATGCATCCTCATCTAGTGATGAAGATGACTTTTAATCTGAGATAGATGTCAATCAATTGATTGACAAGTATGATCAAATTTTGGATGCCTTGAGAAGAAGTAAGAAGTTGTCCAAGGAGCAGGCTAAGGATATTATCTCCCTACAACTAGCTGCTTCCCTACAATCTGATTCATCATCTTTGTAGGAGCAGAAGGTGGGGGAAGTCAGCCAACTAAAGGCTATCTATGTCATCCAACTTGAGACAATAAGCCAGAAAGATAAGATCATTTTTGATCTTGAAGAGGAGCTCCTTAAGGAGAGAAGGGTAGTGGCTAGTTTTTCTAAGCCAAGTACTGTGTTGCCCTTAATAAATTCCTTCTCCTCCCAAAAGGGTAAGAAGAAGTTAGCAGTCATAGGAAGCACAAGAGTTGACCTTTCCAAAGGGATAGGCAAAGCTCTTGTACTTCCATAGTTAACATTTCACACGGTTATCCTCCCTTCTCACAGGCATGAACAAGGTTGCATGCATGGTCACTGGGAGAACGGGAATTCTTCTTGTAAGAATACAAGAGTATCTTCTAATGGAAGAAGAAAGGGTAGGGGAATGAATGCATTTTAGTCTCCCCATGAAGAAGTACAAATGGCCTATTCTGGACCATTTATATTTGGTGACTCAGCACCAACTCTCATGGACAAGGCAGTGGCTTTCAATCAAGCCCATCGAGCCAGGACTCAGACTAAGGGTCATTCTACTAGTAAGCCTGACTTGTCTATTTCTGATGATATAAATAGCATGTCATCTGCAAAGAAGACAGCTGTAAACAGCATTCAGAGCAAGCAAAGGAAGACTGTTGGAAGACTAACCTTCACTCAGATCCTTGCTGAAAGGAACTTGAAGAAAGCTGCTTCTCCTTTTCCTTATGTTCAGTCAGCAGTTAACCACACTACAAGACCTGTTCAGAAAAGGAGATATAACATCAATGAGTGTTGGTATTGTGGCAAAGGTGGGGCATTTTACCCTATATTGCTGGCACAATCCTTCTATTCCCAGATCAAGAGTTAGCTTACCTGTTAAAAATATTGCTGGTAGGAAATTTAGATTTCAGACTAATCATAACCTAGGACCTAATACCAATTGGGGTCCTAAGGTAGGATTAACTCTGTTTTGCAAGTTATTCCAAGTGATCATTCCCCCATGTGGTACTTGGACAGGGGATGTTCAAGATCTTGGACTAGAACAAGAAAGTCATCTTATGGATCGTACTCCAGTGAGAAAAAGACCTAAGATCTACAGTTGGAAAGTTGTGATGGATATTGACCATCTAGGATACTCCTCTTACTACCCAAGAGGAAGAGAATGTTGAGTGAAACCCTGAAAAAGGACAAGTGCACACTCATTGATGAAGGCCAGCTGGATCCAGCCAGCAAGAATGTCTGGTTGGACAAAGTGTTGCAACCACACTAGCAAATCAATGAAGGAAAAGCAGGCTATACTCACCGAGGAAAGAATTAAAAGTAGCTCTTCTGAGAGAACCAAGGAAGGAGCACATAATTCTTAGCTGAAAAGTTTCTCAAGTAGTACCCTCTAGTAGACTCTGGTAGACTCTTTATAGGAAACTTGAAAAGAAGTGTGCTCAGGTTTAGCATCATCTGAACCTGTAGCAAAGGTTGTCCAAGTCAGTGGGCAGTGTGGACTGAATTTTTGCAATTATTAAGGGGGAGCCAATACAGTCTAGTTCAGTCTGGAAAGCTTAAAAGTCTAGTCTAAAGAATTGGTGTCTGAGAATCTCTAGCTCCAAAGAGATCAGAATAATACTTCAGAAGTTCAGATTGACCCTATGAAAAATGCTGAGGATGATAGGGAGACTATCTAAATGATTGTAACTATTGTAAGTGAGCAAGTTCATAAGAACAGCTGGATTGATCCAATAATTGTTGATATAAGTCAGCATATTCCTATGGGAATAGCAGTATAAAGAAAGACTTGGTACCAGAATGAAAGGATGGTTGAATGAAAGATCATTCAAGGTTCAAGTGGCATCTACTCAAGTGGTAAGTTCACTATTGGAGTGGTATCAACACAAGATGGCCATGATAAAAAGAGATTATGTTGTTCAAAAAGAGATGGTATACAAAACCCTACCAAAACTGTCCAAGTGGAATTCAGTCAACTCAAACAGTTAGGATGCAAGGCCAGATACAAATCTGGTGCTGAAGAAGTGAAAGTAGTGAAAGAACAATTCTTCCACCTCTTCACAGTACAAGGAAGAACTCAACATATCTTGGATGATGCTCTCCAAAGGAGACAGATGAAGTCAAGTTCAACACCCTCTAGGTTGAGATTGGGTTGATAAGTCCTTGATGTGACATCAAGACTATAAAGACCATTAAGTGGTATTAAGACTAAGACAGACTCAAGTGCCCAGCAGTGGGAATTATAGTGATGATCTTACTGAGGGGGAGAAAGCTCAGCACCTGCAGAAATGATGAGAAAAAATGCTCCTATTAAGGGGGAGCATGTCCAGCACTTGCTGGAACAGGATCAGTCTCCAATTGAGAAGGAACATGCAGCTACTGTAGTGGATCAGAGACCTTCACTGCTGATCAGTTTGTCCTAAGGACAATGCACAGACTAAGGGGGAAATTATTTATGACATAGTCATAATCTTCTCTGAGTCTGAGATGGACTTCTTTGTTGATAAAATAGTGTTGATGCAGGAGAAGAGGAACAGCTAGCAGCTAGCTCAAGTGGATCCATGGTCCACTCAAGTGTCAAGGGGTTGCAATGATGTGGTGTATCAATGATATTTCCACAAGTAGATGCTTATTCTATAGATACAACATCAGCAATTGGACTATAATCTTTGGTATTAACACAAAAGGTATGACTCCTAATCAAGTGGTTTGATCTCTATACTAATTTTCTTAGAGGTATCAACATGGGACTTTGGCTAGGATCAAGATATAAATTCTCCCTTGATCCCATCTCCTCCCTTAATAGATATACCTATTGAAGAAGCCAAAAAGGGGGATATGTGTGACAATACATAAGGGGGATATGTGGAAGCAATACTTTACATGACCAGGTCATGTTGAGTCAGTGCTTCTAGTGGTGCTTCATTTAAGTATTAAGTGGTATAAAGGAGAGTGCATATTACTTGAGCAATTGTTCAAGTGGTATGAGGATGCATTGACTTGACTTGTTAAGTCAATACAGTCAAATGTAGTACATTGAATTGATATGCTGAAATTCATATAGCATAAGCTAGAAAATGTAGCAGACATAGCCTACAATTGCATTAATTAATATGATTATTATGTCAATGCTTCTTATTATTGCTGGGTGTTTCGCCTTATTCAAATAAGGGGAGATTGTTGGGTCAATAGCCCACAATGTTCCCTAGATTGGATTTGAAGAGGCATCACCTTCAACACTAAGAGCATATTTGTATTTGATGCTGTTTAAGCTCATCATGTGCAGGATGTTCCATGGAACAAGTTTAGACAGATTGTCTAAGTGATGTGATAGGTGGTCACAAAGTGAAGATGTTGGATAGGCTAAAAATTTCCCAAGTCTACAGGTGTTGGGTGTAGTCTACTCACTCAATGCCAGGTGAGTAAAATCATTACGTATAGCTTGGAAAGTCAAAGCCAAATAATTTGCAGGCTGCAAAAGTGGCTAAGTCCACGGGCATTGAGTGTAGCTTACTCACTCAATGCCATACAACTAAAAGATGTGAGAGGTTGAGACAGTCAAAGCCTAAGAGAAAACAGACAAAAAAGTGGCTAATTCCAAAGGTGTTGAGTGAGTGTTACTCACTCAATGCCATAGTCTATATTCATTGAATAAAGCTCAGTCAGTCAAATCCACAAAAAAAATATGCAGATTTTTTACTAAGTCGACAAGCGTTGAGTGAGACAAGCTCACTCAATGCCATAAGATAATAACGTTGATTGATACTCATCTAGTCATAGCCTGTGTTTTGAAACACAAGATATTTGGCTAAGTCCAAAGGCTTTGAGTGTATCTTACACACTCAATACCAGATAACATAAAAAATCGATTAATAAAAAATGGCGTTGAGTGGAGCTTACTCACTCAACGCAAAGGAGTAGGAAAATCTGGTTAAGGAAGAAGGCTTTGAGTGAGGCATGCTCATTCAACGTTCCTTGTCTAATTATAAGTTAGAAAGGTGGGAGGGAAAGTGGACGTACCCATTATCTGGAGAACCACTATAAATACTATGTGTGCTCTTTGTGTTTGTTTTGTTGCAGGTTATACATCTTGAAAGCAGAAAATAACTTACAACTAAAGCACTTAAAGAAGATAAATAAAAGATAGTCACAAGTGACTAAGAAACCTATTCACCCACCCCCCCCCCCCTAGGTGATTTATCTATCCTTGAAAACAAAGACTTGCATACGTCGTGCAGACCACTTAGTTCCATTGAAAGACTCAACCGATAGCCAGTTTCACAAATGCTCTCCATTATCTCAAACGGCCCATGGTATCTCGGACTTAGCTTTTCAAGCGTTGAATCCTTGGTACTCCCTTGGACGGTATGATCTTTAGATACACCCAATCGCCCACAGTGAACTCAACATTTCTGTGCTTGGAATTATAATAATTATCATGCCTATCCTGAGCGATCAACAACCGCTACTAGATTATACGAATAGTCGAAGTTGCATCCTCGACTACTTTCCGCTTAAACAGCTTTGATTCGCCCTTCTCCAACCACGACAAGGGAGTACAGCACTTCCTACCATATAGGTCCTCCCACCTCTTCCCGAAATCTAGCGACCACATGCGAAGCATGTCCTCCATCATCCTGTTTATCCTCTCGGTCTAACCATCCATCAATAGATGAAAGGTCGTACTGTATTATAGTTGGTACCCAACAGTTGATGTATAAACCTCCAATCATTAGACATGAAGCGCCCATCTCGGTCACTAATAATGCTATGTGGCACACCGTATAATCATTTAATATTATTCGCATAATTATTCGCCAGCTTTTCCACTGAAGAATGAAGTTTGAAACTTTTGTCAAACGATCAACAATCACCCAGATGGCGTTGTTCCCCTTCTGTGATCTCAAAAAAACCATGCGCGAAATCCATTGATATGTCGTCAAACTTCCATTTCGGTATAGGAAAAGACTTCAAAAATCCATCGGGCTTCTGAAATTCTGTCTTCACTAAGGCATATGTCTGACACTTAACCACATATAGTGATACTTCCCTTTTCAATCCTGGCCACCAAAACAGCTTTTTCATATCTTTAAATATTTTTGTGCTCCCCAGGTGAATCAAGTACTTGGTGAAATGGGTCTCGAACGTCAACTCTTCCTGTAATTTGCCCACCTTTGGCACGCACAATCGAATGTTCTTCCATAATAGCCATCATCAATGGTAAACTGGCCATTTGACCCTTCCAACGACTCTTCCATGTAGTGTTTCATAATATCATCTTGCTCCATCGCTTGCTAAATCCGGTCAATGAAGTCATACTGCACTTCTGTCCAGTTCAAACGTGCTTCAGCTCTAGACCTCCTATCAACACAAGAGACCTCTAAGACCACCAAATCTCGAATAAGACGCTCGTCAAACATCTGTATCCAATTGGCCCTTGTGGAAACCCTGCGACTTAATGCATCCACAACAGCATTACCCTTTCCAGGAACATAATGTATCTTAAAGGTGTAGTCCCCAAGGAACTCCAACCACCTCCATTGGTGCATATTAAAGTCCTTCTGATCTAATTGATACTTCAGTCTCTTATGGTCTGTATAAATATTGACCTTCACGCCATACAAGTAGTGCCTCAAGAGCATCAGAGATAATATCACGATCGCTAAATCGAAATCATGGACAAGATAGTTCCTCTCGTGCACTTTCAACTAGTATGATCCATATGCTTTCACCTTCCCATGTTATAATAAAACGCATCCTAAGCCACTCCCTGAGGCATCACTGTAGATCTCATAGCCCTACGAACAACATAGGGAGCACAAGATAGGCGTCATGGTCAGATGACTTTTCAACTCTTCAAAAGCATGCGCGTATGCTAGAGACCAAACAAACTTCTCATCCATCTTTGTCAAGGTTTTGAGGGGTAACGCTATCTGCGAGAAGTTCTCCACGAAGCGCTTGTAGTAGCCGGCAAGCCCTAGAAAACTCAAGACATCCGCCACAGAAGACAACGTAGACCACTCCTGAATCTCAAAAATCTTCGTCAGATCTACCATGATTCCCACTCCACTAATAATATGACCAAGGAATACTACCGAAGATAGCCAAAACTCACACTTATGAAACTTGTCATACAACTGACTACTCCTTAGGGTTTCTAAAACGATATGTAAATGCTTCGCATGATCATCCTCAGACTGGGAGTACACCAGAATATCATCAATAAAGACTATCACGAACCGGTCCAAATATTCCCAGAACGTTCGGTTTATTAAGTCCATAAACACTGACGGAGCATTAGTCAGCCCAAACGGCATGATAATGAACTCATATTGCCCGTATAGTGTACTGAATGCTGTCTTGAGAATGTCACTTTCCCTGATTCTTAACTGATATTACCTAGACTTCAGATCTATCTTCTAGTACACCATCGATCCAACTAGCCGGTCGAACAGATCATCGATCCTCAGAATCGGGGACTTATTCTTCTCTGTCAGCTTATTCAATTCCCGATAATTGATACACAACGAAAAACTACCGTCCTTCTTCACGAAGAGGACCGGTGCGCTCTAAGGTGATGAACTTGGACGCATATACCCTTGCTCTAAGAGTTCTTGAAGTTGTGCTTTCAAATCCGCCATCTCCCTCGGTACTAAATGGTAAGGAGAGCGTGACACAAGCTTCACACCTGGCACTATCTCAATGTTGAAGTCTACCGTTCTCTACGGTGGAATCTCAATGAGATCCTTAGGAAGTACCCAAGAACTTAGTCTCACGTTCGATGTTCTGTCCTAGTTTGACTCCTTCGAGTTGTAATCAACATATGCATGCTGCTTCGAGAGTCATTCCATGCCTAAGGTCAAGCTACGGATGATTTTTAAACAACATCTTGACTTTCTTTCCGTACCATAACATGCATTCATTTGGTATGTATATAAATAACCAAATTATCCTTCAACACAATGGATGGCACTATAACGAACAACACGAAAACCTTATATATTAAGGAGCGAGGAGCCCCTATATCGAACAGTGCTCTCTTTAACCAAGAGTAGAACAAAGCCTACTCTAAACAAGTCATATACTGGCAATAAATCAGTTCACACATATATAAAGCAAATTAAAATCTATAAGCTAAACTGTAGTTGTCACCTCATTATATTGCTAATGGCCTCCTGCATTTTCCTCTGTCTTTCCACTCAAACAATCGTGGGCTCTATGTCCCTGCTTGCCACAAGTATAATATATAACTTGGTCTCGCCCAAAGGTTGCTTCAGGCCTTGCCATCTTTGCCCTTGGGATATTACTATGGAATTCTCGGGCAACATGTCTTATCTTGCCATAGACAAAGCAGTTACGCGAAGTTTTACTAGTAGTTTCTTTAAACACAATAGAAAGGTAGGTTGGTAAAAAAGATCTAGAGTTATTAATCCATCTTCGATACCCAGTCTTTGATGAGTTCAGTACTTTGAGTTGTGACCCTCGTTGGACTCTTTCCAAATCTATTTACAAAGATCTAGCCGACACCACCAATGCTAGGAACCCAAATAACTTTGGTCCTGCCAATAGAATTCATAGATCATCACGCAAACCATTATAAAATCTATTGATCATAGTCTGCTCATCCTCCAACTCAAACCCTGCGTGGCGCCTTATCATGACAAATGCATGTAAATACTCATCAACTGAGTGCACTCCCTACACTAAACACATGTTCAACTGTTGATCTGAGACTCTTCTTATTACAGTTTGCTCCAAAGCGCCAACCGGCATTGAAACCACCCCATGGACAGGGGGATGCACATGTCTTCCATGTTGGGCATTGATCATTGAGATGACCACATCAGTAATCATCTGAACCATTTCCACGTAAAGAGGGGTGTAGGCATATCCACTGGTGCACTATCACACGCCAAACGATGTGGTGAAGGCTGTCATGTACTGCTTTTAGTCGCCTTTAATCGTGAAACACTCAATTAGGCGACAAACATATTGCTAAAGAGCAATTATAGGAACACGCGGGTTCCTCAAACTTGTGTATTTTTATTTCTAAGTGTACATTCATGGGTTCTTTCATGTTATAACGGAAATGCACATACATGTGCTCACCGCCCCTTAAAAGAATTCGCCCACAAATTCAAATAAAAAGACCAACACCAGAATCTGATTCCAAATTATAACACACATATCCATTGTATAGAATATAACAGAAGGTCCGGTCGGGGACCCACACCATATTCTATGGACAGTCAGTGGAGTTATGTATTGAGACCACAATCCATAAACGCGCATCCTAACTCAGAGTGCAATCTAGCAGAAGTAAATTAAGAATACAATTAGAACCCAACCTTATAAATGTCCACTGCAACAAAAAAGAAATGATAAACCAAATACACAATTGTTATGGCCTTAAGGCCGTACATAGTTTCCTCAAATAAAAGAGTTTTATGTACTTCGGCGCAGGACGGCCACACATGAAATAGTAAAAGTAAACACACTTCGTTTTTTTTCCTTCGAGGGCCGATTTAGCTTTAATGACCCTAGTCGATCCATCGTGACAATGTCACGGCTCTGCTCGAGGCGACGCTTATTGGGTACACTGAAATATGTACCAGATTTAGAGAAGCCTCATCTTAATAAATGATATACATCAATTTGTATTTTATAGATGTTTGATTTTCATTGTGCATGTTTAAGAATTGGAAGAAAATTTTCTAAGTACAAGTGTCGATAGTTATGAAGAAGTTGTGTCGACACCCAGACATTGTGTTGACACTTATGAAGAAGTTGTGTCGACACCCAGACATTGTGTCGACACTTATGAAGAAGTTATGTTGACACCCAAACATTGTGTCGACACTTATGAAGAAGTTGTGTCGACACCCAGGCATTGTGTCGACACCTAAAGTAGAAGCTGTGTCGACACCCAAGCTGAGTCGACACCTAAAGAAGAAGTTGTGTCGACACCCAGGAGTTATGTTGACACTAGAAGCAGAATTTTTTCGACACACATGACTTGTGTCGACACACACTTAACGCTGTCCATTAGCATCAGATATGTGGAGACACTGGAAGCAGAATTGTGACGACACACAGGGCTTATGTCGACACACACTCAACGTCGTCTGATAGCATCAGATATGTCGAGACACTGGAAGCAGAATTGTGTCGACACACAGGACTTGTGTCGACACATATAACAGAAACTGTGTCGACATCATGAAGACTTGTGTTGACACTTAGTCTATTTGTGTCGACACATGTGAAGCAGTTTGCTGAGTGGTTCATGCTGAGTTGGAAAGTCTTTCAAGAAACAACTGTACTGATTGGTGACTCGATAGCTGTCATAACTAAGCGGTCTGACACTTGTGTCAGAACTTTCAAAAGGTTGTTACAAATCGGATTAGCCGGTAATCATTGGGAAACTCTATATAAGATAATGATCCGTTACAACAAGTAAAATAACGACACAAGAGAATTCAACAACAAGAAAAGGGGAAACCCTTATGAAGGCAGATCCAGAACAGTCTGCAAGAAAGATTCCGATCTCATTCATAATTTAAGGAGGAAGCAGTCAGAAGATCAACTTCTACATCAAGTGAAGATCAACCTTATTTTGTTCTATCAAGAAGCTTTGAAATAGCTAAGTCAAGTTGGATCTGAGGGGTCATTTTATTCAAGAACTGATCAAGAAGCCTACACTAATAGAGAGATCTATCTGGTGAAATTCCTATTCCATTTAAACATTCAATTTCTTATAGGATCTTTTGTAAGACTTGAGTTATAAGCCTGTAATTATAAATGCTGAGGTAGGGCTGAGAGCCTGAGGTGTAAGACCTGTGAAAGTCTGAGTTGTAAGCCTAGTGATAAAGGCTGAGGTAGGGCTGAGGCATGAGGTAGGATTCTTAGGAAGGATCTAAGGTAGGACTTGTATAAATCATAGCTGTAGGAGCCAATCTAGTTCTGAGTTGTAAGATCTGCGGATCTGATCTAGTGGAAGGAAGTTGGGCTGAATCCAGTTCTCTACTGGATAGGCGAAGGGGGAAATTGGATGTACCCATACCTTAGGGAACCACTATAAATCTGGTGTATGTTGTGCTATGATTTGTGTTCTATGTTTTGAATTATCTATCCTGAGATTGAACTAGTAATTTGCCTAAAATTATTTAAAAAGATTAGAACCTATTCACCCCCCTAGGTGTCTAGGCTCTTGAAATCAAGTTTTTCAAGTGGTATCAGAGGGAGGTTGCTCAAAGATTGACCTAACAGTCTGAGTGAATCTCCAAGGAAAATAACAGATTTCAAGAATGGGTTCAAATGAGAATCAGAAAGAATTTGGATCTATAAAACTGCTTATTTGCAGGAAAGAATGCTTTGGCATTTAGAAGGAAAGGGTCAGGTTGTTTATGGAAGCATCTGATCCAAGAATCTACATCACAGTACAAGAAGGTCCCTTTATTCCAATGAAGGTATCAGCTCTGGATGCAAATGTCAAAACCCCTAAGAGCTATTCTGAAATGACTAAGGATGAGATCAACCTGGCAATACTAGACAAAAGAGCTCAAAACATTATTGTAATTGATATAGATGATGTCATATTTCAGAATCTAGTGCACTGTAAAACCTCTAAGGAAATGTGGGACACCCTGATTGTCTACATGGAGGGAACAGAAGAAGTTAGAGAGGACAGGAAATCTATGTTGAATCAAGAGTATGAGAGCTTTAGACAAGCGAAGTCTGACAACATAGCTGAATGCTACAAGAAGTTCTTCAGAATAGTAAATGAGTTGATTACCTATGGAAGAGTCTTCAGTACTTATGAACTGAATGACAAGTTTCTTAGGTCACTAACAAAGGACTGGGACACAAAGATATGTGCCATCAGAGAAGTGGCCAGGCTCCCTGATACACCTCCACCCACACTATTTGGAAAGCTGCTATCCTATGAAATGCAGCTCACTGCCAGAAAAGAGGAGGAGAAAAGCAGCAGATCTGAGTACAAAGAGAAGTCAGTTTCCTTCAAGGCTGAAGGCACAAGAAAGGGTAGGAGAAATATCCTTCTCCACCTAGAAGGAGTGTTGAGGCAGAAAAAGGAAATCCTGACAATAGCACATCAGATAGCCATACCTCTGATGAGGACTTTGCTGCCTTTACAAGGCAATTTCAAAGGTTCATGAAGAAGAAGAAATGAAGAACCAGACCATCAACATACTTCTCCAAGGATGAGTATTACAAGAAAAAGAAGACTCCCAAGGAGGACATGTATGCCTCTAAACCTAGTAAACAATCTAATTCTAAGATTGTTTGTTATTGCTGCAATAGGCCTCGACATGTCATAGCTGACTGTCCTAACAAGAGGAAGGAGTCTAAAGAAAAGAAGAAACAGCAAGTAAAAGGCAAGAAGGAGAAATCCCTGGGTTCTCAGAAGGAGAAGAGTTGGACAGACTATTCATCTTCAGGATCAGGAGAAGAAGATGATGTAGAAGCATATGTTGGGCTGCTCTCAACAGAAGAGGATTCTAGGGAACTAGAATTTCTACAAATGCTGGACTCCATAAATGGAGTTGAATACTATTGCTGTAAAGGGCTGATGGCTCTATCAGAAGATGATCAGTGCTAGGATCAGCCTGGTCCAAGTAAGGTATACAGTTCTCCCTTAGCTTCTGATTATTATACTAGATCAGAATCAGAAGCATCTGCATCAAGAGATGTGGATGGTTCTGAGTCTGAGGGGGATGTACATAAACTCATTGATGAGTATGGTGGGTTATTGAAAGCTCTAAAGAGGAGCAAGTTTCTTGTGAAAGAGAAGGCCAAGGAAATTAAATCTCTTAGGCAGGCTGCATCAGATTCAGCAAAGTTGTTGGATTTAAAATTGAATGAGGTTGCCAAACTAAAAAAACATTACTATTATAAAGATGGGCACAATCTCTTTCAAGGAAAATCATATCAAGAAACTGGAGGGAAAACTTCAGCAAGAAAGAGAGTTAGTGGCGAAATTCTCTAAGCCAAAATCTATCTTGCCTTTAATAGACAATTTCAATTCTCATAAAGAAAAGACTGGTCTAGGTTTTAAGGGAAGAACTAGGGCCATAAATTCTCATAGAAAAGGTAAGGCCCTAGTTCAGCCTCTAGCTATAAAGCCCCCTATCTTCTTTAGGAAAGTGATGCAACCTACAAACAGGTATGATCATGATACTATTCATGGTCACTGTGAGTATGGAAATTTCATGGGCAGGGGTGAAAATGACAATAGGCCACTCTATAGGCAAGCCCATCAGGTTCAAGAGAAATTCTTGGAATTTGCTGCTCCAACACCTACACTTAACAGGACTGCTGGAAACAAAGTTGTGAAGTCTGTACCTAAGAGAAGGTATAATAGTTTTGAGTGTTGGTGTTATGGAAAGGTGGTCCACTTTGCCATGGATTGCTGGTTTAACATAATTGTTAAAACCAAGAATAGTTTACCTGTCAGAACAGCTGCAGGATTTCAAACTAACAAGAACCTAGGTCCCAATAACAATTTGGGTTCTAAGGATAAGTAATTTTATTTGATGCAGGTGAATCCAAGTGGCCATACCCCTGTATGGTACTTGGATAGTGTATGTTCTAGGCACATGACTGGAACAAGAAGGATGTTGAGGGACTATGTACCCATAAAGAATGGACTCAAAGTAATCTTTGGTGGATCAAAAAAAGGAATCATCAAAGGATTCTATAACATTTCTAGTGATTAAATTACTATCACTAAAGTGGCTTATGTGAAGGGTCTAAAACATAACCTGATTAGCATAAGTCAACTTAGTGATCTAGGTTATGTCATCTCTTTCCTCAAAGGGGTGTGCCAAATAAGAAGGTCAAGTGATCAAGAGATCATTTTTACTGGCACTAGGAAAGGGAATGTATATTGTCTTAACCTAGATTGTGAGTTTAACAACTCACCCATTTGTCTAGTTGCAGGAGAAAAAGCTTCAATATGTGTCAAATGGCACAAGAGGCTAGCTCATATGAACTATAAGTCAATAGGACAATTGTTCAGCATGGGGTTAGTGAGGAATGGTCCTCAAGTCAAGTGCATTAAAGAGGGTGTGTGTTCAGCTTGCAAAAAGGACAAACAGACTAAGTCCTCTTTCCATGCACTTGATATCAAAGATTTAATGAGATGTTTATATCTCTTGTATATGGATTTATTTGGTCCTAAGCCAGTTCATAGTCTTGGTAGGAAAGTATATACACTAGTTATTATGGATGACTATTTTAGATACATATGGGTTTTTTTCTTGAGGCAGAAATCTGAAACCCCAACTGTTTTCCAGACTTTTGTTAGACAAATTCAGAATTAATATAACAATTCAGTGGTCAAAAATAGGAGTGACCATGAAATTGAATTTCAGTCTGAATGTATGACAAAGTTCTGTGAAGAACTTGGGATTCATCAAGAATTCTCCTCACCTAGAACTCCTCAGCAAAATGGAGTTGCTAAAAGAAAGTGAAAGTGAGGATAAGATCTACCTTTACTCTAGAGGGGGGTGAATAGAGTATATTAAAATAATTTTAAATTAAAAAATTATTTGCAGTGGAAGACTTGATTTAAGTATAGGTGTAATGTGCTTGCAGTAAGTAAAAACTAAGATAACAAGAAAGCAAAAATTACAGCACACAGCAAAGCAAAAAACACAACAATCTAGAAGACACAAGGATCTATAGTGGTTCCCCAATCAACCTGGGAACATCCACTCTTCTACCACCCTAGGTAGGAATCAACTACAGGAATAGTTGATCAGGTTTCCTGGGCACCAATGAGCTTTTGATAAGGTGCTCAAAAACCAAACCCAGATTTTTTGATAAGGTGTCTTGCCACCACTAAGTTTTGACCAGGTCTCAGAAACCAGTCACAAAACTTTTGAAGGGAGTTTTGAGAAACCCTTTTACAACAAAATAAAGAAAAAAAAAAAAGAGTTTGTTGTTCTTCTCTGTCAACAGTCTAAGAGAAGACTAGTGGATTGATGTTGTCAAAGCTCCCCCTGAGATTTGCAATTGTTCAGGAAGAGGAGCTTTGCACAGGGTGATAGGCCTTCAGAAAGATTGAGATCTCCAGCAAAGAATGATTTCAACAAAGGCTGAAATGTGACGTGACTGGAGTCCTTGATTAATGAAGCCTTTGAACACCTTAATCAAGAAGATCTTGAAGGAGTATGAAAGAAGAAATCTTCTCTGTTTGATGATCTCCTTCACAGTATTATTCCTTGTGTTATGTATGAATTCTAACTCAGTAATCCTGTAGATTTGTGTCTCTTGAGTCTATATCAAAATTATCTTAATTCTTGATTGATATCTCTTCTTGTTTCTTTCTCAATAAATCTCTTGAGATATACTGAAAATCTGTCTTTTAGATAGACGTTAACCAGTCATAAATGATTGCCTTAAGAGACATCTGTCTCTAGAGGAAAGTCCTAAGAAGCATTCCTAAGAGTCTTCCTTGAAATTTGCTCCAGATTAGTTGAAATGGCTATAGAATTCTTAGAAATAAATGCTGATAATAAATCAGATTGAATTCCATAATTGTCTGAATTTGAATTCCTGAAATCGTCGATCTCTTTAGAAAATCGTCGATCTGAGCTCAACTATTGTTGACCTGAGCTCAGAGACTGGATCTAGACTTGAAAAAGAAATCGTCGATCTGAGCTCGAAGATCGTCGAACCGAGTTCGACGACTCGTTGAACTGAGCTCAGAGATAGTCGAACTGAGTTCGACGTTTCTTCGACCTGAGCTCGACGAAAATTGTCCTAGTCTTCAGCACTTGAATTCTGATCTTAGGAGGTCTTGGGGGCAGCTTCCAAACCTAAGTTCTAACCATTAGACTTATTCTAATTAACCTTTAAGGCTATACAATAAGGTCAAAACAATTTCCTAAGAACATAGTGATCCTTGCCCAAATTAGTAATAGGGTGTTCCAACAATCTCCCCCTATTTGGGTTAGGATTACTATTTACATGACAAATAGGAAATAACAAGTATACAGGCAGAATTAAAAAGCAGAAACAACAATGCAGAGAAAAGAATTTGCAGCATTGCAGAAGCACAGATAGAATCACAGCAGACAGACAGAATTAGATATATATTGTCAGCTTACACATTTACTTCTTTTCATTTCCCTTCTTGAATAAGATTTCTCTGTTAGGGTTGAGAGCTTCCTTCTTGGATCTCATGTCATCATCAGCACTTAGGGAGGTTTGAGATTTGGGCTTGGGAACCACAGCCTCTAGGTGCAGCTTCATATAGCTTTCTGGATCAAAGAATTTTCTTGATGAGTATCTTTCTAGTTCCTTCTTTCTTTGCTCAGATAAGGTTGTGATGTTTGAAGTGTCTTTTCCTTGTTCTTTTGCCTTCTTTATCTAATCCAAACCAGCTAGCTCTTTCATTCTGGCAGTCCAAGATAGTGGATTATTTTTTGGATCTTCAAAAGGGACAGGAGGTTCATATCTATTCATTGTCATTGAATCAGCAGGAGAATTTCTTGAAGCAACAGTATCTTTCAGCTTATAAGGGAAAGGACCAGAAGTTGAGTCAATGGGTCCTTGTCCTTCCCTTTGACATGGATGTTGTCTTGATTGACCTTTGGAGTATACTCTATAATCTCTTTGGCATCCTCTATACTGACCTCTCCTTGATTGATAACCTCTTTGTTGATATCCTCTTGATTGAGATCTGTCTTGAAATTGAGAGGAGCTTTGATTTGCAGCAGATGAGATCTGAGAAGAAAGACCTCTACCAGTTCCTGTATCTGGAGGAGGAGGAGGATTAAAATGAGAAGATCCTTTATCATACTTATCATACTTCCTCTTTTTCTTCATGGCCTTGATCTGGTTCCTTGAATATTGCATCCAGGGTTCATAGATGGGGCAGTCATGTAGAATGTAGTATGGGATATCATTGTCATCTTTCACCTTTTCTAGAGATACCCTTTTCAATGTTTTGCTTCTAGCTTTCCTCTTCCTTGCAATGGTTGCAAAGGAGTCATAAGAATCAGTTTTGAATTTATCACTGTCTGAACTCTGAGGATTATCATACAGTTCATCAATCCTTTTAATGTATTCCTTTTGTTGTTTTGATTGTCCAGTAGAGATAACAACAGCAGCAGCAATAGTGACAGAAGCAGCACTAACAGATATAATAACAACAGCAGGTTTATCAACAGCAGAGACAACTGGGGCAATAGGAGCAACAGAGACAGAAACTGCAGTATCAGCTGATTTTGGAACAACATCATCAGTAGCAGCAGGCTCAAAGTCAATGGCCTCTGTCATCAGTAAGTCAGTCCTACAAACTTGATCAACAGCAGCATCAGCAAGATCAGTATTCACAGTATCAACAGAATGAACACTTTCCATAGCCTTGGATGACTTGATATATGAAGAAATCAGGCTGGGCTCACAGCTGGCAATAGGCACAATGGCCTTAGAGAGATATTCAACTTCTTGATCTAGAGGACAGTTGAAGTGAAGTGTATCAAAAACTGATAACAGTGACCTGAGGTCAACTGTCAAAATAGGCACAATGGCCTTAGTAATGTCTTCTGAAGCAGGCATCATCTCTTCTTCATGTGGCGTCTCCCCCCGTCCTAGATTCAGTGTAAACTAGATCAAGGCACCCCACAGAAGGGATTGCCTAAGGAGGAGAAAGGGAAGAAATCCTAGCAGATAACTCCTGGATGGATTTCAGGAGTGGAGCAATAGAGGTCTCCAGCTGGAGTGCTAGCCTGGGAGCCAATATCCCATATAGCCTATCTACTAGGGCAGGAAGGTATACTTGCTCAAGTGAAACTTGAGTGGAGGTAGAGGAGAGAGTGATAGAGATTGGTGTAGAAGGAGCTGCAGAAGTAGAAATAGAAGATGTGGATGGTAGGATGGATTGTTGAGGAATGGGAATGGTGGAGATGGAAGTTATTGGAATGGAAATAGATGGGGTGAAGGATGGTTGTGCAAGAATGTCTTGGAGTAGTTATTGGTAGGAGGTAGAGGATGATGGGGGCTCAAGAGGTGAGGAATGGGAATCATCCATGTAGGAATCATCCAGAAGACTGAAAGATGGAATGGATGAGTCAATATCAAGTGGTGGATAGTAATGTAGAGGATGGAAATGATCTTCTGTTGTCGCTAGTGGGGGTGAAGGAGTTTAGAGTGGAGATGAGATTGTGATGGGGGAGATTGAGGTAGTGATGGTGGAAGAAGGAGTGGTTGAAGAAACAAAGGGTGGAGATGGTGGAGATGAGGAGGAGGCAAGCAATTCTTCCAATAGGGCAGTTGCCTGTGGGGAAGTGACTTGAACAGTCCTGGTGCCTGAAGTTGAGATAGCTGCAGGAGCTCTGCTTGGTTTGACAATCTGCCTGTCCCATTTTCCAAATAGGGCACAGGACAACCTCTTAGAGGCATTAATGTGCATCCCACTGGAAACAAGCAACTGAGGGCACCTGTTATGCAAAAATAGCCCTAGTATCCTCCCAAAATTAATAAAATTCCTATTCACCTTTTTCTTGATTAAATCAAAGAAAATCTCTCCCCAATTCAAATGTTTCTTATTCACTAAAGCAGCCATCAAACAAAATTTGTACCTTGAAATGGTATCATGAGCAGAATGCTTGGTTAACAGCACTTTTCCCACAACATCAGCTAAAAACCTATATTCAACTAACAAATTCTTTTTAAGCAGTTTATTAGGGTTTGCTGCTGAGTGACCCATTCTATCAAGCATACTTGCAAACTCTTCTCCAGATAACTCAACTAAATCATGCCCAGTGCTCAATTGAAAAACTTCTGTAAGGAGGGCAGGAGTTAGGGATACCTGAGAACCGGCTATTGCACCAACCACTGTATTTTTATCCAGGTTATGAGGCATATACACCCACTCCATGATTTCATCGGCAGCAAGTTTCATCCTTGTGAACATGATATACACCAACTGCTGTTCCTTGAACAATTTCAGAATGTCTTTAAAGATTTGATCACTGCATTCAAAAGAATCCATGTCGATGTCGAAGCCAGTATCAAACTTAATCGCTACTAGGGATGCAACAGAGACGGCCATTGTTACCTACAAAATTGAAAAAAACAAGACCAAGTGCAAAGATGTTTGGAGGGAAATAAAAAGCTCTACAGAAGGTATGAATGCGCAAAAGAGAACGACGGCCGAAAAATGAATTTTATATCAGGGTTCGACTCTGAAAGGGAATGATCATTGAACTCCATTCGACGATCTGGGCTTCTAAAGGAATCTGAAGGGTCTTCAACATCGTCGATCTCCGTTCGATGATATTGGAGAGCGTCGATCTCTGCTCGACGATCTCTGACCAGAAGAAGATAGCCTAGCGCTATCTAAAAGCGCTGAACTCCGGGCGACAATTTCAGAAAACGTCGATATCTGTTCGACGATATTGGAGAGCATCGATCTCTGCTCGACGATCTCTGACTAGAAGAAGATAGCCTAGCTCTATCTAAAAGCGCTGAACTCCGGTCGACGATTTCGGAAAACGTCGATCTCCGTTCGACGATTTTTGGGAAAATCGTCGAGCGCAGTTCAGAGACCATAAACACCCTATAGACACTAGAAAAATCATGTTTTTAGCCTAGTCTTGGTCAATTTTAGGGTTTTAAAATCTTGGATCTCATTTTAAGCTTCCTATATCTAACATTCCTAACTGATTCAGGAAGAAGGTGTGTTTCTTTTCATCCAATAGTTTGGTGAAAATTTCTCCCCTTTGCAAATCAGTTGGGATAAATTGAAGTTCAATTTTATTCTTCTCAACATTATCCCTTAAAAAGTGATGTCTAATTTCTATATGTTTTGTCATACTATGGAGGACTGGATTTAGTGCAATGGAAATAGCACTAGTGTTATCACAAAATATTTTTTACTTTTCTAAGTTATAACCATAGTCTAGGAGCTGGTTTTGAATCCACAAAATCTGTGAGCAACAACTACCTACTGCCATGTATTCAGCTTCAGCAATTGAAGTGGACACAAATGTTTGTTTCTTACAGAACCAGGAGACAAGTCTCTCACCAAGAAACTGGCAAGTACCACTGGTGCTTTTCCTGTCTACTCTACATCTAGCATAATCAGCATCTGAAAATCCAGTTAATTCAAATCCTGAGTCTTTTGGATACCAGAGACCTAGATTTGGACAACTTTTCACATACCTAAGAATCCTTTTTACAAATGTTTGGTGTGACTCTCTAGGGCTTACTTGGAATCAAGCACATATGCATGTAGCAAATATTATGTCAAGTCTACTAGCTGTAATGTACAATAAAGAGCCAATCATTGCTCTATATGTTGTCTGATCAACAAGTTTCCCATGTTCATCAGAATCTAATACAGCATTAGTAGGCATAGGTGTTTTCATACATGATGCTTCAGACATACCAAATTTCTTAACCAACTCTTTTGCATACTTGGTTTGAGAAATGAATATACCATCAGCATGTTGTTTGACTTGCAATCCTAGAAAGAAGGAAAGCTCACCCATGCTACTCATTTCAAATTTAGAATGCATTAGGTTGGAGAACCTTTTGTACAAATTTGAATCAGTAGATCCAAAAATAATGTCATCTACATAAATTTGTACTAGTAGGATATTGGACGTATGGGTTCTAATAAAAAGAGTTTGGTCTACTCTACCCCTTATAAAATCATTTTTCAAAAGAAAGCATGCTAAGGTATCATACCATGCTCTAGGAGCTTGCTTGAGACCATATAATGCTTTATGCAATTTAAAAACATAATCAGGATGAGTTGGAGAGATAAAACCTGGGGGTTATCTAACATAGACTTCTTCCTTGATGTCTCCATTGAGAAATGCACTTTTTACATCCATCTGATAGACCTTGAATCCTTTGTGAGCTGCATACGCTAGAAATATTCTTATGGCCTCTAACCTTGCAACTGGTGCAAAGGTATGGTCATAGTCTATTCCTTCTTCTTGAGAGTATCTTTGTGCAACTATCCTTGCCTTGTTCCTTACAATGATTCCTTGATCATCCAATTTGTTTCTGAACACCCACTTTGTTCCAACAATAGAGTGATCCTTAGGCCTTGGCACTAGCTCCCAAACTTTGTTCATTTCAAATTGATGTAATTCCTTTTGCATTGCAATGATCCAGTGTGGATCTTGTTCTGCATCTTGTATGGATTGAGGTTCAATTTGAGATAGAAAGCAGGTGTGCATCAGGTTTTGGTTGACCTGATTTCTGGTTTGCACACCAGTTGAGATGTCTCCAATCACTTGGTAGATTGGATGATCTGTTGATGTTACTTAATCAACAGGGGTGTTGATTGTTCACCAACCTGTATTGTTGTTTCCTCTTGTGGAACAACAACTAGCTCTTCAAGATGGTTCTCTCCAAGATGTTGAACAACCTCTTCATCTTCACTATTCTCATCATTTTGTTGAGTAGGTAAATGTGTTGTATCTTTTTCTACAATATGTAACCTGTCCAAATTTTTTGAGAGAGAGTGTACCTACAAAGGTTCTATGGTAGAAGTATTCTTCTCCTTATAAAACATGTTAGTTTCATCAAAAGATACATGTACAGATTCTTCAATTTTAAGAGAAGTTTTGTTATACACCCTATAAGCTTTACTGATCATGGAGTATCCCAGAAACACTCCTTCATCTGTTTTAGATTGGAATTTTGCTATATACTTCTTGTCATTATTGTATATGTAACAAATGCAACCAAAAATTTTGAAATAATCTACTTTAGGTTTCTTCCCTTTGAGTAATTCATAGGGAGTCTTGCCCTTCAGTTTATGTATCAAACTTCTATTCAACACATAGTTTGAGGTGTTCACTGCCTCTACCCAAAAAGATATAGGGAGGTGAGCATCTGTCAATAGTGTAGTAGCAGATTCAATCAGGGTTCTATTTTTCCTTTCAGCTACCCCATTTTGTTGAGGAGTTCTAGGAGCTGAGAAATTTTTCCTGATCCCTTCACTCTAACAGAACTCTTACATAAGAAGAGAATCAAACTCTGTCCCATGATCACTTCTGATCAGGGCAATGTGAGTATTGAACTCAATCTGTATGCATTTGAGAAACTCTGTCAAACACTTAAAGTTATCAGACTTCTTCCTCAGAAAGAACACCCATGTGAATCTAGAGAAGTCATCTACAATCACTAAAGTGTAGGATTTCCCCCCTAAGCTTTGTACTGTAATGGGTTTAAAAAGATCCATGTGTAACAGATACAAGATCCTAGGTGAATCACTCTTATTAAGTGACTTAAAACTATTTTTAGTTTGTCATCCTAATTGACAAGCCCTACAAAGTCCTTCCTTCTTGTAGGGGCCAGAAGGTAGTCCTCTAACAAGGTTATCCTTGGATAGCCTAGCAATGGTTCTAAGGTTTATATGCCCTAATCTCTTATATCATAGATCATTTAGTTTGCAAACAGAATTGAATAAACAAATATCTATCTTAGTTGAAAGAAAATCTACAAAATAAATGTTACCTTTCCTTTTACCTGTTAACACAGTTGTGTTATCCTCTGATTTGATTTTGCATGAGAATTTGTTGAATGTCACCTAGTAGCCTTCATCACATAGTTGATTGATGCTGATTAGATTGTGCTTCAGTCCTTCCATATAAGCCACCTTCTTGAATGTGACTGAGCCAATCTGGACAGAACCATATCCTTTTGTTTGTCCAAAGTTTGAATCTCCAAATATTACTTTGGTTCCAAGTTTTGTTTTGAAGGATGTGAGATTCTCCTTGCTTCCTGTCATGTGCTTTGAGCACCAACTATCCAGATACAATTGTTGGTTCATTGCTGGATAGGTCTTCACCTGCACATAAACAACTTATATGTTTTTGACCCAGTTTACCTTGGGCCTAGGTTGATAACCTTTAAATTTTTAAATAAAAGACATCCCTGGCTGACTCTTATAGCCTTCAGGATGATATCTTCTAAGAGGTATTATCCATTCAGTATAAGGGTTGAAGCTCTGGGATGTAGGACCTATAGGATTGAAGTTAGACTTACCTTTGAAAAAAATTTCAAAGCTCTAAGCTCTGTTCGACGATCTCCAAGCTGCGTTCGACGATCGTGGGTCAGATCGTCGAGCTCCGTTCGAAGATCGCCTTTGCCAGAGTTCAGAGTTCAGAGATCGTCGACCTGAGTTCGACGATTCAGCCTTAGATCGCTGAGCTCTATTCGGCGATCGTCGAGTTCCGTTCGACGTTTTCTGTTGAACTTTAGTTTTCTTAGGCAGATCAGAATTCTTCCTAGCCACCTCTATAACTACCTTCCCTTTATCTGAGATAAACTTGATTGGGGTTGTTAACACTATAGGTTGGTTGGATAAAGCACCCAAGCCCAGTGTACAATTAATTCTTGAGTTCACTGTGCATGTGATATCCATCAGTTTGATGTTTCTCCCATTGAGGGATTCTTCAAACTTCTTGACCTCAGATAGTTCACTTTTCGGTTAGGCTATCTGCTCCCTACAGCATTCAAGCTCCTCAGAGAGTTTGAGGATATCTGATTTTAAGGTGCTAAGTTCAAATAATTGATTTTTGAGAGAGGTAATCTCTTTCTCAGACTTTAGCAGGTATAAACAGAGTTCCATAAATTCAAATTTAAAGTCCTCTGAATTGAAATCAAAAGAATCTATTACCTGATCTTCTTCATCTTCATGTTCAGATTCAAATTCTAACTCATGTTCTGCATCAGAATTATGTTGGAAGGCATTGATAGCCCTCATGCAGAACTCATTCTCTTCAGCATCATCTTCATCATTACTTGAGCTTGATGAATACTCTGATTCTTCTTCAGTTTCACTCCAGGTTTCAGCTACAAATCCTTTCCTGCTGTGTTTGTTCTTGCTGGAGGAGGATTTGTCATTATTATTTCTCCTGGAGTCCTTGTCTCTTCTCCTCTCTTTCCTATCCTTCTTGTCCTTATTCTGATTCTTTGGACAATCAGGCACAATGTGTCCTTGTTTCCTGCATCCAAAACAAATAATTTCTTTGTTACTGGACTTGTCATACCTTGGATTTTCATGCCCTCTGGATGACCTTTTTCTGAAATCTTTCCTGACCATCTTGTAAAATCTTTTGGCTAGCAGACTCAATAGCTCTTCATTGCCTGTTACTTTGTCTTCAGGCTGATCTTCTGTAGCTTTGAATGCAATTGTCTTCTCCTTCCTTATTGCTGGAGAAGCTGTCTTTTGTTCTTCCTCTCCATTTTTGATGTGCAGCTCATAATACTTGAGCTTGCCCAATAGAGCTTCTATGATGATCTCATTTAGACTTCTGGCATCCTTGATTGGCCAGATCCTTGAGTCCCAAGTGCTGGGGAAGCACATTAGGATCTTATCATTGAGTTCAGTCAATGAGATCTCCTTGTCCAAAGTCTTTAGTTCACTAACAATCAGATTGAGTCAGTTGTACATGTCAGCTACAGACTCAGTTTCTCCCTTCTTAAAATTCTCATACTAGGTTATGAGATGGGATCTTCTGTCTTTCCTTTCATCAGCAGATCCTAACACAAGCTCAGATAGCTTGCCCCAAATTTCTTTTGCTGAGTTGCATTCAGCCACCTTTTGAAATATGTCCTTAGACATAGTCTGAGCCAATATGTTCATTGTCTTGGCATCGGCAACTTTCCACTTTTTTATTTTTGCATCTGTTCCTAAAGGCGGTGGAACAACACTTGTACTTGTACTTTCTGGGGATCTTGGACACACTGTCAAAACAGAATTAAAAAATGTCCTCATCAATAGAATTCATATACAATCTGATCCTTGACTTCCAAAGTGCAAACTTAGAAAGGTTGCACACTGGAGGTCTGGTGCTAGCATAATCTTTGTTTTGTGTCATGGTTTTTGTATGAATATAAATATAATACAAATAATAACCCTATATAAAAGATTGATCTTATCAGAGATCTTTTGGTTCAGGTGTTAGCCTGTAGGAACAACCAATCTGATGAAGATTCAGTTGTTGAGTAACCAACCTCGCTTTGATACCAATTGAAAGTGAGGATAAGATCTACCTTTACTCCAGAGGGGGGTGAATAGAGTATATTAAAATAATTTTCAATTTAAAAATTATTTGGAGTGAAAGACTTGATTTAAGTATAGGTGTAATGTGCTTGTAGTAAGTAAAAACTAAGATAGCAAGAAAGCAAAAATTACAGCACACAGCAAAGCAAAAAACACAGCAATCTAGAAGACACAAGGATCTATAGTGGTTCCCCAATCAACCTGGGAACATCCACTCTTCTACCACCCTAGGTAGGAATCAACTGTAGGAATAGTTGATCAGGTTTCCTGGGCACCAATGAGCTTTTGATAAGGTGCTCAAAAACCAAACCCAGATTTTTTGATAAGGTGTCTTGCCACCACTGAGTTTTGACCAGGTCTCAGAAACCAGTCACAAAACTTTTGAAGGGAGTTTTGAGAAACCCTTTTACAACAAAATAAAGAAAGAACAAAAAAAGTTTGTTGTTCTTCTCTGTCAACAGTCTAAGAGAAGACTAGTGGATTGATGTTGTCAAAGCTCCCCCTGAGATTTGCAGTTGTTCAAGAAGAGGAGCTTTGCACAGGGTGATAGGCCTTCAGAAAGATTGAGATCTCCAGCAAAGAATGATTTCAACAAAGGCTGAAATGTGACGTGACTGGAGTCCTTGATTGATGAAGCCTTTGAACACCTTAATCAAGAAGATCTTGAAGGAGTATGAAAGAAGAAATCTTCTCTATTTGATGATCTCCTTCACAGTATTATTCCTTGTGTTCTGTATGAATTCTAACTCAGTAATCCTGTAGATTTGTGTATCTTGAGTCTATATCAAAATTATCATAATTCTTGATTGATATCTCTTCTTGCTTCTTTCTAAATAAATCTCTGGAGATATACTGAAAACTTGTCTTTTAGATAGTCGTTAACCAGTCATAAATGACTGCCATAAGAGACATCTGTCTCTAGAGGAAAGTCCTAAGAAGCATTCCTATAAGTCTTCCTTGAAACTTGCTCCAGATTAGTTGAAACGGCTATAGAATCCTTTGAAATAAATGTTGATAATAAATCAGATTGAATTACATAACTGTCTGAATTTGAATTCCTGAAATCGTCGATCTCTTCAGAAAATCGTCGATCTGAGCTCAACTATCGTCGACCTGAGCTCAGAGACTCGATCATGACTTGAAACAAAAATCGTCGATCTGAGCTCAAAGATCGTCGAACCGAGTTCGACGACTCGTTGAACTAAGCTCATAGATAGTCAAACTGAGTTCGACGTTTCGTCGACCTGAGCTCGACGAAAATTGTCCTAGTCTTCAACACTTGAATTCTGATCTTAGGAGGTCTTGGGGGCAGCTTCCAAACCTAAGTTCTAACCCTTAGACTCATTCTAATTGACCTTTAAGGTTATACAATAAGGTCAAAACAATTTCCGAAGAACATAGTGATCCTTGCCCAAATTAGTAATAGGGTGTTCCAACAGAAAGAATAGGACTATAATTGAGGCAAGTAGAACACTACTTAGTGACACTACTCTCCCTGAGTACTTCTGGGCTGAGGCAGTAAATACTGCATGTCATGTACTCAACAGATCCTTCAACATAAGATGACTCCCTATCAGATTTTGAAAGGAAGAAAACCCAACATTTCTTACTTCAGAATCTTTGGTAGCAAGTGTTTTGTTCAAGTTAATGGTAAGCACAACCAAACAATGTTTGCTGCCAAATCCCTAGAAGGGATATTTGTTGGATACAACGATCATAGTAGGGCTTACATAATCTACAACTTGACTACCCAAGTTATAGAAGAATCTGTTCATGTTGTATTTGATGAGTCTAAGTTGATTAACAGTGAATTGTCTAGCTCTTCAGTTAGTTCTAAAGGTCTAATAGACAGGCTGGACAAGCTTACCATCAATGAAGAAGTTCATGCTAGGCTAGATGAAGAAAAAGATGGAAGTAGTTCAGGGGGAGAACAAGACTCATTGGATGAAGAAGACAAGGAGGAGCATCGGGTTGAGGAAAATGAAGAAGGGCATGAGGTTGACAGACTTCCTCCTACCAGAAGACACTTGAAGGATCATCCAGCTCACCAAATCATTGGTGATGAAAGTCAAGGTGTTCTAACAAGGAGCAAGAGCATGAACACAATTCTATGTTCCAGCTTCTTGTCACAAATAGAACCCAGAAAGTTTGAAGAAGCCATGCTAGACACAAACTGGATTGATGTTATGCAAGAGGAGCTGAGTCAATTCAGAAGATGTAAAGTCTGGGAACTGATTCCTAAACCAAAGGATCACAACATTATAGGAACCAAGTGGATCTATAGAAACAAACTTGATGAGAATGGCACTATAATTAAGAACAATGCCAGACTGGTAGCAAAAGGCTACAAGCAAGAGGAAGGGATTGACTTTGATCAAACCTTTGCCCTAGTGAAAGGGCTGGAGGCTATAAGGATGTTCTTGGCCTATGTTGTCTATCAAGGGTTCAAGGTATATCAGATGGATTTAAAGTCAGCAATTCTGAATGGTGACTTAAAAGAGGAAGTCTATGTTGAACAACCCTCAAGTTTTGTAGAATCTCATTATCATGATTATGTATATGGGCTTAGGAAAGCTCTATATGGTTTGAAACTAGCCCCTAAGGCTTGGTATGAAACCATGTCAACATTTCTTAATGATAATAAATTCTCCAGAGGAAAGATAGACAAAACTCTATTCTTTAGGGAATCTAGAGGTAAGATAATCCTAGTCCAGATATATGTTGATGACATTATCTTTGGTTTTACTACAAACAACCTTTGTATAAAGTTTGCCAAACTTATGCAAGGAAAGTTTGAGATGAGCAGTATGGGTGAGCTGAAGTTCTTCTTGGGACTTCAAGTTAGACAGACTAATGATGGATTGTCCATCTCCCAGTCTAAGTTCACCAAGGAGTTGATTAATAAATTTGGCATGGACTTAGCCTCCGCCATGAAAACTCCAATGGGTAGAAGTATGCCTATAGGCAGAGATGAGGCAGGGAAACCTATTGATGAGTCTTTGTATAGAGGGATAATTGGCTCCCTACTCTACTTGACTGCTAGTAGACCTTGATAGAATTGATTTCAAGATAACCCAAACACCTAGAGGGGCGGTGAATAGGTTCTTTTCTTTTTTTACTTAAGGCAGAATAATATTTCAGTTCTTTAAATAGAATCTAACTATTCTATAGCAATCACAGCACAGAAATCACAATCACACACACATCACAGATTGCACACAGGTTTATAGTGGTTCCCCAAGGTCTGGGTACATCCACTTTCCCCCTTCACCTATCTAGCAATATGCTAGATTCGGTCTAACTTCTTCCTTCTTGTCAGATCTACAGATCTTACAGCTCAGAACCCTGAAAGGTTCCTACAACTCAGAACCCTATAAGGTTCCTACAACTTAGAGTGTATCCACACTCCTACAGCTCAGGCTAATAGCCCTACCTCAGCATTGACACAAGGAATACAACTCAGAGACTGAAATCTCCTACACTCAGACTCAAAAGCCTTACCACTCAGAGATCTATATCTCCTACACTCAGCCTTTATAGTATAGGCTTACAACTCAGATCTTGAAAGATCCTACAGAATTTGAAAAATCTTATAGATTAACTCTTACCCTTGTTTAGAGAGAGGGGATAAAACGATTCTTGATCAGCTCTTGATAAGACTGATAGCTGAGATCAACCTATTCTTAGCTTTCTTCAAAGCTTCTTGAATCTGAACTCATTAGGGTTGATCTTCTTTGAAGCTGACTGGCTGCCAGCTCCCTTCTTATAATTCATAAATAGATCTGAATCCTTCTTAGCAGATTAGTTAAAGATCTGCCTCTTAAGAGACTTGTAAATGTCACCTACTTTACTTCAACAGCAGAAGATCTCTCTCACTCTCCAGAACTTCTGAAGTTTCTTCAGAATTCTTTGTTGAATTCTTCTTAGACAAATTCTGAGTAGATTGCCACTTCAGATTGTCTTCTTAGATCTTCTCACAAAAATCTTCTTCTGTGTGACGTGCTCTTTCTTGATCAATGATCTATACTTCAATAGTTGTTCATGTTGTTTTTTTTTGACAGAATCCGTCTTTATATAGACTTCATCCATGATAACCGGCTGAACTAGTTTCTAACCAACTTCTGACAAGTCTGATAGCTTCAACAAACTTGTTGGAATACACAGCTGTCAAGTCTCCAGTTAGTTCTTGAATCTTTGTCGTTGTCAGCAAAGCATCGAGACTGATCTTCATTATGTGTCAACACAAGTAGATTAAGTGTCGACACAAGCTTTGGTGATGACAACACTGCTCCTTTGGTGTCGACACTGCTTCTTGACACAGCATCTGTAGAATGTGTCGAAACTACTTCTTTGGGTCGACACAGACACTTCTTCACATCACAGCAATCAACATTGTTGAAACTGTATTGTGTGTCGACACAAGTCCTGTGTGTCAACATAGTTTATATAGTCTAAGAATTCTGTGTGTCGACACTGCCTCCAGGTGTCGACATAGTTGATGTCGACTAATACTTTTTGTGTGTCGACACTGCCTCCCGGTGTCGACACAGTTGATGTCGACTAATAAATTCTGTGTGTCGACACACTTGCTTCTGGTGTCGACACAGCTTTTCCAAGTGTCGACACAGGCTTTCTTAAGTGTCGACACATGGACTTAGAAACTTTTTCCTGCATATTAGCATATACTTAACCTGCACATATAAACTCAAAGTAACATCAAATACACCTTGATGTATATCATTGAACTAAGTGAGGCTTCTTCAAATCAGGTACACATTTTCTCATGTACCCAACAATCTTCCCCTATTTGGAGAAGTCATAACCCTTTAGTCAATGATATACACCACTTATAATAAACAAACATTAAGATGTATATAAGCATTATATGAAAGGGTAACTTATAAACAAAACAAATACCAAAATTTCATTACAGAATAATGATGCAAACTTAATGAACATTAAGCATTGTTTTGTTTATATTAACAAAAAGTTTCTTAACAATTGTTTACATAGATTTCTTTAATACTAAAGATTACATTGTTCTTGCAAAATCTAGTAAATCTATCCTAAGGCTGATCAGGCTCCTTTATGACTATGCCTTTTCCTGGCTTAATCTGAGCTATCACAATAGGTTCTGCATCATCAATGGGTTTCTTTCCTTTCAACTCTGCCTTCTTCTGAGCTTCAGCCTTAATCCATTGCCTTTCAAAATAATGAAAAGGCTTAGGGAAGTATTTGCTAGGCTCCTGAGCATTAGGAGGTAGCTTCCTAATTTTAGCCTTCCTTCTATACTGCAGAATTGCTTCTTGCCTTGTTTCATATTTCTGCCATTCTTGTTCATTATACCATTTGCCCCTTTCATGGACTTGATCTTTCACAGCTTTCCAGGAAGTCAAAATGATATTCCTGGAAGAGGGATCCATTGTTAAAAATCAGGCTTTAACTCAGCTTATTCTCTGAACCTTTTCTTTGATAGTTGAGCTTCCTGCTGAGCTTTCAAGGCAGCTTCTGGCATTTCAACTTTCTCTATAATAATATTATCAACTCCCTGTGGAGGACTGTACATTGACTGAACCTGTTGTTGAATCATATCAAAATCTGCTGGAGGGTAGATGATCTGAGCAACTTCAGGTTGATTACCTTCAACACAAGCAGGTTGCACACCAGACTCAGCAACATTATCATCATCACAAAGGGGTGGATATCCCAGAGTGGCTCTGATGCTATTAGATATCCATTTGGCATGATCTGAGCCTGCTTTGACTAACACCCTCTCCCCCTTTATGACTTCTTTTTCAATGTGGTCTCTTAAGTCATCTTTTTGAAATCTTACTTATTCATCAAGAAAATTTACACTATCTTTATAAAATGATTTTAACTTGAGAAGCTGATCAGAGATTATTTTTTGAGAAGTAGTAATGGTTGTCTTAAATGAGTCTAAGGCATCCTATAGCTTCTTATCAAACTCCTCTTTCTCTTTAGCTCTTTCTTTAGTCATTATAGTGACTGTTTTCTTAATTTCAGTGACTATCTCATTGTGAGATTCAGTCAAATTGTCATTCATTCTAATCTGATTCTCAAGAATATATCGTTGTTTAATAGCAATTTCATCCACTTTAGCCTTGACTTCTGCTTGTTGCTTAGCTAGAAATACTACAGCATTGCCCCCTTTGTGGAAGCAATCTGTCATTTCTTTCTTATGTAGATTTACTTCAAACCTTATGGATTTGATTTCCTGAGCCAGATCAAATTGAAGTGACTTATGGCTTTCATCCACATATCTCTCTATAGACATTCTCCACTCATCTAATTTAACTTGCAAATCCACCAATAATGAGCTATAATCAGCCTCTAGGACAGGTTGTGGAGTAGTAGTTTGCAATGCTTTCTTATAGCTTTGGCTTCTTCTCTTGAAAACCATCAGTTTTCTTTTCTTTGCACTTGCAATTTCTTCATCTTCTGAAGCAGATGAACTGGGAATGTCTACTCTTTCCTTAGGACTAGGAGGGAGCTCCTTTTCAGTCATATTCTGCTCCCCTCAATGTCAGCCTGCTCCCCCTTAATCCTTACTTGCTCCCCCTTACTTGTTGCTCCCTCAATATCAGGAAACAACTCCTCAAGAGTAAACTCCTATTAAGTGTGGACTGGTGGTACTGCTTTCTCAGGAGCATCAGCAACTACAGATTTATCCTCCATGATAACATCTAGTGCTGGACTGTTGACATGAGGTATCTCAAGAATAGTTTGTGAATCCATTTCACTTGCCAAGTGAGTTGTTTCTTCTTCCAGTATCTGTGCAGTATTTAGCTCCCCCTGTTCCTGTGCATTATCAGTATTATCTTGTGCTTGTGTATTATATGGCTCCCCCTGCATCTGTGCAGTATCTATAATGTCTTGTGTAGGTGATTTCTCAGCAGCTTCTTATCTTTCTATATCTAGTATGTCCTTTGTTAGGACCCTATCCCATCTGGAGAAAATCCTGATGTCCATTTCTCTCATATGATTAATTTTAGAACCAGAAATCTGGTGCATTACTTATGGAATTGCTCCAGCCAAGTATAAGCACATCAATCTAGCCAAATTAGGCTTCTTTATTCCTTCCTTAATCTTCTCAAATAGTACGACAGACCAATCTGTGTTGAGCTTAAAAATTATCCTTGTCATGAGGTTGAATATATAGGCAGAAATCCTATCATGTCCCCCTGGCTTACATAGAATTACCATTCCTACCACTTCTGAAAGGAATTTGCCTTGCTGATTCATCCCTTTCCTGTTTATTGCTGCTCCAATCTTCAAGGTGGGATCCAATCCACACCATTGTAGTGTCTCCCTTATTTTTGATACTTGTACTTCTTCTTCATCCTGAGTTCTTGGAAGATGAAGAATGTTTCTCAAACTTTTCAAGGTCAGTTTGACTCTTGCTCCATGAACTGTTGATTTAATCTTAAGTCTAGTTGAGTCAACTGTTGCTGTAGCAAAAAACTCAAAAAAAACCTCCTTCTTCCAAATCTTGGTTGGTTCGGATACCAGAAACTCCAAACCACTGTCAGTAAACAGGGTAATGACCCCTTTAATCTCTGACTCCGCATCATCAAAGGCATGGCGAACCAACTCATATCCTTCGTTAATGTTATCTTCAACCTTTGGCGCCATTGGGATGGTGAGAAAGCTTGGATGGAGAGAAGAGAGTTTGTCGATACAAGGTTTTAGTCTCGAAAACCTGGAGAGCGTGTCGACAGAATATGTTCTTGACCTATTTATACCCTTCTAAACAAAGAAGGTAAAAGGCGGGCAAAAACTGTCTAAATGTGTTGAGACTGTTGAAATGTGTCGACACATACTTCTAATGTCTCGACAATGATGTTGACCTCTAATTGTCGACACAAATTGATGATGTGTCGACACTTGACTTACTCAGTTGATCAACAGAAATTCTGTGTCGACCCTTATTCGAATTGTCGACACTACTTTCCTGAAGTGTTGACATTACTTTTCTGGACGTGTCGACACTTCATCCCTGAGGTGTCGACACTCCTACGTTGTGTCGACATAATTTTCCTGAAGTGTCGACACAATTTTCCTATGTCGACACCATATTGCTGAATATGTCGACACAATTTCACTTAGCCACTTTTGTTCATCTAATCTATGTTCAACATTCCTAATTCAATTTTAAATTTATTGAATTTAGTTTCATCTAGAGGCTTAGTAAACACATCTACAATTTGATAATCTATTTTGACATATTCTAGTGAGATGTCCTTTTTCTCTACATGTTCTCTAAGAAAATGGTATCTAATTTCTATATGCTTAGTCCTACTATGTGAAACAGGATTGTTAGTAATAGAAATAGCACTAGTAGAATCACAAAACAAAGGTGTTCTACTTACCTGAATACCATAGTCTTCTAACTAGTGCTTAATCCACAACAGCTGTGCACAGCAACTTCCTGCTGCCACATATTCAGACTCAGCTGTGGAAATTGTCACACTAGTCTGCTTCTTACTGCTCCAAGACACCAATCTTCCTCCTAGAAATTAGCAGGTGCATGTTGTGCTTTTCTATATTCTTTGCAACCTGCAAAGTTTTCATATGAATAGCCTGTTAGTAGAAAATCTCCATTCCTAGGGTACCAAAGGCCTAGATTAGGTGTGCCTTTTCGATATCTCAAAAACCTTTTTACTGCTGTGTAATGAGTTTCTTTAGAGCATGATTGGTACCTAGCACAGACACATGTTGCATACATAATGTCTGGTCAACTAGCAGTTAGATATAGAAGAGAGCCAAATATTCCTCTATACAAAGACTCATCTACAGGTTTACCTGCATCATCTTTGCATATAGGCATACTTGTTACCATAGGAGTTCTCATGGTGGAGGATGGTTCCATACCATACTTCTTAATTAACTCCTTGGTGAACATAGGTTGGGATATGGACTTTCCATCATCAGTCTGTCTTACTTGAAGTCCCAAGAAGAACATAAGTTCTCTCATGTTGCTCATCTCAAACTACCCTTGCATAAGTTTAGCAAACTTCTTGAAAAGATTGTTTTCTGTAGACCAAAATATTATGTCATCTACATAAATCTGGACTAAGATTATCTTTCTTTGGACTCACTCTGGAATAGAGTTTTGTCTATTTTCCCCCTTGAGAATTTGTTCTCAATAAGGAAAGTAGACAGGGTTTCATACCAAGCCCTTGGGGCATGCTTTAACACATATAAAACTTTCCTTAGTCTATAAACATAATCAGGTTTGAGAGAATCAACAAAACCTGAGGGCTGCTCTACATATACTTCTTCTTTTAGATTTCCATTTAGGAATGCTAATTTTACATCCATTTGGAATACCTTGAAGCCTTGATATGCTGCATAGGCAAGGAACTTCCTAATTGCTTCCAGTTTTGCTACTGGGGAAAAGGTTTGATCAAAGTCAATACCCTCTTCCTGCCTGTAACCTTTTGCAACAAGTCTTGCTTTGTTCTTCACAATGATCACATTCTCATCAAGTTTATTCCTAAAGATCCACTTTGTTCCAATGATGTTGTGGTCTTTTGGCTTAGGAACTAACTCCCAGACCTTGCATCTTCTGAACTGATTCAGCTCCTCTTGCATGGCATCAATCTAATGTGGCTCTAGAATAGCTTCTTCAAATCTCTTTGGCTCCAGTTGAGATAGGAAGCTTGAGCAAAGAACTGTGTTCAAGTTCCTGCTTCTGATTTGCACTCCATGTCTTAGATCACCAATTATCTGATTTGTTGGATGATCCTTTAAGTGTCTAATAGCTAGAGGTAGATTATCTTCAGGTTGAACCTCTCCTGTCTCTTCATTATGATGCACCTCTTTGTTTTCATCAGCATCTAGGGAGTCCTGTACTCCCCCTGGACAGTAATCACAATTTTCCACTTCGTGCTCTTCAGTTGATTCTTTTGTAATGGTAAGCTTGTCCATTTTCTCATCTATACTTGTAGAACTGCATGAGCTATAAGGCAACTCACTGTTAATCAATCTTGTTTCGTCAAAGACAACAAATATAGACTCTTCTATAACTTGAGTAATCAAGTTGTAGACTCTATAATCCTTGCTATTGTTGTTGTACCCAACAAATATCCCATCTTGGGATTTGGCAGCAAACTTAGTTAGATTAGACTTTCCATTGTTAAGGACATAGCACTTGCAACCAAAGATCCTAAAATAGGATAAGTTTGGTTTTCTACCCTTCATGATCTCATAGGGAGTCTTTTTTTGGCTTTTGGTGATAGATGCCCTATTTATCACATGACATACAGTATTTACTGCCTCAGTCCAGAAATATTCTGGGAGACAAGTGTCACTCAATAGAGTTCTACAAGCCTCAATCAGTGTTCTATTCTTCCTTTCAGCAATACCATTTTGCTGTGGTGTTCTAGGTGAGAAGAATTCTTGAAAAATCTCAAATTCTTCACACAGTTTTGTCATACTCTCAGATTGAAATTCAGTGTCATGATCACTTCTGATTTTGACCACTGTACTATCAAGTTCATTCTGAATTTGCTTGACAAAGCTGTATAAAACACTGGGGGTTTCTGATTTTTGTCTCAAAAAGAACACCCAGGAATATCTATAATAGTCATCTACCACCACAAAAGTGTAGACCTTCCTTCCTAGACTATGAACTGGCATAGGACCAAATAGATCCAAATGTAAGAGGTATAGACACCTCACTGAATTTTTGTTTTCAAGGTTATGAAAGGAGGATTTTGTCTGCTTGCCTTTTTGACAAGCTGAGCATATCCCATCCTTTATACACTTAACTTTTGGACCATTCCTTACTAACACTTTGCTAAAGAGTTGGCCAATTATTTTGTAGTTAAGATGGGTCAGCCTCTTGTGCCATTTGACACAATGAGAGGCTTTCTCATCAGCTACAAAACAAGTAGGAGAAACATTGTTCTAACACTCAAAGTTAAGACAGTACATATTTATTTTTCTATATCCTGTCAATAGGACCATTTGATCACTTGATATTTTGATATGACATCCATTCTTAATAAATGAAATGTCATATCCTAAATCACTCAGCTGACTTATGCTTATAAGGTTGTGTTTCAAACCCTTCACATAGGCCACTTGAGTGATAGTAATCTGGTTATTAGAAATATTACCAAATCCTTTGATGATTCCCTTTTCAGAACCACCAATGATTACTTTAGACCCATTTATGATAGGTAAGTACTCCTTTTGTAGCCCCCTTGTTCCAGTCATGTGCCTGGAACATACACTGTCTAAGTACCATATAGGGGCATGGTAACTTGGACTCACCTGTAATAAAGAATTACCTCTCCTTAGAACCCAAGTAAGTCTTGGATCCTTGGTTCAAGTTAGCTTCATACTTATCAAATCTACCTGCTGCTGTTCTAAAAGGTAGACTATTGTTTTTCCTGACACTAATGTTATGCCAGCAATCTAAGGCATAATGGCCTGTCTTGCCACAGCACCAGCATTCATACCTGTTATATCTATTTTTAGATACATTCTTGGCAGTCTGGTTGACAATAAATCTTTTGTTTTGTGTTGGTACTGCTGCAGCTACACCCACTATTTTCTTAAGAACATGGGGTTTATGGACATGGGCTGCCTTTTTGAAATAAACACCCTTGTCATTCAGAACTTCAGTCTTACTATGACCATGAGTATTCTAAAGGTCATACTTGTTAAAAGGCACTTGTACCTTTCTAAAAACTACAGGGACTTTAAAGTTCAGTTGCTGGACTGAGGATTTGCCCTTTCTCTTAAATTGGACAGCCATGGTGTCACCTTTAAAGCCTATTCCAGCCTTACCCTTTTGAGCCACAAACTCATCTATTAAGGGTAAAATTAATTTTGGCATGGAATAACTAGCCACCAAATCTTTTTCCTTTTGAAGTCTGGCTTCAAGATGATTAATTAGATCATTTTTGTATGTGATTGTACCCATCTGAATAATAGTTATAGTTTTCAGTTTGGCAACCTCATTAATTTTTTGATCCAACTCTTTTTCTAAATCAGATGCAGCCATCTTAAGATCTGCAATTTCCTTGGCCTGAGTTTTGGCCAGGTTTTTGCTTTTCTTTTGTGCCTGCAACAAGTCCCCATATTCATCTATCAGCTGATGAATATCACCTTCAGACTCAGTCCCATCCACATCACTTGATGCAGATGTAGCTGACTCTTTATCAGTACTACAATCTGAATTTCTAGAAATACATTGTACCTTACTAGGACCAGGCTGATCCAAGAACTTGGCTCCTGACACAGCCATCAGTCCCATTCACTGATGGTCTTCTAGTTCATAGATAGAGTTCAGCACTTGCATAAACTCATCTTCTTCATCTGCTGCATATAGACCAATGTATGCCTCAACTTTAGATTCAGACTCTGAAGATGATTGATACTTCAAGCTCTTCTCCTTCTTGGCAACAAAGGATTTCTCCTTCTTGCTCTTTTGTTGAGTCTTCTTTTTATCAGCAGACTCCTTTCTTTTTTCTAGACACTCAGCCACAACATGTCCAGGCCTATTACAGCAGTAGCAAACTATCTTTGATGTTGTAGATTTGCTAGGCTTAGACCTTCTCCTGTCCTTCCTAGATGACTTCCTCTTTTGATAATAGTCATCCACAGGCTGAGATATGGAGGGCCTAGACTTCCACTGCTTCTTCTTCAGGAATCTCTGAAACTATCTTGTGAAGGCAGCAAAGTCTTTATCTGAGTCACTGTTGTCAGAACTTTGGTTGTCTGAATTATCTGAAGTAATTTCAGCAACTATCTCAGGAGGTGATGGAGACATCCTCCTATTCTTCCTAGTTGCTTCCACCTTGAGGGCCACAGACTTTTCTCTATACTCCCCTTTTGCATTTTTCTCTTCCTCTTTCCTAGCCATCAGCTGCATCTCATATGACAACAATTTTCCAAACAAAGTTGGAGGAGAGATATCCGCAAGTTTGGCAACTTCCCTAATGGCACAGATCTTAGTGTCCCAATCCTTTGTCAAGGATCTTAGAAATTTATCATTCAGTTCATATGTACTGAAGATCCTTCCATAGGACATCAGCTCATTTACTATTCTATAGAACTTTTTATAACACTCAGTTATACCATCTGACTTTCCCTGTCTAAAACTCTCATATTCCTGGTTCAGCATAGATTTTCTATCTTGTCTGACTTCTTCAGAACCCACCATGTAGACTATCAAGGTGTCCCATATTTCCTTGGAGGTCTTGCAGTGAATCAAATTTTGAAAGGTTGAATCATTTATGGCACTTACTATGATATTTTGGGATCTTTTACCCAGAGTTTTCAGGATGATCTTTTCCTTAGTCATTTCTGAAAAATCCTTGGGAGTTCTTTGATTTGCATCTAGAACTGATAACTTCATTGGAATATAAGGACCTTCCTTTACTATAATGTAGATCCTTTAATCAGAAGCCTCCATAAAAAGCCTGACCCTTTCTTTCCATATTCCAAATATCTCTTTCCTGCATATGGGTAATTTCACAGAACCTAGTTCCTTATGATTTTCTCCTGAACCCATTTTCTTGATCTTGAATCTGCCTTATGGATCATACTCAGACTGTTAAGTCCTTCTTTGAGCAACCTCGCTTTGATACCACTTGATAGAATTAATTTCAAGATAACCCAAACACCTAGAGGGGGGTGAATAGGTTCTTTTCTTTTTTTTACTTAAGGCAGAATAATATTTCAGTTCTTTAAATAGAATCTATCTATTCTACAGCAATCACATCACAGAAATCACAATCACACACACATCACAGATTGCACATAGGTTTATAGTGGTTCCCCAAGGTCTAGGTACATCCACTTTCCCCCTTCACCTATCCAGTAATGTGCTAGATTCGGCCTAACTTCTTCCTTCTTCTCAGATCGACAGATCTTACAGCTCAGAACCCTGAAAGGTTCCTACAACTCAGAACCCTATAAGGTTCCTATAAATCAGAGTGTATCCACACTCCTACATCTCAGGCTAACAGCCCTACCTCAGCCTTGACACAAGGCCTACAACTCAGAGATTGAAATCTCCTACACTCAGACTCAAAAGCCTTACCACTCAGAGATCTATATCTCCTACACTCAGCCTTTATAGTATAGGCTTACAACTAAGATCTTGAAAGATCCTACAGAATTTGAAAAATATTATAGATTAACTCTTACCCTTGTTGAGAGAGAAGGGATAAAAGGATTCTTGATCAGCTCTTGATAAGACCGATAGCTGAGATCAACCTATTCTTAGCTTTCTTCAAAGCTTCTTGAAACTGAACTCAGTAGGGTTAATCTTCTTTGAAGTTGACTGGCTGCCAACTCCCTTCTTAGAATTCAGAAATAGATCTGAATCCTTCTTAGCAGATTAGTTAATGATCTGCCTCTTAAGAGACTCGTAAATGTCTCCTACTTTACTTCAGCAGCAGGAGATCTCTCTCACTCTCCAAAACTTCTGAAGCTTCTTCAGAATTCTTGGTTGAATTCTCCTTAGACAAATTGTGAGTAGATTGCCACTTCAGATTGTCTTCTTAGATCTTCTCACAAAAATCTTCTTTTGTGTGACGTGCTCTTTCTTGATCAATGATCAATACTTCAATAGTTGTTCGTGTTGTTGTTTTTTTATTGACAGAATCCATCTTTATATAGACTTCATCCATGGTAACCGACTGAACCGGTTTCTAACCAACTTCTGACAAGTCTGATAGCTTCAGCAAACTTGTTGGAATACACAGCTATCAAGTCTCAAGTCAGTTCTTGAACCTTTATCTTTGTCAGCAAAGCGTCGAGACTGATCTTCATTATGTGTCGACACAAGTAGATTAAGTGTTAACACAAGCTTTGGTGATGACGACACAGCTCCTTTGGTGTCGATACTGCTTCTTGACACTGCACTTGTAGAATGTGTCGACACTGCTTCTTTGGGTCGACATAGACACTTCTTCACATCACAGCAATCAACATTGTTGAAACTCTACTGTGTGTCGACACAAGTCCTGTGTGTCAACACAGTTGATATAGTCTAAGAATTCTGTGTGTCAATACTGCCTCTAGGTGTTGACACAATTGATGTTGACTAATACTTTCTGTGTGTCGACACTTCCTCCCGGTGTCGACATAGTTGATATCGACTAATAAATTCTGTGTGTCGACACACTTGCTTCTGGTGTCGACACAGCTTTTCCAAGTGTCGACACAGGATTTCTTAAGTGTCGACACATGGACTTAGAAACTTTTTCCTGCATATTAGTATATACTTAACCTGCACATATAAACTCAAAATAACATCAAATACACCTTGATGTATATCATTGAACTAAGTAAGGCTTCTTCAAATCAGGTACACATTTTCTCATGTACCCAACAGTCCTGACATTATGTATGCAACATGTGTCTGTGCTAGGTACCAAGCTTTCCCAAAGGAATCACATTATACTGCAGTTAAGAGGATTTTGAGATATCTTAAGAGCACACCTAATCTAGGTCTTTGGTACCCTAAGAATAGAGATTTCTTACTAACTAGATTCTCAGATGCAGACTTTGCTGGATGCAAAGAAGACAGAAAAAGTACCACAGGAACTTGTCGATTCCTAGGTGGGAGGCTGGTGTCATGGAGTAGCAAGAAGCAAACAAGTGTAGCTATCTCAACTGTTGAATCAGAGTATATAGCTGTTGTGTATAGTTGATGTGGATAAAGCATCAACTTGAAGACAATGACATCAAGGTACGTAGAATTCCACTATTTTGTGATTCTACTAGTGCTATTTCTATTGCTAAGAATCCTGTATCACACAGTAGAACCAAGCATATAGAGATTAAGTTTCATTTCATCATGGAACATGATGAGAAGGAAGATATTAGTCTAGAGTTTGTGAAAACTAATAATCAAATAGCTGATATATTTACAAAACCTCTGGAAGAAATTAAATTCAATTATTTTAAAATTGAATTAGGTATGTTGAACCTAGAATAGGTTAGCACAAGCATCCCTAAGAAGAATATGTTAGCACAAAATTTCTCAGGAAATTTGTATAAGTACAAAGTTTGTGTCGACACAAGAAAATTTTGTCGACACACTCAATATGTTGTGTCGACAAAGAAAAAGGATGTGTCGACACAGAAATAGTATCTTTGTCGACAAAAGAATAGGTGTCGACACAACATTGTCGAGACCTCATATCTAGAGGATTTTTGTGTTGACACACAAAAGTTGGTGTCGACACAACTTTGTTGAGAATTAACTAGCCTGTGTCGACACTGACACAAGTATGTCGACACATAGATGTGTCGACTAAAAATAGTTTTGTCGACACTAACACTAGTATGTCGACACATAGACGTGTCGACTAAACATAAGTTTGTCGAGACCTAGGTCATTTCTAATTTATCAACTAGGGCTCATCTTTTGACCTTCCCTTTACATTAACACTATAAATAGATGAAGCCAAAATCTGGTCGAGTACGCTTTCAGAAATCTTGGCTCTGCACCTTGTGTCGACAAAGACCTTCTCTTCTTTTCTCTTCCATCTCTCTCAATGGCGCCTCACCAAGATGACAAGATGAATGAAGGCTATGAGCTGGTTCGTGGAGGGTTCACGACAGCTTCGCAAGAAATCCAGGGTGTCATTACCATAATTTTTGAAAATGGTTTGGAATTCTTGGTCTCAGAACCAACTAAGGTTTGGAAGAAGGAAGTATTGGAATTCTATTCATCAGCAACTGTGGACACTAAAGGAAAGAAGATCAAAGCCATTGTTCAGGATTCCTGAGTGAAACTGACATTAAAGATAATCAGGAAATCTCTTCAGCTTCCCATGGTTAAGGATAATGATGAAATAACTCCATCCATGACTAAAGAAGCACTAAGTTGGTGCATCCTAAACCCTAATACCAAAGTTGGATCATCCATTACTCGGAAAGGGATGAATTCCCAAGGAAAATTTCTATCTGAAATAATAGGCAAGGTGATTTTGTGTAAAACTGGTGGACATGACAGAATTTCAGTCCACATGTTCAATTTAATTACAAGGGTCATATTCACAGTGATAACTGACTGGCCATCAATATTATTTGACAATATCCAAGAGGGAGTAAAGAAACCAAACTTGGGTAGGATCCTAAGTTTATGTCTATATTCCATAATACTAGATGTTATGAACCAACTGACAGGATCAAAAATAAATCACATGAGGAGGATAGATGTGAGGATTCTTTCTAGATGGGATAGAGTTCTGAAAAAGGAAGTTTCTACTCCAATGAAATAAGTAATTAAAGATAAAAAGCAGAAACAAGTTGTTCAACAATCAGAATCCTCCAGTGATTTTGATGAGGAGGTAGTCTTCAGTTCAGATGAAGACCAGCAGCAAAAAGAAGCTCAAGTGAAGAACAGTGAGCTCCTAGTGCAACAGAAAGTCTCCACTCCAGGGAGAGAAAATCTTGGACCAACAGTACAAGACTCTGTACATGTTAAGCTGCCGGCCCAAGGGGGAGGTGTTGCTGAAGCTGCCCTAGAAAGTGAACATGTTGTTAATACTATTATAGACATAGTATAAGAAATCAATAATAAAGCTCAAGACAATGTTGAGAAAGAAACTCAAGATGAGCAAGTAAGTATCTCCTTTGAAGAAAGGGCCCTGAACAACAATCTGGATGTTCAGGGAGAACCTTTTGTTTTAAAAACTAATCTTGTTCCTCCTATTCAAATGCAGCAGGAGTTCACTATGGAAGAGCTATTCCCTAATCAACCTGCAGTAAGGACTGAGGGGGAGCAGCAAATAAAAGAAAAGGAACTACAAGGCACTGAGGGGGAGATGTCTCAGCATGCCCCAACTGATAAGGAACCAATGCATATACAAAGTTCATCAGAATCATCTGATGATGAAGAAGCCTCTATGGCTAAGAAAAGGAAAATGGTTGCCTGAAGGAAAAGGAGTTCAGGCTACAAAAAGGCCTTGCAAACAGTCACAGCACCACCTACTCCAACCATGGATTTTAGTTCTCTACTGGTCCAGTTGCAAGTAAAATTGGATGAGCAAACGCAGTCTTTGGAGAAGTATGTGGATGAAACACATAAGGAGTTGCACTTCCAACTGGCCTAAGATATCAAATCAATCAGATTTTAAGTAAATCAAAATAATAAGTAAATGACAGATTGCTTCCATAAGGGAGGTAATGCTGTGTTATTCTTGGCCAAAAAACAACAAGAGCTAAAAACTAAAGTGAAAGACATTGCTGTTAAGCAAGGATATGTACTTGAAAATCAAATCAGAATGAATGATAATCTCAAAGACTCACATCATGCTATCTTAACAAAGATTGATGATCTTTCAACTACTGTCAAAGCTGATGTGTCCAACCAGATCAATGAAGATCTAGCTGCTGTTCAGGCTACATTTCAAACTTCTCAAAAGAATATTTCTGATTTCTTATAGAAGTTCATGGACTATTATAAAGAAGGAACAGATTATCTTGCCAATCAAGTCAGATTTCAAAAGGATGATCTGAGAGATCATGTTGAAAGAGAAGTCATAAAGGGGGAGAGGGTATTAGTCAAAGCCAGCTCTGATCATGCTAAATGGATATCAAATAGCATTAGAGCAACTATTGGATATCCACCCTTGTGTGATGATGACAATGATACTGAGTCTGGAGTAAAACCTGCCTATATTGAAGGAGATCAGACTGAAGTTACCCAGGTGATTTTCCCCCCAGCTGACTTTGATATAGTTCAACAAGAAGTTCAGACAATGTATAGTCCTCCATAGGAGGCACAAAATGTTATTATTGAAAAAGTAGAAATGTCAGAGACTTCCATGGAAGCTCAGAAGGAAGCACAGCTGTCTAAGAAAAGGTTCAGAGAACAGGCTGAGTTGAAGCCTGATTTTGAGCAATGGAGTCCTACTTCCAGGAATATTATATTGACTGCCTGGAAAGCTGTGAAGGACAAGACCGATGATAGGGGTAAATGGTATTCTGAGCAATAATGGAACAAATATCAAGCTGGGAAGGAAGCTATTCTTCAACACAAAAGAAGTGCAAAGGCTGGGAAGTTACCTGCTAATGCTCAGGAGCCAAGCAAGTACTTCCCAAAGCCTTTTCATTATTTTGAAAGGCAAAGAATAAAGGCTGAAGAACAGAAAAAGAAAGTTCTGAAATAAAAGAAACCTGCTGATGATACTGAACCTACTGTGCAGGCTAAGATCAAATCAGGAAAAGAAATTGTAATTAAGGAGCCTAGTCAGTGATAGGATAGATAGTCTTATGTAAAGAACAATGTAATCTTTTGCTTTTGTTCTAGGAGAAAATCATGTAAACCTAAAAATTTTCTGATTAAATGAAACCAATTTAAGTATTGATTTTAGTTGTTTACAATGTTTATATGTTTCATTGCAGTGAAATGTATGTATATCTATTTCTTTTCATTTTATTATGAGTGATGTATATCTTTGACTAAGGGTTATGACTTCTCCAAATAGGGGGAGATTGTTGGGTACACTGAAAATATGTACCAGATTTGGAGAAATCTCATCTTAATCAATGATATACATCAATTTGTATTTGATAGATGTTTGAGTTTCATTGTGCAGGTTTAACAATTGGAAGAAAATTTTCTAAGTACAAGTGTCGACACTTATGAAGAAGTTGTGTCGACACCCAGACATTGTGTCGACACTTATGAAGAAGTTGTGTCGACACCCAGACATTGTGTCGACACTTATAAAGAAGTTGTGTCAACACTCAGACATTGTGTCGACACTTATGAAGAAGTTGTGTCGACACCCAGGCATTGTATCAACACCTAAAGTAGAAGCTGTGCCGACACCCAAGTTTATTTGACACCTAAAGAAGAAGCTGTGTCAACACCCAGGAGTTATGTCGACACTGGAAGTAGAATTGTGTCGACATACAGGACTTGTGTCGACACACACTCAACGCCGTCTGTCAGCATCAGATATGTCGAGTCACTGGAAGCAGAATTGTGTCGACAAACAGGACTTATGTCGACACACACTCAACGCTGTCTATCAGCGTCATATATGTCGAGACACTTGAAGCAGAATTGTGTCGACACATAGGACTTGTGTCGACACATACAACAAAAACTGTGTCGACATCATGAAGACTTGTGTCGACACTTAGTCTATTTGTGTCGACACATGTGAAGCAGTTTGCTGAGTGGTTCATGTTGAGTTGGAAAGTCTTTGAAGAAACAATTGTCATGATTGGTGACTTGATAGCGGTCATAACCAATCGGTCTGACACCTGTGTCAGAACTTTCAGAAGGTTGTTACAAATCGGATCAGCCGGTAATCATTGGGAAACTCTATATAAGATAATGATCCGTTACAATAAGTAAAAGAAAGACACAAGAGAATTCAACAACAAAAAAAGGGGAAACCCTTACGAAGGCAGATCCAGAACAGTCTGCAAGGAAGATTCAGATCTCATTCTGAATTTAAGAAGAAAGCAGTCAGAAGATCAACTTCTACATCAAGTGAAGATCAACCTTATTTTGTTCTATCAAGAAGCTTTGAAACATCTAAGTCAGGTTGGATCTGAGGGGTCAGTTTATTCAAGAACTGATCAAGAAGCCTACCACAATAGAGAGATCTATCTGGTGAAATTCCTATTCCATTTAAACATTCAAATTCTTGTAGGATCTTTTGTAAGATCTGAGTTGTAAGCCTATAATTATAAAGGCTGAGGTAGGGCTGAGAGCCTGAGGTGTAGGACTTGTGAAAGTCTGAGTTGTAAGCCTAGTGATAAAGACTGAGGTAGGGCTGAGGCCTGAGGTAAGATTCTTGGGAAGGATCTGAGGTAGGAGTTGTATATTTCTTAGCTGTAGGAGCCAATCTGGTTCTGAGTTGTAAGATCTGCATATCTGATCTAGTTGAAGGAAGTTGGGCTGAATCCAGTTCTCTACTGTATAGGCGAAGGGGGAAAGTGGATGTACCCATACTTTGGGGAACCATTATAAATCTGGTGTATGTTGTGATGTGAATTGTGTTCTGTGTTTTTAATTATCTATGTTGAGATTGAACTAGTAATTTGCATAAAATTATTTAAAAAGATTAGAACCTTTTCACCCCCCCCCCCCCCTCTAGGTGTCTAGGCTCTTGAAATCAAGTATTTCAACGCTATCAGGTTACAACCAAGCACCCCCAACCCCTCTGTTGGAACCCCTGTTTTTATTTGGGCTAGGTTCACTTCTTAGGTTATGTTGACCCATGATGTATAGTTAGGGTCACTATTTTTCATTTAAGGTTATAGGCCAATCCCCAAGTGTCAAACTTCATGGACCTGCTTGATGTGGACTTTAGATTCAAGACTTAGAAGATTTTCAGTTGTCTGGAAATTAGTTCGACGTTCATCGATCTCAGCTCGACGAACTTAGAGTTCAGGTCGACGATATTCATTAGAAGGATATATTCTGTGGTCGACATTTTCTCCCAGACAGATTCTCAGCTCCACTAATTCTGTTTGTTCAAGTTCTGTGGTCAACAATCTTTGAGTGTAGAACAGATTCTCTGATCGACATTCTTGGAGAGAAGAATCAGTTATTTATATTCAGTGTTTGCTTTGCAGAGCTCAGGTCGACGAACAGGATTTCTCAGGTTAACATTCTCGGAGTGCAGGTCGACAAAATCTGTTCTCTGGTCAACAAATTCTGTAAGTTGTTTGTTCTTTATTCTTTCCTTATCTGTTCCCTCTTTATTTTTAATTTAAGTCATAAATTCCCTAAGTAATCAATACTTATATTCCCTATGAATATAGTCGTTCCAGGCAGCATTGATTATGGTATTCATCAGAGGATTTATTTGACATATTTCTCGGGACAGTTGAGGAAACGAATAATGACAGATATGCTAGCCATTTTCCTTCCCAGTTTTCTAGCAAGGCATTAATTGCAGTTATTCAAATTTCTAAGGAAGATTGGTTGTCGAAAAGAATAAAGAGAGAATATTTTTGAAAGGCGACAGAGACTTAGAACACGAGCACATTCTTTCAGAGCAGAAAAATCGCAGATAGATATTCTTAGCAAGAGCAAAAAAAATTCACAGCAACTCTCAATCTTCATCTCTCACTTTGCTCTCAAGAAGATAGAAGAAGAACATGTAACGCCCCTAAACTCACAAGAGGAACGGATGGCGTTTGAGTCAAGTTTGGGTCTTGGTAAGGTGAACACGTCCTGTGACACAGGCGTGTCACATGGCCATGTCGTGCTTGGGTTGTCGAGGCAAGGTCAACGATCGTTGAGGTTTGGGAACGCAGCCTGGGACATGGGCGTGTCCCAGGGCGTGTCAAGCACACAGCATGTGATACGGGCGTGTCACATGGTCATGTCCTCTTCTAGAAGTTTTGGTCCTGTGTTGATTGAGGGACACAACCTCAAACATGGGCATGTACTATTTGACACAGGCGCGTCCTGATTGACACGGGCGTGTCGAGACCCATGCCCTGTTAGGGGCGTGACAGTTTCAGCGCCAATTGAGGCACACAGCCCATGACACGGGCGTGTTCATGGGTGACACGGGCGTGTAAAAAGCCATATTACAGGACGTGTCCCATTCTATCTTTTCTTGGTTACGACGAGTGTGGAACACGGCCTTGTACACGGGCGTGTCACAAGCCGTGTTCGGCCCAGTAAATTGACTTTAAGTGTGAATCGTGGCTGTCCATTTCCCTATTTTGGGATCAAACAGTTTAGGCTTTTCCCAGCTGGTTAAAGCCAAGGACATGAGGGTTTTCTTCCTCGTTTTACTTGGGCTATTCTCTTTCTAAAAGAGTTTGAGAGAGGGGAGAGCAAGGAAGAAGGAGGAGAAGAGATCCGGTCGCCGGAGAAGCTTCGGAGCCCAGATTCACGATCCGAGTCCAGATCTGCGAAGGCGAGGCTGATATGGTGCTTTCCATCTAACTAGATCTTCATGGCGCCGAAGAGAAATGCTAGGGTAACGATTCTCTTCTTGGATATGTGAAGTCCCCTTTCCTTTTTGCATAGGAAGCCTGCTCTCGCGAGTATGCGGTGAGTTTGTGGTGTTCCTTCGGGTAGACATGAATAGTCCCCATTGTTTTGCATGTAGAGTCCGGAATCGAAGTACGGACATAGGAATGGTGTGTGAAGCCTACCCGGACAAGTTGGTCTGGATCGGTGATGTTTCATTATGCATGAATGGTCGGAGAAGACTCCATACCGATGGTTGTTTTCGGGTTTTCTATACAGTAGATTGCAGCAGGGATCCTTAGGGGTTAACTCCAAGGCACACCCAAAAAACTAGGCAGAAGCGTGATTCTGCCGACTTGGTGACCTGTGAGCCAACTTGAACATAACTGGGTTATGTAAGATTTTTGTAATCGATTTGGGACTCGGGAAAGCTTGACGCGCGCATATGGCTTAAATTGACGTTGCGGTGTGAGCAACGGGTTAGGCAGAACCGTACCCACTCTATGTGGTTCGGTTAAAGCGACCTAAGGTACGTGGTACTTACCGTTTGCATAGATGGAGGGTCTTAGGATATGGGCCAGAAAGACTATAATGCTCACGAGGTTTGTCGTCATGGGCGTGGTGGTGAGACAGCGGATTCTGACCGGGTTAACCGAGTAAGTGCCCTGAGAGCACGAGGTGTATGGCCGTGCGAGCCTGCATCTGTGATGAATTGTGAAAATATGGTACTTTATCTTTAATCATTGGAATATACTAATACAAGAAGGGAAGGAGCACCGCCACCCCAAAAATGTGTGGAGTCGTTATAATTTGGTCATCTTTAGCTGACCGTTGCTTTTTTTTCCACCTTGCAGTGGAATGTTGCTTGTAGGTGCTACGGAGCCGAGTGGAAAATAGTGGGCTAAAGCCCTTGTTGCAGTACTAGCCCTTGAAGGCCGAAGAGTCTTGTTTACTTTATTCTCATGTGTGACCGACCTGCATGCCGTTGTATGGAAGACACATTTTATTTAAGTAAACTTTTGTAAGGCCATAAGGCCAAGTACTTTGTATGTTTGTACGCTCATTCCTTTTTGGTTTATTAGTGGACATTCATGTTGTGGTTGGGTTCTTTTATTTGTAACTCTTAAAATACTTCAGTTAGATGCTCTGTGTAGGACGGTTGTGATTGGAAGAATGGTTTAATTCTATAACCATTCGGTTTGTCTGTGGTATATGGCATCAGGCCCCGGCCGGACCTACTGTTATATGCTATGCGACGGATAGGGGTATTATAATTTGGTATAAGACTACCGGTTCGGTCAAGCTTTTTGGAATTTGTGGTCGAATTCCTTTAAGGGGTGGTGAGCACATGTGTGTGCGTCATCGTAATAACATAAAAAGAACTCATGAATGTCCACTTAGGAATGAAAATACACATGTTTGAGGAACTTGCGCGTTCGTATAATTGCATTTTGCAATTTTGTTCGGTCACTAAATGGTGCTTTGTACAACTATAGTTGACCAGGAGTGGCGCAGGGCCGTAAGAACGCCCGCTTTTTGAGGAAAATAGTGCACCCAACGACGTGCCTGAGACCCCCTCTTTCTATCGAAACCATAAGAAGGGTAGTGGAAGTGGTGTTCGCTGTGACTAAAGCACAACATGGAAGGAATGTGTAACCCGTTTTCCCTGAGGTGGTTTTAACACTGGGTGGTGTGATGGAGCATATGGCATTTAGAGGACCATTGGGTCAACAGTTGAACATGCTTTTGGTGCAGGGAGGGCACTAAGTTGACGAATATTTGCAGGCGTTTTTATGATAAGGTGCTACCCAGGCTTTGAGTTTGAGAACGAGCAGTCTATATTCGATAGATTTTAAAATGGTCTGCGTGGCGAGTTGCGAATTCTACTTCTAGGACCAAAGTTATTGGGATTCCGAGCCTTGGTGGAGTCGGCTAGATCTTTGGAAGTAGATATTGGGAGCACTCACCAGATACCAGTGAATAGGGTACCGAACCCTGCAGTTCCTATAAGGGCTTCATACCGCAGAACACAGAAAGAGAGAGTCAAAGAGAAAAAGGAATCTAGTGCGAAGAAGTTGGAGTCCAAGGTGCCGACATCAAAGTCCAATTTCCGAAGGTGGAACAAGAAGGCTAGGACTTCGGCTCCAGCCGCTTCTATCGGTGCTTATGGGGCGACTACAGGTCATACCCCGGGCGCATGTTTTAAATGTGGGAAGTCGGGACACTTTGCTCGAGATTGTTGGAGCAAACGCCAGAATTTCGAGAGTAAGCCTTGAGAGTACAACCTTGGTCAGCTTAAGGCCATAAAGCAGACTGATGTGGTTACAGGTATGAGTTAGTTAAATGCAAATTAGCTTTATATATTGGTTACCTTTTGCACGTGAGCTTATGATTAATTGGGTTAGGCTTTGTCTTGCTTTTTCCTATTTCTGAAAATCCGGCGAGAGAACTCTTCGATACGGGAGCTTCACACTCCTTTTTGTCCGAAGAATTAATATCGCACATCGGAGTACCTACTTCGATGGCAAAGGACAAACTGGATGTGCTGTTTCCTAATGTGTGTGCAATGCGCGCAGATAGAGTCTGTGGCGTAAATCTACGGAGTGGGAGTCAGGTGTTTGACTTGCAAGCGTCATTACTACCGCCAGTGGAGTTTGATGTGATTTTGGTATGTGCTGGCTCTTGGAGCAGCAGTCATTCATCGATTGCAACTGCAAGAAGGTCAAGTTGGGAACTACTCGTGAGACGACATTTGCAGGCTAAAAATGGGCGAGCAAGACTTTGATGTCTGCACTTTAGGTAGTTAAGGCAGTTTATGCTGGTGCAGAGCTGTTCTTCACGCTAGTGGAGACTTCGAAGCCTAAGCCTACTTTGGACAGTATTCTAGTGGTATCTGAGTACCCTAATGTGTTCCCTGACGATCTCCCTGGAGCCCCACCTCAGCGGGAGATTGAATTCACTATTGAGCTAGTGTCAGGTGCCAAACTTGTGTCACGCCCTCTATATCGGCTAGCGCCTAAGGAGATGGCGAAACTGAAGGTACAACTCGAAGAGCTATTAGAGCAGGGTTATGCGCGTCCAAGTTCTTCGCCTTGGAGCGCACTAGTCCTTTTGTTAAGAAGAAGGACTGAAGTATGCGACTCTGTATCGATTATCGAGAGATGAACAAGTTAATAGAGAGGAAAAGTACCTGATCCCAAGGATTTATGATCTGTTCGATCATTTAGTCGGGTCATCGGTGTACTCAAAATTGGATCTTAAGTCCGGGTATTATCAGCTGAGGATAAGGGAAAGTGATATCCCAAAGACAGCATTCAGCATGAGATATGGGCATTATGATTTTACCGTCATGCTGTTTGGGCTGACTAATGCGTCATCCGTATTCATGGATCTGATGAACAGAACTTTCAGAGAGTACCTGGACCACTTCATGATAGTCTTTATCGACTACATATTGGTGTACTCACAATGCGAACAGGATCACATCAAGCATTTGCATTTGGTGATGGAGACGCTAAGGAGGAACCAGTTGTATGCCAAGTTCTCCAAATGCGAGTTTTGGTTGTCCTTGGTGCATTCCTTGATCATATAGTCAGTGGAGGAGGGATTGCGGTGAATCCGGTGAAGATAGTTGCGATACAGGAGTGGCATGTATTGTGTTCAGTAGCGGAAGTCCGGATTTTCCTTGGGCTTGTCAGCTACTAAAGGCGCTTCGTAGAGAACTTCTCGTGGATAGCGTTACCTCTCACGACTTTGACGAGGAAAGATCAAAAGTTTGTGTGGTCGCCGGAGTGCGCGCAAGCTTTCGAGGAACTGAAGAGTCGGTTGACTACGGTGCCTATTCTATGTTCGCTGGTTGGGACCGAAGGTTTTGAGATCTACAGTGATGCTTCGGGCAGTGGTTTCGGTTGTGTTCTACTGCAGTATGGGAGAGTGATAGCTTATGGGTCGCGCCAGCTGAAGGTGCATGAGAGGAACTATCTGGTCCATAACTTGGAGTTAGCGGCCGTGATATTTGCTATGAAGCTGTGGAGGCATTACCTGTACGTTGTGAAGGTCGATATCTATACCGACCACAAGAGTTTGAAGTACTTATTGGATCAAAAGGATCTAAACATGCGGCAGCGGAGATGGATGGAGTTCCTAGAGGACTAAACATTCGAGATTCATTATGTTCTTGGAAAAGGCAATTCAGTTGCGGATGCATTGAGTCGCAGGGCCCCTGTGCGGGCCAACTGGTTATCGGTTCATGACGAGCATTTGATTCAGAAGTTGGAGGCATTAGAGATCTCTTGTGTTGACAAGAGGACTAGTGCAGAAGCACAATTGAACTGGTCAAAAGTTCAGTATGACCTGGCTGATCGGATTCGGCAAGCTCTGGAGTTGGACAGCAACATGAAGTAAATCATGGATGAGGCTTTGGATGGGTCAAATTCCCAATTTAATGTTGTTGATGGATTGTAATGGAAGGACAGTCATCTGTGCGTCCCGAATGTGGATAAGCCACGGGTGGAGTTGATGTGCGAGGCTCATCATACCAAGTACTCGATTCACCCAGGGAGCAGGAAGATGTACAGTGACATGAAGAAATTGTTCTGGTGGCCAGGACTTAAAAAGGACGTGGCACTTTATGTGGTGAAGTGTAAAACGTGCGCCTTGGTGAAGGCGGAGTGCCAGAAGCTCGGAGGTTTCTCGAAACCCTTGCCTATACCGGAGTGGAAGTTCGACGATATTTCTATGGATTTTGTGCATGGTTTGCCAAGTTCGCAGAAGGGGAACGATGCCATCTAGCTGATCGTAGATCGATTGACAAAAGTGTCGCACTTCATTCCGAATCGGAAGGAGGATTCGGTGGATAAACTGGCAAAACTCTAAGTGGATAATATTGTTCGACTACACGGTGTTCCCCGCAGCATCATGAGTGACGGACATGGGTGGTTCTCGTCCAATGACTGGAGGTTGGTGCAACAAATATTGGGGACCAAGTTGATTTTCAGCACGACCTTTCATCAGCAAATTGATGGCCAGACCGAGAGAGTCAATAGGACGATGGAGGAAATGCTTTGCATGTGCGTCCTGGATTTCGGGAAGCTGTGGGAAGATCATTTGTACTTTGTGAAATTTGCGTACAATAATAGCTACCAAACGAGCATTCAAATGGCGCTCTTCGAGGCCATATATGGTAGAAAATGCCGCACGTCGTTATCATGGTTGGAAATAGGTGGGACGAAGCTAAAAAAATGGCAAGAGGTGGAACACGCAACGTCATTGGTACGAACTATTCGTGAATGGTTGCTAATCGCTCATGACAGGCAAGCTAAATACTATAATGTCGAGCATCGGAACGTTGAGTTCGCTGTTGGAGACCTGGTGTATTTAAAGATTAAGCCATTCAAGGGTGTCTCACGGGTACGACACTTAAAGAAGCTGAGCCCGAGGTACCTTGGAATGTTTGAGATCCTGGAGCGAATTGGTGAAGCAGCTTATCGTCTGAAGCTATCGGTGGAGTTGAGTGGTCTACACGACGTATTCCATATATCGGTGTTGTGAAAGGCGATGCAAGATCCATCACAAGTTGTCGCGGTAAATCAAGTATCGATTGATGTTGGATTGACAACGAAGGTCAAGCCCGTACACATTGAGGACACGAAAGTCAAGCGACTGTGTAATAAGGACATCAGGATGGTCAAATTCTGATGGGACAACTGCGGTCGTGAGGAGCTTTCGTGGGAGCGAGAGCAGATCATGCTTGAGGAGTACCCCGAGTTATTCCACTCAGGTACCGTTTGTTTTGTGTATTTTATCCTTTCGGTAATTTCGTGGATGAAATTCTTTTAAAAGGGAGAGAATTGTAACACCCCGAAACTCAAAAGAGGAACGGATGGCGTTTGAGCCAAGATTGGGTCTTGGTATGGTGAACACGGCCTGTAACACGGGCGTATCACATGGCCATATCGTGCTCGGGTTGTCAAGGCAAGGTCGACGATCATTGAGGGCTGGAAACACATCCTGGGACACGGGTGTGTCCCAGGGCATGTCAAGCACACGGCATGTGACACGGGCGTGTCACATTGCCATGTCCACTTCTGGAAGTTTTGGTCCTGTGTCGATTGAGGGACACGACCCCGAACACGGGCGTGTACTGTTTGACACAAGCGTGTCCTGATTGACACGGGTGTGTCGAGACCCATGTCTTAGTAGGGACGTGACAATTTCAGCGCCGATTGAGGCACACGGCCCATGACACGGGCGTGTCCATGGGTGACACAGGCGTGTAAAAAGACGTGTTACAGTCCGTGTCCTGTTCTGTCTTTTCTGGGTTACGGCGAGTGTGGAACGCGGCCTTGGACACGGGCGTGTCACAAGCCGTGTTCGGCCCAGTAAATTGAATTTAAGTGCGAATCGTGGCCGTCCATTTCCCAATTTTGGGATCCAACGGTTCAGGCTTCTCCCTGCTTGTTTAATTCCGGTAGATGAGGGTTTTCTTCCTCATTTTACTTGGGCTATTCTCTTTCTAAAAGATTTTGAGAGAGGGGAGATCAAGGAAGAAGGAGGAGAAGAGATCCGGCCGCCGGAGAAGCTTCGGAGCCCCGATTCTCGATCCGAGTATAGATCTTCGAAGGCGAGGCCGATAAGGTACTTTCCATCCGACTAGATCTTCATGGCGCCGATGAGAAATGCTAGGGTAACGATTCTCTTATATGACATGTGAAGTCCCCTTTCCTTTTTGCATAGGCAGCCCGCTCTCGCGAGTATGCGGTGAGTTTGTGGTGTTCCTTTGGGTAGACATGAATAGTCCCCGTTGTTTTGCATGTAAAGTCCGGAATCGAAGTACGGACATAGGTATGGTGTGTGAAGCCTACCCGGACAAGTTGGTCTGGATCGGTGATGTTTCATTATGCATTAATGGTCGGAGAAGACTCTGTACCGATGGTTGTTTTCGGGTTTTCTACGTGGTAGATTGCAGCGGGGATCCTTGGGGATTAACTCCAAGGCGCACCCGAAAAACTGGGCAGAAGCATGATTCTGCCGACTTGGTGGCCTCGGAGCCAACTTGCACATAACTGGGTTATGTAAGATTTGTGTAATTGATTAGGGGCTCGGGAAAGCTAGACCCGCGCATATGGCTTAAATTGATGTTGCGGTGTGAGCAACGAGTTAGGAGGAACCGTACCCACTCTATGTGGTTTTGTTAAAGCGACCTAAGGTACGTGGTACTTACCATTTGCATAGATGGAGTGTCTTAGGCTATGGGCCAAAAAGACTATGATGCTCACGAGGTTTGTCATCATAGGGGCGGTGTTGAGAGAGTGGATTCTGACCGGGTTCACCGAGTAAGTGCCCTGAGAGCACGGGGTGTGTGGCCGTGTGAGCCTTCATCTATGATGAATTGTGCAAATATGGTACTTTCTCTTTAATCATGGGATGAATTGTGCAAATATGTGATGCAGGTCGTGCGAGCCTGCATCTTTAATCATGTGATGAATTGTGCAATTCATCTGTGATGAATTGAGCAAATATGGTACTTTCTCTTTAATCATTGGAATATACTAATGCAATGCAGGTAAGGAGCACCACCACCCCAAAAATGGGTGGGGTCGTTATAATTTGGTCAGCTTTAGCTTACCGTTGCTTTTGTTTGCCACCGTGGGGTGGAATGTTGCTTGCAGATACTGCGTAGCCGAGTGGCAAATAGCGTGCTAAAGCCCTTATTGCAGTACTGGCCCTTGAAGGCCGAAGTGTATTGTTTACTTTATTCTCATGTGTGACCGGCCTGCGTGCCATTGTATAGAAGACACATTTTATTTAAGTAAACTTTTGTAAGGCCTTAAGGCCAAGTACTTTGTGTGTTTTGTACGCTCGTTCCTTTTTGGTTTATTAGTGGAAATTCATGTTGATGTTGGATTCTTTTATTTGCAACTCTTAAAATACTTCTGTTAGACGCTGTGTAGGACGGTTGTGATTGGAAGAATAGTTTCATTCTATAAACCTTCAGTCTGTCTGTGGTATATGGCATCGGGCCCCGGCCGCACCTACTGCTATATGCTATGCGACGGATATGGGTGTTACAGAACAACAAAAACTGATCAAGAGTCTTCTTCATCTTCTCTTTCCAGGAATTTGCTGAGACAATAAAGATTCACTTGTCTAAAATTCTTGGATCTGCTTTACACAAGCTGAAGATCTACACACTCCTGAACAAAGCTTCTCATGCCCGAACAACTCTACATCTCAGGGGGAGCTTTGACAAGATCTAGAATCCACACAAAGTCTTCTCAAATTATTTTTGGGAAAAGAGAAGACTAACATCACTTTCTTTCCCACCCCACTGTACAGGGTTTTAACTCCCTTCAAAAGTTAGCCTTGTTCACAAGTCACCTTCCAAAAGACTTGAGTTTGGTTTTTGGGCACCTGATCAAAAGCTCAAAGGGTTGTAATATCTCCCTACAAATAGATATTGTGGTTGCAGGCACTTGATCAAAACCTGTAGTGTCTTCCTACCAAGGTTGTAGAAGAGTGGATGTACCCAGTTGGGGAACCACTATAATATTCTTATGTTGTCTGTGTGTTTGCTGTTTTCTTTTTATCTTATGCTGTGGTAGCTTATTGTAGCTTTTCTTTGCTCCTGTTAACATCTCATAGCTATTACTATATCACCTATTTAATCACTTAACTTTATATTTATAAAAAGGTTCAAAGGAATTTCTTTTAAACTCTATTCACCCCCTAGAGTTAATCAGAGCTTACTCTCCCTTTTCTTTCAATTGGTATTAGTGGGAGGTTAGTCATTTTTATTTTAACAGGCTAACACCTGGACTAACCAAGATCCTAAGATAATCTCTGATTTAATCTTGTTCCTTTCATATTTTATATCATGGCACAAAACAAGGATTATGCTAGCACCAGACCTCCAGTTTGCAACTTAACATAGTTTGTCATCTGAAGGCAAGAATAAAACTCTATATGAACTCTATTGATGAATACATATTTAATTCAATTTTGACAGGACCACCAACTCTAGTGACCTCCACTCCATCTACTTCAACAAATCTGAGTACTATTCCACCTCCAGATAAGACAGATGCACAGAGGAAAGCTAAGATTGCAGAAGCCAAAGTCATGAACATCCTAGCTCAGACTATGTCTGATGATATATTTCAAAAGGTGGTTGAGTGCACTTCATTCAAAGCCATCTGGGATTCTCTAAATCAAATGGTGGCTGGATCTGCTGATGAGAGAAAGGATAGGAGATCCAATCTCATCTCACAATATGAGAACTTCAAAAGGATGAAGCTGAGTCAGTGAGTGATATGTACAACAGGCTTAGCTCAATCATCAATGAGCTAAAGACCTTGGACAAGGACATCACTCTAACAAAAGTCAATGATAAAATCCTCATGTGCTTTCCTAGCTCGTGGGATTCAAGAAACTTGCCAATTAGATAAGCCAGAAGCATGACAGAAATCTCTACTGAATCACTTCTTGGAAAGCTCAAATCCTATGAATAATTAATGAAGACCAAAGAAGCACAAGCTGAACATAAGACTCCAACACCTATCAGGAAGGAGCACAACATTGCATTCAAGGCTGCTAAAGAATCTGAAGGGACTCCAGTCAATGAAGAACTGATGAGCCTCTTTGCCAAAAGATTCTTCAAGATGGAAAAGAAGGAATTCAGAAGAAAGTCATCAAGGCAAGATGACAAGCCAAGGTATGATAAGACTCCATCTAAAGAAATTATTTGTATTGGTTGCAGGAAGCCTGGACATTTCATCTCAGAATGTCCAGAAACTCAGAAGAAGGACAGGAGAAGAGAAAAGGATTCCAGAAGAACACATCACAGCAAGTCCTCCTCCAACAAACACAAGAGGAAGGAGAAAGGGTTTGTTACAGAAACATGGAGTGATACTGAGGAAGAGTCATCATCCTCCAGCTCTAGTGATGATGAAAAAGAAGAAAAGGCAAAGGAGGTTTTCCTAATTGCAATAGATGATTCCAGCAGTCAGTCAGAGGCTGAAACTTCAGAAGATGGAGAATCTCTATCTGCAGAGGACTAGGTAATAGCATCCTATGATTTTGATTCAAAAGAATTTAAAACTGAATTTAAAAATCTGTGCTTAGATCTAATAGGCTCTGAGAAGGAAATCAAACTTCTCAGAGAAAGATTAACTGAATAAGATAAGTACATTGCTGAAAATACTAAACTAACAGATGAACTTACCTCAGCAAATGAACAAATTGCTTTCTTAAAAACTGAATTAAGTAATGCCAAGAAATTAGAAGAATTACTTAATGGTAGAAGCTTATAACTGTTAGACATAACTAGTACTCTAAATGTTAGTGCAAATAACAATAAACTAGGACTAGGTGCATCATCTAGTGAATCACTTATAATCAGGAAAAAAACTTATTTTAACCTGTAAATTTCATTTCAGATAAGGGTAAGAAGAATACTGAATAAGTAGACAAAGTAAATAAAGTCTTAAAACAAATGGAACTCAAACAAAAATCTAAGAACAAGAAGAAAAATAACTACAACAATGTTCAATAGATTTCGTCGAACTTAGATCGACGAAATGTGTACAGTTTGTCGACCTCAGAACGACGAACTTCGAACGCCAACTACAATAATAGTTATTCTTCGATCCACGATCGACGAAACCAGTCTAGTTCGTCGACCAGAGATCGACAATATTGGTGCCCTGAGAATGAATACCTTCATTCTTCGAGCAGAGATCGAAGATCTTATCCCAATTAGTCGACCTCAGGTCAACAAACTTACCAGAGTTTGTTCATCCAAAATCAATCTTACAGAAACTTCAACTCTAACAGAAACTCTAATAATAACCATAGCCAACCTAGGGAGAATATCAATCCATTCACCCAATGGATAATTCCTCCCAGAAGATTTCACCCCTTAGGTTATAAAAGCCAACCTGAATGTTCTTACATTTCCAGCTTTTCTTATGAAAAGAAATAAGGACCCAAGGTGACCTGGGTCAAGAACATCTAACTTGTTTCCTTGCAGGTGAAGAACTATCCTATCATTGAGAATAAGTGGCATCTAGATAGTGGGTGCTCAAAGAACATGACTGGATGCAAGGTCAGCCTAATCAATTTCAAGGCAAAGCTGGGTCTAAGAGTGATCTTTAGAGATTCCAGCTTTGGACAAACTGAAGGCTATGGAGTCTTCAATAGTGGAGCTGTCACTTTCAGAAAAGTGGCATATGTAAATGGTCTCAAACATAACCTAATATCCATAAGTCAGTTATGTGATGTTGGTTATCATGTTTGCTTTACTAATTCCAAATGTATTATTTCTTCAAATAACCAAACTGTTTTAACAGGATGTAGACAAGGGAATATATACCTAGTAAACTTTAACTCCGCTAGTTCAAAACTATGCTTATTCAATCAAGTTAGTAATAACAATACTCTATGGCATAAGAGACTAGGTCATGTTAAACTTAGAAACATCTCTAAGCTATCTAGGGACAACCTTGTCAGAGGATTGCCTTCTGGACTCTACAAGAAGGAAAGCATATGTAAGGCTTGTCAAGAAGGCAAGCAAACTAAAAATAGCTTTAAGTCAATTAATAAGAGTGACTCACCTAAGATTCTGTACTTGCTACATATGGATCTTTTTGCACCCATTATTGTACAAAGCTTAGGAGGGAAGTCTTACACTCTAGTTATTGTAGATGACTTCTCTAGATTCTCTTGGGTGTTCTTCTTGAGAAAGAAGTCAGATAACTTTAAAGTCCTTACAGACTTTCTTAAGAGCATAAGGATTGAGTATTCTACTCCAGTTGCATTGATTAGAAGTGATCATGGTACTGAGTTTGAATCTATTCACATGCAAAGATTCTATGAGGAGGAAGGTATCAGGCATTGTTACTCTGCCCCTATAACTCCTCAGCAAAATGGGGTAGAAGAAAGGAAAAAAAGAACCCTCATTGAATCTGCAGGAATATTGCTTGGAAATGCACACATGCCGCTATCCTTTTGGGAAGAGGCTGTGAGCACAGCAAACTATGTGTTGAATAGGAGTTTGATACACAAACTTAAGGGTAAGACTCCCTATGAATTACTTAAAGGGAAGAAACCAAAAATTGATTACTTTAAAATCTTTTGGTGTAGATGTTTCATTCATAGCAATAATAAGAAACACATTAGAAAATTTGAAGCTAAAGCTACAGAGGGAATTTTTCTTGGATATTCCAAAGATAGCAAGGTTTATAGGGTATTCAATAAATCATATTTAAAAATGGAAGAATCTGTACATATTTCATTTGATGAAGCTAACATGTATTATAAGGAGAAGGATTCTTCTACCACAGATTTATTGCAGGTACCTCACTTATGTGAGAAATTGGGTTAGTTAAACCTTACACAAAAGGTCATATCACATCCTCCTCCATAAGGTGATGAAGATAGTGAAGAAGAAATTTTGGAAGTGGTTGAACCTCCTCCCACATCAGACATTATTCCACAAGAGGAATTAATTCCAAATATTGTTGCTGAACCAACTCTACCCACTGACCTTGTCACACTAAGGGATCACCCTAGATCTCAAGTGACTGGGGACATGTCAGTAGGTGTACAGACAAGACATCAACTCAACCAAGATGTGATGCATGCTTGTTTCCTCTCTCAAGTTGAGCCTCAATCCATAAATGATGCAGAGCAAGATCCCCACTAGATTATTGCAATGTAAGAGGAGCTCAATCAATTTGAGAGATGTAAAGTTTAGGACTTAGTTCCAAGGCCCAAAGGCTATCCAGTAATTAGAACCAAGTGGGTATTCAGAAATAAATTTGATGCACAAGGTGTAATTGTGAGAAACAAGGCTAGGCATGTTGCTCAAGGCTATAGGCAAGAAGAAGGCATTGACTATGATCAAACCTTTGCTCTGGTTACAAGGCTAGAAGCAATCAGGATTTTTCTTACTTATGCTGCTTTTAAGAAGTTTAAAGTCTACCAGATGGATGTCAAGAGTGCTTTCTTGAATGGAGAGCTAAAGGAAGAGGTTTATGTTGAACAACATCCAGGTTTAACTCTTCTATTAATCCCTCATATGTTTTTAAATTGCATAATGCTCTCTATGGTCTAAAGTAAGCTCCAAGAGCTTGGTATGAAACCTTAGCTAGCTTCCTTTTAGAACACAAGTTCTCTAAAGGCATGGTAGATAGGACCCTTTTTACTAAGATGCATCATGATAAAATTTTAGTAGTACAAATATATGTAGATGACATCATATTTGGCTCTACTAATCCCAAACTATGCAAAAGATTCTCTGATCTAATGCATTCAAAGTTTGAGATGAGTAGCATGGGAGAGCTATCATACTTCCTTGGTCTACAAGTGAAGCAATCCCCTGATGGCATATTCATATCCAAATCTAAATATGCAAATGAGCTTATTAATAAATTTCGGGATTGCTGATGCCTCCTCAATGAAAACTCTCATGGCTGCCAATGCTGTGATTGACTCTAATGAACATGGAAAACCAGTTGATAAGAACAAGTATAGGGCTATTGTTGGATCCCTACTTTATCTCACAGCAAGTAGACCATACATCATGTTTGCAACATGTCTTTGTGCTAGGTTCCAAGTGAGCCCTAAGGAATCTCATCTTATTTTCATTAAAAGAATTTTAAGATATATAAAGGGTTGTCCTATTCTAGGACTCTGGTATCCAATAGAGTCATCATTTGAGCTTATTGGATTTTCTGATGCTAACTATACTGGATGTAGAGTGGACAGGAAAAGCACATCAGGAACATGTCAGTTCTTTGGTGATAGGCTTGTGTCCTGGTTTTGCAAGAAGCAAACATCTGTTTCAACATCAACTGCTGAGGCTGAATACATGGCAGCTGGTAGCTACTGCTCACAGATCTTGTGGATACAAAACAAAATCCTAGATTTTGGGTTCAATCTAAATAATTCAACTATATTTTGTGATAGTACCAGTGCAATCTATATTGCACGTAATCCAGTGCATCATAGTAGTACAAAGCATATAGATATAAAACATCATTTCATAAGAGACTGTATGGACAAACAGAAAATTAATCTTGAATTTATCTCCACTGATTTGTAAAGGGCTGATATTTTTACCAAGCCCTTGGATGAATCTAAACATTTGTTCTTTCTGAATCAGTTAGGAATGATAGATAGAAAGGCTTAATTGTAAATCTGTCCTTAGTGTAAAAGATCTGGAAATAATTCGTCGACCTGAGATTGATGATTTGCAAACTTTTCGTTGGGAGTTCGTCGACCGGGGATCGACGAAATCTCTGTGAGAAGTCAGTTTCGTCGACCTGAGATCAACGATCCTGTTTCAGGGAATATTTCTGAGGATGACGAAATATCTCCATATCTTCAGTCTGAGATCGTCGAATTTATCTCTTCATGAAATTTTTTTTCGACTTGAGATCGAAAAATTTTCTTTTTCGTCTGGCTGAGCTTGTCGATTCATATTCTGAAAACCTTTATTAGGCCTTCTTCTTCGAGCACTATCCCGCGCTTTCAGAATTTCCTTTTGCACTTGATCGTTATTATTCTTGCATAAGTTTTCTCTGAGCCATGGTGACCTCTTGATATTCTCTCACCGCGATGAAGTATGATACTAGTTTTGATATTGATTTCGATTCCTTCAGTCACTCACACTAAATCTTCACCGACATTCTCCAACTTTTTGAGGAACAGAATCTGAAGAAACTCATGACCACCAGAATAAGGTTGTCGGCGGCAGAAATTCGAGAATGGGTATATTCATCTACTACTTCAGAAATAGAAATGATTGGCACTATCTCTGGAACAAAGGTTACTCTATCTCCTATTGTTCTGTCTGAAGTTTTCAGTTTTGCAAATGGTATAGATGATATAGAATAAGATTCTACTAAGTATGAGAACATGTTGACTATTATGGGTCACTCCGATGGAAACCCTAATAAGCTGTTAAAGAAAAACTTATCAGCGTCTTACAAGTATTTGGTTGATGTCATGGTCAAAGTGCTGTTTAGGAAACACACTGCTCATGACTACATTACAAGGCAACAGTTCCTTATGATGTGTGTTCTGGTTAACAAAAGGAAGGTTAACTCGGGGCAAGTTCTGTTTGATCTGATAAGAAGGAAGAACTCCAAGAAGGAAGTAAGTTTTGTCAGGATATTAGGACTCTTCTTGCAGGCCAAGGCAAATGAACTACTAGTCTCACCGACTGTGTTCATCAATGCCTCTAAGAGGTTGACATCTGCCCTATTTGACAGATGGAAGAGGACCATCTCCAAGCCCTCAAAGGCTCCCTCCTCTTCAAATGCTTCTGAAAGCACAAGGGTGGTAATAAACTCTCCCTCACTGGTTGAAGAAACCCCTTCATCTGTTCCTTCACCACCTCCTTCTCCTCTTCCTCCTCATCTGGAAAAAATCTCATCCTCTAACATCCTCTCATCCCCAACCTTTGAACATATAACACCAGGTTTATCTCCTCAACAATCCCCTCACCAATCCCCTCAACATATTCCATGCCCAGAAACCCCATATTTTCCCCCTCATCATCACCACTTGGAACACCACCTCACATCCTACCCCAGCTGTCATTCCTCCATCATCTCTCCCCATTCAGGATGAAAACATGATAGATTTCATTCCTCCTCCAACAGACATTCCATCATCAACCTCTATACCATCTCCTTTGGACAATAACTCCATCTCCATCCTCATAACTTACCTAACCCCTCTTCTAAAGCAACTCATAGCAGAGGCAATTACACCTCTTGCTGCATCCATCAAATCCTTTATTGCCCTCCTTTCTGCTTCCTTTATCCCCCCTCCTTCTTCAAACAGGAGCCTGGTTCTAATATCTACTGAAACCATGTAGGGGGAGATGCTTGATGAAGAAGTAGTAGTAGAAGCAGCTACAGTTTTTGTAGCAGTAGCAGCAGTTCTAGACTTTGAGATGCTAGCAGCAGCAGAAGTTGATTCTATTTTGGCTGAGATCTTTATTGTTGGAGATTTTATCATCAATCCCACGTTAGATTTAGTTGTTTTATTACATTACTTTGATTATTTTTTTCTTTAGTTATCTTCTAGTAGCAGAAGCAGGCTCTGCTAAGGCCATTGTGTTCTATTCTCCTCTAGTAAGCTCTGAGGTCATATCTTTAATTAAGGCTAGTTTAGCAGTTGATTTGGAGTCTGATACAGTTGAATTTGAAAGGGTATCAGTGGCTGAGTCAAAGGCTATGTCTCCACCTAATTTTGTAATGGATGACTCTCCAATGCTTGACTTGGACTCTTTTCTATCTGATGACATAGAAGATCCTCCTTTTCTTGTGTCAGATCCAGTTGAAACATCTCCAACAGATGTCCTTGTCCCAGTTCCAGTTCAAGTTCCTGCTCCCAAGGTTCCTCCTCCTAAAATCACAGCAGAACAACTAAAAGAGATAGATGAACTATATGATTTTCAAGAATCAGATGATGAAATTGATGATGATGACGATGAAGATGATGATCCAAGTACCAAGAAGAGAAAGCTTAAGAAGAAAGCTCCTCGGACTGCTCCAAAACCCAATCTAACCAAAGACACCCCATTTTACATTCTAAACAATATCAAACCTTACCCAGGGATGTTTCACTGGATGAAGCTATCTAAAAATGAACAGAAAGCCAGGAATAAATCCAGGAGATACTCTCCTCCCCCTCTTCCAAAAAGGGATGGGAGAGGTCCTCCTCCTCCTCCTCCAACTGCTGGTGCAACTGTAAATGTTAGCCAGAGATCCTCATCAGTTACTAAAACCTATCAGAGGTAAGGCAGACCCCATCAATCTTCTGGAAGCAGATATCCCCAACAGTAATATCATCACTCTTCCATAAGCCATGCTCCTCCTCCTGCCAAGCATCCAAGCCCTCCCAGAATCTCTTCATCTCCTAAAAGAGACAATAGTCCTGAAAGCCCTCCTATTGAAGCCAATGATCCTGAAATGGATCCTAATACAAAGATGGCTAGGTTTAATGAGCTGGTTGCTCTATCTCAGATCAGGAAAGCAAGAGAGGAAGGTAAGGATACTTCCTATTTCTCTACTATGTCTTCCTACATGAAGAAAGAGCTTGAGAAATATCAGGTGGGGAAGCTTTTCAATATAGATGAATACATCCATCTCCATCCTGAAGCTATTGTTCCAAGGGCAGTTACTCAAAAGACTCTTGGTGATGCAGACATGAAGATGACTGTCAGAGAAGCAATTAATCCAAACAGGACAATCATTTTTGCAAAATCGTTTGCCCCTCCCAAAGACTCTTAATATTTTTCTTTACTGTCTGTTTTCATTTTTGAACAATATCTGTACCATAGCTTTAATCTTTTGCTGATAGCTTTTTCATTCCATCAGCTCTACATTTTCTGCTATGCTTTTGTTTCTATTTTTTGAAGTAACCTCACACAAATAAGGTGAGATTATTTGAACACCTATTTTTATTTGGGCTAGGTTCACTTCTTAGGTTCTGTTGACCCATGATGTATAGTTAGGATCACTATTTTTCATTCTAGGTTTTAGCCCAATCCCCAAGTGTCAAACTTCATGGACCTACTTGATGTGGACTTCAGATTCAAGACTTAGAAAATTTTCAGTTGTCTGGAAATTAGTTCGACATTCGTGGAACTCAGCTCGACGAACTTAGAGCTCAGGTCGACATTATTCATCAGAAGGATATATTATGTGGTCGATGTTTTCTCCCAAACAGATTCTCAGCTCGACTAATTATGTTTGTTCAAGTTCTGTGGTCGACGATCATGTAGTGTAGAACAGATTCTCTGATCGACATTCTTGGAGAGTAGAATCAGTTGTTTATATTCAGTGTTTGCTTCACAGAGCTCAGGTCGACGAACAGGATTTCTCATGTCGACGTTCTCTGAGTACAGGTCGACGAAATCTGTTCTCTGGTCGACGAACTCTGTAAGTTGTGTGTTCTTTATTCTTTCCTTATCCGTTCCCTCTTTATTATTATCTTAAGTCATAAATTCTCTAAGTAATCAATGATTATATTCCCTATGAATATAGTCGTTCCTGGCAGCATTAATTATGGTATACATCAGAGAATTTATTTGACATATTTCTCGGGACAGTTGAGGAAACGAATAATGACAGATATGTTAGCCGTTTTCCTTCCCAGTTTTCCAGCAAGGCATTAATTGTAGTTATTCAAATTTCTAAGGAAGATTCGTTGTCGAAGAGAATACAGAGAGAATATTTTTGAAAAGCGACAGAGACTAAGAACACGAGCACATTCTTTCAGAGCAGAAAAAACTCAGATAGATATTCTTAGCAAGAGCAAAAGAATTCACAGCAGCTCTCAATCTTCATCTCTCACTTTTCTCTCAAGAAGATAGAAGAAGAACAACGCAAACTGATCAATAGTCTTCTTCATCTTCTCTTTCCAGGAATTTGCTGAGACAATAAAGATCCATCTGTCTAAAGTTTCTGGATCTGCTTTACACAAGCTGATGACATACACACTCCTGAACAAAGCTTCTCAATCATGAATAACTTTACATCTCAGGGGGAGGTTTGACAAGATCTGGAATCCACACAAAGTCTTCTAAAATTGTTTTTGAGAAAAGAGAAGACTAACATCACTTTCTTTCCCACCCCACTGTACAGTGTTTTAGCTCCCTTCAAAAGTTAGCCTTGTTCACAAGTCACCTTCCAAAAGACTTGAGTTTGGTTTTTGGGCACCTGATCAAAAGCTCAAAGGGTTGCAATATCTCCCTACAAATAGATACTGTGGTGGCAGGTACCTGATAAAAACCTGTAGTGGATTCCTACCAGGGTGGTAGAAGAGTGGATGTACCCAGTTGAGGAACCACTATAATATTCTTGTGTTTTCTGTGTGTTTGTTATTTTCTTTTTATCTTGTGTTGTGGTAGCTTAGTGTAGCTTTTCTTTGCTCCTGTTAACATCTCATAGCTATTACTATATCACCTATTTTATCACTTAACTTTATATTTGTACAAAGTTGCAAAGGAATTTCTTTTAAACTCTATTCACCCCCCCCCCCCCCCCCGCTTACACTCCCTTTTATTTCACCATCTCCAGCCCACAGACGGGTTGTTGGTGGCCACTACCTCTCTTTGATGAGGAAAGCTCGATAGTCAAGCGCACAGTACGGGGACATCCCAGGAGGTCACCCATCCCAGTTCTACTCCAGCCCGAGCACGCTTACCTATGGAGTTTTTTCACTTCTCATCACCAATTGTGGGGTGGAGATCATGTGTATGTGCTTACTATTATAACATAAATGAACTCAAGAATGTCCAGTTAGGAATGAAAATACGCTTGTTTGAGGAACTTACGTGTTCCTGTTATTGCTTTTTGCAATATTATTAATTGCTTGATTGTGTGTTTCACGATTATAGGCAACTAGTAGTGGTGCGGAGCAGTAGGAACCCCAACGGTCGGAGGAGATTAAAGCACCAATTAAGGTACCAACACCTCCTCCTTCTATAGAGATGGATCAGATGATCGTTGATGTGGTCTTCGCAATGCTCAAGGCCCAACATGAGAGGCATATACATCCCCCTGTTCCTGTGGTGACTTCGGTGCCAGTTGGTGTTATTGAGCAGATTGCAAGGGAAAGAGGATCGGCACAGCCGTTGAATATGTGTTTAATGCAAGGACTGTACACGGTCGAGGAGTACTTTCATGCATTTGTTGTGCTGAGAGAACATACAGAGTTTGTGTTTGAAACCGAGGAGTCTAAGATCAATAGATTTTATGATGGTCTACGCCAGGAGCTATGACTTTTGTTATTGGGCCCAAAGTTAATGGGATTCCAAACATTGTTTCAGTCAGTTAGGTCGTTAGATATGGACTAGGCAAAAGTGCACCAAACACCAGCAATCCAGGTACCTAGTTTTTCAAAGTCTGGATATCGACGATGGAAGAGGAATTCAAAAACTTTTGAAGCAGCTCCTTCTTCTCTGACATCTGGAGAAATGTTTGGGAAAGGTCCACTGATTTGTTATGCATGTGGCAAGCTGGGACATATAGCCTGCGAATTTCTGAGTGGCCCGCTGAAAGCAGAGAAAAAGACTGGTACGTCTTATGCTTGAGAATGATGATATGTCCCTTCGGCGATAGAAAACTTAAATGGAATTTTAAGTGTACTTACATAAGTTGTTGTAATAGTGAACGTTATGTTCTACTATATAAACAGTGCATGTTTTGTATGTATAAACCTATTGTGATGACTAATCAAGAAGTCTTTTGATTAGGGCTTAATGTATTCCCTGTATGCTTATATTTGTATCATATATGAGATGGGAATGGCATTGCCTTAAGAATAAAAGTTGAATACTGGTTGAAAGTTGTGTGTTAAGATGCGTTTATGTAGTCTTGTCTTTGGAAGCATCTATGGTAGCAATAGTCATGTTTGATGTGATCATGGGTATGAACTAGCTCGCAGAGCAGTTTACCAGTATAGATTGCAACCCTAAGGAATTCACACTGGGAAAGACCACAGAATGAGAGACTAAGTTCGCTTGTATGTGAGGAAATGACAAGGTATTACTGTTTGCTCTCAAAGTAGTCAAGACTGTTTGGTAGTGCGTGAAGTAATTCTTCATGCCAATAGAGGTCGTTGAGCCAAAGTCTAGTTGGGTGACGTTCGTATTGTGTTGTCTTACGCAGATTTTTTTCTTAACATTCTCCATGGGTTGTGTCCCAACGAGAGATTTACTTCACTATTGCGGTGGTGTCAAGTGCGAAGCCTATTGCCCGCTCACTGTATCGAGAAGCGCCAAAGGAGATGGCAGAATTGATAATTCAACTATAAGAATCGCTAGAGTAAGGCTATTTACGTCCAAGTGTGTCACTTTGGAGTGCATCGGTCCTTTTGGTTAAGAAGAAGGATAGAAGATGGCATCTATGTAGCGACTATCGAGAGGTTAACAAGCTGATAGAGAAGAACAAGTATCTGATACCACAGATTGAGGACTTGTTTGATCAGCTAGTTAGATCAACTAAATACTCGAAGCTAGGTTTAAAGTTTGGGTATAACAGTTAAGGACTCGGGAATGTGACATTCCCAAGTCGGCGTATGGAACACGCTACAGTCATTAGAAGTCCACTGTAATGCCGTTTGGGCTAACAAATGCGCCATCGGTATTGATTGACTTGATGCATTGAACTTTTAGGGAGTACTTAGACCTATTTGTTATCGTCTTTATTGACGACATGTTAGTGTACTCTCAGTCAGAAGAAGAACATGCAAATCATTTGCGGATGGTTTTGCATACCCTGAGAAGAAACAAACTCTATGCCAATTTCTTAATGTACGAGTTTTGGTTATCGTCGGTGGATTTTCTTGGCTGTGTGGTTAGTTGAGAGGGTATTGCGGTGGATCCGATGAAGATAGTTACGATGCGAGAGTGGTCGGTGTTGACTACTGTATCCTAATTTAGGAGTTTCTTTGGACTTGCAGGCTATTATAGGCTCATCATAGAGAACTTTTCACGGATAGCCTTACCACGAGAAAAGATCAGAAGTTCGTTTGGACATCGGAGTGTGCATGAGTTTTTGAAGAGATAAGGATTCGTATAACCACGACGCGTATCTTGTGTTTGCCATGTATGACGGACGGCTAGTGAGTAGTGTATAATGATGCATCAGGGAGCGGCTTAGGCTATGTGCTTTTTCAGTTTGGAAAAATGATAGCTTATGGCTCCCGCCAGGTGAAAGTGCACGAGCAGAATTATCCAGTACACAACTTATAGTTGGCGGCTGTGATTTTTGCACTTAAGTTATGGTGGCACTACTTATATGGTATGAAATTTGACATCTTCACGGACCATAAGATCCTTAAGTACTTGTTAGATCAGAAGGATCTAAATATGCAGCAACGGAGGTGGATGGAGTTACTCAGGAACAACAACTTCTAGATACATTACACTCCCGGGAAGGGAAATGTGGTCGCATATTCCTTGATTCGTAGGACTCTGGTGTTGAAACCGGAAAATCGGTCTCTGTGGAGTTCGACCCTTGGGGAAGGGGTGGCCGCACACCTACTACACTCAAGTGAACTATCTAGGCTCAAGGCTAGGAACACAAGGGACAGACCCAAGGCCTCAGCGTGGAGGTCCCACCGCATACCCGGAAGACTATCGAACTCTTCCCCTCCCACACCAGGGGCTGAGCTAAGACACCTTCGGCGGGCTCTCTTGGCCGGCCGGAACATCTAAGGAGGATCTCAAGATCCACTGCTGAGCTAGAGGCGTCTCCCTGGGTCTATATAAACTGTGCCCTGCCCCCGCCTTTTAATGGCATCATACCGCCCATCAGCCCTACTCCACGCAGCCCCAATTGGGCCGCTAACAACGTAACTACGTCGTCCTAAAAGGCTGTCAACAGGCCATCAGGGGCTTCCCGGCAACTATACCTCGGGGCTCCCACGGGACGAGCGGTTCGCAAACATACCGCCCGCCTAAGATGAAAAAGATAAAAAGAATTCACAGGGCATCACAGGCATTTAAATAATTACAGGAATGTAAATTCCATACTACGGCACGCAGGCCGGCAACATAAGCAGAAATAGGCCTTCTTGGGCCGGCACAAACTGAGGGCTTAAGCCCGCTACTCCTCGCTTGCTACTGCAGCACCTGTACGTCAACGTCTTGACGAGCGGCGGCCAACTAGGCATCGGTCGGCTAACACAAGCAGGCCAAACATAATGCGCGCACCCCCTTTTGGGGGCTATGGTGCGCATTCCCTGCAAATAGATAGTGCACAACTTCCTCGGAGTCTTCTCCGGGAACCCCAGAACATCACCAATCCGGCTCATACGTCCGGACGGGCTTCACACAGAACATCACCAATTCGGCTCATACGTCCGAATGGGCTTCACACAGCACATCACCAATTCGGCTCATACGTCCGAATGGGCTTCACACAGCATGCCTAAACCCGTACTCACACTTCCGGGCACTAATGCAATTAAAAGCGGGGACGCACATGTCGACTCGTCGGAGAGCTCCCTTCCCCCACCCGTTGGTGGAGAGGTGCTTCCATGCAAATATTAAAAATAAGGGCTTCACCTGCCCAAGTAGAAAATTCGTTACCCTTGACGCGTGTTTTGATAGAGCCGCAACTGCTCACAATGCCCAAGGCTCGACATCCAGCGTCTGTAAGGTTGTCCGTGCACAGATCCGACCTCCGTTGGAGAGTAAGAAGCTCCAAGTGATTTTTCCCTCCATGGCCGAGCCTCTCCATGGTCGATCGTGCTCCGACACGAGTTATCCTACCTCCACCGCCACCGGCCGGCCACCTCCAACAAATGCAATACCAAACCTCACCTCTCTTGGTCGGCCAAGAGGTGAGGAGGAGGACCGGCCAAATAAGGATTTATCTAGGCGGCGGTGGCGACTCCCGGAAATGGAGGTGAAAGGGAGGTCGGGTTCTTCCCTTGCCGGCGGCGGCCTGGACAGGGAAAGGAGGAGGGGAAAGGATGGCTCCTCCTTGCAGTTAGATGGACAGGAGAAAAGGATGGGGCGGCTGGGGCTTCTCTTGACCTAGGCGGCGGCGGCGAGAGAGGGGGGAGCTCGGGCTCGGCTTGAGTTTGGTGCGACCGGCGACGGGGAAGGAAGCAGAGCTCGGGCTGGGCGGTGCCGAGATGGGGAAGGAGAGCCGGGCTCGGGCTCGCCTTGCTGGCCGACGGGAGAGACGAGAGGGGAGGGGCGGCCGTTAGGCTCCTTCTTAGCCGACGAGAGAGAGGAGAGGGGAGGTGCGGCCGCTGCCCTCTTCTTGGCCGACGAGAGAGAGGAGAGGGGAGGTGCGGCCGCTGCCCTCTTCTTGGCCGAACCCTACCATCGGGGAGGAGAGGGGAATGTAATTGCTGCCCCCTTTTTTCTTATGCCCCTCCTATATATCTAATCTATATATTATCTAATATAACATATATAAATATATATATATATATATATATATATTATAACATATATAAATATAAGGCCAACACACACCGAAAATTCCGCACGCACGCGTGAGCACCCGCACGTTCTCGAACAGGGATGCCAACTCGTCGCCCACAACACGTCCCAAGGCTGACATTTGGGGAGGGTCCCACTCGCCCGGCTACGGGGTTGTACATAATCCCCGCTCTTTTCGAGGTTGGTACAAGCTCGGAAAGAATCATCCAACCCTACGTATCCGGCGAGTGGGAGCCGACCCAAAGAAGAAAAATTTGTGAGAATTCTCCATTTGGGTATAAAGGGAGCTCCACCCCAGGGCTTACTTTTCACATAGTCCTGCTAGAGGCTCTAGCACGAATATCACTAGCCCGTGTTTTTCCTCCTAGGCTCATCATCGACGATACACGCAATATTTGATACACTGCAACATAACAAGAAACCAACTCTTTTCAAGCTCTCTCCCTTTCCCCCCAGGTGTGCCTACAGCCCTGCCAGCTAGTGAGAGCCTGACAGCGAGTCTACCCGGGGCCGAGCAGCACTCAGGGTCCCTTACCCCCCAGGCGAGCCTACGGACCTGCCAACTAGTAGGAGCCAGGCAGCGGGTCTACCCGGGGCCGAGCATCACTCGGGGTCCTGGAAAGTACTCAGACTCTTCCCAAATCTCAAACTATCTCCCTTTCCCCCTAGGTGTGCCTACAGCCCTGCCAGCTAGTGAAAGCCTGACAGTGAGTCTACCCGGGGCCGAGAAGCACTCGGGGTCCCTTACCCCCCAGGCGAGCCTACGGACCTGCCAGCTAGTAGGAGCCAGGCAGCGGGTCTACCCGGGGTCGAGCATCACTCGGAGTCCTGCAAAATACTCAATTTTTTCCCAAACCTTAAATTGTCTCTATCCACCGAGTGACATCTAGCACTGCCAGCTAGGTGAGAGCTTGACAGCGGGATCTGCTCGGGGTCTGTTAAACGAATACTTCAATCGTCCGCATATATTATAGATGGAGCATTGTCACTACGAATTTCATAACGATGTTCAGGGTCATAACGATGTCTACAGAGAATCGTTCGGGCTCCCGGGTGATACTGTTGGTTCAGTCAGCTAGGTGAAAACCTGGGAGCGGGTGTTGAACATCCTCCGGGCTCAGCCCCAGGGTCATAACGACGTCCATTGAGACCCCTGCCCTACTAGCTTGTTGGGAGCCTGATAGAGGGAGAATCGAGACCTAACCCCAGAGCGTGAAGACTTGGAACATTCGCCTCTCCCGGGTGCTACCACCAGGCCAGTCAGCTAGATGGGAGCCTGAGGGCGGGTGTTGAACATCCTCCGGGCTCAGCCCCAGGGTCATAACGATGTCCATCGAGACCCCTGCCCTGCCAGCTTGGTAGGAGCCTGACAGCGGGAGAATCGAGACCTAACCCCAGAGCGAGAAGACTCGGAACACTCGCCTCTCCCGGGTGCTACCACCAGGCCAGTCAGCTAGATGGGAGCCTGAGGGGGGGTGTTGAACATCCTCCGGGCTCAGCCCCAGGGTCATAACGACGTCCATCGAGACCCCTGCCCTGCCAGCTTGGTGGGAGCCTAACAGCGGGAGAATCGAGACATAACCCCAGAGCGAGAAGACTCGGAACACTCGCCTCTCCCGGGTGCTACCAGCAGGCCAGTCAGCTAGATGGGAGCCTGAGGGCGGGTGTTGAACATCCTTCAGGCTCAGCCCCAGGGTCATAACGACGTCCATCGAGTCCCCTGCCCTGCCAGCTTGGTGGGAGCCTGACAGCGGGAGAATCGAGACCTAACCCCAGAGCGAGAAGACTCGGAACACTCACCTCTCCCGGGTGCTACCACCAGGCCAGTCAGCTATATGTGATCCTGAGGGCGGGTGTTGAACATCCTCCGGGCTCAGCCCCAGGGTCATAACGACGTCCATCGAGACCCCTACCTTGCCAGCTTGGTGGGAGCCTGACAGCGGAAGAATCGAGACCTAACCCCAGAGCGAGAAGACTCGGAACACTCGCCTCTCCCGGGTGCTACCACCAGGCCAGTCAGCTAGATGGGAGCCTGAGGGCGGGTGTTGAACATCCTCCGGGCTCAGCCCCAGGGTCATAACGACGTCCATCGAGACCCCTGCCCTGCCAGCTTGGTGGGAGCCTGACAGCGGGAGAATCGAGACCTAACCCCAGAGCGAGAAGACTCGGAACACTCACCTCTCCCGGGTGCTACCACCAGGCCAGTCAGCTAGATGGGAGCCTGAGGGCGGGTGTTGAACATCCTTCGGGCTCAGCCCCAGGGTCATAACGACGTCCATCGAGACCCCTGCCTTGCCAGCTTGGTGGGAGCCTGACAGCGGAAGAATCGAGACCTAACCCCAGAGCGAGAAGACTCGGAACACTCGCCTCTCCCTGGTTCTACCACCAGGCCAGTCAGCTAGATGGGAGCCTGAGGGCGGGTGTTGAACATCCTCCGGGCTCAGACCCAGGGTCATAACGACGTCCATCGAGACCCCTGCCCTGCCAGCTTGGTGGGAGCCTGACAGCGGGAGAATCGAGACCTAACCCCAGAGCGAGAAGACTTGGAACATTCGTCTCTCCCGGGTGCTACCACCAGGCCAGTCAGCTAGATGGGAGCCTGAGGGCGGGTGTTGAACATCCTCCGGGCTCAGCCCCAGGTTCATAACGACGTCCATCGAGACCCCTGCCCTGCCAGCTTGGTGGGAGCCTGACAGCGGGAGAATCGAGACCTAACCCCAGAGCGAGAAGACTTGGAACATTTGCAGAGTATAACTAGAGGGTAGGCTCCCTCACTTCGAACTCCGCGTTAATCTAGGAGGACACCACCAAGGAGTCGGTAAGAACCTCCACATCATGTACCCTAAGTTCTCTGACCAGGCACAGTCTCGCTATAACCGCCTCATACTCAGCCCGATTTTTGGTGATAGGGAAATGCACTACTACTCGAGGACTTGACTTTGCTCGAGGTGGAGACATCCTGCTTACTTAAGAGGTGTTGGAGAGTTAATTGCACCGATGCTTTTACAAATGGAGAACACATTCTTTATAAGAGAGGTGATCTGGAAGTCGTCAAATCGGGAAGCTGGCGTCCGAGCCTGTTCCTAATAATTCCTCCAATTGGAAGAGAGATGCAATCGGGAGGACATAGGCCGACGTGCAAGGGGGAAGCTGATCTCGGCCGTCAGTGCAGAGTCTCGGTCTTACAAGAACGCTTAAAGTCTCGAGGCATCGTCCCATCATCCGAACTGGGCTATTTATGAGGAGGTCGACGGCTCGTATCCTGATCTAATGATAAAGATCGCTTTCCGCCATGTCACTCGATGATGAGAGCTAGTGCATGGGCGACGGGTAATGTTCCTGTGAGGGTCCTCTAGGACGCACTCGAGGCCAACATCTTCCCTTGGGCCAAAACCTGCCCCTTTACATGTTATCCTGCTCTCTCAATAAAAAAGGCCTTCACTTGTGATTGCTTGGAGAGATCGGCCCTTTATCAAATCTGGGAGGTTAGCGTCTAGGCTCGTTCCTGATAATTCCTTTAGTCGGAGGAGAGGTGCGATCGGGAGGACATAGGCCGACGTGCAAGGGGGGAGCTGATCTCGGCCGTCAGTGCAGAGGCTCGGTCTTACAATAGTGCTTAAAGTCCCGCGGCACCGTCCCATCGTCCGAACTAGGCTATTTAAAAGGAACGGGTTGGACGTTTGGCTTCCGGAGTCGATCGCGAGGCTAACCCTTAAAGACCTCAGAAGCTCGAGGCGAATTGGCAATAAAGGAAAAACTTGACCGCTACTGGATCATAAGGAAGAGATAACATATTACCGCTAGGGATGGAACCCTTTTGGGTCACCCCGGCTCCAAATACCTCTCAGCTGCTCTCTTACTCGACCTTGAAGATAATAACCTTCAGGCTCCTCGCTGATGCGATAAGTGAGGATACGCGCATTTTCACAGGTAGAAGCGCTTCAAGCTGGTGCAAATCCTACTCCAAACACTATGGGATTCCAACAACAACTATGGGAGGGGACAACACCGAGTATGAGGACCTTACAAATAAAATGTTCGCGCATGACCCTGGTCGTCACTTGGTTCCACTTCTAAATCCATGACATTCACCTGAGATTTTCCATGCTGGCCATTCTCCACGCTCACCGCACCAAAATGTTGAAACCGGAAAATCGGTCTCTGTGGAGTTCGACCCTTGGGGAAGGGGTGGCCGCACACCTACTACACTCAAGTGAAATATCTAGGCTCAAGGCTAGGAACACAAGGGACAGACCCAAGGCCTCAGCGTGGAGGTCCCACCGCATACCCGGAAGACTATCGAACTCTTCCCCTCCCACACCAGGGGATGAGCTAAGACACCTTCGGCGGGCTCTCTTGGCCGGCCGGAACATCTAAGGAGGATCTCAAGATCCACTCCTGAGCTAGACGCGTCTCCCTGGGTCTATATAAACTGTGCCCTGCCCCCTCCTTTTAATGGCGTCATATCGCCCATCAGCCCTACTCCACGCAGCCCCAATTGGGCCGCTAACAACGTAACTACGTCGTCCTAAAAGGCTGTCAACAGGCCATCAGGGGCTTCCCGGCAACTATACCTCGGGGCTCCCACGGGGCGAGTGATTCGCAAACATACCGCCCGCCTAAGATGAAAAAGATAAAAAGAATTCACAGGGCATCACAGGCATTTAAATAATTACAGGAATGTAAATTCCATACTTCGGCACGCAGGCCGGCAACATAAGCAGAAATAGGCCTTCTTGGGCCGGCACAAACTGAGGGCTTAAACCCGCTACTCCCCGCTTGCTACTGCAGCACCTATACGTCAACGTCTCGACGAGCGGCGGCCAACTAGGCATCGGTCAGCTAACACAAGCAGGCCAAACATAATGCGCGCACCCCCTTTTTGGGGGCTATGGTGCGCATTCCCTGCAAATAGATAGTGCACAACTTCCTTGGAGTCTTCTCCGGGAACCCCAGAACATCACCAATCCGGCTCATACGTCCGGACGGGCTTCACACAGAACATCACCAATTCGGCTCATACGTCCGAATGGGCTTCATACAGCACATCACCAATTCGGCTCATACGTCCGAATGGGCTTCACACAGCATGCCTAAACCCGTACTCACTTCCGGGCACTAATGCAATTAAAAGCGGGGACGCACATGTCGACCCGTCGGAGAGCTCCCTTCCCCCGCCCGTTGGTGGAGAGCTGCTTCCATGAAAATATGAAAAATAAGGGCTTCACCTACCCAAGTAGAAAATTCGTTACCCTTGACGCGTGTTTTGATAGAGCCGCAACTGCTCACAATGCCCAAGGCTCGACGTCCAGCATCTATAAGGTTGTCCGTGCACGGATCCGACCTCCGTTGGAGAGTAAGAAGCTCCAAGTGATTTTTCCCTCCATGGCCGAGCCTCTCCATGGTCGATCGTGCTCCGACACGAGTTGTCCTACCTCCACCGCCACCGGTCGGCCACCTCCAGCAAATGCAATACCAAACCTCACCTCTCTTGGTCGGCCAAGAGGTGAGGAGGAGGACCGGCCAAATAAGGATTTATCTAGGCGGCGGTGGCGACTCCCGGAAATGGAGGAGAAAGGGAGGTCGGGTTCTTCCCTTGCCGGCGGCGGCCTGGACAGGGAAAGGAGGAGGGGAAAGGATGGCTCCTCCTTGCAGCTGGATGGACAGGAGAAAAGCAGGGGGCGGCTGGGGCTTCTCTTGCCCTAGGCGGCGGCGGCGAGAGAGGGGGGAGCTCGGGCTCGGCTTGAGTTTGGTGCGGCCGGCGACGGGGAAGGAAGCAGAGCTCGGGCTGGGCGGCGCCGAGATGGGGAAGGAGAGCCGGACTCGGGCTCGCCTTGCTGGCCGACGGGAGAGAGGAGAGGGGAGGGGCGGCCGTTACGCTCCTTCTTGGCCGACGAGAGAGAGGAGAGGGGAGGTGTGGCCGCTGCCCTCTTCTTGGCCGACGAGAGAGAGGAGAGGGCAGGTGCGGCCGCTGCCCTCTTCTTGGCCGACGAGAGAGAGGAGAGGGGAGGTGCGGCCGCTGCCCTCTTCTTGGCCGAACCCTACCATCGGGGAGGAGAGGGGAATGTAATTGCTGCCCCCTTTTTTCTTATGCCCCTCCTATATATCTAATCTATATATTATCTAATATAACATATATAAATATAGATATATATATTATAACATATATACATATAAGGCCAACACACACCGAAAAGTCCGCACGCACGCATGAGCACCCGCACGTTCTCGAACAGGGATGCCAACTCGTCGCCCACAACACGTCCCCAGGCTGACATTTGGGGAGGGTCCCACTCGCCCGGCTACGGGGTTGTACATCTGGCAAGGGCAAGTTGGATGTAGAGGCTTGATGAGCATCTGATGCAAGAGTCAGAGGCCTTAGATATTTCTTATGTTGACAAGAATTCCACTGAAAGTGCTTGCCTGAATTATATGGAGAGGCAATATGACCAGACAGACCGGATTCGTTGAGCAATGGAACTTGATAAGAGTCTAAGATGCTATATAACTTATGGGTCCAAGTCCCAGTTCTACTTAGATGACGACTTTTTGAAAAAGGACGGTCGTTTGTGCATCCCAAATGTGGGTACAATACGGGAGGAATTGATGTATGAAGCACGCTTCACGAAGTACTCAATTCACCCATTGAGCACAAAGAAGTGCATGAACTCATTCCGATATGGAAGTTTGATGATGACTCTTTGAATTTCGTACACGGACTACCGAGATCACAGAGCAAAAACAATATCGAGTGGGTGATCGTTGACCGGTTGACAAAAGTATCGCACTCCATACAACAAAAGAAGAACGATTCAGTGGAAAAGTTGGTTATGTTGTACATGGACAACATAGTACGTTGGCACGGTGTGCCCCGTAGCATCGCCAGTAACCGAGATGGGCACTATACTTCAAAAGAATGGAAGTTAATCCATCAGTTATTGGGGAGTAAACTAAAGTTTAGTACGATCTTTCATCCTCAGATGGATGGTCACACCTAGAGGACCAACAAAACTATGGAGGATATGCTCCATATGTGTGCCTTGGATTTTGGGAAAGGTGGGAGGACCATCTCTTTATGATTCAGTTCGCCTATAATAATAGCTACCAAGCTAGCACTAAGGTGGCGCCCTTTGAAGCTTCATATGGTAGGTAGTGCAATACATCTTTAGCTCGGGCGGAAATAGGCAAGTCGATTTACATAGGCGTAAGGAGATCGAAGATGCCAATTCGACGATACGTACTATTCAAGAGAGGCTATTGATAGCCCAAAATAGTCAAGTGAAGTGAATTTAAAGGCGTGTCCAGGATTCGGTGCTTGGAAAAGTTGAGTCTGATGTATTTTGGTCCGTTTAAAATGGTTGAGCGAATTGGAGAAGCTGCCTATCAGTTAGCCCTTTTGGCAGAGCTAAGTGTTTTGCACGATGTGTTTCGCATATCGGTGCTACAAAAAGCTATGAAAGAGTCAACGCAAGTGATCGCAGATGATCGAGTACCGATCGATTGCGTGCTTATGACGAAGGTTAGACCCATTTGGATCGAGGATACAGAGTTCAAACAACTGTAAAACACAACAATCGAGATGGTGAAAGTCCGTTGAGACATTTATGGTTGTTAAGAACTAACATATGAGCCTGAGCAAACCATGCATGATGAGATTCTTGAGTTTTTTGTAAATTAATGTTGTAACATTTTTTTTCACTGTTGTAACATTTTAGTTGTTGTTTTTACCTACATCAAAATAAAATTTCGGGAAGAAATTTTTGTAAAGAGAGGAGGTTTGTAACACACCAAAAATGGAAAACAAAACTTTTGGTAGCTATCGTCGGGTGATAGTGATTATCATTGAAGGCGATAGCGATAACACTCAACGCATTCAACACACTCAAGGCACTCGACGCCTAGAAGCGTTGAGTGAGCTATCAGAGTGGCGATAGTGGGTATCGCGCGGTGATACCACTCTACGCTTTTATCAAAGCATTGAGTACACTCGACGCCCTCGACGTTTTCAATGAATCATCAAGTGAGCTATTGGATTGGCTACAGTGAGTATCGCCGGGCAATACTTCCACGTGTATCAATATTTGAGTGTCCTGTAAGCGACCGACAAGTGGTGGTTGACTGAGGTCAAAGCGGTTAAGGACGCTATCATTAGGCGATAGTCGATATCACGAGGCGATATCATTAAAATTGACTTGTCAGCATAAACCGCATCCATTCATTCCTATTGAAGAGAGGATCCTGTGGTTGGGGTAAAACCCATGGTTACTTAAGCTGAGGAGTGGATAAAGGATAAGTAATTTCTCTTCTCACACACTCTCTCTTCATTTTCATTTGCTCTCTTAGAAGAAAGAGCTAAGGAGGAAGCTAATGGCTGAATCTTTACTAGCTTAGTGGAGGAGATCCAGTAGTCAAAAGAAAGAATAGAGGCAAGATCCGTGAGGAGCAAAGAGAGGTGCTCCTTTCCAACCGGATAGAAAAGCTCATTCATGGCTCCCAAGCGGACTACAAGTGTAACTATCTTCCTTCTTGGACAAGTGAAGCCATCTTTTTTGCATAAGCATTGAATCCCCCACCAAAAGGTGGAGAATCAAGGGAATTCTGATGGGTTGATTCGTGTTATCACCGGTTAGTTTGCATTTAGATCCGGAAATCACAGTACGGAATAGGCATGTTCTGTGAAGTCCATTTTGACAAGTTGGTATAGATTGGTGATGCTTTATTTTGCGCACCGGAGAAGACTCCGCGTTTAAACGAGTAGTTTACAGGGTTTGTGGGTTGTACCTGTGAATTTAGAGTAGCAAGAAGTATTGGTAGATGTGAATTCAGAGTAGTAGGAAGTACTGGAGGTGTGCTCCAGGAAAATACCCAAAAAATACCACAGTTTGCATAAATATTGGATATCGCCGGGTGACAGTGAGTATCACTAGCGATAGCTCCTAGTGAGCTATGATTGTTGTGAAAGCCCAGTTTTCTGGAACTGCAGGATACTGAAGGGTTTTCTGGACAAGATGTTCCAATTGTGGTTGAGTTGTGTGCTCTTAAAGGCCAGTGAGCCAAACGAGTAAGGGGAAGCTGACCCTTGTCAGTCTGCGTATTCAATTGATGAATTAAGCAAAAGGCAAAAGTTGAACCGTACCCGCGTTATGTCCGTCAAACTCGAATGCCTAACTTATTGGCATCATTGGAGAAAATAATGAAATTCTTAGGCATGCACGGCGAAAAGACTAATAATGCTCAAAAGTTGACTGTCATGTCTCGTACCTCTGAACGGTGGTGGGACCCTGGCAATCTGATACAACGAGAATTTGCCTTAAGTGCACGAAGCATCGGACAGTTGATGTCGGCGTTTGTGATATATTGAAAGGTGCATGCATCGCACTTTCTTGTAAAATATTTGTATGTGAATGTTATGCCTACATGGAAGGAATACCGCTGCCCCGAGAATGGGGTAAGCTCGTTATAAATTGGTCAGCTGAAAGATAACCGTTGCCTTGTCTGCCACCATCTGGTGGAATGTCCCTGTGCAGGTGCTGGAGAGCCGAGTGGGAAATAGCTGATGCAGGCCCAAGGTTTCTACGGATTAAAACTACGCGTTCTTAGGATTGATGTTTAAATTAACTACGCAACGAGCAATATTTATTTAAATTTATACTATCGATGATCAATTAATATCACCACGCAATACGCAAAGGGATGCTACCCATTATAGAGATTAAACAAATGGCTATATGCCAATGTTCTCTCAAGCAAAAAGGATCCACACCATACGGACAATTAACTATTCAAATAAAATTATATGCCAACCATCACAATTCAAATTATAGAAAATCCGGGCTAAATTAGTGATCTAGTATTAAGTCCAAATCAATCCCAAAATTAATTAATATAAGGGTATACCAAATCACTTGAACGCAAGGTGAAATCAAAGCTGACGAACCCGATTTCTTCTAACGTTCACGAGATCTACCCATTCCAATTATATGAAAAATATTCGGGAAATAAAGGGTTTGAAAATTAGATTTTAACTAGCACAATATTCAATATAAATCAGAACAAATTACCAGCCTTCTATTCCACCAATTCTCACAACTATATTGAAGAAGCGCACATCGAGTTGGTTTAGAAAAGAGTTACACAAAATCCCAAAATTTATCTATCCACAAGATGAGCGGAGGAGGCGCACCGACGGTGGTATATTCTCTATTTTCACGCAAACCCTCAGATCTGCACCAGACGATGAAGATGCTCTCCTTTTTCTCCTTTGCCAAACCCTAGGAGAGGGAGATCCTTGAAAACCAATATTATTTCTAGAGGAGAGAGAAAATTTGGTGAAGAGGTGGTGGTTTTGGTCTTGGCCGAAAATTTCTTAGGGAATTTGAGGGGGGTCAGTTTTGGGTTTGGATGGAGGAGGTGGGCTATAATTTTGGAGGGGGAGAGGGTGGAGGCTCGGGTTGGTTGTAGTGGTGATGGCTCGGGTTTTGTGGTGGAGGTGGGTGGCCGAGAGAGGGACTAGGAGTAGGAGGGGTTGCGACAAGGTGGATGGCCGGCTAGGGTTTTTTGAGGGGAGAAAAGGGAGGCTCGTGTTTGTAGTTGAAAGGAGGGTGGACTGTTTTGTTGACAGGGAGAGGAGGGGATGTTTTGGTGGACAACTTGTAGAGGGAGGAGGACGAGAAATAGAGAGGGAGAGAGAGGTTGGCCGGCGGCCAAGAGGAGGAGGAGGAGGAAGGAGATGGCCGAATTTTGCCAAGGGGGAAGGAGGATCTCAAAAAGATTTTTAGGGGGATTATTTTCATATTCTTCTTCACTAATCAATCCTTCATAACATCGCTATATATAGCCTACACCACTCAATCTCCCTCCATTCAAAATTCAAAATTAAAATTGAAAATATGATGGTTATATGCACCCATCATAGCACATGAAATGAAATAATTAAAACAACACATGATGATTATAAGCACCCATCATTACACATGAAATAAAATAATTAAAATGCTTAAATAAAATTGCTTGAATTGAAAATAGATAAAAATATTAATTAATAAAATATATAATTATAATTATTTAATTGATAATTATATATTTTATTAATGGCGGCAACTGTCGTCATGAAAAACATGTGGCGGTGATGGCGGCGGGTGCTATGGAAGAAATTCCATCCTCAAGCTTCGCGGCAACGGTCGTCCCAATCCATGAACTCTCTCAAACGGGGATCAACGGCCGCATCAGCAACGTCGCCATCAATAGCGGGTTGCAACCCTGAAGCTATGCAGGCCCTCGAAGGCCAAGCAAAGTTTTAATTCTTTCATGTGTGGCCGGCCTGCGCGCTGATGTCTGTAAACCACACTTATAAAGAATAATTATAAGTCCTTAAGGCTGTAACAGTTTAGCTATTGTTGACTGTCACCGGGCGACGGTGACTATCGCTGGCGATAGTAACTTCTGTGTATTTTTGTAAGAATATTCTAGTGTTTATATAGTGTACATTCGTATGATTCGAGTTCGGGCAACATTAAAGATTTCGCTAGAATGGTCTGAATTAGGATTCGTAACAGTTTTTTATATTTAACATGTAACCCCGCTGACTGTCTATGGAATCTGGCGTGGAACTCTGGTCGGACCATCTGTTATATTTCATTTGACAGATGGAGGTGTTACATTAGAAACGTTGGGCTTTAGCCAGTTATTTCCCGCCCGGCTCAGCTGCACATGCACGAAGACATTCCACCCAAAAGGTGGCAAACAAAGCAACAGTCAGTATTAGTTGACCAAATTATAACGACCACACCCCTCACTTGGGGTGGCGGCGCTACTTCCATGCAATTATTTAACATAAATATATAACGGCAACCAGAACCTACACTTTAAGAATCAATCACCACAGACATCAGCACGACTGGCCATATGCCCCGTGCAATCAAGGCACATTAATGGTGTGTTGAGAATTCAAGCCCCACCTCCGTCCTCAAGACAGAACCTTTGAGCATTACAAGTCTTTTGGGACCGAAGCCAAAGACTCTCTCCCTATGCTATGACAAAGTCAAGGCGCTCTCTAGCATTGGATCCATGCCACTGACTCACTCCAAGTCGATCGCCATAGGGTGGGTATAGGTCATCCATAGCCCGTTGCTCAAACCATCAGGCTCGCAAGCCATGATGCGGGTCGGCCTCCTCTTTCCCATTCATATCAATACATAACTCTGTTATGTTCAAAGGTTAGCACTCACAGCCGCCTAAGATGATCCCATCGGGCTCTCATCTCTACACAATGGCCCCTAGGTCTTAAAGAGACAGTCCTCACAAACAATAATCCCATGTATCTACGAGACAGTCCTCAAAAAACATTTCTCACTGTGAGCTACTGTCGGCGGTAGCGCTACCGCCGTGCTCTAGGGGATAGACTATCGTTTCTTCCCCTAAATGAGTGTTTTCTTGGAGACCTACTCCAGTACTCTCACTGTAGCCTTTTGCATACCCCATGACTACAAAATATACATGATTACCACAAAGTCTTCTCTGGTATACAAACAATCATCACCAATCCATACCAACCTGTCCGGATGGGCTTCACACAGCATGCCTATTTCGTACTTCGATTCTGGATTTCTAAATGCAAAGATAACAGGGATACAACCAATTGACCCATAGGGATAACCTCTTTCACATGCTTATGGAGCATCTACCCTCTCATGTTAAAACAAAGGAATTCATATGTCCAAGAAGAAGGATCGTTACACTTGAAGTTCATTTCGGCGCCATGGGAGATAATATAGCAGGATGGAAATGACCGCAACAGCTTTGCCTCTGTAGATTCGAACTCGTCACGCGAATCAGAGCTCTGAAACCATAATATAGGCGAGATCTCTTTAATCCGACTCTCCTCCTCTCTCCTTTAGTCACCCAAAATAACCCAGGCTCAAGAGAAAAGGAATGGAAAACCTAGCTTCCTGGGCTTTAAACTGAGAAACCGCCGCGCGGTAACTAGCTACCGTCGCGGAACCTAGATCGATGACTCTTTTCGCATGCCCACTGCCCATGACCTCCAATCACAGGCCGACACGTTGCCATGACATTATAACCCTACTACCACCGCACGACAAACTGCTACCACCACACGGTATAACAGCGCCAGTTCCGCTACCAGCCTCTACTTCCACGTGATAACTATTATCATCGCGCAGTAAACTCCAGAGAGCTCTGCTAAGTGAATTGGCCATACTACCGCCAACGTTATTACTATCGTCGGGTGATTGCTTACCAAAAGCTCTACCGCTACCATTATTATGCTACCGTCGCGCGGTAACCATCTATCGCCGCGCAGTAGCTTACAGAACCACACTATGGCTACATGAAATTTGGGGCATTACATCTGCGTTGTTTTTCTCACTCCGCACATGTCCAACCACAAGAGATCCCTCCAGCACCTTCTCATGAATGAAATGGTGCTCAATCTCAATGTTCTTGGTCGGCGCATGACAAATTAGATTAATAACCAGTATAAGGGCACTTTCATTGTCACCGCATAGCAGAGTGGGACCCTACACTTCTTTATGGATGTCCTCTACTAGTCGCCTAAGCTAGATGGCTTCCTGAGCTGCTAAGGCTGAAGCCTTGAAATTCGCTTCCATAGTAGAGACGGACATAGAATCCTGCTTCTTGCTACACCACGAGATACCCATTGATCCATATGTAAAGACATAACCAGACGTCAAATTCTGGTCGTCTGAATCTCCCCCATAATCAGCATCTGTGTAACCATGCATGTTGAAGCCCGTGTCTCTCCAATACAGGAGACCCATATCAGAAGTAGACTTCACATACTTCAGAATGCTCTTTGCCGCCACCAGATGAGGCTTCCTAGGTTTCCCCATATACTGACTTACTCGGCATACAACAAAAGCAACATCTGGCCTCATAATTGTCAAGTAAATAAGGTTCCCATCCAGAGCGCGAAACACTAAAGGATCTGGAAGTATCCTCCCCTCATCTCGTCGAAGCTTGATGTCAACATCAATTGGAATAGAGCTACTCTACCCCTCCCATATGTCGAACTGTTGAATGATCTGTTCTGCATAGCCGCTTTGGGAAACAAGTATGCCTCTCTATTTCATCTCTACCTCGAGTCCAAGGAAGTGGTGGAGCTCATCCAAGTCCTTCATCTCGAACCATATAGCTAGCTCTTCCTTGAGCCTAGCTACCTCCTCTTTAGAGTTCCCTGTGACGATCATGTCATCCCTGTACAATAACACCAAGACATGAAGATCCCCCTCTTCTTGATGAACATGCTCAAATCGGAATCAGAGGTAGAATAACCGCAGAACTGGAGGTTTTCTGCCATCTTCCAATACCATGCCCGTGGAGCCTGCTTCAACCCATATAGGGCTTTCCGAAGTTTGCAGACGTATCATGTATGATCTTTAGACAAATACCCCAGAATGATAGGTTAAGATGGGCAGATTTCCTTGAGTGGCTCTCACCAACTCGATCTCTAGGAATTGTAACCAATCTACATTCTTCCTATTGAACAAACCATCGAGGGAAGTCCAAATCTCCGCAGGAGACCGACATCCGATGATGTGGTTGAAGAGTTCTGGTTATACAACCCGCTTGAGAGTAAACTCCACTTTTGCGTTTGTCTTCCTCCAAGCTCTCACCGCTTCAACTTTGCCAGCGGCAGCAGTAAATTCTTGTTGTTGAAGCCAAAATTGACCTCAACGAGAGTTCAAATAATAGGGGTGCAGCCAACACCTACTTCCCCCAAGCCCCGACCCTCGACTGGTTGCAAAGGACCTAGAACTGACCCAAAGCCTCAGTAGGGAGGTCCCACCTCACACCCGGAAGATCTCTAAGAGCTTCCCCTCCAAAGCCAAAAGCAGGGCTAGGAGCTCCTCAGAAAGTGCTAGAGAATTTAAGAATAATGAAAGCGCTAGAGAATTACTGAAATACTCCTGACGGGCCTGCCAATAGCCAAATCCCGCTATTCATAAAATACTAAAACCAGCCCCTGGGGGTATAAGGGTAACTTTACCCAAGAGCAATTAAGTAATTTTACCCCAGGCTCTGGGCCCCACTCGGCGAGAACTCTGAACCGAGAACCTTCCCGCCTCCAATGGTCTTGATACTTGCTGTTGGACACGGCGTTGAGTGAGTGGAGCTCACTCAACGCCTTTGCTGCCTAACATGGCGTTGAGTGAGTGGAGCTCACTCAACGCCTTTTGTTGCTAAATGCGGCGTTGAGTGAGTGGAGCTCACTCAACGCCTTTTGCTGCTGAACGCGGCGTTGAGTGAGTGGAGCTCACTCAATGCCTTTTACTGCTGAACGCGGCGTTGAGTGAGTGGATCTCACTCAACGCCTTTTGCTGCTGAATGCGACGTTGAGTGAGTGGAGCTCACTCAATGCCTTTTGCTGCTGAATGCCGCGTTGAGTGAGTGGAGCTCACTCAACGCCTTTGCCGCCTAATGCGGCGTTGAGTGAGTGGAGCTCGCTAAATGCCTTTTCCACTTAGAATTTGGCATCAGGGCGGCTCGACGCCTTCTCTCCTGCCTCTGGGTCGCTGGCGGGTCTCGCCTGCTTATAGGAGGGAGCTCCTCTCGGTCTGACGCAAGAGAACTCGCCCGCTTATAAGTGGGAGCTTCTCTAATGCGAGAGCTCTTCAGGTGCTCTGGCCCAAGCTAGCCCGAGGATGGTCCAACCCTGACCGTTGATGCCTCTGGGTTCCACCCAGCGAATATTGGGTTGTACACAATCCTCGCTCTTTTTGAGCTAGCTTTGCGCTCGAAAAGACACGTCTAACCCATAAATATTCGTTGGGCATGTGTCATCTTGTCAAGAGAATCTTTTGGTGGGCCATGTTGTGGCTATATATATGTGCTGATAGATGACCGTAAGTCTGCCCCTGAATCGTCGTTCCCTGTTTGAGCTCTCATGCGGTTTCATGATGCGTTCCAAGCGCGTTTACAAACCGCTCCCGCAAGATCTCCAAGATTGCATAAACGTGGCCCAAGCACGAGCCCTGGCCAACAGTGCCTTGATTTCCCACTGGTTGGCGAGAAAATCTCCAACCGCCGGGCCCACCCAGCTAGGAAAGAAGAAGAAGAAAGAGAAGAAAGAGAAGAGGAGGGCGAAGGTGGTCCAGCGAGACCTTTCTCACGAGAATAGGGGCTTACCTACCCCGACCCCCAATCATGCGGATGATCTCTCTCCGCAGAAGGTATGTTTCTCCGTCTTGCTGATCGTCACGATTACGATCTAATTATGAAAAAGGATTGGCAACTGACATGATACGTCTCGCAATAAGTGGCCCGATACGACGATGCTGGGTCCCCGCTGGTTCCCCCAGACTCGCAATCTCGCCATCCCGAGAATCAACCACGGGTCACGGAGGCGGCACCTCCGGCCGATCCCCTGAGAACTGCAGGTATCCTTTCCACCCCCTCACCCCTTTTAACTATTTCAATCAGGCTTCCCAATTGTTGAACTGACTTTCCGCAGCACTAGCTTCCGTCAACCCGGGTCTCGCCACCCGGGAGAATGAAGTAATGGCGACTAACTTGCCTGCCCTTGTCACAACCCGCATTTTTCTCACTATTTATTAAATCAGAGTAAGAGAAAATCTACGCGCTGTGATGCCACGTCGAGCAGGGGATAACTGCCGACGTTCAGGCGACACTCCAAATCCTTTCAAATCATGACTTTATTGATTATAAAAACTTGATTTATTTATGGGCCGTGTCCCTCGGCTCAGTGGACCAAAGAGTCCACGGTTTCAAAACTGATTTTTTATACGTAGCGGAAAATACTTCATTTATGACAACATCCTAAATGAGCGCATAAGTGATCCCGAAGGACCCTTACGCTGAACCAAAACTCTAGTTTTAATTTATACATATATAGAAAAAAAAATCATTTGTTATACGTAATTAAGAAAGTACGCTAAGTGAGTTCTTTTTAGAAATCATGCTGATCATGCTTTATATACATAATATAGTTTTACTTTTATAGTTTTAAAATAGCTAGCAACCTAACATAAAACTTCCCAGAGCAAATAGACTATCTCCCAGAAAGGGTAGCAGTAAGAAGAAAAGCATATCTAGTACAAAAAGGTAAAACTACCAGGGGCGCCAACAGCTGACACGAACCCACTGGCAAGTATGTATGTCTGTAGAAAGTGCAGTAAAACTACCTCACAATGACTCAAGAGAGTCTCAACAGTCAACAGAAGGACCTCCAACAGCACCACAGCAACAGCCACCTACTGGCTACCGCCCAGAACCTGAGGCGTTCAGAAGAAAATAGAACACCTCAGAGCAAGGAAAAAGGAATGCAAGTGCTAAAAAGAAAGGTAAGGTAAAAACAGGTAAAGTGAAGTAAATGGAGTACAACTAGAGTAAAACAACAATGCCCTAGGAAGGGCGAAAAGCAAACCTGCACCAAGTGCGGGTAAACAGCAACTACTCTGCCTAAAAACCTGCAGAGTCAACATGGCCATGATGCCAAAATGCTGCAACACCTACGGAAGAAACGCCTAACACCCTAAACTGTGAGAGGCGGCAGTAGCAAAAACAAGAAACTGGGAATCAGGTTGAAGGCGTTCCAAATCGCCCAACCACTAATTCCAAGTCAACAAATTGCTCAAGGGTTGACACGTGAAGGCACAAAAGACCCATCACTCACTTGCCCAGAAAACTACTCGGGTCAAGGTAAAGAGTGTGGTCAAGGCTACATCACGCCACACAACCCATAAAAGAGCCATCCACCACCACTACTGACCACAACCCACGATTCGGCCTTCGAAAAGTAACAGCCGACAAGGGACTCTCGATACACGAGCAAAACACTCGGGGAGAAATCAACGCTAAGGGATTAGTCGTTGCGATTACGCAACGCCGCTACGAGTGAGTACACTCACTCGATCCTAAGCCTAGCGTACGAGCATCGACATCGGGTCGCACGATTCCTAGACGCACGTCCATAGACCGTGCGTGCACAATTCACACCTAAACACCTCAATAAGGCAAATAGAAAAAATTCCAAAAAAAAACCTAAACATACATCTAGACCTAAACATAAACCCAACTCTAGGCTAACCCACACCTACGCTAAACATCTACCGCGACGCCGTCCTAGAACGGGAATCTACTAGCGGGAGGGTAAAAGCCTAAATTTTTAACGCGGTTTCCAATGGGGATAAGGGTTAGGAACGTTCAAATTCGTGGCGTAAAAGCATGAAATTAGAGTAATTAGCAAGAAAATTGAGAGACAAATAGGCCAAACGGCGAAAAGGGGAGAAACACTTGCCTCGCTAAATCACCAAAAATTTCGCCGGCATAACGGCGCTATGGCGGACGCCCAAAAATTCCGGAAAGCTCCCAACAATTCACGCAATACCAAAAACCTATGAGATTATCATCTAATCAACAAAATGAGCAAGAAAAACTAACGAAATCCAAACAAAATCAAAACGGAGATCCCACGGAATCATGGAGGAAAGGGCGAAAAGAATACCTAGGCTCGTAGGCCTCGGCGAGGGGAACGCGGATCCGGGCTCGGATCGGGAAGGGGAGGCCGGAGCTGCGGGCGGCGGGCGGCGGAAGGAGGCCGGCTAGGTCGCCGGTTTCACCTCTAGTCGGGCTCGGGGTTCGCACAGGAGGGGAGGGATCGGTTTTTGATTTTAGGGGGGGGGGGGCTGGCGGTTTTAATTTTATAAAGGGCTGGGTTCGGTTATTAGGGGGGGAAATTAATCCTAACACTAAGCCATATAACTTAATTGCATAATATAACTTATATTTTTACTAACTTACTAACTCTAATGACACACTAACTACATGAAATAATAGCCCACTAATAAAACCTATTAACTAAACACCCCCTAATCTACATATATATATACACCTATATTACCCCATACAATATATATACTTAAACTTACACACATAAATATATATACATACTAATAACACACATATATATGCATACACACTAACACAAACGCCGACACGCACGAGCACGAGCGCATTTACGCACCGGCACGTCCAAATCACTAACCCGACCGAACGTGAAACACAACCATACGTTATATAAAAAAAGGATGACGACCCGCTAATTAGCGACCGCCAAAACGACGCGGAACGTAACGTTCTCGAATTTCGATCAAACTCGCACCGTAGCTAATTACTTGGGCTACGAACACAACGGCGAAGTCGAAAACGACTTCCGACGAACAAAAACTCGAGCTAATCTCGCCCGAAGCCAAAACACGAGAATTCCCTGAAAGGCTCAACCGGGTCTCCAGAACAGACACCGGCTAGCTGGGGAAACCCGCAAACAGGCTAACCTCTAAGAACACCTAACGAGGTACTCTAACAACGGCTCGAGATAATGCCGAAAAAGGATTTAAATAAATCATCGAAAATTCGGGGGCGTTACAGTCACTCCCCCTAACAAAAAGTTTCGACCCGAAACTTTGCGAGAACTACTCCTACAACAGAAGGAAAGAAACAAACTACTAGAAAGGGAACGTACCCGAAAACTCAGGGGAACAAATGAGGGTGAGCCTCCCTCATAGCCGACTCTAGCTCCCAAGTCGCGCTCTCCAAATCCTGGTTCCTCCAAAGAACCTTCACCATAGGAATAGACTTCGTCCGCAACACTCGAGCTTGAGCTTCCAAAATGCGGACTGGCACCTCGACATACGAGAGATTGGGCTCCAACTGGGGCACAGCGTCCAAGACTTGCCCACTGCTCCGCACGCACTTCCGCAACTGGCTCACATGAAAGACATTATGAACCCCCGGGAAGCTAGCTGGCAGATCCAGCCTATAAGCAGCCACACCAATACGCTCCAAAATCCTGAACGGGCCCACAAATCTCGGATCCAACTTCCGATTCTTGCCGAACCTCTTCACTCCTACCATCGGAGATACCTTCAAGAAGACCAAATCATCCACTGAAAACTCTAAATCGGACCTACGCCGATTGGCGTTCTTCTCATACCTCTCCTGGGCAACTCGAAGCTTCTCCCGAATGAGCTTCACGGAAACCTCCATTTCTTCGAGTGCATCAGGACCCAAAACAGGCCTCTCACCGGCCTCGGCCCAAAACAAAGGGGTTCTGCAGTGCCTCCCATACAACGCCTCGAAGGGAGCCATCTGTAGACTCTCTTGGTAGCTGTTGTTGTAGGCAAATTCCATGAGCCGTAAACGCTCATCCCAAGCACCTCCATGATCGAGAATATAGCACCGGATCATATCCTCCACAATCTGATTCACACGCTCGGTCTGCCCGTTGGTCTGCGGATGGTAAGCTGTGGAATACCTCAAATCAGTGCCCAAACCCTCCTGCAAACTCCTCCAGAAACGAGATGTAAACCGAGAGTCTCGATCTGAAACGATGCTAACTGGAACGCCATGCAATCTGACGACCTCATCCAAGTACAACTCAGCAATCTTCTTCATCGAGTAATCGATCTTATAAGGTACGAAGTGCGCACACTTCGTCAATCGGTCCACGATCACCCAAACAGAATCAAACCCCCTCGGAGATCTCGGTAAGCCTGTGATGAAATCCATCGAGATGCTTTCCCACTTCCAAGTCGGGATCTCCAAAGGTGCCAATTTGCCACCAGGCCTCCCATGGTCGGCCTTCACCCGCCTGCAAGTGTAACACTCCGAGACAAAACGAGCTATATCACCCTTCATCCCATACCACCAGGCGATCTGCTTCAGATCATGGTACATCTTCGTAGATCCCGGGTGGTAGGAAACACTGGATCCGTGAGCCTCCTTGCAAACCAATACTCTGATGTCTCCAACTGCGGGGATGCAAAACCTGCTGCGGTACTTCAAAGTACCCGCCTCGTCGATGGAGAAATCTGGCAACTCTCCCCTCTCAGCCCTGAGGTACAAGTGCAACAAATCCGGATCCTCTTTCTGATGCAATCTGGTGAGAGAAATCCATGACGGCTCTGCCACTACCAAACTGCTCTGCAACTCACAGCGTCCTGCGGTGATATCCATCAATAGAAACTCCTCCACTAAACGATCCGCGGTGAGATTGAAGACTTTCCCCGTCTTCCGGCTCAAGGCGTCGGCCACCACATTGGCCTTGCCCGGATGGTACTGAATCTCAACATCATAATCAGCCACATACTCAAGCCACCGCCGCTGGCGCAAATTCAGCTCCTTCTGTGTGAACACGTACTTCAGGCTCTTATGATCGGTAAAGATCCTGCACTGGGCCCCATAAAGTAAGTGTCTCCACAGCTTCAAGGCGAAAATCACCGCTGCGAACTCGAGGTCGTGCGTAGGATAGTTCCGCTCATGAATCTTCAACTGACGAGACCCATATGCGATCACCTTCCCCTCCTGCATCAACACGCCACCGAGCCCAACATGCGAGGCATCCACATAAACGTCATAGTCCTGTCCCTCCGCCGGTAAGGTCAACACAGGGGCAGAACATAACCGGCTCTTCAGCTCCAGAAAGGCCTCCTCGCACTTATCACTCCAAACGAACGCCGCATGCTTCTGCGTCAGCTTTGTCAAGGGCGCTGCCAAGGTAGAAAAGCCCTCGACGAATCTTCTATAATAGCCGGCCAACCCCAAGAAGCTCCTGATCTCCTTGGGTGTGCTCGGCCTACTCCAATCCATCACTGCTGAGATCTTCTCCGGGTCCACTGAAATACCATCTTTGTTCACCACATGACCCAGGAAGGAAACCTGAGGCAACCAGAACTCGCATTTGCTCAGCTTGGCATACAACTGATGATCCCTCAAGGCGGATAACACCAACCGCAAATGCTGATCATGCTCCGCCGCATTTCGAGAATAAATCAGAACGTCGTCAATGAACACGACGACAAACTTGTCCAGAAAGTCCTTGAACACCCGGTTCATCATGTCCATAAATGCTGAAGGCGCATTAGTCAGCCCAAAAGACATGACCAGGAACTCGAAATGACCATGCCTCGAACGGAAAGCCGTCCGTGGAACATCCGACTCTCGGATCCTAAGCTGATGGTAACCCGAACGGAGGTCTATCTTCGAAAATACTGAACTGCCACGCAACTGATCAAATAAGTCGTCGATTCTGGGCAGTGGATACCTGTTCTTGATGGTGACTTTGTTCAACTCTCTATAGTCGATACAAAGGCGCATCGAACCGTCCTTCTTCTTCACAAAGAGAACCGGAGCACCCCAGGGCGACGAGCTTTGCCTTATGAAGCCCTTCTCCAATAACTCATCAAGCTGAGTACGAAGCTCCTCCAGCTCTCGCGGGGCCATTCGATAGGGCGCCTTGGCAATCGGACGCATACCAGGCTCCAAATCAATCACGAACTCCACATCACTGTCTGGAGGAAGACCGGGAAGATCGCTAGGAAACACGTCAGGAAACTCTCGCGCAACCGGAATCTCATCCAAAAGCGGCACACTGCTAACAGTCCCCAACACTGAGACTAAACAAGCAAAACAGCTAGCAGGAAAAACCCTCTGAGCACATACCGCAGAAATCGCCGGAGAGTCCCGACGCGAATCACCGAAAACACTCCCAGGCTGACCGCTGTCCTTCCTGAAGTCCAAGCGCTTTCCCCTGCACTGGATCACTGCATCATATCGGGACAACCAGTCCATACCCAGGATGACATCGAAATCCTCTAAGTCCAACACTTTCAGATCAGCCTTGGCCAGATAATCCCCCAACAAAATAGGGCAGTCCAGAATGCCCTGATCTGATATCACGGATTCACCCGAGGGGAACTTGACGCTAAAGGCACCACCAACACGATCAAGAACCCACTGGCACCGCTCGACAAAGGCCCTAGCCACAAAGGAGTGGGTAGCACCTGAGTCAAACAGAACGCGGGCCCAGCGGTTCCTTACCTTAAATTTCCCTATACACAAACAAAATATTAAACGCACAAGCAATTAACAAAGCAATAGCAACACTAAAACTGCTACAAAAGAGAAAGTCAAGCGAGGGGGGTTTACCTGAAATGACCTGCGTCGAAGTCTCAGCCTCCGCTGAAGATACCACATTCAGCTTCCCTTTACCCTTGTCCACCGGCTGAGGCGGAGGTAAAGCCTGGAGCGGAACGGCATGTAGAGCGGACTGAACCTGAGGGCACCTCGACTTAATATGGCCCTTCTGGCCACACTGGTAGCAAACACGATCCCTGGACCAGCACTGAGCAGCCTCGTGACCGGGTCGCTTGCAGACAGGACAAGGAACATCCCTCCTAGGAGCACCCTGGATAGCATGCACATGCTCCTTCTTCTGGACCCTTGCCCTCTTGAAGCACCTCTCAGCTGGGTGGCCCGGATGGCCACAGAAACTGCACACTACCTTGCTCTTCTTCTCAGAAGCAGCACCAAGAACCTGGGGACCCTTTTCCTCAACTGACCTCCTCTTCTCGTTTCTCGCCTGCTGTCCACGCTGCTTCGCGTTCTCGATAGCCTCTACCTTCAAAGCGGCCTCAACTGCCCCTGCATAAGTCACCGCTCCGTGGGCGACCGCTAGCTGCTGAACATCGCTCCTCAGGCCACCAAGAAACCGCTTCACCCTGTCCTCCTCAGAGCTCACCAAGCTAGGACCAAAGCGACTGAGTTTACTAAACTCAATCTCGTAATCGCTGACGGAGAGCTGCCTCTGCTTCAGATGAATAAAGTCATTCATCAGCCTGTCTCGCTCTACTGACGGTAGAAACTTCCTCATCAAGATCTCTCTGAAGGATGCCCAAGTACATCCTCCCACCATGCCTTCCTTCTCTCGCATCCACCAGCTCTTCGCTAGCCCCTTCAGCTGATAGGCGGCTAACATCACCTTCTGGTCTTCAGTCACCCCAGAGTAATGAAACATCTCCTCCATGGTGATCATCCAGTCATCTAGTACCATAAAGTCCGCCTTACCATCGTAGGTAGGAGGTCGTAGCCGCTGAAACTGGGAGATGAAAGCCATCCCGGGGGGCACCACCACTGGAGGCACGAGAGGAGCAGGAGGGGCAGGAGGGGCTAGGACAGCTGTACCCACGGCGGGGTCCTGAACTCCCGGAGTCTGACCCGCCGCTCCGGATAAAAAGGACTGCATCTGGGCCTGCAACTCCACCACCTGCCTTGATAAGGCCTCGTTACTCTGCCTCAGGCTTTCCACCAACGCATCACTTTGAGCACCAGAGGACTCACCCTCAGACTGGGGAGTCGACCTCGTTACCATCCTCTTCGGCGCCATACTAAAAGAACCAAACATCACAATTATTAGAACGCACTTTAACTACTAGAACGAACAACAGACACGTACAGACAATATGTACATAAATATGATCTTCTACTGCTATATTTGCTCTGGGATTTATTTTATTTAATACAAAAGGAATGATATGCTTAGCCTAAGATGGTTCACCACCATCACACTAACTCTTGTGCCTAGATCGGGAATGCATGAATTATATTATTTTTGACTCAAAAATTATGTGTGTACACATGTCATCCTACACGTCTTTAGCTTGGCGCGTTGTGCTTATGCAATGTTATGCTATGTATGAATATGTTATGCATTCTAAAAAGGCCCTAGTGCATGCCATGGCGGAGTACACATGAAAATGTTATGCATCCCATAATACATAACATTCTCATGCAACTAAAAAGAAAACGTGCTAGTCGCATCCATGCGGTGAGGTTATGCACCCCATAATACATAACCCTCGCATGTTGCCCCTATGGTGGATCCATATACAACCACATATTATGTATCGTAAAATACATAATATGCCCCGTATACTTCATGTTATGCTTATGAGTGTAGTGCAGTGTTCGTGCTTCAGCCAAAACGTGCCGATGACATGTCGGTGTGTGTATGATATGACTCTAAACATCTAACACAAACAAAGGAAGGTTGCCCGACCAATTGTCAAGCAACCTCCCTCTGATACCAACTGTCACAACCCGCATTTTTCTCACTATTTATTAAATCAGAGTAAGAGAAAATCTACGCGCTGTGATGCCACGTCGAGCAGGGGATAACTGCCGACGTTCAGGCGACACTCCAAATCCTTTCAAATCATGACTTTATTGATTATAAAAACTTGATTTATTTATGGGCCGTGTCCCTCGGCTCAGTGGACCAAAGAGTCCACGGTTTCAAAACTGATTTTTTATACGTAGCGGAAAATACTTCATTTATGACAACATCCTAAATGAGCGCATAAGTGATCCCGAAGGACCCTTACGCTGAACCAAAACTCTAGTTTTAATTTATACATATATAGAAAAAAAAATCATTTGTTATACGTAATTAAGAAAGTACGCTAAGTGAGTTCTTTTTAGAAATCATGCTGATCATGCTTTATATACATAATATAGTTTTACTTTTATAGTTTTAAAATAGCTAGCAACCTAACATAAAACTTCCCAGAGCAAATAGACTATCTCCCAGAAAGGGTAGCAGTAAGAAGAAAAGCATATCTAGTACAAAAAGGTAAAACTACCAGGGGCGCCAACAGCTGACACGAACCCACTGGCAAGTATGTATGTCTGTAGAAAGTGCAGTAAAACTACCTCACAATGACTCAAGAGAGTCTCAACAGTCAACAGAAGGACCTCCAACAGCACCACAGCAACAGCCACCTACTGGCTACCGCCCAGAACCTGAGGCGTTCAGAAGAAAATAGAACACCTCAGAGCAAGGAAAAAGGAATGCAAGTGCTAAAAAGAAAGGTAAGGTAAAAACAGGTAAAGTGAAGTAAATGGAGTACAACTAGAGTAAAACAACAATGCCCTAGGAAGGGCGAAAAGCAAACCTGCACCAAGTGCGGGTAAACAGCAACTACTCTGCCTAAAAACCTGCAGAGTCAACATGGCCATGATGCCAAAATGCTGCAACACCTACGGAAGAAACGCCTAACACCCTAAACTGTGAGAGGCGGCAGTAGCAAAAACAAGAAACTGGGAATCAGGTTGAAGGCGTTCCAAATCGCCCAACCACTAATTCCAAGTCAACAAATTGCTCAAGGGTTGACACGTGAAGGCACAAAAGACCCATCACTCACTTGCCCAGAAAACTACTCGGGTCAAGGTAAAGAGTGTGGTCAAGGCTACATCACGCCACACAACCCATAAAAGAGCCATCCACCACCACTACTGACCACAACCCACGATTCGGCCTTCGAAAAGTAACAGCCGACAAGGGACTCTCGATACACGAGCAAAACACTCGGGGAGAAATCAACGCTAAGGGATTAGTCGTTGCGATTACGCAACGCCGCTGCGAGTGAGTACACTCACTCGATCCTAAGCCTAGCGTACGAGCATCGACATCGGGTCGCACGATTCCTAGACGCACGTCCATAGACCGTGCGTGCACAATTCACACCTAAACACCTCAATAAGGCAAATAGAAAAAATTCCAAAAAAAAACCTAAACATACATCTAGACCTAAACATAAACCCAACTCTAGGCTAACCCACACCTACGCTAAACATCTACCGCGACGCCGTCCTAGAACGGGAATCTACTAGCGGGAGGGTAAAAGCCTAAATTTTTAACGCGGTTTCCAATGGGGATAAGGGTTAGGAACGTTCAAATTCGTGGCGTAAAAGCATGAAATTAGAGTAATTAGCAAGAAAATTGAGAGACAAATAGGCCAAACGGCGAAAAGGGGAGAAACACTTGCCTCGCTAAATCACCAAAAATTTCGCCGGCACAACGGCGCTATGGCGGACGCCCAAAAATTCCGGAAAGCTCCCAACAATTCACGCAATACCAAAAACCTATGAGATTATCATCTAATCAACAAAATGAGCAAGAAAAACTAACGAAATCCAAACAAAATCAAAACGGAGATCCCACGGAATCATGGAGGAAAGGGCGAAAAGAATACCTAGGCTCGTAGGCCTCGGCGAGGGGAACGCGGATCCGGGCTCGGATCGGGAAGGGGAGGCCGGAGCTGCGGGCGGCGGGCGGCGGAAGGAGGCCGGCTAGGTCGCCGGTTTCACCTCTAGTCGGGCTCGGGGTTCGCACAGGAGGGGAGGGATCGGTTTTTGATTTTAGGGGGGGGGCTGGCGGTTTTAATTTTATAAAGGGCTGGGTTCGGTTATTAGGGGGGGAAATTAATCCTAACACTAAGCCATATAACTTAATTGCATAATATAACTTATATTTTTACTAACTTACTAACTCTAATGACACACTAACTACATGAAATAATAGCCCACTAATAAAACCTATTAACTAAACACCCCCTAATCTACATATATATATACACCTATATTACCCCATACAATATATATACTTAAACTTACACACATAAATATATATACATACTAATAACACACATATATATGCATACACACTAACACAAACGCCGACACGCACGAGCACGAGCGCATTTACGCACCGGCACGTCCAAATCACTAACCCGACCGAACGTGAAACACAACCATACGTTATATAAAAAAAGGATGACGACCCGCTAATTAGCGACCGCCAAAACGACGCGGAACGTAACGTTCTCGAATTTCGATCAAACTCGCACCGTAGCTAATTACTTGGGCTACAAACACAACGGCGAAGTCGAAAACGACTTCCGACGAACAAAAACTCGAGCTAATCTCGCCCGAAGCCAAAACACGAGAATTCCCTGAAAGGCTCAACCGGGTCTCCAGAACAGACACCGGCTAGCTGGGGAAACCCGCAAACAGGCTAACCTCTAAGAACACCTAACGAGGTACTCTAACAACCGCTCGAGATAATGCCGAAAAAGGATTTAAATAAATCATCGAAAATTCGGGGGCGTTACAGCCCTTGCGGCTAATCTCGCTCTACTAGCGAGAGGGGTAGCTATCGAATCCTCCGCAACCCCTAAGGATGTTGGCCACCCCATGAGAGAGGACAACTCCCCCCTACTTCCGGCCAAGCCAGGATCACCACGCGCGAGACCTTCTACCCGGGGCGGGGAAAGCCGCTCCACCTCCTCTACGGAACTGAGGGGTCCGGACCTTCTCGCTTACCGTCGGGCAGTAGTTCTCTCCATACTGCAGATATGCGAGATGCTTATCATAAATATTACTTAGCTCTCAAACTTTTTTGTCAGGGGATCCGAGCTCGTGGTCGGGAGCTGACGAAGAAGACGAAGACTGTAAGGAAGACGGAGAGGTAGAGGATGGAGAGATCTCCCCCTTTCCTTTGCTTGGCGAGATGGAGGAAATCTTGAACGGCGTCGGGAGCTCGAAGAGGCGGGGGAAAAGGATTGCTGCCATCTTATCGAAGCTCGTTCAGCGGGAGCAGGCCCATGCCTCTGCGACGAAAGAGTTTCGTGAATCGGTCGAGCAAAGGCTGGAGGCTTTGGAGCGAGACTACTTCTTAGGCGAGATGGAACGGCCGGGTGGGCCTACTACGGAGTCTTCCCAAGGGAGGTGCATCACACAGATCCGAGACCAGGCTCGTCCTATCAACCTAGGGTGCACCACCCTATCGTCCTACATCAATCCATTGGCACCTCCAAGGACTAGACGGTAAGAACGAGGACGATGCGCTAGGAACCATATTAATTCTTGAAGTCTCGCCCTCCCTCACCCCTCGTCCTTCCCTTCCCCCAATGTACCTTGTTGTTCTTTATTTCGGTCTTTGTAACTTAACTTTTTATCATTATTATTATTTATTATTCGGTTCTCGCCCGGCGAGAGCGACCTCTGCTTCGGCCTGTTGTACTGTATGGTTGTTACCTCAAAATGCTTGCGCAAATCATAACCGTCGGTTAGTCGCTGTCACCCTGGGCCGGAAACCGAGGCGCCGCCGACTTAGGGCGTGACAACTCTACCCTCGTCGCCTTTTTGGGAAAATCCATCATGATTACATTTTCTATAAATAAGTCCACCAACTGCATTTATTTCCCCGATCTGGAACCCTTGCTCTTCTCCCTGCTGCTTTGTCGACTCACCGAGGACTTCCCCCTTCTTTCGCCTTCTTCTCTCGTTCTCTCCTGACTTTCGTTCTCGCCTGACTTTCGTTCTCGCCTGAATTTCGTTCTCGCCTGACTTTTGTTCTCGCCTTTTTCTCTGATACTTCGCCCTCAACTCCTCAAACACGATGCCGGGCGAAAATGAGGGTCATTCCCATTGCGCGCAAGCTTTCCGAAACCACCAATTTCCTTCTTGCAGCCTAACCATGGAGGAATACCAGCTAACCACCTCCCAGTATGTTCTCGCGGGCTTCACCGCGAGAAACCCCGATAACCATGACAGGGTGAATAGCGCGAGAGAGGGGGAGCTCACCATCCCTCTCGAGCACTTCGAGGTGGGCTTCCGCCTCCCCCTCTAGCCAGAGATGTGCCATGCCCTCCGATACTATGGAGTGGTGCCCGCGCAACTGAACCCTAACTTGGTCGCAATCCTTGTGGCATTTATTTTCTACGTGCGATCCGAGAGGATCGAGTTCAACCTCCCCATCTTTCGGAAGTTGTTCACCTTCCGTGCGAAGGGAGGAGTGGTCTTCTTCTCTGGGCAGCTGCTCAAGACCACCAATCTCGCCAACAAACATCGTCACTGGGGCGAGAAGTTTTTCTTTGTCTCTGGCAACTTTGGCAACGTCCCTCTCGCGCCCGTCCAATATGAGAATGCCGCCTACAAGCCGCCCACCCTGGGGTCGCGCGAGAGCGCCCTTCTGGAGTTCTTCGGAACCAAAGACTTCAACGTCCAATTCCAACGGCGGGATGTCGACTCGCTCCTTCTTGTGCCCCCTTTCGAAGGTACGGTCTCGCCTTTAACTCAATTTCTCTCCTTATAAGGCTTAACTTTAAGTATTGTCGCCTTTGCAGGAGAGCGAGAGATTCCCTTGCGCCAACCCTTTGTCGAGCTTCCGGCAGTCGAGGGCCAAGCCGCGAGAGATCTGTTGGCCCTCGCGAAATCTGCGGCTCGGGCCTGCCAGGATGAGTCGGTCCCGCCTCCTAAGACTGCTGCCAGGAAGCGGAAGCCCTGCGCTTTCACGTCCCAGCCGCTGAAGCGACCAAAACCGACCGCCACTGACAAAGGAAAGTCGGTAGCGCCTTCGATTTTCCTACCTCTCACGCCAGGCCAGTCCTTCGTCGAGGTCCTACAGGCCGTAAGCGAGGTAGCTACCGCCAGGGGTGATGCTGGGGCCCCTACCGAGTACCCTCCAACCGCAAGCTGGGCTGGGGGCGAGAATGCAGCCGCTGAGACCTCCACTCAATCCCCGCCTAAGGAGGTGCCAAAGGGGCACCGAAATTTTGGTCTCAGCGTGAAATTCCTTGATGCGGAAGGGAAGCCCCTACTGCAGTGGGACCCCGAGACCAACAGGGCCTACATCTCGACTCTCCTCCCCAGCTGGTCGGAGTGCGACCAGGTCACCGGCGAGGCCTTATCCCTGGGCTACAGCCTTTACAGCTGGGAGAACGTCGGCCTCTATGATCAGATGCCCACCTGACTCTTGGCCTTCGACTCCGCCCGGGCTCTGATGCGTGGGTTCGAGCTTGCGCATATGTGCGCTTGCCGAAGCATTGCCATCGACCGCAACTTCCATGACATGTTCAAGGCGCGGGAGGAGGCGGCGGCCCAGGCAGCTGCCCTAAAGACAGAGCTGGCGGATGCCAAGCGACTGCTGTCTTTGCGTCCGGCAGAAGAGGTATGTGAGACCTTTCAAGACTTTGGATTTCGCCACTAATCCTCAAACCTTCTCTTATTCTTACTGACTGGATTTTTCCCTTTCATAGGATTCCGCCAAGATCATGGCGCTTCGCGAGGAGCTGGCTGAGATAAGATGCGAGATCGTCCTGCTGAAGGACCAACTTCGACGCGCCGAGCTGGTTGGGGTTCCACCTCCTCCTTCACTAGACGAGAGGTTGAAGAGCCGCCACTACTTGAGTACAACATTGACAAGCTTCTGCAAGCCAACTCTCAGGCGACGGTCAAGCTGACCCTCGATACGCTGCGAGAGATAGGGTGCTTGGACGAGGGTGGCAAGTCCATCACCGCTCTCTAGCTCATCCCCTAACTTTTCGAGCCCATCCCGAAGCCCCCCCTGGCGCACCCGACTCCCCGCCCTCGGATGTCCCGAAGTCTCCTGTCGCTGCTGGCGAGACACCCGGTGAGGGCACAGGCGAGACCACTAGTGGGAGCTCAGGCGAGAGATCTAGTGGGTACAGCGCGTCGCCCTGATGGGTCCTTTTCCTTTTCTTTTCTTTTTTTCCTAAAATGAGCGAAATGAGCGAGATGCTCTGATTTTGTAACTACATTTTGTAACTAGATTGTGTAAATATACTGTAATGTTTGCATTTCTGTTCTCTTTCCTTTTTATTGTAATTGTGCTTGCGTTTGTATGAGTTGATTCGTTGGTCGAGTGCTTCTCAAGCAAGCTCCCGCCAAGACCTTTGGTCCCCCTAGGGTAGTTTCCCTTAGCGATTGGTAGGCGGGAACCTGCCGAGAGAGCTCAAGGTTTTGACGTCCCGTTTCTGTACTCTGCCGAGAACCGTCTACCGGGAATGTTGCTCGTAGGCCCTTTGAAGGGAAGGCCGCCCCTGTTTACCCTGCGCGAACAGGCCGAGTCTTTCGCCTAGATCCTCCCATCGTCTTTCCAAGGATCCCTTGTCGGGAGCCCTCCCATCAGGAACTTCTTTCGGCGAGATTCCCCTAGCTGAGACCTTTTCGCCGAGACCTCTCCTGGCCGAGACCTCTCCCTCCCAAGGAGATCCTCGACTCTTTCATTCCGCCTTCTGGATGCATCTCTCATCCACCCCAGAACATCCAAGTCGAAGCATTTCCAAAGACCGAGCCTATCCCCCAAGGCGAGCCATCGGACCTGCTAGCTAGATGAGAGCCTTCGCAGTAGGTCTACTGGGGGCCGAGTTGAGCTCGGTGTAGTGCAAAGTAACAATGGACCAAGAACTATGATAGTTTTAACTTCAAGACAACCTAAACACCTAGAGGGGGTGAATAGGTTCTTATCCTTGTTTTAACTTAAGGCAGAATTTAACTTCAGTTCTTAAATATAAATCAGATATCTCTACAGCTAACACAGCACATACAATCACAGGAACTATAATAACACAAATCATAGATTGCACACTGATTTATAGTAGTTCCCCAAGGTCTGGGTACATCCACTTTCCCCCTGCGCCTATCCAACAATAAGCTAGATTCAGCCTAACTTCTTCCTTTTCTTCTTAAATCCACAGATCTTACAGCTCAGAATCCTGAAGGATTCCTACAACTCATAATGTATCCACACTCCTACAGCTCAGGCTAATAAGCCCTACCTCATCCTTGTCACAAGGCCTACAACTCAGAGAACCAATTCTCCTACACTCAGGCTCAAACAGCCTTACCACTCAGAGATGTAAATCTCCTACACTCAGCCTTTATAACACAGGCTTACAACTCAGATCTTTGATAAGATCCTACAGAATTTGATAAGTAATTTGATGGACTCTTATCCTTGATGAGAGAGAAAGGATAAGAGAATTCTTGATCAGCTTCTTGATGAGACTGATGGCTGAAATCAACCTGTTCTTAGCTTTCTCCAAAGCTTCTTGAATCTGAACTTAGTAGGGTTGATCTCCTTTGAAGTTGACTGACTGGCAGCTTCTTTCTTGGATTCCAGAAAAAGATCTGGATCTACTTTGTAGAATAGTTCAGGATCTACTTCTTGAGAGACTTATGATTGTCTCCTACTTGACTTCAAAACAGCTGGAGCTCTCTCCCCCCCAAACCTTCTGAAGTTTCTTCTTAATTCTGGATTGAATTCTCCTTAGACAAAATCTGAGTGGATGAACACATCAGAATGTCTTCTTAGATCTTCTCACGAAGATCTTCTTCTGTGACTTGCACTTTCTTGATCAGAGATCAATCTCACAATAGTTGTGTTAGTTGTGTGTCAATTCATCATCTTCTTCTTCTGAATCCATCTATATATATAGACTTCATCCATGGTAACCGGCTGATCCGGTTTCTAACTAACTTCTGACAAGTCTGACAGCTTCATTAAAATTGTTGGAATGCACAGCTGTCAAGTCTTCAAATAGTTGTTGAGCCTTTGTCACTGTCAGCAAAGCGTCGAGATTGACTGTCATTATGTGTCGAGACAAACTGTCAATATGTGTCGACACAAGTGACTTAAGTGTCGACACAAGTGACTTAAGTGTCGACACAGACTTTGGTGATGTCGACATGGCTGTCTTTATGTCGACACAGCTTCTTGACACTGCATCTTAAGAATGTGTCGACACTGATTATTTGTGTCGACAAAATCACTTCTTCACTTTTCAGCAAACAACTATGTTGAAACTCTGCTGTGTGTCGACACAAGTCCTGTGTGTCTTCACAGTTGTTGTAGACTAAGAATTCTGTGTGTCGACACTGCCTTCAGGTGTCGACACAGTTGATGTCGACTCTACTTCTGTGTGTCGACACTGCTTCCCAGTGTCGACACATTTGATGTCGACTATAATCTTCTATGTGTCGACACAGTTTCTTCTGGTGTCGACACTACTTCCCCAAGTGTCGACACAGGCTTTCTTAAGTGTCGACACATGGACTTAGAAACTTTTCTCTGCATTTTATCCAATACTTAACCTGCACATATAAACTCAAAATAACATCAAATACACATTGATGTATATCATTGAGCTAAGTGAGGCTTCTCCAAATCAGGTACACATTTTCCAATGTACCCAACAATCTCCCCCTATTTGGAGAAGTCATAACCCTTTAGTCAATGATATACACCACTTATAATAAGCAAACATGATGATGTGTATAAGCATTATTTAACAGGGTAACTTATAAACAAAAAAATAACAAAATCACATCACAGAATAAGGATGCAAATGAACATGGAACATTGATTTGTTTATCATATCAAAATGTTTCTTAACACTGATTACATAGATTTCTTTAAAACTAAGAATTACATAGTTCTAGAAACATCTAGTAAAACTAAACTAAGGCTGGGCTGGCTCCTTGATGACTATTCCTTTTCCTGATTTAATTTGAGCCTGCACAGAAGATTTTGTATCTTCAATGAGCTTCATGCCTTTCAAATCAGCCTTCTTTTGAGCATTAGCCTTAATCCTTTGCCTTTCAAAGTAATGAAAAGGCTTAGGGAAATACTTGCTAGGCTCCTGAGCATCAGGAGGTAGCTTCCCACTCTTAGCCTTTCTTCTGTATTGAACTATGGCTTCTTGCCTAGCCTCATACTTCTGCCACTCCTGCTCATTATACCATTTACCCCTTTCATGAACTTGGTCTTTTACAGCTTTCAAGGAAGTTAATATGATATTTCTAGAAGTGAGGCTCCATTACTCAAAATCAGTTTTTAACTCTGCCTGCTCTCTAAATCTTTTCTTTGATAATTGAGCATCTTGCTGAGCTTTCAGACCAGCTTCTGGCATATCTACCTTTTCAATAATAACATTAGTAACTGGTTGTGGAGGGATGTACATGGACTGAACTTGTTGATGTATCATTTCAAGATCTGCAGGGGGGTAAATTACTTGGGCAACCATAGGTTTATCACCTTCAAGTAGAGCTGGCTGCACACCTGACTCAGCCACATTATCATCATCACATAAGGGTGGATATCCCAGAGTGGCTCTAATACTGTTGGTTACCCATTTGGCTTGATCAGAGCCTGCATATACTATCACCCTCTCCCCCTTTATGACTTCTCTGGCCACATGTTCTCTCAAATCATCTTTTTGAAATCTAATTTATCCATCCAGGTAATTGACACCATCTTTAAAGAATGGATTTAACTTTTGAAGCTAAGCAGAAATTGTTTGTTGAGAAGTAGTAATAGCTGTCTTAAAGGAATCAAAGGTTTCTTGTAGCTTCTTATCAAATTCTTCTTTCTCCTTATTTCTTGCCTCAGTCATTTAATTAACTGTTTTCCTTACTTCAGTGACTATCTCATTGTGAGATTCAGTCAGATTGTCATTCATTCTTATTTGATTTTCAAGGGCATAGCCTTGTTTGACAGCAATATCATCAACCTGCTTCTTTATTTCTGCTTGTTGCTTTCTAGAAATACAAAAGCATTGCCCCCCTTGTGGAAGCAATCTTTCATCTCTTTCTTATTCTGATTGACCTCAAATCTGATTGACATTATGTCTTGGGCAAGATCAAATTGAAGAGCCTTATGGCTTTCATCCACATATTTTTCAAGAGCCGATCTCTACTCATCAAATTTCACTTGTAAATCAATCAAATATTTGCTGTAATCAGTCTCAGGGGCTGGTTGTGATATAGTTGCTTGTAAAGCCTTCTTATAGGTCTGGCTTCTCCTCTTAAAAACCATTAGTTTTCTTTTCTTAACAGTTGCTATCTCCTCATCCTCTGAATCAGAAGAACTATCAATATTCACTCTTTCTTTTGGACTAGGAGGCAGCTCCTTTTCAGTCCTATCCTGCACCTCCTCAATGTTAACCTGCTCCCCCTCAACTGCTGCTCCCTCTATTTCAGGAAATAATTCTTCAAGGGTGAACTCTTGTTGAGTGTGAACTGCTTTTTCTTGAGCATCAGCAACCATAGATATATCCTCCAGAATCACATCTAGTGTTGGACTGTTGACATGAGGTGTTTCAAAAATAGATTGTGAATTCATTTCACTTGCCAAGTGAATGCTTTCTTCCCCTTGTCCTTGTGCAGTAAATGACTCCCCCTGCACTTGTGCATTCTCAGCATTGTCCTGTACTTGTACAATATCTAGCTCCCCCTGCACTTGTGCATTAGTTGTGTCTTTCTGCACTTGGTCATGCTCAGTATTGTCAGGTATTGGTGATTGTACTGTAGTCTCTTGGTTATCCAAATCAGGTATGTCCTTGGAGAGAACCCTATCCCATCTAGATATTATCCTGATGTCCATCCTTCTCATATGATTTATTTTAGATCCTTGAAGCTGATGCATTACCTCTGAAATTGCTCCAGCCAGGTATAAACTCATTAATCTAGCCAAATTGGGCTTTTTGATTCCCTCTTTTATCTTCTCAAATAGAACTGCAGACCAATCTGTGTTAATCTTGTAGATTATCCTTGTCATCAGACTGAACATATAGGCAGAGGGCCTATCATGTCCTCCTGGTTTACACAAAATCACCTTCCCTACCACTTCAGATAGAAATTTGCCTTGTTGATTCATTCCTTTTCGGTTTATGCCTGCTCCAATCTTCATGGTTGGATCCAATCCACACCACTGAAGGGCCTCCCTTGTCTTTGAGGCTTGGACCTCTTCTTCATCCTGGATTCTTGGAAGGTGAAGAATCTTTCTTAAACTCTTCAGAGTAAGTTTGACTTTATTATCATGAATTGTCGATTTAATCTTTAGTCCAGTGGAGTCCACTGTTGCAGCAGCATAGAATTCAAATACTTCTTTCTTCCAGATATTTGTAGGTTCAGAAACAAGAAACTCTAACCCAGAATCAATAACTAGGGTAATGACCCCTTTAATCTCTATCGCCGCATCATCAAAAGCATTGCGCACCAGCACGTAGCCTTCGTTTATGTTATCTTCAATCTTTGGCGCCATTGGAAGGGAGAGAAATCTTGAATTGAGAGAAGAGAGTTTGTCGACACAAGGGTTTAGTCTCAAAAATATGGAGAGTGTGTCGATAGAATACTTTCTCGGCCTATTTATACCTTTTCAAACAAAGAAGGTCAAAAGGCGGGCAAAAATTGTCTAAATATGTTGACACTGTTGGAAAGTGTCGACACATACTTCTATTGTCTCGACCACGACGCTGACTACTAAGTGTCGACACCAATTGATGATATGTCGACACTGGACATACTTAGTAGTTCATTAGAAATTATGTGTCGACACTTTGTCCCTTAGGTGTCGACACTACGATACTGTGTCGACACAATTTCCCTGAATTGTCGACACACAACCTCTGTGTCGACACATTATTACTAAATGTGTCAACACAATTTTACTTAGCCACTTATGTTAAACTAACATATTGTCAACATTCCTAATTCAATTTTAAATCTATTGAATTTAGTTTCATCTAGAGGCTTAGTAAATACATCTGCAATTTTATAATCTGTCTTAACAAATTCTAGTGAGATGTCCTCTTTCTCTACATGTTCTCTACGAAAATGATATCTTATTTCTATATGCTTAGTCCAATTATGTGAAACAGGATTATTAGCAATAGAAATAGCACTAGTAGAATCACAAAACAAAGGTGTTCTACTTACCTGAATATCATAGTCTTCTAGCTGGTGTTGAATCCACAACAGCTGTGCACAGCAACTTCCTGCTGTCACACACTCAGACTCAGCTATGGAAATAGCCACACTAGTCTGCTTCTTACTGCTCCAAGACACCAATCTTCCTCCTAGAAATTGACAGGTGCTTGTAGTACTTTTTCTATCTTCTTTGCAACCTGAAGGCTGCTCTACATAGACTTCTTCTTTTAGATTTCCCTTCAGGAATGCTGATTTTACCTCCATTTGGAATACTTTGAATCCTTGATATGCTGCATAGGCAAAGAACATTCTAATGGCTTCCAGTCTTGCTACTGGGATAAAGGTTTGATCAAAGTCAATACCCTCTTCCTGCCTGTATCCTTTTGCAACAAGTCTTGTTTTGTTCTTCACAATAATTCCATTCTCATCCAATTTATTCCTAAAGATCCACTTTTTTCCAATGGTATTGTGGTCTTTTGGTTTAGGAACTAACTCCCAGAGCTTGCACCTTCTGAACTGATTCAGCTCCTCTTACATGGCATCAATCCAATGTGGGTCTAGAATAGCTTCTTCAAATTTCTTTAGATCCAGTTTAGATAGGAAGCTTGAGCAAAGCACTGTGTTCAAGTTCCTACTTATGGTTTGCACTCCATGTCTTAGATCACCAATTATCTGATTTGCTGGATGATCCTTTAAGTGTCTAACAGCTGGAGGAAGACTATCTTCTGGTTGAACACCTCCAGACTCTTCAATGTGCTGCACCTCTTGGTGTACTTCAGCATCTAGAGAGTCTTGTACTCCCCCTGGACAGTAGCCACCATTTTTTATTTCTTGATCTGCAGTTATTTCTTCTGTAATGGTAAGCTTGTCCATTTTCTCATTAATACTTGTAGAACTGCAAGAGCTACAAGGCAACTCACTGTTGATCAATCTAGTTTCATCGAAAACAATATGTACAGATTCTTCTACAACTTGAGTAGTCAAGTTATAGACTCTATAAGCCTTACTATTGTTGATGTACCCAACAAATATCCCATCTTGGGATTTGGCAGCAAACTTAGTTAGATAAGACTTGCCATTGTTAAGGATATAGCACTTGCAACCAAAGATTCGAAAATAGGATAAATTTGGTTTTCTACCTTTCATGATCTCATAGGGAGTCTTTTTGTAGCACTTGGTGATAGAAGCCCTGTTGATCACATGACATGCAGTGTTTACTGCCTTAGCACAAAAATATTCTGGGAGAGAAGTGTCACTCAATAGAGTTCTACCAGCCTCAATCAATGTTCTATTCTTCCTTTCAGTAATACCATTTTGCTGTGGTTTTCTAGGTGAGGAGAATTCTTGGAAAATCCCAAATTCTTCATACAATCTTGTCATACTTTCAGATTGAAATTCAGTGTCATGGTCACTTCTGATTTTGACCACTGTACTGTCAAGTTCATTCAGAATTTGTATGACAAAACTATGTAAAACACTTGGGGTTTCTGATTTTTGTCTCAGAAAGAACACCCAGGAATATCTAGAATAGTCATCTACCACCACAAAAGTGTAGACCTTCCTACCTAGACTATGAACTGGCATAGGACCAAAAAGATCCATATGTAAGAGGTATAGACACCTCACTGAATCCTTGTTTTCAAGTCTATGAAAGGAGGATTTTGTCTGCTTTCCTTTTTGACAAGCTGAGCATATCCCATCCTTTATACACTTAACTTGAGGACCATTCCTCACTAACTCTTTGCTAAAGAGTTGGCCAATTGTTTTGTACTTAAGATTGGCCAGCCTCTTGTGCCATTTGACACAATGAGAGGCTCTCTCATCAGCTACAAGACAAATAAGAGAACCTTTGTTCTCACATACAAAATTGAGACAGTACACATTCCTCTTTCTATATCCTGTCAAAATGATCTTTTGATCACTTGACCTTTTGATATGACATCCTTTATTAACAAATGAAATGTCATATCCTAAATCACTCAGCTGACTTATGCTTATAAGGTTGTGTTTCAAACCCTTCATATAGGCCACTTGAGTGATAGTAATCTGGTTACTAGAAATATTACCAAATCCTTTGATGATGCCTTTTTCAGAGCCACCAAAGATTACTTTAGGCCCATTTAAGATAGGCAAGTACTCCTTCAGCAATCCCTTTGTTCCAGTCATGTGCCTGGAACATCCACTGTCCAAGTACCATAGACGGGTATGGTGACTTGGACTCACCTGCAATAAAGAATTACCTTCCTTTAGAACCCAAGTAAGTCTTGGGTCCTTGGTTCAAGTTAGCTTCATACTTTCCAACTCTACCTGCTGCCCTTCTAACAGGCAGACTGTTGTTCTTCCTGACACTAATGTTATGCCAGCAATCTAAGGCATAATGGCCTATCTTGCCACAGCACCAGCATTCATACCTGTTATATCTATTTTTAGATACATCAACTCTTTTATATTGTGTTGGTACTGCTGCAGCTACACCCACTGTTTTCTTAAAAACATGGGGTTTATGAACATGGGCTGCCTTATTGACATAAGCACCCTTGACATTCAAAACTTCAGTCTTACCATGACCTTGAGTATTCTCAAAGTCATACTTATTAGAAGGCTCATGCACCTTTCTAAAAACTACAGGGACTTTAAAATTCAGTGGCTGGACAGAGGCTTTGCCCTTTCTCTTGAATTGGATAGCCCTGGTGTTACCCTTAAAGCCTATTCCAGCCTTACCCTTTTGAGCCACAAACTCATCTATTAAGGGTAAAACTTACTTTGGCTTGGAATAACTGGCTACCAAATCTTTCTCCTTTTGAAGTCTGGCTTCCAGACTTTTAATTAGATCATTTCTGTATGTGATTGTGCCCATCTGAATAACAGTCATAGTTTTCAACTTGGCAATCTCATTCAATTTTTGATCTAACTCTTTCTCAAAGCCAGATGCAGCCAAGATCTGCAATATCCTTAGCCTGAGTTTTGGCCAGGTTCTTGCTTTTCTTTAGTTCCTGCAACAAGTCCCCATATTCATCTATCAGCTGATGAATATCTCCTTCAGATTCAGATCCATTTACATCACTTGATGCAGATGTAGCTGACTCTGTACCAGTGCTACAATAAGAATTTCTAGAAATACATTGTACCTTACTAGGACCAGGCTGATCCTGGAACTTGTCTTCTTTTGATACAGCCATCAGTCCCATACATTGATGGTCTTCTTGATCATAGATGGAGTTCAGCAATTGCATAAACTCTTCTTCTTCATCAGCTGCATAAAGACCAATGTATGCCTCAGCTTCAGATTTAGACTCTGAAGTTGATTGGTCTGTCAAGCTTTTCTCCTTTTTAGCAACAAAGGATTTTTCCTTCTTGCTCTTTTGTTGATTCTTTCTTTTATCAGCAGACTCCTTTCTTTTGTCAGGACACTCAGCCATAATATGTCCAGGCTTATTACAACAATAGCAAACTATCTTTGATGTTATAGATTTGCTAGGCTTTGACCTGCTCCTGTCCTTCCTAGATGACTTTCTCTTTTGATAATAGTCATCAACTGGCTGTAATGTGGACGGCCTAGATTTCCACTGCTTCTTCTTAAGAATCTCTGAAACTGTCTTGTAAAGGCAGCAAAATCTGTATCTGAATCAATGTTATCTAAACTTTGGTTGTCTGAATTATCTGAAGCAATTTTAGCAACTTCCCTAAGAGGTGATGGAGACATCCTCCTTTTCCTTCTAGTGGCTTCAACCTTGAAGGCCAAAGACTTTTCTTTATGCTTCCCTTTTGCATTTCTTTCTTCCTCTTTTCTAGTCATTGGTTGCGTTTCATAAGACATCAACTTTACAATTAAAGTTTGAGGAGAAATATCTGCAAGTTTGGCCACTTCCCTAATGACACAAATCTTGGTGTCCCAATCCTTTGTCAAGGATCTTAAGAATTTGTCATTCAGTTCATATGTACTGAAGACCCTTCCATAAGACATCAACTCATTCACTAGTCTATAGAACTTCTTATAGCACTCAGATATGCTATCTGACTTCCCTTGTCTGAAACTTTCATATTCTTGATTTAGCATAGACTTTCTATCTTGTCTAACTTCTTCAGAACCCTCCATGTAGACTATCAAAGTGTCCCACATTTCCTTGGAGGTCTTGCAATGAATTAAATTCTGAAAGGTTGAACCATCTATGGCACTTATTATGATATTCTGAGCTTTTTATCCATAATTGCCAGTATAATCTCATCCTTAGTCATCTCAGAAAAATCTTTAGGAGTTCTCTGGTTTGCATCTAGAACAGATACCTTCATTGGAACATAAGGACCTTCTTTTACAGTAATATAGATCCTTGGGTCAGAAGCCTCCATAAACAACCTAACCCTTTCTTTCCATATTCCAAATATCTCCTTCCTGCAGATGGGTAATTTCATAGAACCTAGTTCCTTGTGATTTTCTCCAGAACCAATTTTCTTGATTCTTGATTCTGCCTTAGGGATCTAACTCAGACTGTTAAGTCTTTCTTTGAGCAACCTCCCTCTGATACCACTTGATAGTTTTAACTTCAAGACAACCTAAACACCTAGAGGGGGGGTGAATAGGTTCTTATCCTTGTTTTAACTTAAGGCAGAATTTAACTTCAGTCCTTAAATATAAATCAGATATCTCTACAGCTAACACAGCACATACAATCACAGAAACTATAATAACACAAATCACAGATTGCACACTAATTTATAGTAGTTCCCCAAGGTCTGGGTACATCCACTTTCCCCCTGCGCCTATCTAGCAATAAGCTAGATTCAACCTAACTTCTTCCTTTTCTTCTTAGATCCACAGATCTTACAGCTCAGAATCCTGAAGGATTCCTACAACTCAGAATGTATCCACACTCCTACAGCTCAGGCTAATAAGCCCTACCTCAGCCTTGCCACAAGGCCTATAACTCAGAGAACTAATTCTCCAACACTCAGGCTCAAACAGCCTTACCACTCAAAGATGTAAATCTCCAAGACTCAGCCTTTATAACACAGGCTTACAACTCAGATCTTTGATAAGATCCTACAGAATTTGATAAGTAATTTGATGGACTCTTACCCTTGATGAGAGAGAAAGGATAAGAGAATTCTTGATCAGCTTCTTGATGAGACTGATGGCTGAAATCAACCTGTTCTTAGCTTTCTCCAAAGCTTCTTGAATCTAAACTTAGTAGGGTTGATCTCCTTTGAAGTTGACTGACTGGCAGCATATTTCTTGGATTCCAGAAATAGATCTGGATCTACTTTGTAGAATAGTTCAGGATCTACTTCTTGAGAGACTTTTGATTGTCTCCTACTTGACTTCAAAACAGCTGGAGCTCTCTCTCCCCAAACCTTCTGAAGTTTCTTCTGAATTCTGGATTGAATTCTCCTTAGACAAAATCTGAGTGGATGAACACTTCAGAATGTCTTCTTAGATCTTCTCACGAAGATCTTCTTCTGTGACTTGAACTTTCTTGATCAAAGATCAATCTCACAATAGTTGTGTTAGTTTTGTGTCAATTCATCATCTTCTTCTTCTGAATCCATCTATATATATTGACTTCATCCATGGTAACCGGTGTATCCGGTTTCTAACTAACTTCTGACAAGTCTGACAGCTTCATTAAAGTTGTTGGAATGCACTATTGTCAAGTCTTCAAATAGTTGTTGAGCCTTTGTCACTGTCAGCAAAGCGTCGAGATTGACTGTCATTATGTGTCGAGACAAACTGTCAATATGTATCGACACAAGTGACTTAAGTGTCGACACAGACTTTGGTGATGTCGACATAGCTGCCTTGATGTCGACACAGCTTCTTGACACTGCATCTTAAGAATGTGTCGACACTAATTATTTGTGTCGACACAATCACTTCTTCCCTTTTCAGAAAACAACTATGTTGAAACTCTGCTGTGTGTGGACACAAGTCCTGTGTGTCGACACAATTGTTGTAGACTAAGAATTCTGTGTGTCGACACTGCCTTCAGGTGTCGACACAGTTGATGTCGACTCTGCTTCTGTTTGTCGACACTGTCTCCCGGTGTCGACACATTTGATGTCGACTATAATCTTCTGTGTGTCAACACAGTTTCTTCGGGTGTCGACACTGCTTCCCCAAGTGTCGACATAGGCTTTCTTAAGTGCCGACACATGGACTTAGAAACTTTTCTCTGTATTTTAGCCAATACTTAACCTGCACATATAAACTCAAAATAATATCAAATACACCTTGATGTATATCATTGAGCTAAGTGAGGCTTCTCCAAATCAGGTACACATTTTCCAATGTACCTAACAAACTAAGAACCAAACCTCTCCCCCGTAGGCAAACCTTCGGACCTGCCAGCTAGATGAGATCCTGCGCAGCGGGTCTACCGGGGGCCGAGCCGAGCTCGGGGTAGTGCAAAGTAATAAAGGACCAAGAACTAAGAACCAAACCTCTCCCCCGCAGGCGAGCCTTTGGACCTTCCAGCTAGATGAGAGCCTGCGCAGTGGGTCTACCTGGGGCCGAGCCGAGCTCGGGGTAGTACAAAGTAACAAAGGACCATGAACTAAGAACCAAACATCTCCCCCAAAGACGAGCCTTCGGACCTGCCAGCTAGATGAGAGCCTGCGCAGCGGGTCTACCTGGGGTCGACCCGAGTTTGGGGTAGTGCATAGTAACAAAGGACCAAGAACTAAAAACTAAACCTCTCCCCCGCAGGAAAGCCTTCGGAACTGCCAGCTAGATGAGAGCCTGCGCAGCAGGTCTACCTGGGGCCAAGCCGAGCTCGGGGTAGTGCAAAGTAACAAATGACAAAGAACTAAGAAAAAAACCTCTCCCCTGCAAGCGAGCCTTCGGACCTGTCATCTAGATGAGAGCCTGTGCAGCGGGTCTATCTGGGGTCGAGCCGAGCTCAGGGTATTGATGAAGATTCCACAAACAAGACCTCTCCCCCACATGATAACCTTTGGACCTTCCAGCTAGATGAGAGCCTACGCAATGGGTCTACCTGGGTTCGAGCCAAGCTCAGGGTGATGATGAAGATTCAACAAACAAGACCTCTCACCCACAGGCGAGCCTTCGGACCTGCCAGCTAGAAGAGAGCCTGTGCAGCGGGTCTACATGGGGCCGAGCCGAGCTTGGGGTGTTGATGAAGATTCCACAAACAAGACCTCTACCCCACAGGCGAGCCTTCAGACCTGCTAGCTAGATGAGAGCTGCGCAGCTGGTCTACCTGGGGACGAGCCGATCTCGGGGTGTTGATGAAGATTCCACAAACAAGACCTCTCCCCCCACAGGCGAGCCTTCGGACCTGTCATTTAGATGAGAGCCTGCGCAGCGGGTCTACCTAGGGCCGAGCCGAGCTCGGGGTGTTGATGAAGATTCCACAAACAAGACCTCTCCCCCATTGGGGAGCCTTCGGACCTACAAGCTAGATGAGAGCCTGCGCAGCGGGTCTACCTGGGGCCGAGCCGAGCTCGGGGTGTTGATGAAGATTCCACAAACAAGACCTCTCCTCTACAGGCGAACCTTCAGACCTGCCAGCTAGATGAGAGCCTGCGCAGCGGGTCTACCTGGGGCCGAGCTGAGCTCGGGGTGTTGATGAAGATTCCACAAACAAGACCTCTCCCCCACAGGCGAGCCTTCGGACCTGTCAGCTAGATGAGAGCCTACGCAGCGGGTCTACCTGGGGCTGAGCCGAGCTCAGGGTGTTGATGAAGATTCCACAAACAAGACCTCTCCCCCACAGGCAATCCTTCTAACCTGCCAGCTAGATGAGAGTCTACGCAGCGGGTCTACCTTGGGCCGAGCCGAGCTCGGGATGTTTATGAAGATTCAACAAACAAGACCTCTCCCCCACAGGCGAGCCTTCAGACCTGCCAGCTAGATGAGAGCCTGCGCAGTGGGTCTACCTGGGGCCGAGCCGAGCTCGGGGTGTTGATGAAGATTCCACAAACAAGACCTCTCCCCCACAGGCGAGCCTTCGGACCTGCCAGTTAGATGAGAGCCTGCGCAGCGGGTCTACCTGGGGTCGAGCCGAGCTCGGGGTGTTGATGAAGATTCCACAAACAAGACCTCTCCGCCACAGGCGAGCCTTTGGACCTGCCAGCTAGATGAGAGCCTGCGCAACGGGTCTACCTGGGGCCGAGCCGAGCTCGGGGTGTTGATGAAGATTCCACAAACAAGACCTCTCCCCCACAGGCGAGCCTTCGGACCTGCCAGCTGGATGAGAGCCTGCACAACGGGTCTACCTGGGGCCGAGCCGAGGTCGGGGTGTTAATGAAGATTCCAAACCCTATCCTATTTTTAAGGTGTAAAAGTAGACAACGGTCAAAGCAAGGGATATATTATGATTGCATTTGAAAATAATAACACTTGGAAATGATAGCACTTGAAAATACTACTACAATCCCCTTCCCCTCTTACGGGTAGAAGCGCTTTAGGTCATTGCTGCTCCAGATGTGGCTCAAGGTCCTCCCCTCCACATCTTGAAGGTAATAACCTCCTGTTCCAAGGACCTCCTTCACAATGTAAGGCCCTTCCCAATTCGGGTTGAGCTTGCCCACGAGGGCTTACCTTCCTGCCGCATCGACCATTTTCAGCACAAGATCCCCTCTTGCGAACTGCTTGATCCTGATATGCTTGTATAAATATTTTGCTATCCGTCGTTTGATCTCTTCTTGCCTGATGGTTGCCACATCCCACAGCTCTTCTACCATATCTAGCGTGAGGCGTAACCCCTCCTCATTACTAGACCTCCAAGTCTCATCTCCTTTGCCCATGGCCGAGACCCGTGGGGACCGGACCTCGAACTCTACTAGCAGGACCGTCTCGCACCCATGAGAATGCTTGAAAGGAGTCTCGCCGGTGGCCGTGTTCGGGGTCGTTTGCAAAGCCAATAGAATTGAGGGGAGCTACTCTACCCAATTTCTCCTCAAGTTCTCCACCTTTTTCTTGAGTAGATTTACAATAATTTTATTTGCCGCTTCCACCTGGTCGTTGCTCCGAGGGTGATGGACAGAGGCAAACCTGAGGTCTATCCCCAGTTGGGCACAGAAGCTGATGAACTCTTCACTAGCAAACTGGGGACCGTTATCTGTCACTATTGCCTGGGGTTGCCCGTGTCTGCATATGATCTCCCCCCAGACGAAGTTCCTTATAACCTGCGATGTGACCTTGGCTAGTGCCTTGACCTCCAGCCACTTTGAAAAGTAGTCAATCATGACTAGGAGAAACCTCCTCTGCCCACTAGCTAGAGGGAAGGGCCCAACTAGATCCAATCCCCAGATGGTGAAGGGCCATGGTGACGTAATGCTCCTAAGTATTTGAGCTGGCAAGAGATGGAGGGGGGCATACAGCTGACATTTTTGGCATCTCTTTGCAAACTCTGTTGCATCCTTCCTCAGGGTCTGCCAGAAGTACCCCTGCCTGACCACCCTTGCCTCCAACGTCCTTCCTCCCGAGTGGCTGCCACACTCGCCCGAGTGTACATCCCCCAAGATCCTCGGGATCTCTTCTTCGATTACACATCTTGCTAGGAGTCCCGATAACATCTTACGATGCAACCCTCCTTCGAACATCAGGTAGTGAGCTGCCTTACGCCTGAAGCTTTTTACATCCTTAACCTCCTTTGGCAGCTCGCCAGTGGTAAGGAAGGTAACCAATTGGTCCACCCACGAGGATCGCTGACCTACCTCCATCATCTCTCCCACCTCGATTGCTGGTCGAAATAGCTCAGTCAAGGTCCCAACTCCCCGAGGTCAAAACTTTGCCAATCGATTGGCGGCTGCTCTCTCCTCCCTTGGGATATGTTGGATTGAGAATGATCGGAACCCTCCGATGATCGCCCTTACCTTGGAGAGGTATTTTACGAGGGTAGGCTCTTGAGCTTCAAATTCTCCTCGGATCTGCGATGCTACTACCAATGAATCCGTGAGGGCCTCCACATCCTGGATCTCAAGCTCCTTTGCCAACCGAAGGCCGTCTATCATGTCCTCATACTCCGCTTGGTTATTGGTTATCGGGAAGTGCAAGACCACCGCTTGTTCTATAGTGACCCCCTGAGGGCTTATCAACACCACTTCCCCCCCCCCCAAGGGAATGCTTTCCTAAGGCCCCATCAACCATCATCTTCCACGCCCCCTGTGGCTGCTTCTCCCCTTCCTCGACTTCAACGACATAGTCCGCCAAAAAGTCTGCCACCGCTTGCGCCTTAATAGAGACTCTTGGAACAAAAGAGATGTCAAACTCGCTTAGCTCGATGGACCACTTGGCAAGCCTTCCTGAGTGCTCTACCCCTTCAAAGATCTTGCGAAGAGGATGGTCGGTCACCACCTTAATCAAGTGCGCTTGAAAATACGGTTGAAGCTTACTTGCCGAGATGATCAGATTGTACGCTAGCTTTTCTAGGATGGGGTAACGAAGCTCCGCCTTCTTCAAGATTCGGCTCACGTAGTAAATGGGAAGCTGCTTCTTCCCCTCTTCCTTGACCAGAACCGAGCTTACAGCCTCCACCCCCACCCCGAGATACAAGGCCAGGTCCTCTCCTTCTTTTGGGCTTTGAAGTAGAGGAGCCTGGGAGAGCTGCCTCTTCAGCCCTTGAAAATCTTCTTCGCATTGTGGTCCACTCAAACCTCTGGTTACCCCTCAACACCTTGAAGAATGATGAACATTTGTCCCCCGACATGGAGAGGAACCTGCTTAGCCCGGCCAATTTACCTGTCAGGCACTGGACCTCCTTGGCATTGCGAGGTGATTCCAAGTCTAGGATGACCTTCACCTTATCTAGGTTAGGCTCCACCCCAGCCGGAGTCAAGAGATGCAAAAGGAACTTCCCGCGGCTGGCCCCGAAGACACACTTCAAGGGGTTTAGCCTCATCTCGAACCTCCGTAGGGTGGCGAACGTCTCTTCTAGGTCCCGCAGGTGTGAATCCATGCTCTTGCTCTTGACCATTAGGTCATCGACATAAACCTTAAAGTTCCTCCCCCTTTGATCTCGGAAGACCCGATCCATCATGCGTAGGTATGTAGCCCCTGCGCATTTCAACCCAAAGGGCATCATCTTATAGCTGAAGCATCCCTCCCTCATGATGAAGGAGACATCCTTGACGTCGGGAGGGTGCATCCGGATCTGGTGATAACCTGAAAAAGCATCCAAAAAGCTCATAATAGAAAAACTGACGGCTTAATCAACCAGCGCGTCAATCCGAGGCAGGGGGTAGCAATCCTTAGGACATGATTTATTTAATAAAGAAAAATTAATACACATTCGCCATTTTCCACCCCCTTTCTTAACCATTACAACATTGGAGATCCAGCCTGGGTATTGGATCTCCGAGATGAAGCCGGCCTCCAGGAGCTTCCTGACCTCCTCGCGAATGGGCTCCTCCAGCTTGGTGGCGATGGCCATCATCTTCTGGCGTATGGGGTGAGTCCGGGGGTCCAGGTTCAGGTGGTGGCAGGCCACGTCTACATCGATGCCCGGCATGTCTGTCTCGCTCCAAGCGAAGATGTCAATGTTGCTCTGGATGCAAGCTCTCACTCACTCCTGATCCTCGGGACCTAAGCCCCTGCTGACCCGCACCCTCTGGACCTATCCCGTACTGGTAAAGACCTCCATCTCCACCACTTCCTCGGCTGGCTCCAGTCGTGACTGCTCCTAGCTGATCCTTGCTTCCTCTTCCAACTCCAATCCTTCCTCTCCTCCCGCTTCTTCAACCTGCATGGCTTCCTCCAGGCTCTCCTGCTGCTACTGCTCGGCCTCCCTCTCTACTTCTTTTACTTCCCGGTCCTCTACCTCCATCACCTCCTCCACGCTCTCCTGATGTTGTTGCTCGACTTCTACGCCCCTTTGGGCAACCTGCTCAACTTCTCCCCGCTCCTCCGCAGTCTCCTTACTTGCCTTTCTTAGGCTCATCTCCTCTTCTCCGACTCTCTCTTCCTGCTCTGCCATCTCCCTCTCCTGTCCTTCTTCCTCGGCCATCCAAGACACGGTGTTGACTGCTGTTACATAGCATTGTCTCTCTACCTTCGAATCCCCCCTGATCCTAACCTACACCCCTCCGTTATTGAACTTAAGACATTGATTAAAAGAGGAGGGGACACAGCGAAAGGCACTAATGAGGGGACGCACAAAGATGGCGTTGTAGCTGCTTGGGGCATCCACTATCACGAACATACAGTTTCGCGATATGCCCCCCCCCCCACTTCACGTGCAGCCCTACCCCTCCTTCTACTTCCTTTCTCTCCCCTTAAAACCTGAATAGTGGTCCATCAGAAGACAAGGCCGTTTTCCCATCAACTTTCATCTCATCAAAAGCCTTCTTGAAGATAACGTTCACAGAGCTCCCATTGTCTACCAGTATTCTGGAGGCCGTGAAGTTCTCTACTGCTATCTGGATCACCAGGGCATCACAAAACGGGTCCTCATAGTCTGGCATATCTGCAGATGAAAAGGTGATTTTTTATTCCGGAGGGGGGGCTAAGGAGTTCGAGGCGACCCCTCTTCAGAACATTGTTTGAAGGCTCCCCTTGCAGGTTGCCTCAATCCCAACCCCCCCCCCCCCCCCCTCGTGGATCACTCTGATCCCTCGTCGGGTCCCCACATCCACCCGGTCCTCACATCTAATTTCCCCCTCTCCCGGTTGTACTTCCACGATCCTCACCGGCGGATCTAGCCTCCCCATTCCTCTAGCTTCCCTCATTTCTAAGAACTCGGGGCAGGTGGCCGTCGCGTGACCTTCTTCCTGGTGGAAGTCACAAAATGGCAATGCCGCCCTGCCCCATCTTCCTTCTCCACCTCCTCTTCTTCTGGCTCCTCGAACTCCTCTTATTCCCCCTCTTCCTCTACCAACCTCCATTGCTTCTTGCGGCGGCGGGAAGTGACCCCTCGATCCCTGCCTCCACGCCTGCTGATTGAACCTCCTCGGCTCCCGAAGGTTGTCTCTTCCCTGAAAACCTCCTCCTGGACCCTGGGGACGACCCTCTTGAGGCCTCCACCCTAACCAGTTGTTTGGCTCCCGGGACCCCCATCCATACTACTGCCCCTATCCTCGGGGTTCTTCCCTCCTTCTCTCTTCTCTTTGCTCCCTCTACTCTCTTGGCTCCCTCTGCCTTCCCGCTGCAGGTTCTTTCACATCATCCTCCGCCAACTTGGCCAACTTCTTAGCAAACACCGGATTCGCCCTCTCGAAGTCTATCTCTTTCGCCGCCCTCTCCATAAGCTCCTCAAAGGAGAGGGGGGCACTCTCTTCAACTCCATGCTGAAGAAACCCGACCTCAACCCCAGGGTGAAGGCGAGCATCAGTGCGTACCCTGGGACCTCCTGGACCAGGAGGATCTCTTCCTGAAACTGGTCAACATAATGACCCAGCATCTCCTCCAGCTTCTGCCTTACCGCAAACAGGCACTCCGCCTCCTTCTTCCGCTTCTTCGACGTTGAGAACCTCAACAGAAACCCCTTGCGCAGATCTTCACAGCTGTATATCGAGCTCGTCGGCAACTATTGGAACCAGTCCCGGGCCTTTTCCTTTAATATCATAGCGAACATCCTACACTTGAAGGCATCTGGCATCTATCTTATTGAAACAATATCTTCAAACCACTGCACATGTTGTACAGGGTCATCCTTCCCCGAGTAATAAGACATGTCCGGCTCCCGAAACCCCTCTGGCACCGAAGCTGAGATGATGAGCTCATTGAAAGGGCTCTTGTCTCCTGCCTGGCGAGAGGGCACTTCTCGCGACCTCGGATGACTGGCCCGATTCGCGAAACCGTGCCCAGGGAAGAGCTCTCGCACAGCCGCCTCCCTCTCGCCTAACTCTGCCGGGATCTCCTTTTCGGGGCGCTGACCCGGAAAGAGATCCCGCGCGGCCACGTCCCTCTCGCCGACCTCTACAGGGACCTCCTTCCCAGGGCATTGCCCAGGGGCATTCTTGCCCAACAGCGGGACCACCTCCACCAGAACCTGAGGTGTCTACCACTCACTTCTCGCCGAGAAGGCCAAGTTGATGGTCTGCAGGACCTCTTTCCTGAAGTCCTCCAGCATCTTCCTTGTTGCTTCCTCTCCCCGGGTGGGGGATCCTCCTGAGGCAGATCCTTCACCATCATCTCTAGTCATGAGACCAAACTCAAGGCTTTCCTGTATCGGCTGCCTTCCACACTCACCGCACCAGAACTGTTGAAGCCAAAATTGACCTCAACGAGAGTTCAAAAAAATAGGGGTGCAGCCAACACCTACATCCCCCAAACCCCGACCCTCGACTGGTTGCAAAGGACCTAGAATTGACCCAAAGCCTCAGCAAGGAGGTCCCACCTCACACCTGAAAGATCTCTGAGAGCTTCCCCTCCAAAGCCAAAAGCTGGGCTAGGAGCTCCTCAGAAAGCGCTAGAGAATTTGAGAATAATGAAAGCTTGCCTTCCAAGGAGCCCTTGTGGGTCTATTTATAGCCTTTTACTGACCTGAAATTACTGAAATACCCCTGGCGGGCCTGCCAATAGCCAAATTTCGATGTTCATAAAATACTAAAACCAGCCCCAGGGGGGATAAGGGTAACTTTACCCGAGGGCAATTAAGTAATTTTACCCCGGGATCTGGGCCACACTCGGCGAGAACTCTGAACCGAGAACCTTCCTGCCTCCAATGGTCTTGACACTTGCTGCTGGACACGGCGTTGAGTGAGTGGAGCTCACTCAACGCCTTTGCTGCCTAACGCGGCATTGAGTGAGTGGAGCTCACTCAATGCCTTTTGCTGCTGAACACGGCATTGAGTGAGTGGAGCTCACTCAACGCCTTTTGATGCTGAACGCGGCATTGAGTGAGTGGAGCTCACTCAATGCCTTTTGCTGTTGAACGTGGCGTTGAGTGAGTGGAGCTCACTCAACGCCTTTTGCTGCTGAATGCGGCGTTTAGTGAGTGGAGCTCACTCAGCGCCTTTGCCTCCTAATGCGGCGTTGAGTGAGTGGAGCTCGCTCAACGCCTTTGCCACTTAGACTTTGGCGTCAGGGCGGCTCGACGCCTTCTCGCCCGCCTCTGGGTCGATGGCTGGTCTCTCCTTCTTATAGGCGGGAGCTCCTCTTGCTCTAACGCAAGCGATCTCGCCCGCTTATAAGCGGGAGCTTCTCCAATGTGAGAGCTCTTCTGGTCCTCTGGCCCAAGCTAGCCCGAGGTTGGTCCAACCCCGACCGTTGATGCCTCTGGGTTCCACCCAGCGAACATGGGGTTTTACACTTGCGTGTCGTCTTTGCAGACAACATCTCAAAGGTCCTCTCCCAAAAGATAGCTTTCCATACATGACTTCTACTTCTTGAAGTTAGTCGATGTAAGAAGCTTGATTCCAAGACCTCTTGTGAATCCTCCTTCCATTAGACTATCCCTAGATCACTACGACTCCCAGAAGCAATAAAGCAAACTAACGATTGATTGCTACTCAAGCCCCAGTTCCCTCTGATACCATGTGAAAATTCGTGTGAATCGCTGAAAATTGGAAACAAGTCGCAGGAACACTCAACCTATCTGAGACAAGTAAACCAGATGCAAACAAAAGAACAAGAATCTTCTACTATCATAAATCTTTACAAGACGAGGCATACATGACGAGACAGGATTCTCTGATGTATCCAAAGGAAGCAAAAAATACAAGGCAATAGACAAGACGCGCGGACTCAAAGTCTAATCGCCGACTCTATCGAGCTTCTCTACGGAGTTCGCTGAAGCCGCTTAGTCACCAAACCGCAACCTGGCCATGCGGACAACTCGTTATTCTAGTATTGAACAAACTCTGTCCGCTGATCTGCAAGCCATCTTACCCAATGGTCGCCTAGCTGCCAGATCACACGAAATGCTACTACCGAATTGAACAGACCTCCAGAAGCGCACAGCTTATTGAACTGGGAAAAAGCTGCAAAAGAAGAGACCGCCTGGCCGCAAGCCGCGACCTGCTGCTAACCTCTAATTGTTAACCGCAGAGCCTGCACTGATACCTGTCCGAAGTCAGAATCAAGTCCCTGGCTTCTCAGTGCTATCTGCACAACCTGCACAGCAAAACCCGGTCAACATCTCAAACCTTGCGAACACAAATTCCAGTCCGCAACAACTACCCAAGCTCACTTACTCTTCATTTGGATGTATTATTGATGTGACAGGGGGTCCTATTTATAGGCGTGGAGAGGAGTTGATTACCGCCCTAGCCGATAGGATCACCACCCTATCTCGCGGTGAGCACAGTGTGTATCCGCACATTCGCGGACACAATGTCAGACCGCCGTGACTAGGTCGTACCGCTAGTCCGCCAAGGTTGCACCACCAAGGCGGGATAGAAGTCATATCCGCCTTGTCGCCAAAGGCCAAGCCAGAACTAGTCTGCCACACCTACAGACACTGCGGATACTCCACCAGTCCGCATACCCCCGGACACAGCTCAAGTCTGCGTACCCCCGGACACAGCTTTAGTTCGCATGCCCCTGCGGACACTGCTCTTGTCCGTATGCCCCTGTAGAAACTGCTCCAGTCCGCACACCCCGAGTCCGCAACGAAGGAACACAAGGTTGATAACTGCCAAACTCGACGAACAAAGAACACAGTCTGTGCTAACCGCGCGACCTCCTGGACGGAGACAACCTGGACTCGGTTTAGATCCAGACCAAGTCCACACTGCCAACCATCCTTGGTGCGAACACATCACTAGCGGATACACGGGCCTGTCCGCACAAACCGGCGGACACGGATACCAGTTCGCACTAACTGACGAACTGTGTGGTTATACAAAACCGCATCACCAGAGCAAGACCAAGGCACCAACCATGCCGATCTCCCAAGCTCCAGACCAGTCCGCATCCCGGACTCAGCGAACTAAAGATGAGAACACAACCCGCCGAATTCCGCGGATAAAGATCTTATCTGCCTGGTTACCTTCAGGAAACAAGCTGCCTGCAGAATGCTAGCCGACCGGGCTAGCCGCCTCCCCCTGTCCGCACAGACCGTGCATACAGACCATCCAGGCCGCCCACTTTCACTTCAAAAATTTCAACAGATGATATCGTATTTATTGGGAACGAGTTTTTTGAGTACCTACCTTGTGTTGTACATTGATGCCTAGCATTGTTGGTATGAAACCGCCCAAGAAGTGGAGGGACACCACTCCACTACCAGCGTCTAGCCGTGATGTATGTGTCTATGAGGATTGCTGCACATAAAAAAGGGGTGTTATGTTGTCCTTTATTGACAATGAAAAACATGTGATGAATTATTGATATGATGAAATATGTGCTTATGTATTATACTGAAACTAAGTGAGTCTTTCTCTTATATGTCTTACTCCAAAGTATTTTAGTGTTACATATAAACATGATGAGACTAATATATATGATATTAATAACACATCGCTAGGGTAGTGCATGCATAATGCATATATAACAATTTAATACTCTTATAATTCACCATCTATTAAATGTATTTTAATTCTTTCACATTCGATATATATCCTTGCTCGTATTGTACAAAAAATATGATTTTATTATTTTGACCCTTACTGTAGAAAATATTGGCTCGTCGCTCCTTGAGCAAATAGGGCTCGAGGAGGGAATGATGTCACTTACTCATTATACGACTAATCAGTCAGTGGACATCCCCTTTGTAGTCGACGGAGCAGGACAAGAGACTCAGGGACGAAGATACACAGATAGATTTACATATTATTGCTCGGTCGGCATGTATTATAGTGGTCGGGTCATACCTTCTTAATTTATATATCTTGTACTTAAACTATTTTGCCCTTCGAGTCCCGACTCTATGCTACAAATTTGTTGTTTGTCTGTTTCTCTTACTAGTTAATGTTTGATGTGTGAGTGTTGCTCGAAGCATCCGGATGGGGATCAAAGTGGAATCCCCTACCCGTTGCCCCTAGGTGGGTATAAATAGGCAAAATCCTTAGGAGTTACTACGGGTATGGGTTAACCGTGTACCCGACATGACTCGTTAAGCCTCCGAACACGTTATTCGTCCAAATATACACTAACAATCTCCTCCTATATTTGTGACAAATAACGTATACGTTTCGGAGTGCAGAAAGTGAAGAATATCAAAAATAAGTTTCCGACTTTACACATTTCCATAAGAGTTAGCACAGTTTTTAAAGAAAACATAAACATGAATTTTAAAAACAATAACATAATACATGCAAAGAAAATGTGCTACTCAACAATAAATAAGTCTGGAAAAACAATAAAATGACTACAGATAAACGTGTAACAATTCTACTCAGAGAGTAGATCATCATCATCTATGTCAAAATACACTTTCTCTCCTCCATCTTCACCAGTGCCTGCAAGGAATTTCAGGAGTCAGACTCTATGAATTCATAAACATATGCAGTGACGTATCAAAGTAAACTAGCTCTACCTAAATGAGCTTAGTACTTGTAGCAATAGTGAAGTAACACTGTCAGAATCTCTATTCAGTCTAGCTGGACCAGTCAAGTTTTGATTTTAGTAAATCAAACGTTGTTATCTTACTCATTAGTGACCACTATGCGCCTTGTCATATCACTTAGCACACCATTATTTGCAACATTATCAAATGTGGAATAATGTGCTATGATCACTAATGTTAGATTAACTCATGCAATGACTTTTTATTCCCAGTTGAATAATTCTCAAATCAGCTTACAACGAGAAAGATGTTAAGTCATCAGGTGTTGAATGACTAGCATCTAACCATCTTGGGCTTTCATCAAGAAATTATTTGGGGTTTTCAGTCTGTTATTAGATGCTTGAATGTTGCATCTACAAAATTTCTTGCAGTATTTTTCTTGAAAAAGAAAAGAAAAAGAACTGATCCCCTTTTTCCTATCAGTAGCAGCAAAATAGAGAAATAATGGAGGAACGCAACAAAAACTCCATGCAAAATATGCAACTGGAATGGCAAGATCCCCAATCCACAGGAGATTGAACCGGCTATGCACAGACAACTGGTGCATGAACTTTCTTCTTTCTCGATTATGAGCTGCGCACGGGAGAGACATCAGTGGCCGGCGAAAATCTTGCGAAATCAGAAAAAATGCAACAGCGGCAGCTATCACAACCCGCATTTTCTCCAAATTTAGGAATTATCAGAGTATGAGAAAACACGCGTCATGATGCCACGTCGAGCAGAGGATAACTGCTGACGCTCAGGCAAAACCCTCTACTTTACTTTATGAAAGAAATTCATGAGTTTAATGATTAGAAAATCAGTTATATTTTAGAGGTCATATCCCTCGGCTCGGTGGATCACCTAGTCCACAGTTAAAAACTATACTTATACGTTGCGGAAAAATACTTTATTCAGGATTGACATCCTAAGGAGTGCATAAGTGTCCCAAGAGGACCACTTATGTTATGCAAGACTCTACATTTAATTTATATTATATATAAGAAAACGATCTTTATACGTGGTTTGGAAAATAGTGATTGAGTTTTATAAAACATGTTGATCATGAGCTATACTTATAATAATAATTGTTGTTTTAAAAATAACTAGCAACCTAGCATAAATCCTCCTCAGAGAAAGTAGACTATCTCCAGAAAATGGTAGCAGCAAAAGTAATATATCTAGTACAAAGGTAAAAACTACCAGTGGGCGCCAACAACCTGACACGAACCCACTGGAAAATATGTATGTCTGTAAGAAAAGTGCAGAAAACTACCTCACAAAATAAATCCAGAAGGATCTCCAAAGTCCAAGAGACCACCAGCAACACCACAACAACCTAGCCACCAAACTGGCTACTGCTCAAAACCTGAGGCATTCAAAGAAAGAAAAGGAAAACCTCAGCAAGCAAAACAAGGAAAAACTGTACGAAAGTGTCTACCAGATGATAAATGAAAGAGGAAAACACAGCAGTAAAAGTCACAACTGCCCCAAGGCAAGACAAAAAGAAATGCACTAGGTGCGAGGAAACAGCAACAACCCTGCTCAGAAACTACCTCCTGCAGAGTCTACTAAGCTACCAAGAGCCCAAAATGCTGCAATCTACCAAGAAAGAAATGTCTAACACCCTAAGCTGTGGGAGAAGGTGGTAGCAAAATAAACAACATGGAACCGGGTTGAAGGCAAACTCAGTCTCCACTCCACCATTTCCAAGCCAACAAGCTCAAGGGTCTACATGTGAAAGCACTAGGGACCTTCCACCCCCTTGCCCAGCTCGTACCTGGAGCAAGATAGAAGAAAAAGGGTGGCCAGGGCTAAATTACACAACACCTCTCCCATGAAGAGCTTCAAACCACCACTACTAACCACGACCCACGATTCGTCCTTTAGGAAAGAAAAAAAAACATGGCCGATAAGGAAACTCAAAACATAAACAAGGAATTCACTCGGGAACGAAAATCGAGGTAGGGAAAAAGTGTTGAAATGACTCAACACGGCTTGACGTTGAGTGGGACCCACTCAACGCCTAACCAGACCTTGGCGTTGAGTGAGTTAGCCTAACTCAGCGCCAGAATAGGCATGGCATTGAGTGAGGTTCACTCACTCAATGCCCTCCAGAAGAACAACTCTGGAGTTGAGTGAGCTAGCCTCACTCAACGCCAAAACAAGCAAGGCGTTGAGTGAGGTTTACTCACTCAACGCCTCCCGCAAGAATACTTTGGCATTGAGTGAGCTAACCTCACTCAACGCCAAAACAGCGATGGCGTTGAGTGAGGTACACTCACTCAACGCCCTAGTACTTAACCATAAACAGATAAAGTGGCGTTGAGTGAGCTGGCCTCACTCAACGCCAAAATAGCAATGGCGTTGAGTGAAGCTCACTCACTCAACGCCCTGCCACTTAGCCATAAAAGAAGACTGCGGCATTGAGTGAGTCCACCTCACTCAACGCCAAAACAGCAATGGCGTTGAGTGAGCTTCACTCACTCAACGCCCTGGCACTTAACCGCAAAAAGGCAAATCTGCGGCATTGAGTGAGCTGATCTCACTCAACGCCAAAACGACAATGGCGTTGAGTTAGGTCGTCTCACTCAACGTCAGAAGTTTTGGCCCGAAGAAGGGTTGTGGCGTTGAGTGAGTCTACCTCACTCAACGCCAAAGCAGTAATGGCGTTGAGTGAGTTTCACTCACTGAACGCCACGGGACTTTGCAGCAAATTTGCTTATGGCGTTTAGTGAAGTCACCTCACTCAACGCCAAACCGGAAATGGCGTTGAGTGAGGTCAACTAACTCAACGCCAAAGTACTTAGCCTCAGAAAAGGCTGTGGCGTTGAGTGAGCAAACCTCACTCAACGCCAAAGTACTTAGCTTCTCAGAAAAACCACGGCATTGAGTGAGCTTGCCTCACTCAACGCCAAAACGTAAATGGCGTTGAGTGAGGTCGACTCACTCAACGCCAAAGTACTTAGCCGCTAGCACGGGCTACGGCGTTGAGTGAGTCCACCTCACTGGCAACCCGAGAGCCCAAACTTGGCTCTTTCCAAGATACACAGCAGGCACCCCCCCCCCCCTCCTACTCTCTCTCTCTCAGCTTCAACCGCAAAGCAACAATCAGACAGAAATCTGGAGTCTAAATAGGCGGTATTACGCCGGCGGGTTGAGCACAACAACACAAAGAGGGGGGCTCATTAGGAGAAACTAAACCCTAAAATTCAGCAAGATAAAAGAACAGCTTGGCCTTTACCCTAGGTCTACCCGGGATTTTTTTCAATTCAGCAAGAGCTTAAAAATGGCAAGGTCAAGAATACCACTTGCCTCGATTTTCAGCGAAGATTGGTCGGCTTTCACTCCTCTTCACTCGGCACTAGCAGCAGCAGCACCTAAAAGCACATTCCCGCTCTTTAATGGCGGAATCCACAAGAAACCGAAAATCCAAGTCTCCTAAAACTCCACGAAAATAAAATCTCTTACCTTAGAAACGTAGATCTGAGCGAGAGCAAGCCAACGCCGCTTTCGGAAACGAATTCCGTCCACGAAAGCTCCCGAAATCGCCGGCCGAAGGCTAGGGCAGTCCGTCGTCTCCGCCTCTGCTTTCTGCGAACTGGAGCAGCGGTTATAGGTCTCGGGAAGAAGGAGGAAAGAGTCGGCCCGCCACTCCAAGTAAAGCTTTTATATAATCTTTAAACACGTCGGTTCAGCATAACTGAAGCCTAGCCGCCGGTTCTCTTAATAAAATAAGAGAATTTTCTAATATTCTTTACTAATGGCACACCCAAAACGACACGAAAACTGAATTACCTCGGAATTCGACGAAATTCGCACCGTAGCTAAATGCCCACGCTACGAACACAACGGGGAAGTCAAAATTAACTTTCGATGAACAGAACTCGAGTTATACCCTCCTAAATCCAAAACACAAGCGTCCCCCAAGAGGCCACACCGGTTCACCCAAAACGACTCGGCTTGCTAGGGAGACCTTGCCCATAGGCTACAAAATAGGCCACTCAGTTCTAAGGAGCTAAACCACACTCCAAAAATGGCACAAGCCATGAAAACGCGTCACCGTAACGCCAAACGAGAATAAAATAGTCGCAGAAAAATCGGGGGCGTTACAGTCACTCCCCCTAAAAGAAAGTTTCGTCCCGAAACTTTACGCACAGCACTTCTACTATAGAAGGAAAAAGTAACAAATAGGAGTTACAAGAAGGGAAACATACCGATCAAATCAGGGAAACAGGTGAGGGTAAGCCTTCCTCATGGCCGACTCTAGCTCCCATATCGCGCTCTCCAAATCCTGATTCTTCCATAGAACTTTCACCATCGGAATGGACTTCTTTCGCAACACCCGTTCCTGAGTATCCAAAATACGGACCGGCACTTCAACAAAAGAGAGGTTGGGCTCTAACTGGGGCACAACGTTCAAGACTTGCCAACTTTTGCGCACACACTTTCGCAATTGGCTTACATGGAAAACATTATGAACACCTGGGAAGTTTGCTGGCAAATCCAACCTGTAAGCTGACACGCCAATCCGCTCCATAATCTTAAATGGACTCACATACCTCAGGTCCAATTTTTGATTCTTACCAAACCTCTTTACACCCACCATCGGGGAAACCTTAAGAAATACAAGGTCCCCTACAGAAAACTCCAAGGCAGACCTACGCCGATTGGCGTTCTTCTCGTACCTCTCCTGAGCTATACAAAGATTCTCTCGAATAAGCTTCACTGCGACTTCCATTTCCTCAAGCGCATCAGGACCCAACAAAGGCCTCTCACCAGCCTCAGCCCAAAACAATGGAGTTCTGCAGCGCCTTCCATACAAGGCTTCGAACGGATCCATCTGCAAGATCTTCTGATAACTGTTGTTGTATGCAAATTCCATAAGTCGCAACCTCTCATCCCACGCTCCACCGTGGTCTAAAATGTAGCATCTGATAATATCCTCAACTATCTGGTTCACCCGCTCCGTCTGCCCATTGGTCTGTGGGTGGTAAGCAGTAAAATACCTTAGATCCGTACCCAAACCCTCGTGCAGACTCTGCCAAAAACGAGAAGTAAACCGGGAGTCTCGATCAGAAATGATGCTAACCGGCACACCGTGCAGTCGGATGACTTCATTCAAGTACAACTCCGCTATCTTCTTCATCGGGTAATCAATCTTATATGGCACGAAATGAGCACACTTTGTCAGTCTATCCATTATAACCCAAACAGAATCAAATCCCCACGAGGATTTCGGTAAGCCCGTGATGAAATCCATAGATATAATTTCCCACTTCCAAGTCGGGATCTCTAACGAAGTCAACTTGCCACCAGGCCTTCCATGATCGGCCTTCACACGCTTGTAAGTGTGGCACTCAGCAACAAATCGGGCTATATCACCTTTCATGCCATACCACCAGACAATTTGCTTTAAGTCATGATATATCTTCGTAGATCCTAAATGGTAGGCAACGCTGAATCCATGAGCCTCTCTGCAAATCATACCTCTAATGTCCCCAACAGCGGGGATGCAAAATCTGCCGCTGTACTTCAAAGTACCCGCATCATCGATAGCAATGTATGGCAACTCCCCCTTCTCGATCCTGGTGAATAAGTGCAGAATATCCGGATCATCCTTCTTGGTGCAGTCTGGTCAAAGAAATCCAAGACGGCACTGCCACTTATAAACTACTCTGCAAGCCACAGCATCCCACTGATATATCCATAAGGAGGAACTCCTCCACTAAACGATTGGCGGAGAGGTTAAAGATCTTTCCCGTCTTTCAGCTCAGGGCGTCGGCCACCACATTGGCCTTGCTTGGATGATACTGGATCTCTACATCATAATCGGCCACATACTCTAGCCACCGCCGCTGGCGCAGATTCAACTCCTTCTGCGTGAACACGTACTTCAGGCTCTTATGGTCAGTGAAGATCTTGCACTGAGCCTCATAAAGTAGATTCCTCCACAACTTCAACGCATAGATTACCGCTGCAAACTCAAGGTCATGCGTAGGATAATTCTTCTCATGAGTCTTCAGTTGCCTTGACCCATAGGCAATCACCTTTCCGACCTGCATTAATACGCATCCCTGACCTACATGCGAAGCATCCACGTACACATCATAATCCACACCCTCAGTAGGCAGGGTCAGAACGGGAGCAGTGCACAATCTCTTCTTTAACTCCAGAAAGGCTTCTTCGCACTTCTCGCTCCAAACAAAAGCCACGTTCTTCATAGTCAGCTTGGTCAAAGGTGCAACTAGGGAAGAGAAACCCTCTACGAACCTCTTGTAGTAGCCAGACAACCCTAGGAAGCTCCTGATCTCCTTAGGCGTATTCGGCCTACTCCAATCCATTACTGCTGCGATATTTTCTGGGTCGACCGAGATCCCCTCCTTGTTCACCACGTGGCCTAGAAATGAAACCTGAGGAAACAAAAATTCGCACTTGCTCAGCTTGGCGAATAACTTGTGATTCCTCAACTCCGATAGAACCAAGCGCAGATGCTGCTCATGCTCCTCAGCACTGCGAGAATAAACCAACACGTCATCGATGAAGACCACCACGAACTTGTCTAAGAAATCCTTGAACACCCAGTTCATCATATCTATGAAGGCTGATGGTGCGTTGGTCAAACCAAACGACATCACCAAGAACTCAAATTGTCCATGCCTCGATCTAAACGCAGTTCGTTGAATATCTGCCTCACGAATCCTGAGCTGATGATAGCCAGAACGAAGATCGATCTTGGAGAATATCGTGCTACCGCACAACTGGTCAAATAAATCATCGATCCTCGGCAGAGGGTACCTGTTCTTAATGATGACTTTGTTCAACTCCCTATAGTCGATGCAAAGCCGCATCGACCCATCTTTCTTCTTCACAAATAGTACAGGAGCACCCCAAGGCGACAAACTCTGCCTGATAAATCCCTATGCCAGCAGCTCATCCAACTGAACTCGCAACTCCTCTAACTCACGAGGGGCCATCCGGTACGGTGCCTTAGCAATAGGACGCGAACCCGGCTCCAAATCAATCACAAACTCAACATCCCACTCGGGAGGAAGACCAGGAAGATCATCCGGAAAAACATCGGCGAAATCACGAACAATTGGAATCTCCCCCAAAGAGCGGTACACTAACAGCGGTCCCAACCACCGAGACCAAACAAGCAAAACAATCCGAAAGAAATAGCTTCTGAGCACATACCGCAGAGATGACAGGAGAATCCTGGCTCAGATCAGCATACACACTTCCGGGCTGACCGTCGTCCCTGATGAAGTCCAAGCGCTTCCTTTTGCACTGAATAACTGCATCATACCTAGACAGCCAGTCTATGCCCAGAATAACATCGAAGTCCTCCAGATCAATCATCTTCAGGTCTGCCTTCGCTAGGAAGTCCCCCAACAAAACAGGGCAATCTAACATGCCCAAATCTGACAACACAGATTCACTAGAGGGGAACTTGACACGGAAGGTATCCCGAACTCGATCTAAATTCAATTGATGTCGCTCTACAAAGGCTCTAGCCACGAACGAGTGGGTAGTGCCGGAGTCAAACAGAACACGCGCTTAGCGGTTCTTCGCCTTTAATTTCTCTATAGGAGCATATATAACTAAGGAACTACCACAACAATATTGCAAACATTCTAGTAAAATAAGAACAAAACCTTCAGGATGGAAAGACAACTAACCTGAGATGACCTGAGTCGAAGCTTGATCCTCCTCGGGAGAGATCACGTTCAACTTTCCCTTTCCCTTGTCCACAAGCTGAGGTGGAGGTAATGCCTGTAGTGGAACTACATGAAGAGCAGGCTGGACCTGAGGGCACCTAGTCTTGATGTGTCCCTTCTGCCCACACTGAAAGCAGACTTTATCCTTGGACCAGCACTGGGCCGCATCATGCCCGGGTCGCTTGCAAACAAAATAGGAGACATCTCTCCTAGGAGCACCCTGAATCGCATGAACCTGCTCCTTCCTCTAAGTTGCTGCCTTCTTGAAACATCTCTCGACAGGGTGGCTTGACCGGCCATAGAAGCTGTACACCACTTTGCTCTTCTTTCCCGGAGCCGCACCGAGTACCTGGGGTTTCTTTTCCTCCACGGACTTCCTCTTGTCCTTCCTCATTTGCTGGCCCCTGATCTTTGCGGTCTCAATAGCCTCCACCTTCAGAGCAGCCTCCACTACTCTTGCATAAGTCTCTGACCCATAAGCGCTGGTCAACTGCTGCACCTCGCTCCTCAAGCCACCGAGAAATCGCTTAACTCGATCAGCCTCAATGCTGACCAATCCAGGGGCAAAACAGCTCAACTTGCTGAACTCTATCTCATACTCACCCGCCGTGAGTTCCCTTTGCTTCAGATGGAGGAAGTCGTTCATGAGGCGGTCACGCTCCACCGAGGGTAAGAACTTCCTTAACAGCATCTCCTTGAACCCTTCCCAAGAGCATCCAGCTACCAAGCTCTCCTTTTCTCTCAGCCACCAACTCTTAGCCAAACCTTTAAGCTGATAGGCGGCTATCATCACCCTCTGGTCATCTGCAATCCCGGAGTACGAGAACATCTCCTCCATGGAGATCAGCAAATCGTATATGACCATAAAGTCTGCCTTCCCATCATAAGTGGGAGGGCTCAGCCTCTGAAACTGCGAGATGAAGGCCATCTCTGCTGGCACCACCACTGGAGATCTTAAGGGTGCAGGAGGAGGAGGGACAGCTAACCCCCCTGTAGGACCTTGCACTCCTTGAGTCTGACATGCCACAACCGCCACCAGGGACTGAATCTGGGCCTGCATTTCTACCATCTGCCTGCTCATGGCATCGCTACTATACTGCAGGCTCTCGATCACCGCATCATTCTGAGCTCCAGATGACTCACCCTCAGACAGGGGAGTAGATCATCGCAGGATGCCTCACCATCCTAAAATCATAACAACACTAGTAAGATCCTAATACAACGGCTAGAACCAACTATAAGGACAGACAATGTTGGTACCCTAGTTTGGATTTGAGTTAAGTCTTTCCTTTTAGTCTCTTGACCCAAGATTTATCTATGGTCAAAGTCCAGTTGTAGAGTATTCTCCTTTCTAGTGAAATTCTGGCTAAGGAATTTCTGGTTCGACTATAGTCGAACGCCGATCGACTATCATCGATCAGCCGATCGATTATCGTCTGTCTCCTGTCAGCTCGACGTTCTAATAGATCGTCGAGCTCTGGTCGACTATCTGTCTAGATAGTTCGACTATCTGTCTAGATAGTTCGACTATCTGCTGTGTGATAGGTCGACTATCTATTGATAGTTTGACTATTAGCTCTAGCTTTGTGCTCCGGTCGACGCTTTAGCTTTGAGCTAAAGCTCGACGTTTTCTGTCAGCTAAGCTCGACGTTTTCTGTCAGCTTCGCTCGACGCTTTCTATCTGAGTCGGTCGACTATCTGACTGATAGGTCGACGATCTCAGTAGGTCGGTCGACTATCTGATTGATAGGACGAAGTTTGCTGTGAGTCGTTTGACGATCTCCGAGTGTCGTTCGACGATCAGCTGTCTGCATATATAATATTATATGCGTTCTTTGCTGTGTTTTATTTCCTATATTTCTAGCATATATTTATTATATAATATCTGATTGATTTACTGCTATTACTTCAAAGCAATCCTTGCTATTATTATGCATAAGTCTTTCCTTTCAGATAAAGTAGTTTGTCTTATTAGTTGACTTATTGATTACTTTATCTGCAGCTGTCCTTTATAGCTGTTGGCTGTAAAGAGTTATCTGATGTGACCTTTTATAGCATTTTTTATCAGATTTAATACTGCAGCTTCTTATGAAGCTTTATTCTTTATATAGAATATATATGTCTGCAAGATATGTTTTGTCTTTATGTTAATTGCAGCCCAGATTCAAGATCTGAGAAGAAGACAAAGCTCAATTCAAATATCAGAGCCGTTGCTGCTGCCATTATATTAAGGAGTTCTTTTGAAGAAAGAACTAAGGCTTGCTAGCAGAAGGAAAAAATACAATACAGCAAAGCCAGCTCTCAGCAATCTTTATCCAACTGAGAAGTTATCTCTTCTGCTCTTCCTCAACCTGAGTGCTCCTGTTCCAGAAAGATACACTCAAAGATATTGAAGAAGAAGAAGAAGAAGGAAGCTGCTGAAGAAGATCTTTTTATTTTATATTTTTATTATCTTCTTCTTAGCTTTATTCCTTCAGAACATCAAGACAATATTCTGTCAGAAGTTCTAAAGAGGCATTGTGCTTCTCTAATCTATTTTAAAATAGAGAAGACAATCTAACCCTCTTCCCCCCTCCTGTAAAGGGTTGTTTACTCCCTTCAAAAGTAAAGCTTGGTTTTTAGACACCTGATCAAAAGTCTAAAGGGTCTCTAGATCTACCTGCAGCAGATCTTGTTGGTGGCAGGGCACCTGATCAAAAACCTATAGTGGATTCCTACCGTGTGGGTAGAAGAGTGGATGTACCCAGTGTTTGGGGAACCACTATAATATCTTGTGTCGTCTGGTTGCTTAATTTATTATTTGCATTGTGGCTGTGATTAGAATTAACTAGGATTGCTAGTTGCTGGATTAGGACCCAAGCTTAACTGTAATTACAGTTAGCTTTATTTTGTGCACAACACTTGTGTTAGGCTTTAGGGTTCTTATTCAATATCTATAATCTTTAATTCCGCAATCGTATCTATCCCTTTTCTTTCAATTGGTATCAGAGGGAGGTTGACTGACTGAATAGGCTAACACCTAAGTCACAAGATCCTGATAGATACCAAAGTTTATAGATATTCACTTTCACTATCATGGCCCAGTACAATGATTATTTTAGCACCAGACCTCCAGCTTGCAACTTAGCTGAGTTTAGCATCTGGAAGGCAAGAGTCAAATTATTTATGAACAATATTGATGAAGAAATATTTTCTTCTATTTTGACAGGTCTTCCAACATCGGCAACAACAACAAAAAGTGTCAGGCTAGCTGATGCCCGAGCAATGAATATCCTAGCTCAGTCATTGTCTGATGACATTTTTCAAGAGATTGTTGAATGCTCAACAGCTAAGGAGATGTGGGATTCCCTTCACCAAATGGCTTCTGAACCCGTGGATAATATATCAGAAGGAAGCCACAACATCTCATCTGAAGAAGGAAAACCAACATCCCTAGATATTATTTGGGATGTCTCAGATGATGACTCATCATTTGAAGATGAAGAGGAGGAAGCAAGGGCCAAAGCATTTTGCATAATGGTCATAAATGCTTCATGCAGCAATTCAGAAGCTGAACAAACAGAGGACAATTCAAAACCTGAAAAGGTTCAGGTAATATCTAATTCTGTTTTCAGTTTAGTTATTTTAGAAATTCAATATTGCTGCCAAGATTTAACAAAACCTGAGAAGGAACCAACACTTCTCAGAGAAATGTTTCTTTATATTTTAATGAGTTCAGATTTGAGAACTCAGTTAGCTATTTTATAAATCTGTTTTATTATTATAAGGATAAAATAGTTAGAATAATTTCAAATTCTTGTATTATTTGGAACAGATTCATTAGGAAACATATTTTCTTAAAACTGATTATATCTGTTTGATATGTTGTTCAAATAATTTATTCAGATTTCTGTATAAAGAAATTCTCTGTCAGATAACTCTATTTCTTATAGATCCTTTTCTAATTTCATTTAGATTGAATCCTTTACTCTAGTTACATTTGTCAACTGAGTTTGAATCTCGTCTAATGAAAAGAAATTCTATAGGAAGGAAGATATCTGATTTTGTTTTTCAGATCCAGAATCTTAATTAAAATTGCTGGACAAATATCATTTTTTTTGCTGCTAACATACCCTTGTTCAAGGAGAGAGCAATCTCTACCATAGCTTTCTGCAGGTACTATTTATAAGAGTTAGCTGGATGATTCAATCAAAATTCAAAGTCATCTCAGCCTCCTCCAATCACATGTACTGCATCAACATAGGGGGAGATTGCAAATGCCAGCAAGCAGCCAACTAAGCAAAGTTTTTCTTTATATATTTTATGCTTTGCAAATTTTATTTTGCTAATAAGATCCTCACCCAAATAGAGGGAGATTGTTGGAACCGATTTGGGTTAGGATCTCTATTAGGTTGTTTAGTTTTTGTTTAGTTTATGTTATTTATTTCCAGTAGTTTTAGTTTTTGAAAGACTTAACCCAAATAGGGGGAGATTGTTGGTACCCTAGTTTGGATTTGAGTTAAGTCTTTCCTTTTAGTCTCTTGACCCAAGATTTATCTATGGTCAAAGTCCAGTTGTAGAGTATTCTCCTTTCCAGTGAAATTCTGGCTAAGGAATTTCTGGTTCGACTATAGTCGAACGCCGATCGACTATCGTCAATCAGTCGATCGACTATCGTCTGTCTCCTGTCAGCTCGACGTTCTGATAGATCGTCGAGCTCTGGTCGACTATCTGTCTAGATAGTTCGACTATATGCTGTGTGATAGGTCGACTATCTATTGATAGTTCGACTATCCGCTCTAGCTTTGTGCTCCGGTCGACGCTTTAGCTTTGAGCTAAAGCTCGACATTTTCTGTCAGCTAAGCTCGACATTTTCTGTCAGCTTCGCTCGACGCTTTCTGTCTGAGTCGGTCGACTATCTGACTGATAGGTCGACGATCTCAGTAGGTCGGTCGACTATCTGATTGATAGGGCGACGTTTGCTGTGAGTCGTTCGACGATCTCCGAGTGTCGTTCGACGATCAGCTATCTGCATATATAATATTATATGCGTTCTTTGCTGTGTTTTATTACCTATATTTCTAGCATATATTTATTATATAATATCTGATTGATTTACTGCTATTACTTCAAAGCAATCCTTGCTATTATTATGCATAAGTCTTTCCTTTCAGATAAAGTAGTTTGTCTTATTAGTTGACTTATTGATTACTTTATCTGCAGCTGTCCTTTATAGCCGTTGGCTGTAAAGAGTTATCTGATGTGACCTTTTATAGCATTTTTTATCAGATTTAATACTGCAGCTTCTTATGAAGCTTTATTCTTTATATAGAATATATATGTCTGCAAGATATGTTTTGTCTTTATGTTAATTGCAGCCCAGATTCAAGATCTGAGAAGAAGACAAAGCTCAATTCAAATATCAGAGCCGTTGCTGCTGCCATTATATTAAGGAGTTCTTTTGAAGAAAGAACTAAGGCTTGCTAACAGAAGGAAGAAATACAATACAGCAAAGCCAGCTCTCAGCAATCTTCATCCAACTGAGAAGTTATCTCTTCTGCTCTTCCTCAACCTGAGTGCTCCTGTTCCAGGAAGATGCCCTCAGAGATATTGAAGAAGAAGAAGAAGAAGAAGGAAGCTGCTGAAGAAGATCCTTTTATTTTATATTTTTATTATCTTCTTCTTAGCTTTATTCCTTCAGAACTTCAAGGCAGTATTCTGTCAGAAGTTCTGAAGAGGCCTTGTGCTTCTCTAATCTATTTTAAAATAGAGAAGACAATCTAACCCTCTTCCCCCCTCCTATAAAGGGTTGTTTACTCCCTTCAAAAGTAAAGCTTTGTTTTTAGACACCTGATCAAAAGTCTAAAGGGTCTCTAGATCTACCTGCAGCAGATCTTGTTGGTGGCAGGGCACCTGATCAAAAACCTGTAGTGAATTCCTACCGTGTGGGTAGAAGAGTGGATGTACCCAGTGTTTGGGGAACCACTATAATATCTTGTGTCATCTGGTTGCTTAATTTATTATTTGCATTGTGGCTGTGATTAGAATTAACTAGGATTGCTAGTTGCTGGATTAAGACCCAAGCTTAACTGTAATTACAGTTAGCTTTATTTTGTGCACAACACTTGTGTTAGGCTTTAGGGTTCTTATTCAATATCTATAATCTTTAATTCCGCAATCGTATCTATCCCTTCTCTTTCAGACGATACATACATAGATATAAACTTAAAGCTGCTAAACTTGCTCTGGGAGTTTTTCTTTTTACAAAAATTGATGTTATGCCCTAACCTAGGATGGTTAACCACTACCATACTAATTCATGTGCCTAGATCGGGAATGCATGACATTATATTACTTTTGACTTGAAAGCTTATGTGTGTACATATGTCATCCTGCTAGTCTTTAGCTTGGCACGTTATGCTTATGCAATGTTATGTTATGCATGTTTGTGCTATGCATTCTAAAAAAAAGGCCCTAATGCATGTTATGAGCGGCATACACATGAAAATGTTATGCATCTCATACTACATAACATTCTCATGCAACGAAAAAAGAAAACGAGATAGTCGCAGCTATGTGGTGAGGTTATGCATCCCATACTACATAACCCTCACATATTGCCCCTATGGTGGATCTATATACGAACACATATTATGCATCTCATACTACATAATATGCCTCATATACTTCATGTTATGCTATGAGTGTAGTGTACGTGCTTTTGCCAAGACGTGCTGATGACATATCGGTGTGTGATTGACATGATGCTGAACTACTAATGCAATCAAAGGAAGGTTGCCCGACTAACTTGTCAAGCAACCTCCCTCTGATACCAACTGTCACAACCCGCATTTTCTCCAAATTTAGGAATTATCAGAGTATGAGAAAACACGCGTCATGATGCCACGTCGAGCAGGGGATAACTGTTGACGCTCAGGCAAAACCATCTACTTTACTTTATGAAAGGAATTCATGAGTTTAATGATTAGAAAATCAGTTATATTTTAGAGGTCGTATCCCTCGGCTCGGTGGATCACCTAGTCCACAGTTAAAAACTATACTTATACGCTGCGGAAAAATACTTTATTCAGGATTGACATCCTAAGGAGTGCATAAGTGTCCCAAGAGGACCACTTATGCTATGCAAGACTCTACATTTAATTTATATTATATATAAGAAAACGATCTTTATACGTGGTTTGGAAAATAGTGATTGAGTTTTATAAAACATGATGATCATGAGCTATACTTATAATAATAATTGTAGTTTTAAAAATAACTAGCAACCTAGCATAAATCCTCCTCAAAGCAAGTAGACTATCTCCAGAAAATGGTAGCAGCAAAAGTAATATATCTAGTATAAAGGTAAAAACTACCAGTGGGCGCCAACAACCTGACACAAACCCACTGACAAATATGTATGTCTATAAGAAAAGTGCAGAAAACTACCTCACTAAACAAATCCAGAAGGATCTCCAACGTCCAAGAGACCACCAGCAACACCACAGCAACCTAGCCACCAAACTGGCTACTGCTCAGAACCTGAGGCATTCAAAGAAAGAAAAGGAATACCTCAGTAAGCAAAACAAGGAAAAACTGCACGAAAGTGTCTACCAGATGATAAATGAAAGAGGAAAAACACAGCAGTAAAGTCACTACTGCCCCAAGGCAAGACAAAAAGAAATGCACTAGGTGCGAGGAAACAGCATCAACCCTGCCCAGAAACTACCTCCTGCAGAGTCTACTAAGCTACCAAGAGCCCAAAATGCTGCAATCTACCAAAGAAGAAACGTCTACACCCTAAGCTGTGGGAGATGGTGGTAGCAAAATAAATAATATGGAATCGGGTTGAAGGCAAACTCAGTCCCCCAACCACCATTTCCAAGCCAACAAGCTCAAGGGTCTACATGTGAAAGCACTAGGGACCTTCCACCCCCTTGCCCAGTCCGTACCTGGAGCAAGATAGAAGAAAAAGGGTGGCCACGGCTAAATTACACAACACCTCCCCCATGAAGAGCTTCAAACCACCACTACTAACCACGACCCACGATTCGGCCTTTAGGAAAGAAAAAAAAACATGGCCGATAAGGAAACTCAAAACATAAACAAGGAATTCACTCGGGAATGAAAATCGAGGTAGGGAAAAATTGTTGAAATGACTCAACACAGCTTGGCGTTGAGTGGGACCCACTCCGCGCCTAACCAGAACTTGGCGTTGAGTCAGTTAGCCTCACTCAGCGCCAGAACATCCATGGCGTTGAGTGAGGTTCACTCACTCAACGCCCTCCAGAAGAACAACTCTGGCGTTGAGTGAGCTAGCCTCACTCAACGCCAAAACAGGCATGGCGTTGAGTGAGGTTCACTAACTCAACGCCTCTCCAAAGAATACTCGGGCGTTGAGTGAGCTAACCTCACTCAACGCCAAAACAGCGATGGCGGTACTTAACCATAAATAGAGAAAGTGGCGTTGAGTGAGCTGGCCTCACTCAATGCCAAAACAGCAATGACGTTGAGTGAAGCTCACTCACTCAACGCCCTGCCACTTAGCCGCAAAAGAAGACTGCGGCGTTGAGTGAGTCCACCTCACTCAATGCCAAAACAGCAATGGCGTTGAGTGAGGTTCACTCACTCAACGCCCTGGCACTTAGCCGCAACAAGGCAAATCTGCGGCGTTGAGTGAGCTGACCTCACTCAATGCCAAAATGGCAATGGCGTTGAGTGAGGTCGTCTCACTCAACGCCAAAAGTTCTGGCCACGAAGAAGGGTTGTGGCGTTGAGTGAGTCTACCTCACTCAATGCCAAAGCAGTAATTGTGTGTAGTGAGGTTCACTCACTCAACGCCACGGGACTTGGCCACAAATTTGCTTACGGCGTTGAGTGAAGTTGCCTCACTCAACGCCAAACTGGAAATGGCGTTGAGTGAGGTCGACTCACTCAACGCCAAAGTACTTAGCCTCAGAAAAGGCTGTGGCATTGAGTGAGCACACCTAACTCAACGCCAAAGTGCTTAGCTTCTCAAGAAAACCGCGGCATTGAGTGAGCTGGCCTCACTCAACGCCAAAACGGAAATGGCGTTGAGTGAGGTCGACTCACTCAACGCCAAAGTACTTAGCCGCTAGCAGGGGCAACGGCGTTGAGTGAGTCCACCTCACTCAACGCCCAAGTACTTAGCAAAAGTTCTCAAACTGACTACAGTTGTGGCGTTGAGTGTGTGCACCACACTCAACGCCAAACCCGCAAGGCTTTGAGTGTGTGCACAATACTAAATGTCGGCAACCCGAGAGCCCAAACTTGGCTCTTTCCAAGATACACAGCAGGCACCCCCCCCCCCCCCTCCTACTCTCTCTCTCTCTCTCGGCTTCACCCGCAAAGCAACAATCAGACAGAAATCTGGAGTCTAAATAGGCGGTATTACGCCGGCGGGTTGAGCACCAGCAGCACAAAGAGGGGGGCTCATTAGGAGAAACTAAACCCTAAAATTCAGCAAGATAAAAGAATAGCTTGGCCTCTACCCTAGGGCTAACCGGGATTTTTTCAATTCTGTAAGAGCATAAAAATGGCAAGGGCAAGAATACCACTTGCCTCGATTTCCGGCGAAGATTGGTCGGCTTTCCCTCCTCTTCACTCGACACTAGCAGCAGCAGCACCTAAAAGCACATTCCCGCGCTTTAATGGCGGAATCCACAAGAAACCGAAAATCCAAGTCTCCTAAAACTCCACGATAATCAAATCTCTTACCGTTGAAACGTAGATCTGAGCGAGAGCAAGCCAACGCCACTTTCGGAAACGAATTCCGTCCACGAAAGCTCCCGAAATCGCCGGCCGAAGGCTAGGGCAGTCCGTCGTCTCCGCCTCTGCTTTCCGCGAACTAGAGCAGCGGTTATAGGTCTCGGGAAGAAGGAGGAAAGAGTGGTCCCGCCACTCTAAGTAAAGCTTTTATATAAGCTTTAAACACGTTGGTTCAGCATAACTAAAGCCTAGCCGTCGGTTCTCTTAATCAAATAAGAGAATTTTTTAATAGTCTTTACTAATGGCACACCCAAAACGACACGAAGACCGAATTACCTCAGAATTCGATGAAATTCGCACCGTAGCTAAATACCCACGCTACGAACACAACGGCGAACTAGAAATTAACTTTCGACGAACAGAACTCGAGTTATACCCTCCTAAAGCCAAAACACAAGCATCCCCCAAGAGGCCACACCGGGTCACCCAAAATGACTCGGCTTGCTATGGAGACCTTGCCCATAGGCTACAAAATAGGTCACTCAGTTCTAAGGAGCTAAACCACACTCCACAAATGGCACAAACCACGAAAACGCGTCACCATAACGCCAAACGAGAATAAAATAGTCGCAGAAAAATCGGGGGCGTTACAGCAGCCACGGTGGATGGGAAAGAAATTCACGTTTGTTATTCCGAAAACAAGAGAGGCACTGCCCTATTCCCGATTACTATCAAGGGCGACCAGACCTGCTTCTCCACCGGCACCGGATCGCCGGAAAAAAGGGTGAAGGGGACGGGAGATTAATTGTGATAGGGAGAGAGTCGCCTTGCCGATTACCTGCTTCACCTTCCCGATCGAGGAATGGGAGCAGTTCAGCGGTAGATCCATGTTCTTTCCTCCCGATTACAGAGGCTATTGCGGCGGCGGCGGAACGATCCTGTTTCCCGATCGAGCGGTTACGGCAGAGAGGAAAATGTGAGCGACGGGAAAAATTCCTCCAGGCGCCGATGTCACTACTACGGGATGCAACCCACGATAGTTTTTGGTCTACGAGCAACCGGGGTGGTTACGAGCAACCGGGGCATAACTTCGAGAATGTGAGTGTTGCTCGAAGCATCCGGATGGGGATCAAAGTGGAATCCCCTACCCGTTGCCCCTAGGTGGGTATAAATAGGCAAAATCCTTTGGAGTTACTACGGGTATGGGTTAACCGTGCACCCGACATGACCCGTTAAGCCTCCGAACACGTTATTCATCCAAATATACACTAACATGATTATACTGTGTGGTTGCATGAAAACTTTCTCTTGCTTCCATTTCACTCTATTCTATACACGAGCTAATTGGGACGAGATGATTGTTTGATTAACGCAACCGTTGATTCGTAGCGTTGAGAGCGGAGGACGGGAAAGGTGAGATATTTATACCTCTGCTATTCCTTGTTGGCGGAAGTATTTGGTTTGACCGAAATCAAAAAGGCAGATATATATATATATAGGGTCGCGTTCATATGAGAAGACATCTTCCGTGCGAACTGTGCGAACTCCCTTATTTGGGCACCAAAATGGATATGAAATGTATGCATTTTGACTGACTCGACGATACCTACAACTTTCATGTTGAACATTTTCCCTAATTTTGCATGGATAAGCCTGATTTTGGACCCGAACATATTTTAAAAAACGTGACTAATTCGGCCCAGATATATTCAGGTCAAAAATCCGGCTTATGCATGCAAAATTAAGAAAAGTGTTCAACATGAAAGTTGTAGGTCTCGTCAAGGCAGTCAAAATGCATATATTACTTATCCATTTTAGTGCCCAAATGAGGGAGTTTGCACAATTCACACGGAAGATGTTTTCTCATATGAACGCGGTCACATATATATATATATATATATATATATATATATATATATATATATATATATATATATATATATATATATATATATATATATATATATATATATATATATATATATATAGGGGCACTGAATTTCCGCGCAGCGCTTTTTGGACAAAAAAACACGCTCCTCGTAAAAATGAAAAAAACACCCCCTTAACAGCATTTTTAGAAAAAGTGGTCAACTTGAAAGTTGTAGATCTCGACGAGATCTACAACTTTCATGTTGACCACTTTTTCTAAAAATGCTGTTTAGGGGGTTTATTTTCAAAAGGCGCGAAGGGGGTCCGCGCAAAAAAAAATTTCGTAATATTTACCGGGCGGAACCCCCTTCGCGCCTTTTGAAAATAGACCCTCTAAACAGCATTTTTAGAAAAAGTGGTCAACATGAAAGTTGTAGATCTCGTCGAGATCTACAACTTTCATGTTGACCACTCTTTCTAAAAAAGCTGTTTAGGGGGTGTTTTTTTCATTTTTCCGAGGAGCGCGTTTTTTTATCCAAAAAACGCTGCGCGGAAATTCATTAATCTGTATATATATATATATATATATATATATACACGAGTGACAGGCACGGGCCTCCGACCCGATGGCCACGCGCCACAGTACTCGGTCGGCAATGGCGGGCTTCGCCCGCACCCGGGCTATTTTTTTTATATATATTATTATATTACCTGATTTCCGTGCCTTTACTGTAGCAATCTCGCGCGCAGACTTTTTGGGTCCCAAATCAAAGGTCAAGGATGCTCCAAATCAAAAAGTGATCAACATGAAAGTTGTTCGGATCGCCGAGATCTACAACTTTTATGTTGACCACTTTTCGTTTTGGAGCCATCTTGGCTCTCATATTGGGCCCCGAAAAACCTGATTTTTGTGTCTTTACTGTAGCAGTCTCGCCGCCCAGACTTTTCGGGTCCAAAATCGAAGGTTAAGGAGGCTCCAAATCACAAATTGATCAACATGAAAGTTGTTCGGATCGCCGAGATCTACAACTTTCATGTAGACCACTTTTCGTTTTGGATCCATCTTGACACTCATATTGGACCCCGAAAAATTTGATTTCCGTGTCTAAACAGGCGGGTGAACAGTTCACCCGCCTGTTTTAGTCTCACACAGTCCATTCTTAGGATTTTTGCGAGTATATATTCAATATTCCGCATTCAGTATTTGAAGTAATATTGGTTGGCTGACTTGCGGGCGGGCTTGTTTGCAGGTTTTTGCGGGATGGGCTTGCGGGTTGTTTGCGGGCTCGCCGGTTGCGGGTCCGCTAGTTTTTTGGCTGTCCTATAGTAGGTTTAGGACTGTCCGAGAGTAGGTTTAAGAGGCCTATAAAAAAGTCTTGATTGATTGTTGGTTTGATCCAACGGTTCATGATTAAAAATCTGAAATCCGACGTCCACCTAATTACCCTCTAATTTCAAACTCATGCTATATGCAGGCCACCATATTTCTTTATAATATGATATATATATATATATATATATATATATATATATATATATATATATATATATATATATATATATTGCTGTATATACGCGCAGCTTGTTTTTCGATCATATACGCGCAAATGAAAAAAACATCTATATGATTGCATTTTTTGGAAAAGTGTTCAACATGAAAGTTGTAGATCTCGTCGAGATCTACAACTTTCATGTTGAACACTTTACGAAAAAATACACGGATATAACTGTTTTTTCATTTCCACGTATTTGATCAAAAAACGTGCAGCGTCTACAGGGCCATCTAACCCAGGATCCATAGCTGGCCCCAGCCGGTCATATCAGGGCCGCGGCCCACACACCCCAACCCTTCTCCCCAGGGACACAGGCTGCTCACAAGGCCCAGGGCCCAGGATCCATAGCTGCTCCCGTAAGGCGGGTTGTTGAGAGGAGGGGGAGCAAGCTCGAACCCTCCACCTCCTAGATATGATAACCTTTTCGGTGAACTCTCATCACCAACTGAGCCTATATATATATATATATATATATATATATATATATATATATATATATATATATATGGGGGCACTGAATTTCCGCGTAGCGTTTTTTGGACAAAAAAACGCGCTTCCCGGAAAAATGAAAAAAACACCCCCTTAACAGCATTTTTAGAAAAAGTGGTCAACATAAAGGTTGTAGATCTCGACGAGATCTACAACTTTCATGTTGACCACTCTTTCTAAAAATGCTGTTTAGGGGGTCTATTTTTAAAAGGCGCGAAGCGGGTACGCGCAAAAAAAAAAATTCGTAATATTTACCGGGCGAAACCCCCTTCGCGCCTTTTGAAAATAGACCCCCTAAACAGCATTATTAGAAAAAGTGGTCAACATGAAAGTTGTAGATCTCGACGAGATCTACAACTTTCATGTTGACCACCTTTTCTAAAAATGCTGTTTAGAGGGTGTATTTTTCGTTTTTCCGGAGAGCGCGTTTTTTAGAGCAAAACGCGTTGCGCAGAAATTCATTAATCTGTATATATATATATATAGGGCTTTGATCATGTGCGTGTGTACGGGCGCACGGGTAAGGGTCAAGATGACTTCAAATCAAAAAGTGATGAACATAAAAGTTGTAGATCTCGGTGATTCGAACAACTTTTATGTTGATCATTTTTTGATTTGAAGCCTCCGTGACCTTTGATTTGGGACCCGATAAGTCTGGGCGGCGAGACTGCTACAGTAAGGCTACGATTTTCCAATTTTCGGGACCCAAATCGAAGATCAGGAGGCTCCAAATGAAAAAGTGATCAACATGAAAGTTGTTCTGATCGCCGAGATCTACAACTTTCATGTTGATCACTTTTTGATTTGGGGCCTCCTTGACCCCTAAAACTCCATGCCCGTACGCTCGCACCTTAAAAAGCCCGCATTTGAGATATCCCCATATATATATATTTGGAGCCATTGGAGCCTCTTTAATCTTCGATTTGGGACCCAAAAAGTCTGGGCTAGCTAAGGTGCGGGCGTACGGGCATGGAGTTTTTAGGGTCAAGGAGGCTCCAAATCAAAAGGTGATTAACATGAAAGTTGTAAATCTCGGTGATCCGAACAACTTTCATGTTGATCACTTTTTGATTTGGAGCCTTCATGACCCTTGATTTGGGACCGAAAATTGAAAAACCGTGTGCCTTACTGTAGCAGTCTAGCCGCCCAGATTTTTCGGGCCCCAAATAAAAGGTCACGGAGGCTCCAAATCAAAAAGTGTTCAACATGAAAGTTGTTCGGATCGTCGAGATCTACAACTTTCATGTTTATCACTTTTCGATTTGAAGCCGTTTCTACCCTTGCCCGTACGCCGGTTTGCCAGCACATGATATCTCCCCATATATATATATATATATATATATATATATATATATATATATATATATATATATATATATATATATATAGGGATTTAATCTTATGCGTACTGTTTTATATAAACACATTACGCACTAAATCGGGGCCGTCTATAATCATTCGCGATTTCCGCGATTTCCATCTATTTCCGCATTTCCCGCTGCTTCTTTGCGATTTCTGGCGACTTTCGCCCAAAATTTGGCTGGCGGTGATATGTGTGGGAGATTTTCCAGCACTCCTGGGGTAAGGGCGCGAGCGAACCAAGCTTCATTTGGCAACTTCATCTCCTCCACTGCGCATCCAAGGCGGAACTGCAGATCGCCATTTCCGGCGACTAGATCACCTCCAACTTCTCATCTACCAGGTTTTCCAGCACTCCAGGGGTAGGCCGCAAGCAAACCAAGCTTCCTCCAGCGACTTCATCTCCTCCACTGCGCATCCAGGGCGGAACTGCAGATCGCCATTTCCGGCGACTGAATCACCTCCAAATTCTCATCTACCAGGTTTTCTAGCACTCCAGAGGTAGGGCGAGAGCAAACCAAGCTTCCTCTAGTGACTTCATCTCCTCTATTGCGCATCAAGGGAGGAACTGCAGATCGCCATTTCCGGCGACTGGATCACCTCCAACTTCTCATCTATCGTTCTTGCAATTCAGAAATGAGGCCAAATAGATGATTGTTGCGCTAGTTCGACCGCTGCTTCTCTGCAAGCCCATAGGCTCTAATGACCATCCAATATCAGAAACATAACATTAACAGAAAATTACATTACATGGCTGGTCCAAAAAAAAATATATTACATGGCTGGGATTAATAGGCTTCTCTGCTGCTCTAGCAATGCTGTCTAAAATCATAAACATTAACAAAACACAGAATAACACTGTCTAAAATAAAAAATAGTAACAAAACACAGAATAACAAAAAACAACAATACATGGCTGGTCTAGCAATGCTGTCTAACATCAGTTTGACACACATTACATTCAGAAATATAACTATGCAAGGTAAATTAGACTTGGCTGGCCACAAATTGAATAGCATCAACAATCCCAGTTGCTGGTCCCAGTTTCATACAAAGCAACTATGCAAGTTTATCTTCATGTAGGCTTGCCTGGTCAAGAAAATTACCCCAAAGAGTAAAATTAACATTACAGAAATTTATAGTTTAAACTTACAATGTCGAAATTGTCCCAAAAACTGCATAGCACCTTGAACTTTAAATAATAACAAACACAAAAACAACATTACCTCTATTTCCATCCCTTTAGCAAAAGCCCCGAGCTGAGTTACTTCTTGAATTTACAAGGAACTGCGAAAAAAACAATTAGCAAAAGCCCCGAGTTGGGTTATTTCTAGATTTTGATTAACTAAAGAAAAATCAAACCTTTTTTTTGGACAATTGCGACTGTCATGAGTTGTTTGTTCTCCGCATGTTTTGCAATGTCTTGCGATTTTAGTTCTTTTCTCAATTGCTATTTCCTTTCCTCCCTTAATTCTCTTGCTGCTACCTTTTGTTTTTGAATAATTAGGTAGCAAAATATCAATGCTAGTGGGAATACTTGATTCGCAATATGAAGGACATCCACTGTTATTCGCTGACTCAAGCCTTTTTTTTTCCCAACTTGTTCCAATATTTAACAAATCATTTAAAGCTTCATCATCTTCTTTTGCAATTTCCATGCATCGGAATAGTTGTGACCATACATTGGAAATTAAAAGTCTCCTTCACTCTTCCTCGGAAATTTCTGTGACCCCTCCAATTTTTGCTTCATGTCTAGGTGTTCTGGTCCACCTCTTACAAATACAATATGATGGCAGCTCATTGACCCCCTGACATTTCCAAATAGTAATAATATGGCGACAAGGAATGCCTTGAGTTTCGTACATTTTGCAATCACAAAATGTATTACTTAAACTGAATAGAACATTTCTATCTTTGTAATTGGGATTGCAAGAGTCAATTATGGTGAAAACTGTCGGGTCTTCATCAATTTTCTTTGAATTTTTGATCATACAACCAACACAAGCACTCCATAATTCATCTTGGAATTGATAAAAAGTAGAATGTGTATATATTTCACTAGCACTCCTTTCTAACCATAGGCCGGTTTTCAACTTTGGTTTTCCATATAATGTGTCATGATTTACTTTAAGATCTTTCTGTCGTTGTGCGTCCATAGCACTATCAAATCTAGAAATAAATTCAACCAAACTCAATTTGTTGTTTACGAAATGATTGAAAAATGAATTTTCACTTTCAGATCTGGATGTGGTTCGTAATAAGCCAGATAGTAACGTTTCTTTCAAATAAGCTGGAATCCACATTGAACGGAGATCAAACATGTGCGCTAACCAATCATTTTTGGTTAAACCATAATCGTCTATAATAGATATCCATGTTGTCTCAAACTCTTCAATAGTTTCTGAATGTCAAACACAAGATTTAAAACGGCTTTGAAATGAGATGTCTGAGTTTAGATTCCCACCCACTTTTTCAGATAGTTTTTTCATTATATGCCACATACAAAATCGATGTGTAGTAGTTGGAAAACACTTGACTATAGCACTTCTAATTGCAGGGTCTTGATCAGTCATAATTAGTGAAGGTTTGTTACCACTCATACAATCATTGAATTTGTCAAACAACCACTCAAATGATTCAGATTTTTCATCAGCTAAGAAGCCCGCAGCGAAAGTAATAGATAATCTATGATTATTAATTCCAGTAAATGGTGCAAAAATCATAGAATATTTATTTGTACTGTAGGTTGTGTCAAATGATAATAAGTCGTCAAATAAAGAATAATTATATCTAGCAGTGCTATCTGACTAAAAAACATGTTTCAAATGTGCATCATTATCTAGCTGAAAAGCATAATAAAATGAAGGATCTCTTTGTTTTTGAATTTCAAAATTATGAATAAACATATGCGCGCCTGAGTCTCCGATAAGGGCCTTCAAATCTCTGGCATAATTTCTAGCATCTTGAATGGTAAATCCAACATTAGCATATCCTCCAACCTGCTCTTTTATTATATGAAATGCTTGCGATGGTCCAATGTTCACTCGATCTAAAGTGGAAAGCAAATTCTTTTGAACATTGCCCACCTTTCTATTTGATCGTAAAAAATGCTTTTTACTGGGTGTGCAAAGTTCATGAGTATGACTTTCTTGAAAAGTAAACACTTTATATTTATTTTCTCCAATCCTCTTAACACCAACAATAGCTTTACAACCCTCGCTGGTAATTGTTCTTTTTCTGCTTAACTCTTTTCCAGTCTTAGTGCTTTCTAACAACTATTTCTTAGACTTACCACCTTCCTTTGAACAGATAAAATATTTATAACTTAATTCACCTTGTGTGTCCTTTTTGCAACTCCAACTACGAACACTAAAACCAACAGTATGTGCATATGTTTTATAGCAATCAACAAATTCTTGAATTGAAGTAAATATACGACCTACGAAGGGCTTAAGCTCATTATCACATGTTGGTACTATGTCTAAGTACTTATAAGTTAAACCTGTTTGATCTTCCATTTCGTTCCTGCACCATAAAAAATAGAAATTGGATGATACATTTTAATTTATTTCATTACTGCAAGACATTTGGACATCCATAGCACTATCATCTGACAAATATGTGTAAATAAATAGAAATCTAAACTTAAGTAAATATATCAGTTTTAGTTAAAAATAAGAGCAGTAGTGATTTGCGAATATCACTGCAACCTTTTTCTCTTATACAGTTATACCATAAAAAAATATATCTTGGAACAACAGCAATATGACAACAGATTTCCAAAAATCAAAATTTCACATTGCACAGAATAGACGAGAGAACCGGTAGATTTTGATTTGTGAGAGTTATACCTTTGATTTTGACAACATGCCTCATTTCTCTTATGTTCTCACAAGATAGGTTATACTCTCATGTTCGGAAAGGATCTCGTCTATCTCTCATGTTCTCACAATATCAAAATCTCATTACACAGAATACAGTTATTCCAGTAAATGGTGCGAAGAATGTAAAATTTGTTGCTTACTTCCGCCCTACCGCTGCTTCCGCCCTACCGGTGCTTCTGCCCTACAGCCGCGTTCGACAGGGAAGGAAACAACAAATCGTGGGTTCCTTCGGCCCTACCGGTGCGTAGAGGAGATTAAATCGGGAGTAATCGCTTGTTGCTTCAGCCCTACAGCCCCATTCGACAGGGAAGGAAACGGCGAATCAGGGGCTGCTTCCGCCTTACCGGTGCGTGGAGGAGATGAAATCGGGCGTAATCGGGGGATTGCGATTAAAGTTTCAATGGTCTGGATTTTGTGCGTAATGAGCGTATATAATTTGTCCGTATAAGACAAATTCCCTATATATATATATATATATATATATATGGGGCGCTGGAAATACGCGCCGCGCGTATATGAGCTATAAACGCGCTCACCGAAAAAACGGAAAATACACTCCTAAAAATGCATTTTTTGAAAAAATGGTCAACATGAAAGTTGTAGATCTCGACGATATCTACAACTTTCATGTTGATCATTTTTCCAAAAAATGCGTTTTTGGGGGTGTACTTTCAAAAATTGCGGAACCGGGCGGAACTATTGCGATTCGCCCGGTTCCGCTATTTTTGAAAATAAACCCCCAAAATCGCATTTTTAGAAAAAATGATTAACATGAAAGTTGTAGATATCGTCGAGATCTACAACTTTCATGTTGACCATTTTTTCGAGAAATGCAAATCCGTACGCCAAGAATTTCCGGTGAGCACGTTTTTACATATATGTGATATATATATATGCTTTGATCGTGTGCGGGCGTACGGGCAAGGGTCAAGACGACTTTAAATCAAAAAGTGATCAACATGAAAGTTGTAGATCTCGGCGATCCAAACAACTTTCATGTTGATCACTTTTTTATTTGAAGCCTCCTTCATCTTCGATTTGGGGCCCGAAAAATATGGGCGGCGAGACTGCTACAGTTAGCCGAAAATTTTCCAATTTTCGGGTCCCAAATCAGAGGTCAAGGAGGCTCCAAATTAAAAAGTGATCAACATAGAAGTTGTAGATCTCGGCGATCCGAACAACTTTTATGTTGATCACATTTAGATTTGTAGCCTCCGTGATCTTCGATTTGGGACCCGAAAAGTCTGGGCGGCGAGACTGTTACAGTAAACCGAAAATTTTCCAATTTTCGGGTCTCAAATCGGAGGTCAAGGAGGCTCCAAATCAAAAAGTGATCAACATATATGTTGTAGATCTCGGCAATCCGAAACACTTTCATGTTGATCACTTTTTGATTTGAAGCTTCCTTAACCCCCAAATCCCCATACCCGTACACCCGCACCTATGCTAGCCCGCATATGATATGTATTCATATATATATAATTAATGAATTTCCGCGCAGCGTTTTTTGGACAAAAAAACGCGCTCTTCGGAAAAATGAAAAAAACATCCCCTTAACAGCATTTTTAGAAAAAGTGGTCAACATGAAAGTTGTAGATCTCGACGAGATCTACAACTTTCATGTTGACCACGTTTTCTAAAAATGCTGTTTAGGGGGTCTATTTTCAAAAGGCGCGAAGGGGGTTCCCCCGGTAAATATTACGATTTTTTTTTTGCGCGGACCCCCTTCGCGCCTTTTGAAAATAGACCCCCTAAACAGCATTTTTAGAAAACGTGGTCAACATGAAAGTTGTAGATCTCGTCGAGATCTACAACTTTCATGTTGACCACTGTTTCTAAAAATGCTGTTAAGGGAGTGTTTTTTTCATTTTTCCGAGGAGCGCGTTTTTTTGTCCAAAAAACGCTGCGCGGAAATTCAGTGCCCCCAATATATACGGGCAACTTAAAGTGTGGGTGTACGGACAACGAAAAAATGGGAGTGAAGATGGCTTCAAATCGAAAAGTGATCAACATGAAAGTTGTAGATCTCGTCGGTAAGAACAACTTTCATGTTGATGACCTTTTGATTTAGAGCTGTTTTGAGCTTCGATTTGGGGATCGAAATCTGGGGCGGCGAGAGTGCTACAGTAGCATTCTCGCCGCTCTAGATTTCGATCCCCAAATCAAAGGTCAAAACAGCTCCAAATCAAAAGGTGATCAACATGAAAGTTGTTCGTATCAACGAGATCTACAACTTTCATGTTGATCATTTTTCGATTTGAAGCCATCTTAACCCTTGCCCGTACGCCCGCACACGATCAAACCCCGACGATTCGGGTGAAGAGACCTCTTGCTTGCCGTAGCCCCCAAGTAGGATTCTAACAAAGGATAGCCCCGGGACAGACCTCCTTGACTGACAACTAATCTTTGGCACTTATCCAACGACCTATGCTCCAAACACCAAGCGAATACTGAGATTGATCTCCCTTCTCACACCTTCAAAAATCATCATGAACGTTAGAGTTCATATCACTTTCTTTGTTCTGGCGGGTGGAGAAAGCTTGAACCCTTTCTCTTTCACAGACCAAATCTCTCTGAGAATGATCAAAGAGAAGATCGTATAAAGAGGGCGGTCTTTGGTGAATCCCCAATGTCAATTGGTTTTGAATCTGCTCCTCACTAATGATCTTTCAGGTGTGAGAGACCCGTCATCATGAGTGCTTTTTGAATGGACTTCCTGCCCCCACTTACTGAACACATCTTGTTTCTCGACTAAATTGACTTACTCGATCTGCGTCAGAGCTAGGATTGAATTGAGTGAAAGGGGGCCTCTTCTTTCTCGAGAAATTGTTTACTATACCACCTTGAATATTCAGAAAATCTTGAGTCTTGCTCTCGCAGTCTATTTAGAAGCTTGAAAGTGTAAAATTTGTGATCCGCGGAAAACGGAAAATCAGATGCAGGAACATTCAATCTAATTGAGCCCAAATAAATCAGATGCAATCAGAATAACAAGTAAATCTTGTACTATAAAAATCTTTACAAAACGAGACATGATTCGACGATGTATCCGATGGAAACAGAAAAAATACAAGGTAAGATACTAGCTGTGCGAACTCAAAGAGTAACCGTCGGCTCTGCTGCTAACCGTTACGTACGGAGTGCGCTGAAGCCGCTCAATTGCCAGACCGCAACCTAGCCACGCGGACTGCCCGTTATTTCAAAGCTGAAGAACTTTGTCCGCTGATCTGCAAGCTACCTAACCGCGAGGTCGCCTAGCCGCCAGATCGCTGCGAACACTGCTACCAACGAACTGAACAAGCCGCTAGAGGCGGAGAGCTTTATTGAACTGGGAAAGTTGTAGAAGAGAAGACCACCTGGTCGCAAGCCGTGACCTCCTGCTTAACCGCTGGTTGCTAACCGCAGAATCCGCACTGACCCTGACCGAAGTCAGAACCAAGTCTCTGACTCCTCAGCGCTATCCGCACAACCTGCACAACACAAACCGGTCAAATACTTCAAACCGCACAGATAGAAAACCTTGTCTACAGAAACTACCCAAGCTAACCTACTATTCACTCAGTGTATTGAAGATATGACAGGGGGTCCTATTTAAAGGCACGGAGAGGAGTGTGATCACCGCCCTTGCTGATAGAATCAGCACCCTATCTCGCGACGAGCACTGAGAGTATCCGCACAACCTGTGTACATAAAACGAGACCGCTGCGACTAGCTGCGCAGCCAGTCCGCCAGACACACAACCAAGACTGGATAGAACCTTATTCGCCTGGTTGCCACAGCCAATCCAGGACTTGAATGCCACCAGCAGACTTTGCGGATACACCAACAGTCCGCAAACTTGTGAACACCACTCCAATCCGCACGCCACTGCAAATACTGCTCCAATCTGCACACCCCGAGCCCGCAACCACGACACACAAGACTGATAGCTGACGGACTCGGCGGACAAAGACGGGTAGTTCGTGAAAACCACGCGACCTCCCGTACTGAGCACTCCTGGACTAGGTTTCGATCCAAACCAAGTCCACACCACCAGGACATCCCTGGTGCGAACAAGCACCAGCTGAAACAAAGATCAGTTTGCTTCAAACAGGCTGACTCCGCACCAGTTCACCCAACTCGGCGAACTCCACTAGTCCGCATTCCGGGCAACGAATTGCACAACACCCGCGGATATAAAACCTATCCGCCAGGTTATTACTAGGGAACAAGCTGCAGAACCACTGGTCGACCTGGCTAGTCGCTAGTCCTATACGCACAGACCGTACGGTCTGATACCGAGACCGCCAATACTATCCGTCCTGTAACACCTCTGTCCGTCACATTAAATATATTAGAGGATCCGGCCGGGGCCCCACACTATATTCCACAAACAGGCAGCGGGATTACATGTTACTATCAAAAGACTATACGCATCCTAACTCAGAGACTTCTAGCGGAAGCTTCAGGGTAACAAATTTTGAACTCAAAAATCACTGATATGTCCACTGTATTACAACTGGATTGTTAAGCACAAAATACACAAAAGCCACTATCGCCCAGTGATAGTCACTGTCACCCATCGACAGTCAACAGTGACCCAGGAACTGTTCTAGCCTTAAGTCCTTACATTTATTCTTTATAAGTGTGGTTTATAGACATCGGCACGCAGGCCGACCACACATGAAAGCAATAAACTTCTCTTGGCCTTCGAGGACCGACATAGAAATTTGGGGCTTCAGCCCGCTATTTCCCTCTCAGCTCTCCAACACCTGAATAGGGAAAATCCACCAGCCGGTGGCAAATAAGGCAATGGATAGTTTTTGCTGACCAATTTATAATGACCCTACCCCTTACTCGGGGTGGCGATTCTCCTTCCCTGCAACAACAGTATATATAGATATATCTCAAGAAAGTGCACTCACGCACAATTCAGTATATCACAAACGAATGCCTCTGTAGCCAAACGTTTCATGCACTCAGGGCACATTCTCGGTGTCCTGACAATGCCTAGTCAAACCACCGTTTAGAGGTCCCGGACTTGAAGGTCAATTTATGAGCACTTTTAGTCTTTCCGGCACATAGAATAGACTTCCTCTGTCTTGCCACCAGTAACTCTGATGTACTTTAAGTCTGTTTAACCGATTGACATAGAGAGGGTACAGCTCAGCCCTTTCTCGTTGCTCATATCGCCATGCCACCACTGAAAGCAGAGCCTTAATGGCACTATACATGACGCGGGTTGACCTCCCCTTACCCATATTTCACAAAACATGACCACTATTATGTCCTATGGCACTCATGGCCACCAAAGCTGGGCACCTAGACACACAACTCACCTGCCCTGGACTTCCCTGCGAGAGCCTGCAAAAGCACATTTATTGCTGGAAGCTATCGCCAACGATACTCTCTGTCGCCTAGCATTAGTGACAGAATTTGTCTCTAGACTCAATCATAACTGGAATATCTATCCAAGAAACTCTGCATCAGCCTGCAGTGCCAGACACACTGGTCTTCTACTACGTACAACACAAATAGCTCATCAACTGCTATCGCCATCGGCGATACTAACTATCGCCCGGCGATATCCAACAATTCTCAAAACTGTGGAACATTCTGGGTATTTTCCTGGAGCGCATCTCCAGTACTTATTGTTACTCCACTGTATATGTACAACCCACAGAACCCGTAAATTACTCGTTTTATACGTGGAGTCTTCTCCGGTTCGCAAATAAAACATCACCAATCCAGACTAACCTGTTCAGATGGGTTTCACATAGTATGCATATTCCGTACTGCGATTTCCAGATATAATGCAAATTAACCTGGGATACCATGTATCAACCCATCGGAATTCTCTAGATTCTCCACCTTTTGGTGGGGGATTCCATGCTTATGCATAAAGAGGACTTCACTTGTCCAAGAAAGAAGATCGTTACCCTTGGAATTTTCTTCGGAGCCATGACCACTTTTTTGTCGGGTTGGAAATGAGCACCTCGCTTTCCTTTTTGAGGACCTAGCCTCGGATCTCGCTTCCGATCACATAACCTCCTTCAGCAAGGTTTACAAGCTCAGCTCCAGACCTATCTCCAGCACTTGGTTCTTTTTCTCAAGAACTTGGATGAAAGAAGGTGAGAGAGTATGAATAAGAGAATACATTCTCATCCCTCCACTCCTCTGCATATGTGGTATCGAGATTAATCCCAACCACATGCTTAATTCATCAAGGGAAACGAGTGGATGCAAATTAAGCTGAAAAGTCAAAGTAGTCGTTATCGTCGTGGGATATCGATGTCGCCCGGCGACATTAATTTCAACCACTTGACTCAAGTCAACCACCACTTAATGGCCGCTTACCAGCCATCCGACGCGTTTCCCAAGTGATGTGGCACTATCGCCTAGCGACATCCACTGTCTCCATTCTGACATCTAACTCAACGCTTTATGGCATCGAGTGTGATGACCTCTCTCAACGCTTCAGGGCATTGGGTGGGTTGAATATTAACACTATCGCCATTCGGCGACATCCATTGTCTCCCGGCGACACCAAGCTAATATCTCACTAAACGCTTTTAGGCATTGAGTGTATTGAGCTCATTCAACGCTTTCAGGCGTTGAGTATTATCTCTATCGCCGTTTGGCGACACTCACTATCACCCGACGACATCCACCAGAAAGTTCATTTTTTCTAATTTTTTGAAGTGTTACAACCCTCCTCTCCTTACAGAAATTTTGTCCCAAAATTTTAATCAGCTATAATGGAAAAAATACAGAAACTTATTTGTTATAACATTCAAAATCCTATGTTACAACATCACTATACAAACAACTCGGGATATTCCTCGCGAATGGTTTGCTCCCTCTCCCATGTAAGCTCTTAACGGTCACAGTTGTCCCACCGGACCTTGACCATCCCGATTATCTTTTTTTGTAGCTGCTTGATCTCTGTATCCTCGATCTGAATGGGTTTCAACTTTGTTGTTAGCACACTATCGACCGATAGTTGATCATTCACAATCACTTGAGCCAGATCTTTCACAGCTTTTCGTAGCACTGATATGTAAAACACATCGTGTAAGACACTTAGCTCTATTGAAAGAACTAACTGATAGATAGCTTCTCCAACTCGTTCAACCATTTCAAATGGACCAAGGTACCTCGGACTTTGCTTTTTCAAGCACTAAATCCTGGACATGCCTTTGAATGGCTTGATCTTCAAGTATACCCAATCGCCAACCGCAAACTCCACGTGTGGTCAAATTTTTATCTTCGACCTCTTTACACTTATATAGCTTGGAATCGCTAGTTTCCGCCCAAGCTAAAGGTGTACGACACTTCCTACCGTATAAAGCTTCAAAAGGGGTCATCTGTATGCTAGCTTGATAGCTATTGTTGTAGGCGAACTCTTTTATATAGAGATGGTCCTCCCACCTCTTCTCGAAATCTAAGGCACACATTTAGAGCATATCCTCCATAGTTCTGTTGGTCCTCATGATCTGACCATCCGTATGAGGATGAAAGGTCATACTGAAGTTCATTTTAGTCCCCAATAACTGATGGATTAGCCTCAAATCATTAGAAGTAAAGCGCACATCTCGGTCACTGACGATGATATGGGGCACACCGTGCAATTGTACTATGTTGTCGACGTACAACTTAGTCAACTTTTCCACTGAATTGTCCTTCTTGTTTGGTATGAAGTGCTATACTTTTGTTAACCGGTCAGTGATAACCCATACGTCATCGTTTCCTCTCTGTGATCTCATCAATCCGTGCACGAAATCCATAGAGATATCGTCAAACTTCCATACTGAAATTAGTAACGACTTTGGGAAACCACCAGGCTTCTGACATTCAGCTTTCACTAAGGCACAAGTCTGACACTTTACCACGTAATGAGCGATGTCTTTCTTCATTCCTGGCCACCAGAAGATCATCTCCATGTCCTTGTACATCTTTGTTCTCCCTGGGTGAATTGAGTACTTCGTGAAATATGCTTCGTACATCAATTCCTCCCGTAGATTACCCACATTTGGGACGCACAAACAGTCATCTTTTCACAAAAGGCCGTCATCCAAGTAGAACTAAGTATTTGACTCATCCGCTGCATAGCGCTTTAGACTCTCATCGAGTTCCGTTGCCCACCAAACCCTATTCGTAAGGTCATACTGTACCTTTGTCCATTTCAGATATGAATTTGCAGTGGCATTCTTGTCAACACAAGAAATTTCTAAGGCCTCTAACTCCTGGATCAAACGTTCATTATGCATTTGCATCAAACTAGCCCTTTCCATAGTCCTACGACTCAAGGCATCCGCGACGACATTTCCCTTCCCGGGAGTATAATAAATCTCGAAGGTGTAGTCCCTGAGGAACTCCATCCGACTCTGTTGCCGCATATTAAGATCCTTTTGATCTAACAGGTACTTAAGGCTCTTATGGTCCGTGAAGATGTCAACTTTCACGCCATATAAATAATGCCGCCACAACTTAAGCGCAAATATCGCAGCCGCCAACTCCAAGTCGTGGACTAGATAATTCTGCTCATGCACCTTCAGCTGGCGTGAGCCATAAGGTATCACTTTTTTGAATTGCAGAAGAACGCAGTCAAAGCCTCTCCCTGATGCATCACTATAAATTTCATAGTTGTCTGTACCACATGGAGACGTCAAAATAGGCATCGTGGTCAAACGACTCTTCATCTCTTCAAACGATCGTGCGCACTCTGGCATCCAAATTAACTTCTGATCTTTTCTCGTCAGCGTGGTGAGAGGTAAGACTATACGTGAAAAGTTCTCCACAAAGCGCCTGTAGTAGCCTACAAGTCTAAGGAAACTTCGGACTTCAGCTACAGTAGACATAACAGGACACTCTTGTATAACAACTATCTTCACCGGATCCACCACAATGTCCTCTCCACAAACCACATGGCCCAGAAAAGCCACCGACGATAGCCAAAACTCGCACTTTGAGAACTTAGCATAGAGCTTGATTCTTCTCAGGGTGTGCAACACCATCCGTAAATGGTTCGCATGATCTTCTTCAGACTGATAATATGTCGCCAATAAAGATGATCACAAATATGTCTAAGTTGTAACACCCCAAACTCACATGGCCTGGGACACGGGCGTGTCAAGGGCCGTGTTGTAACGACCCCATCTATTACATGACGTATAATAGAAGGTCCGACCGGAGCCCCACACTATATGCCACAAACAGACAACGAGGTCATAGGTTAATACCAAAACACCATCGCACCCTAACTCAAAGCATGCTAGCGGAGGATTTTAACAGTAAAGATGAACTCATACCAGGAATGTCCACTATATATATAAACCAGATTTATATATCAACTCGTGAAGTAGTGTACAACAAATACAATAAAGGTTGGCCTTAAGGCCTTACAGTTCCTCTTATAAAAATGTGGCTTCCAAACATCGGCGCGCAGGCCGACCACACATGAACAGTAGGAACTTCAGCCCTTTTACTTTCCGCTCAGCTCTCCAGCACCTGCACAGGGACAACCCACCCAAAAGGTTGTAAACAAGGCAACAGTCAACATTCAGCTGACCAATTTATAATAATCCTACCCCTTTCCCAGGGTAGTGGCATTCCTTCCTCGCAGGCATAGCAATGCATAGACATGTATCTCAAATATTGTGCTCTCACACGCAATTAATCCATCACAATTGTCAGCCACACGGCCCGACGATCCGTGCACCCAGGGCACATTCTTGGTGCACCGGCGAACCAGGGTCAACACCACCATTTGAACAGTATTGAGCATTTAGTCTTAATGGCGCGCAGACCTAAGACTCTCATTATGCCACTAACGAAAGCTCAATGCCTTGACGCTCTCTTGTACATTCGACATAACGCAGGTATGGATCAACCACCCCCGTTGCTCAAATCGCCTTGCCATCACTGAGTACAGCGTACTCGCGGCTACAACTGAAGGCGCAGGTCAGTTTCACCTTTCCTATTCGGCACAGAGCCTTTTTAAGAGCTCGCAGCTCACAATAGCCATAATATCCAACAAGGACTGGCTTCACATTAGCCATACGGTCCACATAGGACTGGCTTCACAATAGACACGCTATCCACCAAGGACTGGCTACACTGTCCATCAAGGACGGGCCACACAATAGCCGCAGCACAAACAATACAAGGGTATTTTCCTGGAATTCCTCATTCCAGTACTTCCTGCTACTCCCCTTCATAGGCACAACCCATTGACTCCACAAGCTACACGTTTATACGCAGAGTCTTCTCTGGTGAGCAAGATGCAACATCACCAATCCAGACCAACCTGTCATGATGGGATTCACACAACATGCCTATCCCGTACTATACATTTCCGGGTCTAGATGCAGACTCGACTGGAGATAGCAACTATCAAGCCATGGAGATCACTTACTCTTTCCACCTTTTGGTGGAAGATCCCATGCTCATACATAAAGGAGGACTTCACTTGTCCAATGAAGGAAGATCGTTACCCTTGACGATCTCTTGGGAGCCATAGAAATTCTAGCTGGTTGAAAACAACCGTAGCGGCCTTGCCTCCACAAATATGGCCTCGGATCTCGAATCGGAACTCTAAATCTCTAACGGTGGCCGAATCTTCTCCTTATTCCTTCCCTTGCTCTCCTCTCTGTCTTCTTTTAGAAAGAGAATGGTAAGATGAGAATGAGGAATAACACCTCAATTCCCGACCTTATCAACCCAGGGAAGAACCAGGGCTATTGGATCTCCAAAGAATAAAACGAACGACTCTGATCAGCACTTAAAATGACTTTCCTGGGCCGAACACGGCCTTTGACATGCCCGTATCATAGGTCGTGTCCCTTAAGCGGCACACAACCGACTCAAGCCAGACCAGAACACGGGCTCAAACACCCCCGTATCACGCAACTAACACGCCCGTGTCAGCCAGAACACGCCCGTGTTCATAGACGTGTCCCTCAATTGTCACAGGACCAAACCATCCAGAAAGGGACATGGGTTCCCGATACGCCCGTGTCGAATTTGTCACGCCCGTGTCACTCAACACATGCCTGGAATCTAGGCCGTATTCACCAGGCCTCGATGCCTTGGCAAATTTCCAGAAAAGGACACGGCCCTGTGACACGCCTGTGTCACAGGCCGTGTACCCTCTCGACAAGCGTCGAGTGTAGTTCGTCGAGAGCGTGAGATGACACAGAGCAGGACACGCCCTGGGACATGCCCGCGTACCAGGCCGTGTTGCCCAAAAATGGGATTTTTGGTGTTACACGTGTCCTGCTCTGTATTAGCCTGGCTGTGTCGAGTGTGGTAGACGGCTGGAAACACAGGTATGAATAGTGTTGACACGGGCATGTCGATTGGTTACACAGACATGTAGATAATCGTTTCTTGGTCTAGTTTTGTAAGGCGGTGCCGACTGAAGTACACAGTCGGGAGCACATGCGTATACTAGTCGATACAGGCGTGTCGGGGTTTGATACGGGCGTGTACGATCCCATGTCTTATTCTACGGTCGACGAACTGAATGCAGATCATGCGACACGGCCTGTGACACGGGTGTGTCACCAGCCGTGTTCGGCCCAGGAAAGTTATTTTAAGTGCTGATCAGAGCCGTTTGTTTCCTTTGATGAAGATCTAACGGCCCTGGGTGTTTCCTGAAGGGATAAGTGCGGGAATTGATGGTTTATTTCTCATTCTATCCTTATCATTCTCTTTATTAGAAGAAGGGAGAGAGAGGAGAGCAAGGGAAGGAAGAAGAAGAGAAATCCGGTAGCCGGTGGTGCTACTGTGGTCCAAATCGCGAGCCGAGTTCAGATCTGCGGAGACAAGAGCGTTGCGGTGCTTTCCAACCGTCTAGTTCTTCTTCATGGCACTGAAACGTCTTCCAAGGGTAATGATCTCCTTCTTGGACAAGTGAAGTCCTAGTTTATGCATGTGCATGGAATCCTCCACCAAGAGGTGGAAATCGTAAGTGATTCAAGTGGGTTGATAGTTGATATTACCGGTTGAGTCTGCATTTAGATCCGGAAGCATGAGTACGGAATAGGCATGCTGTGTGAAGCCCATCTGGACGGGTTCTGGATTGGTTATGTTGATATTGTGAATTGGAGAAGACTCCGCATGTAAAATGAGTAGTTTACAGAGTTTGTGCAGGTAATTGTTAAGGATGAGTAGCAGGAAATAATGCGCTATGTGATAGCGATGTGGCCGTGAGAGCCAGATTATGTGATTGGTTGAGCGGTGTGCTCCCAAGAGCTTGTGTGGTAATGGAGTTGTGAAGTGCTGAGAGAGGGCTATGAGCTCTGATGGTTGTGTAAAAAGGAAAGGGAAAGAAGACCCGCGTCAAGATCTGCGCTATTGACGATTTGAGCAACCGGAAAGGGCTGACCTGTAACTGCGTTATGTCCGCCCGAGAGAAGGCTGGAATAGCCACGTCAGAGTGCATAACGAGATATCGATTAGGAGACCGAAATGGCTCATCAATCAAGAATTCTCAAGTGTTTCCGTGAGGTTACCACCTCTGAATGTGATGGGTGAGAGGGTATCCAGTCTGCGCGCTGTAGTAGACTAATGCTCCATCACAAAAAGTTAAGAATCTCTGATCGGTGGTGGGACCCAGGGGAATC